>BMAU01021306.1:0-692500 GCA_019973935.1 Trichonephila clavipes
TCGTAGGATGAATCTCGGTCAGCCAATATTTCTCCATACTCTTCTCGCACCTGCTTTCGGGCCATTACAATTGGTCAAGTAGAACACCAGGACACGGCTGTCCATATCCCGCCAGATCCACCAACATGTTTGACAGTTGAAAGAAGACAATCCCGATCAAAATGCTTGTACATGGCCCTCCAATCCTGTTGGAGGGAAAAGTACAAAAGACAATTCGTCAGAGCCAGATGACTCTCTTCCAGTGATCAATCCACGAGGTTTCGTGAGTGCGACGCTATTGGAGACGACGCTTTGCATCAACAGCTGTGACCATTGGCTCGGGAATCGCTGTTCTGCCGCCAATGGTCCGTTTATGAAAGTGATTTCTAATTATAATCATTGACGATGGAGAATCCAGTGGATGGAGCCCTTTTGCTGCTGCGTTTCGCTTTTTAGACGCTTCACTTCCCGTCGCTTTCACTGAGCTGCTCCTTCCGTCCACTGCTTTGCTTTGCCGAGCTTGTCTTGTTGCGCTGTGTGTTTACTGTTAAGACTTTAGACACCGTACCTTTAGAAACGCCTTAAAGTTGGGACGATTTGCTCCAGCTAGACGGCTCCCTTCAATTAGGCCTCGTTAAAAATCTGAGAGGTGTGACATTTTACGCTACTGAAAAAAATTCAAGACATACAGATCTACAATAAAGCTACAACATACTATCAGAATATATACATTTCTATTTATAAAGCAACTTTGTAGCTATTATTATATTTTAAGGCCTACGACTCTCCTTCAAAAATGTCACTTTTATTCCCAGTTTATTTTGATAACTACCTGTATACAGTCGATCGACACGCATACGCAAGATGAGGTTTGTGAAGGGATTTAATCCGTTGCATCTAGAGATGTGAGACTCGCGTGAAATATTATACCGATAGACAAGTTATACTTGTCATATCCCATGAAATATTTTAAAATTGGCTCTGATTCATTTCCTTAAAGAATTATTAATCAGAATTAATTTCGAATGCAAGCACTCATTGAGATGTAATATTAAGTGACTGGTACGTTTACTAATTTTATTCTTGCAGTAAAAGAGTAAATTTTGAAAATAGAACAATTACTTTGCAAACGAGAAATTAAAGAAAAAACTTTAATCTAGTGAATTTAAACGGAATTTTTTTTAATACTGGAGCTTTTCTTAAAAAAATTTACGTGTGTTTCGAACGTTTATTTTATTATTCAGCATTACAAGAAAATAGAAGTTTTGATAGAATATTCTAAAACATTATATATATATTTTAATACATCCACTTTGCTGTTTTTTTATGATGTTGTATGACCACATATTGTTTTTAAGTCCTAGAATGACGATTCTATTAAAATGTGTGAGGAGGATAGAACTCGTGACCTTCTGATTCGTAAGCACGTAACATACCACCATACCAAAATGATCACTTCAGTCCGGAGAACCGCTACACCCCTAGTGAGTCGGTGGATAGACAAACGAAAGATATAGTTGTTATGGCGTGCGTGTGGGTTGTTGCTGTAGCGTCTAGTGTATCTGACGGCTTTGACTGTTGAGTCTAGTGTATTTTGAGGCTTTGATTGTTGCGTCAAGTGTGTTTGACGGCTTTTTTTTTGCTCTTGTGGTGGGTAGATAGACTACGACAGCGTCTTATTTGTTCAGCGTCAAGGTCACCAATCAGGAAGATAGAACTCATGACCTTTTGATTCATAAGAACGTAAAGTTCCACCAGACCAAAATCCTCTCCTCAGTCCGGAGGCTGTTACTGGCTTATACAGATGCCACCGCTTCACGTGCATATTGCACTCGCCTCTTGATTTAAAAAAAGAACAGAACTTCAGTATTTCTATAACGGAAAGTATATGAACTTCTTACACTCCAGCAATCAAATGGGAGTCAATTTCCACAAAACCCAGTTTTAGCGAATTTCAACTCAACAAAAGAAGTATGCTTACACTAGAATTCATGTAGGGGTTTTTTATATTTATTACTACCCCTTAAGCCCTTGCAAAGCCTTCCTTTTGAGTCGATTTCTACAAAAATCATTTTTTAAAAATCAAAAACGTTCCCTTCAATCCTACTTGACAGTCGATATCTACAATACTAGTTCTTAGGAGGAAAGAAACATGTTTGTCAAGTTTCACGTCTAATAGTCCAAAAACGGGAATTTTTTATTGCAATACTTTCTCGCAACCCACCTTGGTTGTCGATTTCCGCTAAACCCGTTCATAGTGGACCTCTACTCAACAAAAGAAACGTACTTGTCAAGTTTTAATAGCTCCGGAGATTCCTCTGATGAGTGAGTAACTTTTCTCCTGAAAACCTAGCGATTTGGTGCGAAAAGTGCAAAGGCCCGGCTCGGTTAGGAATGAAAGGAAAGAAAAAAGCTGCTTCATTCTTAAATGTCATTATTACTCTATAGAAAAAGTAATATAATTTTAAATAAATTTTACAAGTTTAGATTAAAACATATGACTATGAATCGAGGGAGGAGGCTCGTGAATATTTAAATTTTCAACCATTTCATGTGCATTAGTTTTAGTCACGAATAATCATAATGATTCCTTTTTTAACAAAAAGTACTTACTTGTAATTAAATACCGCGGCAATGTCTAATTTTTCATATACTTGTTTCATCTGAAATGAAAGTAAAATAATGTTTTGTAGCAGTTTTCCAAAAAAAAAAATCATTTCTATAAAAATACGCCTTACCAAACTTCAGTGAAATATGGTATGAAAGATCCGTAATGCGCATTTATATATACCTATATTGCTTTCCATTATCATTGATTTCTTTTTTGAGCTTTAAAACTGGTTCGTTCCTTCCCCCCCCCCCTGTTTGTGTTCTTTTGAGATGTAAACTAGTGTTAAGGTGCAATTATAATTCTATTTAAACGTCAAACGAAGTGTTTAACACACAAGAATTATGGACAACTATTAACAAGAAGTCAAAATTAACACTTAAATGGCTCCACGAAAACGTACCGCAGACCTCGTGTTCCTTCTGTAAATATGATGTTAATAACAATAAAATCAATATGAAAATAACACATCTAAAAGTATTTCAGTATAATAGTATTTTTAAAATAAAAATTATGTATAATTTTCTTGTTTTATAATAAAACAATACATTAGAGTAATTAAGAAATAGAATAATTTAAAAATATAATGTGATTTCCTAGCAAAGTTTTATTTCCATATAGCATTATGAATATGTTGACCCCCAAAAGTGGATGTTTGCTTGCTTAGGACCTCACGATGCAGGGGATAATTACTCATTTTCCAATTGGAATATTTATATACACATAATGAAAAATGATAATATGTATTATGTTATTGATATTGTCATATAAAATTATTTATTTTTATGTTTTTACTCATAAAGAGGTATTAGTTGCAAGATATTTAATCATATAAGAGAATTAATTATATTTTAAGAAGGAAACAATATGTTATAAATACTTTAGATTCAAATTCATTTATATCTATAACAAAAACTCCGTCAAGCGTTGTTCTGTACTTCATCGCGTGCTCTCATTTGAAACAATTTACATAATTCTATTAAATTTTGATTTCAAAAAATGAATCAAATGTCTTTCAAAAACTCCACATTAGAATCTCCACTCAAAATCAGCGGTAATTGAGGAGAGCCGATCCAAGTTCAGTGTATGCAAGTAAATTTCTCCTGAATGAATTCAATAATTTTCCTTGCACTTTTTAATTTTTAATGAAGCGTCAATAACAACCATCGCAATTGTCCATTTTCTGTTCCACATCTCACAGTACAATTTTCTCCGAAACATGACTGATTCAATCCAAATGGTTCTATAGTATCCGTTATTTTTAAATACAGCGAATACATTTTTACACACATATATATATTGTGTGTGTGTGTGTATGTATATATATAAACGTATATATATATATGTATATATATATATGTGTGTGTGTAAATATATGTATATATATATGTATATATATATATAAATATATATATATATATGTATGTATTAAATACCAATTGGTCTAATTATTTAATTATTTAAAAGTATTTATATGCAAATTACTAGTGTAGGTTGTATTTATATAATATGTGTGTATGTTTATAAAACTTACGTGAGGGCGTACAATATGTAAGGTTAGGAAAGCTTATGGGTCGAAAAGCAGTAAATACATACAAGTTCATTAAAATTCATGCAGATGTATCAATACGTAAATGTATATAAATAATAGTAATATTTAAATAAAGAAAATGAAAAAAAATTACACTTGAAAAAGTATTCATGAAATTTTCACTGTAAAAAAACGCAGTAAAAAGTTTTTATTTCAGAAATAATTGACTACTTTTAGAAAGTAAACTCTTATACGTATTAATTATTTCTGCGATAAATTTATTAACATCATTATTCACTTATTCTAATGGATGTTAAAGTCCCTCAAAACGTGACTGATGACAAATAGAGCCAAGTTAGACACGATTCATCGTAACCGACTCGAGCGCGAAGATTCACTCTTCTGCAAAAACGCGCCAAAAGAAGTTTCCACTTCCATAAAATAAACTGCTGCTTGTAAAAAAAATGCATCCCCATGAGGGAGTCATTCGAATGAATTGAAATTTGCAGTAAATGTCGATAGTAGCAAAGAGCCACCACGCATGCGGCAGCACTTTCTGAACTGTTGCTGAAAGCCGAGATATAGAAAGCTGTAGCGGGATGTTGAGAATCGTGCAGGGTTATTTGTCAGTGGCGAATATTTAAGGAGACCTAATTATACCTCAACTTAAAAATAGGAAAAAGTTTCCACAGCTTATGGAGTTTGAACAAAGGAGAAACATTGGCCGTCGAGAGGGAGGATTTTCCGTCATTCAATAGCAGCTCGTATGCAGCGAAACAGCTCCACTGTGATTCAAGTTTGGAAGCAGTGGACCAAGGAGCACTGGACATCTTGAAAACCTGGGAATGGACGATGGAAAGAGACATCAGCGCGTAAGGATAGACACTTGGTCCGCATGGCAGTGAATGACCATACAGCTTTTTCCGATAGTTGGCAGCACGTCTTCTTCTACAGGCGTATTAATGTCGGCTTCGTAGACGTCTGCTGCACCATGGACTTCGTGAAAGGATGCCAAACCATCATCTGCAATGAACACAGGGGACTTATTGGGGGAACAAGTGGTCTTTTCTCACGAATCCCGCTTCAATTTATGTAACCATGATGACCACATTCATGTTAGATGCTATGCCGGTGAGCGCTGCCTTCCAAAATGCATTATCGAACATAGTGGTCGAACACCCGAATTATGGTCTGGGGTGTGATTTCGTATCATGGATGATCTAATCTTCTATTAATTGAGGGTAATCTGAATAGTAACAGGTATGTGTGAAAAGTGCACACAAGAGCCTAAAGTCGTTCCCTTCTTTCAAAGCATCATTGGAGCTATATCTTCTAACATAATAATGCGTGACCCCATGTTGCAAGGAATGTTTGAAACTTTTTTTCAGTCCAACACATGCAGCCTTTCTTGGCATGTTTATCCACCGTACATGTCGCCTATTAAACATGTGTGGGATCTCGCACGTGATCTGCGTCCTACAGCTTCAAAAGACGAACTTTGGGTGTGGTGTGACGGGCTCATCGCGTTTTCTACTAAAAATTCCTCTCGGGTCCTTTGGGGCCGAAAAGGCAAATTCTTTCCAACCAAATCCAGAAGTGAAGCGTGAGTATGCAAATTAGAAACCTTTTAAATAGAAAAGTTTAACGTAAGCGGATGGTCTATTGGAAAGTGATTGCGCTAGTCTGAGTTTAAGCGCGTAAACTGAAGTCGGAGAAGTAAGCCGTTATTCTAGTAGGAAGCTTTCCGTGACAGAATGATCAAGTCAAGGTGGATACTATTCCACGCGAGACCAAGAAAAGATATTTAGGATCCGAGAGGATTGTTATTAACCGAGAGATTAATGCAGGATAATTCTGTTACCTATTAGGAACTGTGTATAAGTTAAGATTAGGATTAGGCGGGAATATAGTGATTAAAGTCATGCTTATTTGGTAATACTTATTGTGTATTTTCTCACCTCAGATCCGCTAAGTTAAAATATAAATATTATCATTGTTAGTGCTTAAGTTAAGATCTTAATAAAGCTATATTAAGATCATGGCAGCGCCTGGATCTTCATTTCCTCTCACATCCCTAGGTTACGAAGATAACTTAGAAGTAAGACATCAACCACGAGCGAATACCTTGCAATGGCGCCCTTTCTGGTTTAATTTCCCTCACCCTCACAGGTAGGAGGTCCAGCAGGGTTAGGAGGTTTGCAGGAGGTTTATTTTTCTGGATCCGAGAATATGGAAGATTTTATTGAGGGCATCGAGATAATCAAATGAAACTACTAGAGATACCCAGTGATTTATCCTGTGCGCATTTGAAAGCTCATCTCCATAAAAAGGCTCGCGACTGGTATTTGGGTCAGCATTAGTGCAACATACAGCCACGGACTTCGCACAATTGAAGGCGGCTTTAACTAAAAACTTCCACGTTGTTCACAATAGAAAAGATTTAGAAAGTCAGTTGTATGCGTCCCAACAGAACAGGGATCAGGATCCGACAGATATTTTATTTAGATCAACTAAAAGTACATAAAAAACTGGGACTTAGTACCCCCGAAGAAGCTTTAGTGGACCATACTTTTGTTTGACTTGAACCTCATGTCCAAGATTACGTTGAGGTTAAGAACCCAAAAACAACAGCTCAGTTGTTAGAGGTATTAGTGGCATTCGAAGAAAGATATTCGTTCAAGAAAATGCAGGATTCAAGGAATAGTGGTAACGTTGAACGACGAGGTTGGAATGAGAGCAGGAGGTCTAATCATGACGATAGACAGAGAAATTGGAGAAATTCGCTAAGTTGTACATAGACTGAGTAATGGAAGAAATAATTATAGGGGTAAATACGAGTCTGGTCGTCAAAGAAATCAGTGGTTCGTAAGCAGGAATGGACTGAATAGGGATGATCGAAGATTTGTTAGAGGATACCAATCGGGGAATAGAGTTCAAAGCGAAAATTTTAGTCGAGGGGACCGTAGAAATAGGGGTTTGAGAACAAATTTTAGTAGAGGTAATCTATAAGGCAAGGGGGTCGATTAAATGCTTTGAAAGTTAGAGATGATCAAAATGTTCAGTCGTAGTCGGTAAAGGAGGTACCAATTAAATTATCTGCTATATGCATGTCTCCGGTGGAACTTACATAAGTTCCCATTTTGTTAAAAGAAACTTTTACGAAAGTTTTATGGTATACAGGTGTAGAAAAACCATTTATATATCCGAGGATATCTAAAGGAAATATTTTTTTTATAAGCAAGTGAAAAAATCGCGTGCTCAAGTGATCACGGCACAGGGAGCTACATGTCGGAACGTTGGTATAATTGAATTGAATGTGCGGATCAGAGTATTTTTGAAAACTTGTAACCTTGCGTATTCTAAATGTGCCAACCATGGATTGGCAGATTTAGAATACCCATTTATTCTCGGTGTTGACTTCATTAGTGGATCGAAGATTATTTTAGATTATGATCGGAAAGCGTTGTCAATCCCGGAATCACAGATTGAAAAAAAATGTTACAACGATTGAGGAAGGAAATGTGGAAATAGATCTTACTAAAACAGGGTTAGGAGAAAGTCAGAAAAAGGAGTTGCAGGATTTATTTAATAGTTTTAAAGGATTGTTCTCAGATAAACTGGGGCTCACGCATGTTTTGTATCATGAGATTGATACGGGGGATAAGCCACCAGTTGTTTCTAGGCCATATCGTTGTGACAGGGTTAAGCAAACCTTTTTGGACTACCATGTAGAGAAAATGTTGAAAGAGGGGAATAATACCGATTCAGTCTCCGTATACGTTGCCGGTTGTGTTGTGTAGAAAAAATAATGGGTTACCGCCGGATAATCCGGAAGCGCATCGATTTGCCGTTGACTTCAGAAAGCTGAATGCTATTACTAAATATCCACGATATCTCTTACCTTTAATAGATGATTTGATAACGAATATCCCCCGTACGATAATTATGTTGCCCTTAGACCTGAGGTCGGGGTACTTTCAACTCGCGTTAAAGTCACAATGATATAGTTAAGACGGTCTTTGTAACGAAGAACGGTGCGTGCGCATTCCGGTGTATGCCGTTCGGGCTGTCCCCAACTTTCAGAGAAGGCGATCGACATTATCTTGAAACCGGTGATAGGGAGGTTTATGAATGCTTATATGGATGACGTTATCATATCGTCTCTATCGTTCACTCACCATGCCGAACATTTAAGACAGGTTTTTAGATTATTAAAGGAAGCAGGATCAACATTGAATAAAGAGAAGTGTAAATTTTGTTGTGATAAATTGAAATATTTAGGTCTGATAATTAGTAAGGAATGGAATTACAACGGACGAGACAAATGTTCGAGTTATAGTAGAGATGAAACCCCCAAAGAATTCTAAAGAGGTATCCAAATTCTTAGGAATGTCCCAGTGGTACTCGAAGTCTATTAAAAATTATGCCGATCTATGCGAGCCCCTTTATAATTTCAAGAAGAAATTATGCAAAAGTTTTGTTGGTTAATAGAGGGCATTTGACGCGGTCAAAACGGCTGTAATGGAAGCGCCAGTTTTAAAATTACCCGATTTCGAAAAGCCGTTTGAGTTGTTTACGGGTGCCAGTTCGATAGGCATGGACGCGGTTCTTAGTAAGAAAAAGAGGCCAGTGCCTCCCTCACTCTTAGTAGTGCGGAGAGAAACTGTACAGTAGCGGAAAGAGTGTTTAGCGGTAGTTTGGGCTCTGAATAAATTCTGAACGTATTTAGCTTCGCTGCCAGTAAAAGTTATAACCGATCTTGCAGCATTGACGCGTTTAACAAATGGTAAAAATTTCTCTTGTAGGATGATAAGGTTTGTTCTCAAATTAGCGGAATTTAATATAGAATGGGAACACCGTCCTGGAACACAGAATGCTGTTGCTGACATTTTATCGAGGAACCCGGTGGAAAGTATAATAGGAGAAAAGTTAATTGAGTAGTAGTCAGGGATCTGATACTTTCGTCACGTGAACAGTTAATCGAAGAGCAAAGAAAGGACTCGGAATCAGGTCATATCTAGATATCTGGAAAACCCAGAAGATAACTCGGTTAATGTGACAATATGTGAGAATTGGTCCCGCGATTTTTGTTTAATTGAGAGCTTGTTGTTGTATGCGAAATACGCAACCCATAGCAGATCAATTAGGATGCATTAAGACTTACCATAAAATAAGGGACGTTTGTTATTTCCCGTATATGAGAAAATTTATTGAACAATATGTATCTACATGACACATCTGCCAGGTTAATAATAATAAAAACGTGTTACTAGCTGGTCACTTAATTCCGATAGTCTCAAATTATCCAAACGAGATAGTAACGTTATATTTGTTAGGTCCGTATCCTGTGTCGCGAATAAGACGTAACCGATATGTTTTAGTAATTACGGATTATTTCAGCAAGTGGGCTGAAATGATACTCCTTAAAAAGGCCTCAGCTCGAGTAATAGCTGAAAGTTTATTTGATAATTATATATCGCGTTATAGACCTTCAGTAAAATTAATAAGAGATAACGGTCCCCAATTTATATCCGATGTTTTTGAACATTGAAGTAACCGATTAGACATAGGGAATCTGAAGTCTGTTGTATATAAACCTCAGGCAAATAGAACGGAACGCATGAATCGCGATCTTGTGCAAATGATTGCAAATTATGTGAATGATCAACATGATACTTGGGACCAGTTTTAAGGTGAGTTCGCTTATGCTTTCTAACGGCAGTTAATGAAACGACGGGACAAACCCCTGCAGAATTATTTTTAGGTCGAAAGTTGATTACCCCATTTCAAAAATTAGTGAGGGTGTCTAACGGAACTGAGTTTGCCTTAGGGGCTATTGAGAAATTATTTGATGAAGCTAGACGAAACACTAAGGCAAAACACGAAAAGGGGGCGAAATATTATGATAGACGGAGGCGAGATGTTCAGATTAAGGTTAATTATTGGGTTCTGGTGAAAACGCATCCTTTAAGTTCGGCAGCACAAAAAGTGGTTTCCAAGTTTAAACCAAAATTTGAAGGTCCTTATGGAGTGCTAGAGGTAAAGCGTAATAATTTAGTGGTATGGAGAGCGGGGAAAAGATTAACAGTTAATGTAGATCAAGTTAGACTATATCTTCACAGGAAAAGTGACGAGACGGAGATAAGAACCAGTAGTTTTGATAGCAATAGTTCAAGCTATAAATCGAATAATTTTGAAGGTATGCAACCTAGATCAAAGGAGTCGCAGTATAGTAGGAAGATTGGGTCCGGCGAAAGGCGGGAGCTAGAGGAAAAGGTCTTAAGAAGGATCAGGGTGAGAGACACATGAGTATTGCCAATAATCGCAGACCATTTCTCAGATCATCACCTGGCTCTTGGACAGAACCAGAAAAGAAGAAAGGAAGAACAAAAAAAGTGTAGAAAGGAATCCCTCGCATTTAAAAGATTGTTACAATCTGGATCTGGAGGACCATAGAAAGGGTCCGAGACAGCACGGGGCTAAGCGAAAATTAACTTCGATAAATAGTAACGATTTACCCTATTTTAGAAAAAGATGCAGGAAAGATGAAATAGGGATGCCCAGCATCGGCGGCTACAACCTAAGACCTAGTAGAGGTGCAAAAAAAGGAGTCCCAACGATTCAGTTAAAAGAGGACACAACAATGAGGACCAGTTCGATCCAGAAGAAGCGGAGAGAAACAACAGTACAGACCCTACGCCAAGGAGCAAAGAAGGTCAAGCAGCAGGAATACCAGAAGCAGGAGTGGTCAACAACAGCATTGCCAGGAGAAGAAAGGAAGAATGAACAACCACAGATCACACTCTCTGGAGGTTCTAGTAGGACACGTAAACTACAAGAAATAAAAATCAGGTTGTATGGTTTCAATATGCATTTTTCTGACAGGCAATCAAGAGAATTATTGCAGCACGCAAATCATGATAGTCATTTAAAAAAGTTTTTTTTTTTTTAAAAAAAAGGCAAAAGTTTTTACTGCAACGGGTGCAATTTCTAGAAGATTGAAAAATGAACTTTTGGCCTTGTAAAATTTTTCAAAATTTTTTTGATGAGAAAACAACTGTATATGTACACTTGTTTACTGATTTGTATGACTTCGCTGAGATGCGATTATTCTTTGGGTTGTTTGTTTTAAGTGATTAATGATAAAATGTTTGTAATTGTATTATATATATATATATATTTGTATTGATTCATATTAATGTGCATCTGGTTTTGGGAACGCGGCGTAGACAGATTATTAACAATAACACTAACAGAGCTGGCGATTAGAGAGAAATTTTATTTGGAAAACCAGATGAGGTGTATGTATGAAAAATAGTTGTCATTTAATAATTGTATATAAAATATGGAATTTGTAAAATGTAATTGTTTGGTGTGATACTTAAAGAGTTTTTCTTTCAGGGTGGCTGACCCTGATGATTGCTGAAAGGAAGATTTTTTTAGTTCTGAATTGTAAGCCCTAGAGGCAACCATGGAATTACCTTGTACAGATGAAAAGTGAAAACGTTTTAAGTATATTTAAAAATGTAAATTCGGTATGTGTATGGTCCTGAATTTTTTAATTAGAAGTTATGTGGTTTTTTTCCCCCGGGTCTGTTACCCGAATGGTATACTTCTTAATAAATATATAAAAGGGAATCTGAGTTGAGTAAAGATATATAAATAATAATCTTGGTATAGTTATTCAAATAAAATTGTAGTGAATATTGAGAGTTAAAGTTTAAGACAAATATTGAATGTTAAAATTTCAGAAGAATATTGAAAGTTAAAATTTCAGTAGAAGGTTGAAACCTAAAATTTCAGTGAAAGGTTGAAAGTTAAAATTTCAGCGGATGGTTGAAAGTTAAAATTAAGACGAATAAAATTTAGGCACGTAATTTCTTAAGGGCCATTAAGACCCTCGAATAAATTACGTTTTGCTTCTTGGAGGGGATTGTAACGGGCCCATCGCGTTTTCTAATAAAAACTCCTCTTGGGTTCTTTGGGACCGAAAAAGGCAAATTCTTTCCAACCAAATCCAGAAGCGAAGCGTGAATATGAAAATTAGGAAACTTTTAAATAGCAAAAGTTTAACGTAAGCGGATGGTCTATTGGAAAGTGATTATGCTAGTCTGAGTTTAAGCGCGTAAACTGAAGTCAGAGAAGTAAGGCGTTATTCTAGTGTGAAGCTATCCGTGACAAAATGATCAAGTCAAGGTGGATACTATTCCATGCGAGATCAAGAAAATATATTTAGGATCCAAGAGGATTGTTATTAACCGAGAGATTAATGCAGGATAATTCTGTTATCTATTAGGAACTGTGTATAAGTTAAGATTAGGATTAGGCGGGAATATAGTGATTAAAGTCGTGCTTATTCGGTAATACTTATTGTGTGTTTTCTCACCTCAGATCCGCTAAGTTAAAATATATATATTATCATTGTTAGTGTTTAAGTTAAGATCTTAATAAAGATATATTAAAATGATGGCAACGCCTGGTTCTACGTTCCCTCTCACATCCCTAGGTCACGAAGATAACTTAGAAGTAAGGCATCACCCAAGGGCGAATACCTTACAGTGGGTACAAACAAAATGGAATTCTCTTCCTTAAGCCGCTATTTTGCCTCCATGACATCGTTGCAGAGCATAGTAGCTTCAGCCAATACCAATTTCGGACAACCAATATTGTATTATTGTTAACAATATTTCAACTTTTTTTGCTTTGAAAATTTATTCATTAATTTGTACCGCTACAAGTCATTTTTGTATAATATTTCATTTAATTCTGATGATTCTTATGTGGTGTTGCATTTTCTGCAAACAGCAGCTACCATGATAACTCTTTTTTCACCCTGTCACGTTTGCTAGCATAGTATACTTACAGCGTTTATGGTATCTTGACTTAAGCTAACGATGTTGACGCTCCCAACGTCGTCCTCCTTCAAGTATCTCTTGCTCACAACAGGCAAATTATGTAGCATAAAAGTAATATTTGAACCTAAATAAGAAAATACATTAGTTTTTTAATTTCAATATAAGATTGACCACAATTCTTCATTATCAAAACAATAACATTAGCTCCAAAAAATTTCCTTTGAGAATTTTTAAGTTCCCGTTTGAACGTTTAGGCATCTTGAGTTGAACATTCAAGTCTGTTGTACAAATACTTTCACGTAAACTTCTACTAGTAAACTTTTCTACTACTAAACGTAAACTACTTTCTAAACTTTACTACTTCACGTAAACTAAAAGGAATAGCGAATTTATTCTCTGGCCATATTGAGTTTAAAACATGATTCCTAGTGAACATTTAACTTTTTTTTGTTATATTCAAACTGTTTCAGTTCCAATGGTATAATTATTTACTATCCCTTAACTTCTGCATTGTCTTTAAGTGAGTGCCCTTTAAGTCCCAGCTCTTGAGATCGCACTGAAAAACCTTCTTCCAGGTCTCGATGTCAGAAGGGCAGGACTTGGATATTTAAAACAGAAGTATAATTATCTCTTACGCACCACATTTTCTTCGAGAGCCATTTTTAAAGAATCTGTTCTCAAAAAAGAAACAGGCTTTTTAAATTTCAAGTCTGCATGTTCAATAGTTCAAAATTGGGAATTCTTTTTTTACATATAAAACCCTTTTTGTGAGTAGGTTTCCCGAAATAACCCGGTTACCAAAAGGCTGCTTAATTTAAACTCTGTAGGTCTAATAATTTCTTAAACGGGAATTCTTGCTCATACCATCCCTGCAACCCCATAACAGTCCATTTGGTAAACCCGTACTTAGTGTATCTCTACTGAACCGTAGATAGACAAATTTCATGTCCGTAGGTCACAAACAAGACCTGTCATGTCCTGTCACCTCTAAAACAGGAATATTTGTTGTTGCGCTCTCGTAATCCCCTTGGAAGTCGATTTTGGCTTAACTTTCTTAACGGATCTTTACTCGACAAAAGAAACATGTCGTCAAAATTTCAAGTTTGGGGTTCTAATACTTCCCGAGATTTCTCAGGAGTGAGTGAGTTTTTTTTTCATAATTTATAACAGGGTGATTCAATATACTATTTCAATGCTAGATAAATTCAGAACAATGCCAGATATTATATATCATCTGTGGTAAAACTGAATGGAACTATTTAAAGTTTTGTTCGATACAGTCACAGGTGTTCTATGTGTCAACCCTTAGTCACTCGACACACATCGAGCCTTTTTCATGCATTTCCACCCAAACGCTTCTGAAGGTATCGATCCCATCGATATCGTCTGGGATCCACTACTTCAGCTTCACCCGAGATTTTTTCACACTTCAAGATATGCAATTAATTTGATGCAATTCAAGAACACAAAATGCCTCTCTACTGCATACACGCCCACTGTTGTTTACGTCATTTTTGTCAGGGGCTAGAGGCAAACCTTGTGACGGGTAAAATCGCGTCTTCACACTAATCTTCTTGGGGAATCTTTGGGACCGGAATTGAGTTATTTCAATCCAATCCTCTCAAGAAGAAATCATGATATGCAGATTAGTTAATAGATATATAATGGGGCTTTAGTATTGGTATAAGAATAGTAGAGCAATCGAATAGAAGAAGGAGACAGAAAGTTGAGATGCTGATAGCCGTGAGATATTGGTAAGATATTAAATATAGAAGTGTAATTATAGAACGGACTTAAGAGTGTTAAGGAATCTAAGGTAGATAAAGATTCTTACGATAAGTTCTCATAAAGAGAGTGATTAGGATTTCAAGGCGCTATTTACTTAGAATTTAGAATTCACTCCTGATTGAATCCCTATAGTTGTGTTGATCAAAATATTTAGACAATAATAAATTGGATTTATTATGGCGAATTTGGGTGTGATCAGTCATTTTCTCCTACAAATCTAGATGGCGTAGATGAAGAGATGATACCCCGGGGGTATCACAACCTTAAGAGTCCATCTACCTCACAGCTCACTGAATTGGTGGTCGTCTTTGACTCTTACTGTTTCACAGCGTCTGGAATAGGCATACTTCTTTAGGAATCCCCTGTGTATGGATGACAGTGCATTTCATATTTTGATCATGGTTACAGTTCAAATACAAATTTATTTGTAACGAATTTCACTCATGGCTGCAGGATCTACCTGATACAAGTTGCATCAGAAATCAAATAAATAAGCATGCTTCTATTATTTGTGTGAAAAAGTGCTTACTACTGGCTTCACATGTTTTTTTCTTTTCATTGAACACAAATGTGGGGGAGCACGTGCAATCTCCGCTTCCTTTCTCTCCCGTGTAGCACACCTGCCCGTTGGCTGAGCAGGACTCCTTGACAGAGAATCGGCTGCAGGCATCTAAAAAGAATACAAAACATTACAAATATATTTTTTAAAAACTGAACCACTTTTATTGTAGGTGGATATAAATTAACATATTTCAATGCAAAAGGGATATAAATTGCAGTTTGCATGGATTTTTTAAGTACCCGCCCCCCCTCCACTTTGCTGGATTTTTCATATATTGTATTTAAGTTCTTTTTATCTAGGGAGAGTGTTCTTTCATTAAAGCATTAATGTATACAAACATATTCCTATGGATTTCGCTTCTTCATCCAAAAAGGATAGAGCCAGAATTTTCAAAACGGAAATATACACTCTGTCGCAAAAAAAAATATATGCACCCAGAAGAAATCAAGCTACAATCACGAAACTCGGCAAGAATATAGTCTGGTAAGAGATATGCAAATGATTAAAATTTCGAAGCCAATGAGACAAGGCTAAGTGTGCTATGCGCATATTAGTTGCGCAACTGGGAGAGTTTAAAAGCATGAGTATGAGCACCGTACGGCTATCCAAACGAATCTGATGACTTTGATAGACGATATTGAGACTTAGGATGCCTCTAAGATGTAACCGGCGGCAGTACGAGCAGCTGACGGACTTTTAGGGGCCGTATAAAGGCCTCGGAAGCAGGTTGGTCGAATAGACGTATCGGCCGCCACCTCGGTCGGAGCGATATGGTAGTTGCTCGGTGTTGGCAACAGTGGATCACAGAAGGTAGTGTACCGTCGCGGAGGGTCAGGACGTCCCAGGAACACAAATGATCGCGAGGATCGTGCAGTCAGAAGAGTGGCCACTTCGGCACCAACAACGTCACTAGCATCGATTCAACGCCACTTACCTCCTTCCAGACATCCAGTGCCATCAAGAGAAACCATAAAAAGGAGACGACTGACCGAAGTTGGCTATGAGGAGCCGACGTCCGCTAAGACGCTTACCACTGAACATCATAGGCAGTGTCGACTGTATTTTTGCCGACCTCGGGCAACTTGGAGTGTGACAGACTGGAGACGTGTCATCTTCAGTGATGAATCCCGATTCACAGTGCTGATGACCAACGTGTCTGGAGGCGCACCGGTCAGCGGTCCGATCCGGCATTTATTGTCGAGCGGCATACA
This sequence comes from Trichonephila clavipes, assembly GCA_019973935.1. Classification (NCBI taxonomy): domain Eukaryota; kingdom Metazoa; phylum Arthropoda; class Arachnida; order Araneae; family Nephilidae; genus Trichonephila; species Trichonephila clavipes. The sequence goes on from BMAU01021306.1 coordinate 16,535, forward strand.
GCAATTTCACAAGGTGTGACAGTGTGGGGAGCAATTTCTTGGGACACACGATCATCTTTAGTGGTCCTTCAAGGCACTTTGACAGCTCGCAGATACGTGGACGATATTTTAACGCCGATTGTGCTACCCATGCTATCAAGTCGCCCAGGTGCCATTTATCAACAGGATAATGCTCGTCCACATACTGCGCGACTCTCCCAACAATGTCTTCAAGGATATGACGTCCTACCATGGCCTGCCAGGTCACCAGATCTTTCGCCAATATAGCATGTCTGGGACGCGCTGGGAAGGCAACTGCAGCCGTCCCGAGATACAGGAGAATTAACTGCGCAGATGCAAAGACTATGGCAGGATCTTCCAAGGGGTCATAAGTGATCATTGAATCGATGCCACGCCGAATTTCGGCTTGTATAGCTGCCAGAGGTGGCTTTACTACTTACTGATTTTTAACCTTTTGCAAGCTGTAACCGCTTAATAAAATGATATTTTGTTCTGAATTTTTAATCATTTGTTTATTTTCATATACACTACATGCATACCAAATTTCGTGAATGTAGCTCAATTTCTTCTGGGTGCATATATTTTTTGCGGCAGAGTGTATTTGGAATTTACTTTTCTGTAACCTTCCTCCCCTTTGAAGTCCATTTTTATGAACTCCATTTTTAGAAAATATCGTATCAACAAAAAGAAATATGCTTGCCAAATTTCAAGTCTGCAGCTCAAATAACTCAAAAACTGGAGTTATTCTATGAATAATGCCCCCATGAAACAACCCCCACCCACACAGGCACTATAAATTTAAAAGCATTCATGGCCTGTCCGGTATTCAAACCCAGCTCTGCACAGAAGTCAGCGTCACTAACCATTGTACCGTCTGGGTGGCATACACAATATATCATACACGTAACATTAGGACGTCACAGCGCCCTTAATTCCAACCAGAGATGATCTACTGTCATATGCAATGGCATAAGCACAATGTGACGTTTTCGCCCATTCCTACACGACGATTATCCTTCAATACACTTACCTGAAAGTATGGCCCTGTACCATTCCACGTTGCTTAAGCATGGCACTATTGCAAGCGGTCTAGTGGTTAGAGCATCGAACTCCAGACAGGAATGCCTGGGTTCGCACATCCACCAAATATCCTCCGAGTACACACGAAGTACGTGCTCGTTAAATCAGTGGGTACGAAAATCTTGTGGGAGGTCGCAGCTGAAACCACGAGTGCAGGGGACAGGAGAATATTTCCCTTCCCTCCAGTTCCATGCCTAAATTGTGGAGGTGAAGATCAGTGGTGTCACCATCTTTCGTAAAGAAGTCCAATCTGGCTCCGGAAACATTCATTCTTTTTCTTCGTGAAGGGCACGACAACAACAACAACATCTATTTCAAGCAGAGTCATCTGTGCTTTGCTGTTTAATAAACGAAATGAAAGCAGGCCACTAGTAACCAAACGACTGGCAATGGTTGTGGTCAATACAGAAACATCAAGGAGTCCTTCTTACACTAGCTTAAAAATGGCTACAAAAGTAGCTGGCTGATTTCTTCACTGAAAGTTGGTGAATCCGTTGATCCACACGTACCTGTAGCCACACTGGCATTTCTAAGTCTTGCCACATTCAACCACCTTTGCGGGTATCCCGAACGAGTGCAGATGGGCGTTAGCTGAGAGTTTTCCAAACCTGCCCTTTTCAATCCACTTCTCTTATCCTTCGAAAAATGTTCCACCTTCTGAAGCCGTTTGTAGGGGTCTGATATTCTTTGCTATTACACGTGAGACAAGAAGAAAAATTTCCATGGGAAAAAATAGCGACACAGATATTCTGCCGGTTCCTTCCTCAGCAGTGGCGAACCTTTAGGGATCAACGCGCCATTTTTTTTAAAAGAAGTGTTTTATGAGGTAGAGACGTGCCATCAAATAATTTTTACTCTTGTGATGGGAAAATAATAAAACCGATTACTAACAACACAAAACTCTCTGTTTACCCGGAAAAAATACATTCTGAGTACTACGCAGCTGTAAAGGTTTTAGTTATACATGTAATTCAAATTAATGTAAATATTAATGTGACTTTTGTTGTTGCAAATTAAACGACAAATGTTTTATATTAGGATTGTAACTTGTTACTTTTAGTAGAATGCATTCTGAATTGGAGTCATCTGCCAAACGGTTTTCTAAGCAATTAATTTTTTTTGTTGTGGTTTACTCTTTTGACCAGAGGATTAGTGATTTGTTTCAAAATGCCGTTTTACAGACGATGTTCTACATACCACTATTCCAGAACATAAAGCATACACCACTTGTCGCCTTTATTAATAATGCAATATTTCCAGATTCACAAAATTTGAAATTCTGTGCTTTTGATGAACTGGCCATGTTAACTAACAGTTAAAAGCTTTGCATCCCGAGCAATACGACGTCGCTAAGGCAAGGCGACAACGAACGCTCCCCGCCCCCCGTCCCTTGCGCTGATTCGCAATACTTCACAGTGAACCGAAGTGATTTTTTGAAATAAAATGCAAACCAGTTGAATCGCTGGCGTGCCCAAAATAAGATGTCGCGTGCCATTAATGGCACGCGTGCCACTGGTTCGTCATCCCTGCTCTATATCGTCATCAATGTGTGACAGAGAGAGAGTTTTATGAACGTGACACTTAAGGCATCCGGCTACGTTCGGAACCGTGATTTTGAAAAAGCGTGTAAATCGATAATACTTATGATATTTAGTGTCACTTAGATTAGAAAACGTATATAAAACTGTTTCAAAAATATTATTACAATAAAAATAATTCAAGTACAATATTTTGACCAAAAATGAACATAGAATGATCCATTTTCAAAACATTCTCTTTTTATGAAAAATGCTTTTATTATAGTAATATTTTGTGCCTGCATAAGCTCAAACCTACAGAGGCTGAACTAGAATTTTTGAAATATATAACTTAGAAGTGTATTTATACAACATATTTTACTACAACAGAGGGAAGAAATTTTAAGAAAAATACGCCGGTAATTATTTCAATTGGCGGTAACTCTAAAAATAATGTGAATTTTTAAAAAAATCCTAATTAAAACTATCTGGAGAAGTCTTTACTTTATATAAGCAAAATATTATTATTATAGAAGCATTTTTTATAAAAGGAGAACGATTTGAGAAAAAAGGGTTATTCTTAGTTAATTTTTCGCCAAAATATTGTATTTAAATAATTTTTTTGTTATAACGTCCTTAAAACAATTTTATACATGTATCCTAATCTAAGTGACACTAAATATCATGAAAATTATCCATTTATGTGCTTTTTTAAAATCCCGGTTCCGAACGTAGTCGGATACCTTAAAAGCAATACGAGAATTATTGGCGACGAACCTCTCAATTTTGTACCTCAGTTTTTTGACGAGAACGACATCTGAGCTTTCACTATATTTTATGCATGGTTTTCATTACTCAGATTAAATATTACGTAGTGTTGATCGTCTTTTGTGCCTGAAATGTACCTTTAGGTCCTATTTTTCAATGCTACGCGAAAACTGCCTGAATCCATATACATAGTAATATTTAAACCTTTAACTGAGGTTGCAGTGAAAACTAAAAAACGTTATTAAGGATGGATTCTTTTTGTTGACTACATTCTTTTAGATGCAAGTTAAAAAATCAGTTTCTGGAAGAGAATTAATTAGTTTCTTATTCTTCATATATATCGTAGTATATTTGAGATTTTGTTGAAGAAAATCTAAGAAAGTACCCAAACATTTCCCGTTATCCATAGTATATCCTTCGGGACAGGTGCACTTGTATCCGACTTCTTTTACCTTCCATACATCGTCGCAGATGGCTCCTCTGGATTTGCAGTCGTTGAGAGCGTCTTCGTCAGAACAAGTCCTTTCTAGGAAACAAATAGTGAAAAACATCAATTACTTGAATGCTTTTTTTTCGAATCAAAAGATTAAACAGTCTAAAGGACGTTATTTAAAAAAATATTCATGCAATAAGAATTATTTTAGTATCCATTGAAAATAGTATAAATTTTAAGTTTAAAATTTTACATATTTTGAATAATTTTAAAAAGTTCACTACCAGTTTTTCTAATTTTATACAATTATTGTATAACTCGGCCTCTGTCCAACGTAGGTGCAGAGCAAAGTAAGTTTTATAAAGCCAAAATAGATTTCTTGATTCAATAGTTTTCAAAAAAACGAAAATTGTTATTGAACTTGGTCGTTATATTAACCTGTTCGAATATCTTAATCGACAAAAAGAAGGAATAGATGCACGATTGGATCACATCCATCTGTGCTCCTCCATGAACAAACAAACAAAATGTAAATATTCTCTAATATTAAAAATGCATTTCGATTACAATTGCTTAGATAAGGGGTGGACAGTTTGTTTTTTCTCACGAACTACATAGTGGGAATGGAGGGCCGCACTTTTTAAAAATAATTCCATTCGTTATAAAAACAAATATTTTAAAATAGTAGCAGTTTTATTCAATTTACTTTTTGTGTCGATTTCATATTATCTATGGCTGCAAACACATTTAATTTTAGAATTAATTTCATGAGACCTGTCCTATCATTTTTTCAATGGCTTATTGAAATTCTCATCACAGTTTGTAAGTACACTTGAAACTAGATTTACTCTTGTTAATCTTTATGCAATTTGCCCACAAATATAGATTGACTCAAATGTAAAGTACAATTTCCCAGCAAATTCTTCAAACACGTTTCAGCAGACAAACATTTGTAAAAGTCGTAGCATGAAACATTTCCTTCACTCTAATCTGAATAGAAGTGAATAAGTTCAAGCTGTAGCTCTTCAGGTGTTGTATGAATATTAGCAATGAATTGAACTTGGGCTCAATTTTTCCAAAATCCTGAGATCTTGTGACCTCGTCATCCAAATTATACAAATAGTAAAAACACGTTCGGGTACTTTGCTTTCCTAATAGTGAAAAATACAAGACGAATCGCGAGCACGGTAAGCAAATCTGGATTTTTTGACTGTCCTGGTGTGGGCCTTCATTTGAACTTCAACGCCCGCTTAGGAAACACGCTTTTTATTTACTGTTAAAAACAGTAACTCGTTTGAAAATCTATGTTTTTTTTAAATACTCATTAGAAGAGATTCCACATGTAATATCTGCTTTCATGGGAGTTCATTTATTTTCATTCCGACCGGGAAGAAAATGATAAAGTAATTGATTTCAAAGTGAAAGGACTAAACATGTTAAATGATGGAAAAACTAAAATGAAATAATCTATTATTATTTCTTTTTAAAATCTTAGTTTCAGATGGCATGTAAGTAGCCTTTTTTCAAGTTACGCACAAGAATGAGTCGATTGAATAAAAGTAATTCTTACTTTCGCACGTGATCCCATTTTGGGCGTACTTAAAAGTTCCATTGCACTTGCATTTATACGGATCGTCCTCTAGTAGCAACTTGGTTGCGCAGATACTTTTGGCATTCAATTCACATTTACCTAAAATAAGACATTTTTAAAAGTTAATAAATTGTGGTGAAGCGAATGAATAAAAAAACGTAAAGTATCAATAACTTCCGTACAATTTGAAGTTATTAAAACATGCTTTCACCAACTGTCCTACTCTATTCCGAGTAGTTATGAAACATACTTACTAGATCTATCTCACAAGGTAAACTTTAAACGCATACTTCCCATAATTAAATACAGCGTGCAAAATTTTTAATGCTTGATACATTTTATTCGTTTTTCCTTAATTAGGGAGTGTCATTTAGATAGTTAATGTTACAAACCCTTAAGCTAATTGCACTAAAAAAACTTTTTTAACAAATGGGATGGAATGTTTGTAATTCTGTAAAAATACTAAAGGAACCAATGAAAATGTAGAAAGTTTTGTGCCTAAGGCCAGTGGTGCGCAAACTTTTTTCGACTGCCACCTCTTTTGTAGAAAGAAAATTTTGGCGACCCCTAGAGATAAATGTTCACAAATACGATGTGAATAGACGAATTTCTTTCGTTTTATCGAATAAAAAATCATCATTTCTCTGACACATATTAATATTTTTTTTATAATTTAAAGAAAATATTTTTTTGTATAACATAAAAATCAGTAAATTACCTTTTAATGAGATGTATGTGGCTGCAAGTTTCTGATGATCTCATCGATGTTCGGATGTATGTTGCTAATTGCAATTCGCATATCTTCAGGATTCAAACGAGAGTGGTATTTAGTTTTTATTGAAACTAGTTTGCTAAATCCAGTTTCACATAAATACGTTGATGCAAATTGTATTGGTAATCTGATAGCATTCTTGCACAGAGCGGGATATTGCTTTTCCACGGATAGCCAAAATTTTTGACAAAAAAGGCTGAGTCTTAAATTGATTTCGAAGAGTATAATCACTGATCAAATCTATTAATTGTTCTTTCTCACTCATTTGAAGAGTTGAACTTCATACGTCGTAGGGAAATCCAACCAAGATCCTTTTCAGGAAAATCCTCGAATCTTCTCGAAAAATTTTCTTTTAACTTTTCAATGTAATTGGAAATGCTGTTTTTAAATGTAAATATATCTATATTATTTTCATTGATAAAATCGTTAAAACAAGATAATATGTCGGTGTTGTTTTTATTCAGTTCAGTTTGCCAGGGACTAACCTTATTTTTAAAAGCTTGAATTTTACTAGCTGAAGTTATGATAGAGTTGAATTCTCACCCTACAAGCTCAAATTTAAGTCGTTAAGTTTTTCAAAAATATCAACTAAATAGCTCACCTTTCCTAGCCGAACTTCATTCATATAATAACTTACCAATTTATGTTTCTTTTCGCTTAAAAACATGTACACTTCATTTCTCAAATCCAATATCCGTCGTAGTACTTTCCCACGTGAGAGCCATCTGATTTCGGTGCGTAACAGTAATCTCTCATACGTTGAGCCCATCTCATTGCAAAGTATTGAAAAGCTGTTAAGACTGTTGCATTGAATGTAGTTAATTGAACTAACAGCGTCTTGTAATATGTTGTGCAACTCTTTATCCATATCTTTTGCAACCAGAGCTTGCCGATGAATCATACAGTGATTAAATACCATATGAGGGGCCACTTTCTGGATTAAGCCTCTGAGCCCTTTGTTCGAACCTGTTAATGCTGCAGCACCATCAGTACAAACCGCAACACAGTTTTCCCAGGCAAGGGACTTTGCTTCAAAATATTCATTTATTACTTCGAATATTTTTTCTCCTGTTGTTTTTCCTTCCAAACTTTTGCAACATAAAAACGTTTTTGTTATATCTTCATTAAAAATAAATCTAACGTAAATAATTAGTTGTGACATTTTAGTAATATAGGTAGTCTCTTCCAGTTGTAAAGCAAATACAGATGAATTTTGTATGCGTTTTATGACTTCTGACTCGAGATTTCGTGACATTTCGGAAATCCGCCGAGACACGGTATCTCTTGATAATGGTATTGTTTTTTAGTTCATTTCCATATTTAACGCCATGCATAATAGATGTCATCTTAGTTGCTGCAGGAAGGATAAGGGATTCTCCAATTGTATGGGGTTTCATTGTTTTTCCTATTAGATAAGAAACTTCTAAAGAAGCTCGTAATGCTTTCTGAGGTATTGCTGTAAATTTCTTTAGATTTGTACTTTGAATTTTCAGATTTTCAGCTCGTCTTTGAACAAAATCGGCATGTTTATTTTGACGTTCTTTATGTTTAGTTTCCAGATGTCTTTTAATTTAGCTGGTTTCATACTCTCATTTGCTAATTTTTCGTTGCAAATGACACATATAGGGCGTTCTTCATTACCAACAACACAAAATGTAAAACTATACTGAATAAATTCCTCTTTGTATTTTCTTATTTTTTTAGATGGAGCATTTAGTTCAGAATTTTGAGACTCCTCATCAGTATTTGTTCGTTTGTTAGCTGAAGATTTACCTGGTGTACGTATAACCCATTTATCCATTATGAATATAGGGGTTAAATTTTTTTAACTAAAACAAATAATAACAAAAAGTTTATCATTTTTGTCCCGAAAAATTCAATAAAATTAAGAGATCTTTTTCTAATGATAGCACATACCTGATAACAAAGAGCAGCAAATCCCGATAAAAATATAAAAAATCACTCTTACACAACATCACATGATAAAACTCGAGGAGAAACTAATCCAATTGTAGGCCAACTGTTACATGCTACAAATTTTACATGGCGCAATTCAGCAATAATTTGTGGTCGTTTAGTTGGCTTTGGCATGTCTACAAGATGACTCCCACAGCCCTTGATTACCACTCCATCTCGTGCGTTGCGCATGCTCAGTACGCACCGTTCGACACAGTACTCAATACGTCGGACAAAAAGCCGCTTTTCGGTAAAACTGGCGAATTACCGCGAAGAGAGCGTCATCTACCGGAGTGAAAAACTTGCGTCTTCCCGCTTTACATACATTACGCATTACGGTCAAAGAAAGAGCGAACAGCAATTAAACAGTAAGTGACAGCGTTTCACTCTTTATATGTACACTGTATGGTATGCAGCATGCAGGCATAATGCATTTCATAAAAATTTGGTGACCCCCAAAAAACTTCTGGCGGCCTCTCGTTTGCGCCCCTCTGCCTTAAGCGGTCGTTTTCGTGAGAAGAAAGAAAAAAAAAATGAAGACACTTTAACACAGCGTTAATGTTGCGGTGAATTATTCTCTCTCTTTTGCTTCTTCTGACAATTCTTTCTTCGATTTGAATAAAAAAAATTGCTTTGCTTGGGATTCCTATCAAGCAAAAATCTCACTACATTTCAACAGAAGTTTTAAATTTTAAAGAGGCATTTTTGCCCTTTTAAACACGTTTATAAATAACTAATAACGAATAGTAATAAAAAAGTAAGTTAGTAAGTAATTGATTTTTTTATTAAAGAGCATCACGAGGGGTTTGGGCGACAAACTCCGTAATTTTGAACCTCGAAGGACACTTCTCCAAACGCCTTTCAAAAGACATTGGAGCCTTCTTAGTTGGCGCTAAATCTCAAACTCCTGACTCATCAGCCACGAGTTCCTCACCCTAACTGCTTGGCTTCCGTGGCCACCATAAGGCGCACGAATTGCTGCTTTGGTATCCTTTGAGGGCAAGTCGCAAATTGGAAACGCAAACAGCCTGTTCAAAAGTAAAGCTAGATTTATCGTTTATTTTAAGGTATCCGTTCGGAACCGTGATTTTGCAAAAGCGCATAAATGAATAATTTTCATGATATTTAGTGTCACTCAGATTAGAATGCATGCATAAAATTGTATTAAGGACATTTTGACAAAATGAATTTATTTAAATATAATATTTTGGCAAAAGATTAACTTAGAATAATCTGTTTTCCAAATATTCTCCTATTGTGAAAAATGTTTCGATTATAATAATATTTTGCCTGTATATAGCTCAGACCTCTCTACAAAGGCTCAACTAGAATTTTTGAAATAAATAACTTAGAAGTGGGTTTATATATATTCATTTATTTTACGACAACAGAGGGGAGAAATTTTAAGAAAAAAACGCCAATAATTATTTCAATTCGTGGTAACTAAAAATAATATTAAATTTTCAAAACTTCTAGTTGAGCCTCTGTAGAGAGGTCTGAGCTATATACAGGCAAAATATTATTATAATAGAAGTATCTTTCACAAAAGGAGAGCATTTGGAAAAAAAATATTCCAAATTAATATTTTGCCCAAATATTATATTTAAATGAATTCTTTTTGTCAAAATGTCCTTAAAACAATTTTATGCATGTATTCTAATCTGAGTGACACTAAATATCATGAAAATTATCCATTTATGTGCTTTTCTAAAATCACGGTTTCGCGAACGTAGTCGGATACCTTAAAATTAAGGGGTGGAAGAACTCAAATCTCCTCCCTACCTTTTTTACTTTAGATATTAACTCTCGGCTCTTTCATCGACGTGGTTTGTAGAATGTATCCCTCCATAAAAGAGGTTTGAGTATACCACTGCTGCCACTTCGTTAAATTTTGAGTGACATAGTCTCAAAATTGGTCATTTTAAATCTCGAAACATTTTTTCCTTTTAAAGGAGCTGCATTTTGGCAGCTAAACCTTTGCAGTCACTCCAAATCCCTCATTGTAAGAGCCATCTCACGGGTGGCACCCTCTAGTGGTGGCTAACGCTACCAAATTTTGGACACTGCAATTAATTCAATTCAAGCCATGATTTAATTTTTCCGAATGCATCCGAGCAAAGAGATCTTTTATGTGCCCCATAATTATAGGCATCCAGAAAATCTATCGACTCCAGCTGGGATCGATCCTAAAATCTCGGACCACCGACCTCACTGTTTTTCTTAGCACTCCAAACGAAAGAGATGTCTTTTTCAATGTAATGGTTTTAAAGAGTCCCTGTATAAAATAAAACAAGCACATCCCTACTACCTTTCACAGCAACAGCAAATTTCGGATCACAGCGACATTCTTCGGTGTCTTTATCTTTCTTGAAACACCACCCCAGAGGTCCACAGTCCTTGGTGCACTTTTTTTCGTCTTTCTTTGCCACTGAAAAAAAAAAAAAAATAATTTTTTTTACACGCATAATGTGAAGTTCAATATTGATAAATTTAGGAGAGGTGTTAATTAAACTTTATTTTTATTACTTTGATATTAAAACAACAATAACTATTGTGACATGGGTCTTTAGATGAAAATGGATTCTATGCAGAAGTCAATCTCTTTCATCTATTGTCGTGGTTCTAGAACTGACATCTGGGGATTCTGGGCGCCTTTCTAGGGGGTCCACGAAGGAGTCTTATTTAATTTTCAGATTTCCCTCATAAACAAGCCCCGAAAAGCCTCATAGGGAAATTGAAAAAAGCCATCCTAGACTAAATCACTCAATTGCCTCCATTGAACAAACTTTACCAGAACATGTATTTCGATCTCTCTCAAGAACATTAATATTACATAGCCATTACTACAATGTAATATTTTCAGTAAGAGAGTAGAAACAACTCAAGTGCAAAGATTAAAAACTGAATTCATAGCATGCTAATACGATAACCTTTGCATCCATATCCGTTTCCTATTGTAATTGCGCTTGCGCGCCTTTGGAATAAACGGAAAATTTAAAATTGGTTTGTAAAAATAAGTAACATTTTGGAGGTCTCTTTCGGGAAAATTTTTCCGAATTGTCCAAGAAACCTCTGAACACTCTAATACCTTTCCAAACGACTTCTTTATGTGAAAAAACTTTTTTAGCTCTTCTTTATCTCAAGGTATCCGACTACGTTCAGAACCGTGATTTTGCAAAAGTGCGTAAATGGATAATATTTATGATATTTAGCGTCACTTAGATTAGAAAATGTATATCAAATTGTTTTAAGAATAGTATTACAATAAAAATTGTTTAAGTACAATATTTTGACAAAAAATGAACATAGAATGACCCATTTTCAAAATGTTCTCCTTTTGTGAAAAATGCTTCTATTATAATAATATTTTGCCTTTATATAGCTCTGACCTCTGTACAGAGGCTCAACTAGAATTTTTGAAACATGTAGCTTAGAAGTGGGTTTATCCATGTTTTACGACAACATAAGGGAGAAATTTTAAGTAAAAAATGACGAGAACTATTTCAATGGGTTGTTACTCTGAAAACAATGTGTATTTTTAAAAATCATATTTGAACCTCTGTACAGAGGTCTGAGCTATATACAGGCAAAATATTATTCTAATAGAAGCATTTTTCACAAAAGGAGAACATTTTGAAAAAATGGTTTTTCTAAGTAAATTTTTTGCCGAAATATTGAATTTAAAATTTTTTCTTTGTCAAAATGTCCTTAAAACAATTTTATACACTAATCCAAGTGACACTAAATAAGAAAATTATCCATTTATGCGATTTTTTTAAAATCACAGTTCTGAATGTATTCGGATACCTTAAAAATAAGTACCGAAATCGACTCTAGAAAGCGTAGAATCGGAGTTGAGACTGCAGATTTCAAATATTACACCTGATGGAACAGCTCTTCTAAAAGAAATGCAGCAACATGCTTCTGATTAAAATATTTGATGAATACAGTTAAAAGTACATTGTTTATTCATTTGTAATATTTTTAGGTAGATTTTAACGGTTTCTTAAAAGAAAAATACCTCTGTACCAGTAGCAGAGACAGTCTTAAGATGAATGAGGAGTTTTATCATCACCCAGTAATGTGTTGAAAGACTGGGAGGGGGTTCCAAATCTAGGATGAACCGGCGATCGAAAGTTTAAGAACCACTGTTTATTACATAATTTGAAGGCCTTTGTATTGATTGTTTGAATGAATAAATAGCATCCAAAAAATGAGTCCACTGCTGATGGGTGCAGAAGAGTGCAGCTGAGGCATTTCGAAAAGTACTACAAGAAGATTTACTTAAACTTAAATAAAATGCCGAATGATTTTAGTTTAATCATTGAAAAAAAATGTTGCTTAACCCGTTAAGCGGTTTTCCTGTACAACATAAGGGCTACCGAAAGTTGGCACCTAGCAGTTTACCCGTACTCTGTACGGGCACTGATATTTTCTTTCTTTGATATGCGCTTACATTGAATTCTTGTGATGTATTATTTAAAGCTAGTATTAAGAAAAGGTGATGCAGCGGGTATATGGCACTTCATTTAGCATTTCGTTTGTGATGAAGGAGGAAATTAGTAGGGTGTTTAGTTATGAACAATACAAAAAATGGGAATTTCTTTGAAGCATCTTTCTAAAAAAATGACCGCTTAAAGGGTTAAACTTATTTCCCAATGGAATATTTACAGATATGTGAAGCAAGTAAAAATTTAAACAACAAATATCCCGCGGCTATTGGATTAATATCAAATCATTCCGAGCTGTTTGAATTTCATTCGTTTTTTTTTAAAAAAAATACGTATATTAAAATTAGAATGATCTTAAAATAGTTTCAACCCAGTTCATGTGAAATTAATCTCACCGCATTCGCCGTTTTCTGCTCTAGTCATTTCTCCGGGGCATCCACCTTTGCACTTTTCTCTTTGATTCGGTAAGAAGCAACTTCCATCTGTAAACAGTATAAAATAAATTTCTAAAAAACATATAGCATGTATATTCTTGTTAAATCAAAACAATAGGGAACTGGGAGAGTAGTAAGAGGAACGTGTTGACCGCATCGTTCAATTCCCGCCGCATTACGTAATCCATTCTTTGGAATGATATTGAAACTCGTTACGTATGTTGTTTTCTGCAGAGATTCCTTTTTTAAAATTCTTACTATTAGCTCACACTCTCTATATATTTATTTATTTATTTATATTCGTGCAATTTTCATTCGTTAATAAAATGCAGTTTAAAGCGCTCCATTGAGCTGAAATTTAAGATACATGATTACTTTGGATGATAGTACAAAAATTTAATTATAATTAATAAAAATTAATGGATTAAAACTAATTATTTAAGGAATTGGAAATACAGTCACGTTGGCATCCGTTTTGGCGACTTGTGTCAAAAAACTTGAAAATGGTTTTATCTCACGTTTTAAAGCATTCAGTTGAACTAAAATTTTATAGACATGATTGTTTTGGATGACAATACAATACTTTAATGATAATGCATAAAAATGAATTACCACTTAATGTTGTGATTCTGTCCTATGTATTTACTTATTACTATTAATTGTAACAATTTAATAAAAAGTAGCTAAAACAATATTTTTCTTGATTGATCTAAGTAGGAATTGACTTAAAATTTTTTTTACATTACTTGTGTGTGTGTGTTTGTGGAAAAATTTACAAGAAAAACTCTTTTCCCATCGTTATCTTGAAATATAAAACTATGGAAACTCCTAGGAGATGTAACAGAGTAACTAGATGGGCAACTGTTCACCCCTGGCAACACATTTGGTGATACATACGACATGGTCAAGGAATTATCGAGAAGTTTCTAGGATTGATCCTTCTAGAAATTTAAATGAGGCTGTATAGAGGACCTTTGAAACAAAGATAGAGTCCGTTCAGAAGGGAGTTCAGTCGTGTGTGTTGATTGAGAGAGAGACATTATCTGTCCAGCACTACTCGAGAGACCCGTTTCTGGAGAGGCTTATTCTTAACGAGTGCCATTTGCACTCTTTTTTGTATCAATACATTGATTTGTCTTCTTGCAGTCATCCGTTCGTCCCTGCTCCGTAAATAAATCTGTTGTTATTAAAATCTGTCGTCGACTGCATTTCCCTCATACAAATTTGAAACCATTTGGATAGTGATGCCTGTTGAATGAATTCCCCTGAAGAATCAATCTTCACATATGCTGGAGGCGCAGTGAATGATACGAGAAATCAGTTGGAACGGCCATAGTGTAACGGTCCCCTCAAAGTCTGTCTGGCTATCCAGCTTTCAGTCCGTACTCAAGAGACTGTGACTCGAGTCAAATCTACAGTATGAGTAGTTACCATGTAATACAAGGGCCGTGGGTAGCCTAGTGGTTACAGCATCGGACTCCAGACCGGATATCCTGGGTTTGATGCCCGATTCCACCAAATACCCTCCAAGTACACACGGAGTACGTGCTTGTTAAAGCAGTGGATCCGAAAGTCTTGTGGGCTGAATCACGAGTGCAGGGGACTGGAGAATATTTCTCTACCCCTCTGTTCCATGCCAAAATTGTGAAGGTGGAGATAGGTGTTGTCTCCATCTTCGTCCCTTCGGAGAATTTCGCCGGCCTAATTCGTACTGTCACTTGTATGGTGCTCAAGGCCAAGGCCAACGACAGGCGTACTTCTAGCCCCTTGCCACGATGAATTTCGTGGGCCTCGATCAGACTACGTCCGACAGATGGTATTAGAAACAACAACCATATAATACAAATCACCTAGAAAAAACTACTAACACAAATCCTCAAGTTAAGGAATTTTATACAGCCCACTGTCATTGTTTAAGAATTACGAGAAAGACCAATCAGTTTTTAAGTGATCAAAATTTCATCCGAACTCATTACAGCTGCTCTGAACGCTTGCCTTCACTAAGGAATGAACACTTCCGAGATTGTGTTGAGGGTCACGGAGCCAATGTGTTCCGTAAGAATTGTTTAAAATGGGCAAGTATCCCCATCGTGAGTGAGTGTTCATTAATATCGCACTATAAAACAATACGAGGGCTGTCGACGATAGACGCCATTATTTTGGGAACGAATCAAGTAACGAGAACGACGCCTGATCTGACACCCCATTCTCAGCCTAAACAGATTTAACGTGCATTAACCCCTCTACACGGTAGGTCTTAAAGAATTGGGTGCTTAATTGCCATATCACTCTTTAGTACAGAACAAAGTGCTTTTTGTGATTTTCAAAAATTTTTGCTGGTATGTTTTCAAATATTTTAACCTAATATGCGACTTGAACATTAAAGCTAAGTATAATGTGCACTAAAATATTATAGTTTGTAATATTGTGGTCGCTTTTTAGCTGACCGTGTTTTGTTCTTCAGTTGAAATGTTTATTTTCCAAGATCACGTGTTTGGTATTATAGAATACCTAGTGTTCCATAATACCCGACACATTTCATTTTGATGGATCATTTGTAATAAACTTCAGGACTCCTCAACTAAGGAATCGAAAAATAAAGACACTGAAGGTCTCTTCCGTAACGGAAAACTCTCCGAAGATGAAGGAGAGAAAACTTGAAATCAATTAATGCTTCAACTATTTTCTGTGGACTCACTTTGACTGCATTGGAATGATATTTTTGTTTATAAATTCGAAAAAAATTATTTCTCGTATTCTTAAAAATATGGCTTTTATAGTTAAAACTAACTAGGTTTTATAAAGTTTTAATCAGTTTTCCAATGGTTTAAGACACCTATTCCATATTACCCCATTATTCATTTTTATTAAAATTAGTCTCCTTATAAGAACAAAATAAATATTTTTTTGACAAATGATAATTCCTTACAATCGTTTATAGTACATATCCATGAGGAATTTGGAGATTTTGATCAAAAATTAGATTTATTTTTAGAAATGTAAATTGTATTGCATAATACCCGATTCTCCTCTAAGATTAAGAAAGAACAAATCTGCTCTGAAAATTAAAATTCCGCAGTTATCACTACGTATCTATCACGGACAGAAGAGATATAAAAACGACATCGAAACATTACCTTCACATTTTCCATTAGCGCTGTAATACTGGCTTTCCCCTTGGCATTGGCACAAGACTCTTCCGGGTGCGCTGGCCTCCGTGCAATTCGCTCCTTGGAAACACACATTGGGCTTACAAATCTCTTGACCTAAAACGAACATTTTAGGAATAAGGTTGTAGTAACAATTCATTAGTAGAGATCGATTAGATAATAATGTGTTCATTCATACGAGACCACCCCAAACAGAAGGCGCAGTCATTTGGAAGCTATTTTGAATAAAAACGCTTCACATGTGCCCCTCCTTGCTCTGCCCCTCTCTCGGCCTCTGGAAAACCGTTCTCCTTCTCACTAGTTGATTGAGTGGGGGTGAGCAGTGGTGGCCAACCCTTGGTAAGGTGACATGGTGATGTTGTAACCGTGGCACGTGAAAACTTACTGAAAAGCTAAATAAACTGAAAAGATAATAAATAACAATTTTGTGTGCAATTTTATTTATAAATGTGGTTGTCTCAGGCACCCCTCCTTAAAACCTGAATGAACATATGTATGTGGATAAAAGTTTCCTATTTTGAATATAAAATCTCAAAATATAACTCAAAATGAGCTGATATGCACCTAAAACAACCTAGCTTTATCAGTATCTTCAAGAGCTAATCCTTATATGGATGACTTGGTTAAAAAAATTACTAATTCAAAAGCCTATTAAGTACTGACTGTGTTTAATAATTCTTCTAGTTACTCATTTTTATGTTACACCTGATTGAACCCATAAAAAGTTTATTGACAGTAAAATCTAACTTTATATATAATTTTGTCTTATTTTTATTATATTATCTATTTTTAACTTCCCACTATTTATATATGCATAAGTAGTATACACTTACGTATAGATAAGTACATACACTTGTACCAAAAAAAAATTCTATTTACGTAAAAATCCCATTATTAGCTTATAAGTAACATTTTTTTTTCACTTTTTCATTCCATTTCTTTTATTTGTTGGAAAATATGAAGGTGGTACTCGTAATTTTTTTTATCGGATAGCGGCACTCTTCCCCAAAAGGTTAACCACTCCTGAACTAAAAGGACACCATGCTCTTCACACACAGCTACTTGTATGTTGAAAGTGGAGAAAGTTCTGTATTGTTTCTTCACACTCAATCATTGTACCCATCAATCTGACATTCCCTTTTCTCCTACTGCACCATCTTCAGTCCACTGTGTGTCCGCGTGTGAAAGGAGTCCTCTTCACACTGGAGTTGTGGTGACAGGAAACGAGTTGTCTGTCACAATGTTGCCACGAGTGAAATCAACCTCACTCACGCGATGCAAAATGAATAGTTTCCAAGGACACGCGTGAAAAAGTGCAACTTAAATATTTTCACAATAAGTGATCGAAATTGATATCATTTTTAATAGCTCAAAAGAAAAAAGTTATTTTGAAGATTTAAATAGCTTGATTTTAAAAAAATGTATCTTTAAATATCAAGAGCGACAGTTCTTAAATCTAATGATGCTAATTCATATTATTTTGAAAATTTTAATAAAGCTATTGATCTTGATTATGAAAATATAATAGCGTGTTTTTTAATGGTTAGAACCAAACCCAACTTTTGTTTCGCATAGCCCGGCATTATTTGCATTCCATTTTCTGACAACTGTGCCTTTTAAAAAATAACATACAAATGTCATATAATATAACCAAGTATAAAAATGAATAAAATGGAAACGAAACAATGTAAATGCAAAAAAAACTTTCCTCTCTTTTTTTGTTTATGTTTTGTTCTCCTTAAAAAAATTTTTGACATCGATTTTCCTTTTTACAGTGCTTCATAGCTATTTAAATATTTTTAAGTTGAACGTTGCTGCGAAACTTTGTATCATGGCATTCTTAATGCAATTTGAATTTTTTTAGTTTAAGCAAATACAAAAAGTTTATTAAATCTTTTATGTTTATCTGAATTTATACTACTTCAAAAAGAATAAAATCAAACATTTATTCCAAACATTTTGTAAATATGTTTAACTTACTCGATAATAATCTATGCACAGAATAACAAACTGTAAACTGAGTTGTGACTTTAGATGGTATATATATACTATAGCTATTCAAAGTAAGGAAAGGTTGCTTAAAGTAATATAAAAATAAATAATGTAAATATTTTATTGTAAAAAGCTAAATGAGCTATTCATTTACATGTTAATGGTAAAAATTAACATCTACGGAATATTTTGAAATTTTAAAAACGCTGCATGCATTGTAAATAGATTTAAGAATTACAACGTTACAAACTTTTATGAAAATTGGGACATTTTTCTGTCTGAAATTGTGCTCCATGTTTCGTTCAGGTTCTCGCGAAGATAACTTTAAACATTTAAAATATGTACAGATATAAAAAAAATATTATTTGGTATGTTTGTTTTTTGCAAAGTAATAAAAATCTTCTTTCTAATGGGCTTCTTTTGGCAGTTGAGTTTTTGCAGACACAGCAAGTCCCCAAATGTGAGAGCCATTTCAGGGGTGGAAACAACTAAATTTTTGGCTCTTGAATTTATTCAATTCATTCTCTCATCAGATTCCTAATATTGCCATGATTTAATTTGGTCGAGAGTACCAGAGTCAAATTGATACTCAAGAGATCTTTTACATGTCACATAATCATATGAGATGCATGCCTACGATTTTCGCACCCAGAAAATTTATCGATTACATCTGGCATTGAACCCGCAACCTTAGGCTTTTGAAGCCACCGAGCCGACAGAATTTTTTTTAACATGTTCAGATAAAGTATTTAAGAGATAAAAAATGGAAAGATAAATATAAAATCAAAACAAACGTTGGCATTTTTTGTTTTTGTCTTCTACAAAAAATTTCTTGCACACGCATTTATCTTTCTCGCAGACTTTGTCTTCTTTTTCGCATGTTGTATTCCATAAACACTTGTCGATATCTGAAAAGCAAATGATAAATAATTGTTTGAAATAGGGTTTAATTTCATACAAGAATAACAACATAAATCGAGTGCTGATTCAGAAATTGTAAAACTTATCAGATTTCACTGTCTTTCTAATATAACTGATAATTTTAAAAGCAACCAAAACTTTATTTTCTTGTAAATTTGGGAAATGATGTATACTTAAAACACAGCCAGAAAATCAGAATAAAATTTTTTGTTCTCAAGTTTTATAACGCTGAAAAACTCGATGAAACTCAAAAGTAAGAATATAATGATACACAAATGCAAGAGAAAACACTTCAAAGAGAGGAAATATGTTACATTAAGAAAGGAAAAATATAAATAAATTAAAGAAACTGGTTAAAAATAGAATATAATAACATTGGAAATTAAAATAAATAAGAAATACCATCCGAATTATTAGGCGGTAATCCAACAAAAATGGAAATGATACAAAAATGTAATAAAATATGAAACAACAGAAAAAAGCAACTAAGAATTCCAGATGTTGCTTTTAGATCTAGTCGATTAATTTAGATCAAGGGCTGGCAAATGTTTCGGTTAGAGGACTATACTTTGGGCCATGCCTCTTTTTAAAATAATTTCATCCATTACCTCACTTTGCATCTCAGAAAAGATATAAATTTTATAACTTACAATTAATAAATACCTAAAAGCACTTTAAAAGGACCCCCTTTTGTCTCAGGCGTCTAACGAGTGAACTTTGGTGCCAAAAAAAGTTCAAAATTCTCTGTCCCAAAACCATGCCAAAGTCATCCTGTCGCCACTCATCACTCGCCAACAGCTTCCGCCGAAGTTGTGACCAGGAGTTGAAAGCATCACGGCTTAACGATACTGCTTCATCATGCATTCATTCCAAGGGGACATTCTTGAAAAATCCTCACTAGTGATTCAAATGGCAACATGACCCGCCATCTCAACAAGAGACTGTCTGAAACATCATCGGGAAAAAACAACGTTCGAACGACACTCAAACATTCTGTAGATGTTTATCAATTGCACTAATGGCTGGAAAAATCCCCTCCTCTCTCAGAAATTCCATCAACAGAAGAAAACTTCCTTCTCTAGGAGGAGGTACGCAGCGACCCCTTCTGGCACTAGTTGCAAACAAACAGAAACAAGAATAAAAGCGCTTAATGATTGTTCCGAATATGAATTCCTTTTTGTTCTAGTCGTCTAAAGTATGTATGTAGTAGCTGGGGACCGGTAAGGTGGTGGTCCAAATAAACACCCCTGCCGAGGTCACTCAACTGCTTCCGCTGAAAATGTAAGTTAAATAAAATATTGGCAGTTTTATTCAATTTATTTATTGCCCTTTGTCCGATCTATAGCTGCAAGTAAATCAGTTACATGAGGCGAATGTACCCCATCACACTTTTCTCAAATATTGTTTGAAATCTGAAGTGAGATTGCTTATTGAAATTCTTAACTTGGCCTGCAAGTTTATGTCTGCCAACTTGCATCTGTATTGATTCTTGTCGATCTTCTCCCAAATATATGCAGACTCATACATAGAGAACAATCTCTCTATGTTGGTTTTTCTGACTGTCTTGACGGGCCGCTGTTTGCCCACCTCTGGCTTAGATCTATTTTTCTCTGAAGCTGTTTAAAGACAACGCTGAGACTAGTGTACCGTAAGTAATCCACTGAAACATTTTTCAATGCAGTTCTAGGTTTAATGATGCCTAAGAAATCGTTCTCTTAATTTGATATTTAAATGAGGTTTTCCCAGAAAAATTTGATCTAAAAGAATCTCTAAACTAACCTGAAGATATGTGAAATAAATGTTCCAAACTTACCCTTGCAAGTGTTTGTGACGTAATCGTAATATTTTTGTCCATCTTTGCATAAACATAGTCCTGTACCTTTCAAATAACTGCAAGTGCTGATGTCTTTGTTGCAGTTCTCCAAGCACCATTGGGCTGTTTCAAAGAAAGAGTAGGAGAGTTAGTGATTAGTACAGACATACAAAACAGTCTAAGAAAGCCCCCGCTATCTAGATTGATAAAGATATATATTCGAATACTTACGAGAGAGAAGTTTCGAAAGTTTCATCAATTTTTTTGTACACACAAAAATTTTATCGCAAAAAAACTATTTATTATTGCAGGCAAATAGTTTCAAGAAGCCACTTCGATGAGAATCAGTGGTCTGCGATGCAAGAAATTGTTGAACAACATTTTCCATCTCAGCACTGTTTTGTTATGAGTTTTTTCTTACTGTTGAATTTTTAGATGCTTTCGCGTCATTGAGATACGCCACATCCTGTACTGTAGCAAAGTGTTTTTCATTTTTGGATTCAGAGAAACACCTCTTTCGACCTTTGTCCACCCTATGCTGATTCCTTCATTGCACATGCAACCCAAGGGACCCACCATATGACGACCTCTTCACCATACACGGATTGTAAGCGCTCATGGATGTACACATCAGTCTCATGTGTCCATTGATACAGTACGAACTTCCACTGGCGATCACGTTGTCTGCCATCGGAATTTGTACTCAAATGATATCGAGAGTGCCATTCTGCTGCTACTCTCTCTCTTCTTTGGCGTTCTGCTCATGCGTCATTCTTCCGACACTCCTTCGTCGTTTAACCAAAAGAAAACGTAATTTCTAATGGGGTTTGTTTACTTCACCTGGCGTAGTATCTTATCTTTAAAGAAATGACGAAACTTACTTTCGGAACGTCGCTCATATATATGTATTTATTTAGGAAAGCGATTTGTGACTATATACTCTGCGAAATAATATTTCATTTTCTTTCTTATGCAAAAAAAGATCACAGATTCATTTCTGGGGTAGTGCAAGACGAGGTATTAAAATTAAAGAATAATGAGAAAAATATGCTCATTAAGTGAATGCTGTAATCATTCCTGCAATTATGGTAATTAGATACAGTTGAACACATAAGTGAACTTCTCAGCATACGTTAGTACCAGAAATATGCAAATTCAGCGACAGACGATGAGTACGCAATGGGCGCCTACCGAAATTCCTATCAGTAGTGCTGTTTAATGTGGTTTCTGTGAGAAATCAGTATTCATTACTTTTAGCTCAAAGCGTAATTTAAGCGAAGGTCAAAAGGGGAAAATAATTGGTAGACTCGAGGGCAGTCAAATAAAAACGAAGATTTTTGAGCGGTTTTCGCGAAAGTTACTTAAACTTTCAAAAATAATTAGCTTTAATTTCTTCGTCATTGACAAAATTCTAGTTTGTCACTAAATAAGAGAGCTTGCATTCATTTAAAAAAGAATAAATTTCATGTATTGGCAGACAACAATCTTTACTTTTCTATTGGGATCCCCGGTAACGAGAGAGCCGACCCAAAAGTCCAGCAATGAGTCCCCTTGACCCTCGGAAAACAAGCAGCATTATAACCACATGCATTGACAAATGTACTGCACTGCCTCGAGCCGAAACACCAAGAGTTTTGGAAACCTTAGCCATTGTGGCTCCTATCCCGAGGCACCTGCAGAGAGCCGTTGCCCACCTTTGTCTTTTCGGAAGTGTTCCTTCACTGGCCCGACTACTGACGAGCTCTGCAGCCATGCCAGAATGGATGGTGACCGCATGCTCCAATGCACTGGACTCGATGAATACCCGTTTGACGACGTCATCAGTCGGTACTGGGAGGCTCTGCGCCAAATGGCCAAGAAGCCAAGTACGAGCGTTGGATAAAAGAAAAAAATATTTGCACTAAACTGAATTCAATTATAAATAAAAGCATAATAAATATATAAAGTATATCAGAAGTGTTTTTTATAAAGAAACAAAAGTGGATCAGCTCACATGCATAGTGTATCAGAACAGTGGTTGCGAAATTTCCGGACAGATGTAGCTGACTAAGAAGATTGGAAATCTCATAGGAATGCATGTTCAGAAGCGCTTACCTGGTCCGATATTGGCCACCCAACAGGACAAGAATGAGAGGAGAAAACATGTTTATTATCCTTAGTACAGCAAAAAAAACTAACAAAAAATAACATTAAAGAAATAATAGAGGGGTGTACATGTCGGGATGATAGGGACGCAAGTCGCTAGTATGCAGGAACCGCCAGACATTCAAAAAGGAAATCGCGACATGACTGGCGATAGTTCGCATAGTGGTACAGGAATTGCTCTGTACAATATCCATCGCAGTCCCCTGGTTGTTTGCGTTCTAACCCTTCACTCAAGTTCCTGTGAGTGCACGATGAAGGGTTCGCTGTTGGGCAAACTTTGGTGTAAGTGTACAAAGAAGAAGAGCGGTGGAATTTGCTTTCTATGGTAACGTTGGGCGTACAATAGCTATGTGCCTCGTTCATTGCAATAAATGGCTTCATAAGCCAGATGCATATCGGCGAACTCAGCGTTCGTATAACACTT
The DNA here is from genome assembly GCA_019973935.1 of Trichonephila clavipes. Classification (NCBI taxonomy): domain Eukaryota; kingdom Metazoa; phylum Arthropoda; class Arachnida; order Araneae; family Nephilidae; genus Trichonephila; species Trichonephila clavipes. The sequence continues at coordinate 40,002 of BMAU01021306.1, forward strand.
GAACCTATGACTGCTTTGTTGTCAGGCGAAATGAAGTTTCTTAGGAGCTTGTGACGGGCTCATCGCGTTTTCTACAAAAACTCGTCTTGGGTTCTTTGGAGGCGAAAAAGGCAAATTCTTTCCAACCAAATCCAGAAGCGAAGCGTGAGTATGCAAATTATGAACCTTTTAAATAGCAGAAGTTTAACGTAAGCGCATGGCCTATTGGGAAGTGATTATGCTAGTCTGAGTTTAAGCACGTAAACTGAAGTCAGAGAAGTCAGTCTTTATTCTAGTGTGAAGCTATCCGTGACAGAACGATCAAGTCACGGTGGATACTATTCCACGCGAGATCAAGAAAAGATATTTAGCATCCGAAAGGATTGTTATTAACCAAGAGATTAAAGGTAGGATAATTCTGTTATCTACCAGGAACTGTGTATAAGTAGAAATAAAAAATAGGCGGTAATATAGTGATTAAAGTCGCGCTTATTTGGTAATACGTATTGTGTGTTTTCTCACCTCAGATCCGCTGAGTTGAAGTATAAATATTATCATTGTTAATGTTTAAGTTAAGATCTTAATAAAGATATATTAAAATGATGGCAACACCTGGTTCTTCATTCACTCTCACACCTCTAGGTCACGAAGATAACTTAGAAGTAAGGCATCACCCACGGCCGAATACCTTACAAGCTTTGCCGCAAAACCGCTTGTGTCCATGCACCGTTATCTGATGCTGGGCTTTACGTCACGCCATCTTTCACATACAACAGCCTAAGATTTCCCAGTATTCTTACGATACAAAGAATAATAAACATGCTTTCTGCTTTTATTTTTATTCCGCCATTCTTGTGTCGTTCTTGCCATACGCTTTTACGATCTTGCATTTCTAAGGGATTTCCCATCGTCTGGGTGTAGTGAAAGTTTGTATAACCGCTGTACTGGTACACCCTGCAGAAGAGTTTACGGCAAAATTCCTTTGAAATAGGATTCACATTTTAGAACTGTGTTTGAAAGCGTACTTCCTGACATGAAAAAAGAAAACTTACCAATACATTTTTTATCCTTGTAAACGTATTCCTTATCTGTACATTCGCAAGTGGCCTTTTTTTTCTTAAGGTCATAGACGCATTTACCCTTTATATCTTCACAATTAAGTTCTGCGCAGCCATCGATTGTTTCGCATTTGTCACCGGAAGTACCAGGGAGACATCGGCACAGTTCAGCTTCACAAGCAGCACCGTGCGTGCAGTCCTCTTTTGTTTTACACTTTTCTGTTGAAAGAAGAATGAAATTAAAAATATCCGAATGTGGAACAGTTTATAAATATTGTCCTTTGAAGCAACACGAGGGATATTGGAAGAATGCTTAAGGGAACCAAGCTTACCTAAAGTGCGTTTAGACCTATAAACCGATCCCCTGGAAAACAACCACCCCAACACCCAGTCTTTACTGAAAAAAAGCAAAGCTTACGTTTTAAACAATCAAGTCAAATAAATTATAGATTAGATTGTACAATCCCTGCGCATGGTGCCTTCATCACATTATGTTTGTAGGGGATCCTTTCGCTGACGAATCTGTACGGCACCTTCCCACTAATATTCTTAGGCGTCTTTGGGGATTGTAAATTCGCTTATATTTCCAATCAACTCTAAAAGAAGAAGATGTGATATGTTAAGTAGATAAGGTATTTAAGGAGAGCGTTGTAAGTTAGCGGAGAAGGCTATTGAGCCAGCCGCAGTAGTGACAATATTTATAGGATTAGGATATTGGAGCATTGCTGTTATCATTCAGTGAAGGAGCCTTAGGAGGTTAATCTACCTGAAGAGATCATAAGTACCACAGGTGATATATTCTAGCTTCGTACCGCTTACCGCAAACATTAGTTTAATAAAATTAGTTCAATGAAAGCTTATAATTCAAGTTGCGTGTATTTCTCAGACTTCCTATTCCGGTCAACCCTTTTGATATTGAGCGTAGTTATTGATTAACTTCATATTTCGTAATTTAATTTAATATTAAAGGTAAGTCCCTTTTTCACGTAGACATATAGTCTAATATTTGTCATTAGAAGTTTGATATTTTGAACTAAGTGAATAAATATAATTTTTTATTATACAAATGGCGTCTGGTCATTCTTTGTCTCAAGTTAATCTTAGTGTTCAGGGTAGAACCCAGGGGTGTTTCCACAAAGTAACATTTTAACCATAGGTATAAGGCTTATAAAGGTTGCTTGTTGATTTTGTCTGATTATTGTAGGGCTATTGGCGACTGACCGCATTATGTTTAGCCTCGGTCAAGTGACGAGGACGATACTTGAGATGGCACTCCACTCTCCAAACTATCACACCATGCCAACGAAAGGATTGACAACCTCGACAAATTTAATATGCATCAACTTCTCCACTCGGTGGATGTTCAATGGCACAAAGGCTCAAATTAATGATATGCCGACCTCGAATCTGTAACCATAGCCACAAACCTTCCGTAGTCTATCCAAACGAGGAAGGAGTTTATTAGAAATGTTCATATCACCCCCCATCTTTAAACGAAAAAAATCTGATATTATCGTACTATTTGCACCTTTTCTTTATTTAGCATATTCGTGCATTGTGATAGTTCTTTGAAATTATTTTTTCCGACTGACATGCGTAACAGATTCAAATATTCCTCCCTCCTGTAGAATTCTTTTTACATGTTTCATGACTATTAAGACAGTAAAAGTCTTAAGAAACATCCAACACCTTATATATCACAGATTTTTAGCGCAGAAACTTTGAAACAATTAGAGTGTTTTGAAGATGGGAAAGTTCTTAAGGTCTCTCTACAGTGCAGCTTCGGTCTTTAATGGATGCTCCAAGAGTTGTTGACGTAGCACTATACAGCATCGCGAAAGTTGTCATCCTTTTGAACCTTGATCAAGCGACCCCCTCTCCAAAATACTACAACCTACCTTCGGTCCTGGACAGCTTTAACGTCCATCAAACCTGCTACACGGCGGGTTTTTAGCAGCAGTGTGCTCAGAAAACTTCAGTGGAGACATCAGCCACCAATGAACATATAGAATATAGAACGTTTCGCGAATGGTCTGTGAAATTTAGGAGGGAAACATGCATATTGGAAAGGATAAAACCACGAAAACATTCCTTACATGAAAGGATAGAATCCTATTCTGAAAATATCGATTAATGATGGATCCGAATCAGATCTACCAGAGACATTCGGGGTATTGATTGATTGAATATTAACGTCGCACTGTTCAGCTACACGAGGGCTTTTGGCGACGGACCTCGTAATTTTGAACCATGGTCAAGTGACGTGGACGACACCTGAGCTGGCACTTCCTCTCCTAACTACCACACCACACCAACGGGAGGACGTTTCAGCTCTCGACAGATTTAACGTGCATCGCTGCCCTACACGGTGGGTCTTTAGTGGTACTGGGCTCGAACCTGTGACAAAGCAAGCCACAGTCCGATACCTATACCACTCGGCTACCGCGGCCACGACATTCGGGGTAAGAAGTACAAGGGCCCCTTTAAATAGCGCGTTGATAAGCCTTTAAAATAGCAATTCTCTCATTGGTTTTATACAACATGATGTATGGACCAATAATTGAATACTTTAAACTAGTACACGGCTTATACACTTGTCCTTTTCCGACTGCAAGTTTTGACCAGGAATCTTTCTTGAGCTACTAAAAGCCACTGAATAAAGAGTTTCAGATTTAATAGGGTTGTGGGTGGGAGAGAAATGTTTAAAAATAATCGGTTTCTTTCGCAACCGGGGGTTTTGATAGCGAATAATAATAGTATAATTTTTAAATATTTGTACACGTTTAGAATAAGAAAAATATTTATGCATTGCTTGCTGGAATCTTCTGTAAAAATACGTGGTCATTAATTATTCTCACCGGGTTTTCGGAGAGCTATAGTAAAAAACGAAGTCAAAATACAGCAAAAAAAGAACATTTCAAAAATACAGAAACATTTGAAGCAACATCCGTTACTTGTGTTCTCTGTGTGGCACCTTGGTTACACATCCTACATCCATACGATAGTCCAGTTCCTGTCCCACTGTAGTCAACATGGTACTATCAATGTTATTAACAGCTCGTGTTATCCTTTAGCCGTTAACCGAAAACTTGGTCTTTCATATACGACCGAAGTTTTCATATACATTTTGCAGCGTGATGTAGCGGAACTGCATAAAAGTGCAACATGTTCTGTCAGTAACGTCAAAGATACCATGTTGAATTAAGTAAGATAGGAATTTGACTATATCACGTTCATGTCGAAAGATTTTTAAACAGGACACCTTTACAGTACGTATGTAAAACATGAATCGCATCTGTATTCTTTCGGAAGTTCTTTTGCGGTATTCTCGTCTTAGTTTTTTTATTATAATTCTTCGAAACGTTGGAGGGAATTATGAATAACTGTGTATAAATTTTTATATCCTGAAAGAATCAAGTGATTAACCTCGCCCTCTGAAGCAACACGAGGCATATTGGTGACAGACCTCATCATTTCGAGCCTCGGCCAAGTGAAGAGGACGACACCTGATCGGGCACCCTCTTCTCCTAACTTCCATAAACATCAACGGGAAGACTTTGAGACACGTACATTAGCCCCTTACACACGGTGGGTTTTGAGCAGCACTAGGTCTCGAATCCGTGACCCTAACCCCTAAATTATCTCGGCTGCTTCAAAGGATCTGGGTCCTTAAGGTATCCGACTACGTTCGGAACCGTGAATTTAAAAAAAGCATATAAATGGATAGTTTTCGTGATATTTAACGTCACTTAAATTAGAATACATGTATAAAATTATTTTAATGACATTTTGACAAAAAAAATTATTTAAATACAATATTTCAGCAAAAAATTAATTTAGAAAGACCTTTTTACAAAAAATGTTCTCCTTTTATAAAAAAATGCTTCTAAAATAAAAATATTTTGCTTTTATAAAGTAGACTTCTCTCCAGAGAGTCTGAACTATTTTTTTAAAAAATTCACATTATTTTCAGAGTTACAACTCATTGAAATAATGTCCGGCATTTTTTCTTAAAATTTCTCCTCTCTGTTGTCATAAAACATGGATAAACCCACTTCTCAATTATATGTTTCAAAAATTCCAGTTGAGCCTCTGTACAGAGGTCGGGGATATATACAGGCACAAAATATTATTATAATAAAAGCATTTTTCATAAAAAGAGAATGTTTTGAAAATGGGTCATTTTATGTTCATTTTTGGTCAAAATATGGTACTTAAATAATTTTTTATTGTAATACTATTCTTAAAACAATTTTATATACATTTTCTAATCTAAGTGACACTAAATATATTAAATATTATCCATTTATACACTTTTGCAAAATCACGGTTCCGAACGTTGTCGGATACCTTTAGAAACTTCCCCTCCGTTAGGGGACTTATTTTCCAAACACCCATTTCTGAGAAACTATGATGCGATTTAATTTAATCCCTCTGAGCCGTGATGAGTGATATTAGTGTAAATTAAGGCATTAATAAAATTGTAAAAACTCTTGCATTCTTTTTGGCATCACACATTGTACATACCTACACACTTGTTGTCCACGTACAGAAAGTTTCCGTCATTGCATTTACAAGTTCCATTTCCGATGGCTTTGTTATAGATACACTCTGCGTTTATGCTCTCGCAGTTTAATTGCTTACAATTATCGATGGTACTGCAATCATCACCAGATGTTCCATTCTTGCACTGGCACAAATTGTCCTTGCATTCAGCTTCATTGTGGCAGTCTTTGTTGTCTTTACACTTTTCTAGAAAGAAATAAAATATGTGGTGATTGCTGATGAGAGAGGTTGAAAGAATAAGCATTTAAAAAAATTATGACAAAAAGTGGACGTAAAAGCAAAATAATGTTTCTTTCGACGAAAAATATTTTGAATAAATTTAAAGTAAGAAAGAAAAATATCTCACTAAATCCTTTTCTTTCTAAAGAAGCAATTCAATCGAGAAACTTGTGTGTGAACTCTGTTTTAAATGATATTTAAAATGGAGGGAAATCAGAACTATACAGAAAGAGTCTCAAAAATTAAAAAAAGTAATAACAATAATATAAGAACGATTCCATAAGATTATATATTCTCATACGAAAAATAATTTAAGTTAACTAAAAAAAGAGTAAGAGAGAGAAGAATCGCGCATTTTTCTTCAAGGAATAATAACTTATTTTGTTTTGACTCACAAACACTATGGAGATATATTACGAAAGTTATTTTTACAATTATTAAGGCTGTTGGGAGAATGGATGATCCAATTGGCAAAGCAAGATTGGCTCACTACTTTGAACATTTAGGGGGACTTGGTACCCTAAAAATCACAAACCTATCGTTTTTTTTTATTTTTATTTAATCTTATTCTTTGCATTATTATCTTCCGATTGATATATCACTTGTGCATGTCGGAAAGTTAGAAGTTGAATAAAACTTCATTTGAAAACAAATTAGGCAATTCAGCCATACCCTCTTTTTAGAAAAAAAAGCTAAAAAGGCGTTATGATAAAAAAAATCTATTTTATAAATAGAAATAATAACTATAAAAAAGAATGTGTAGTATTAAAAGCAGAATATTTCTGAGGCAATACAATAATGTAATTTTTCTTCCTTGTGAAATGTGTGCATGTAAAATTTTTAAATTAAAGTATTTTATATTAATAATTTTATAATTTCAGTTCTTATTCCTGATATATTTTTCATACACACATGTAATACTTTAATATTATAAGAAGAAAAACAATTAAAATCTCTGTCGTGACAGAAAAAAATTTTTTTAACGTTTTTCTTGAATTTTCATGTGCAATTAGTACTCTCTAAAAGTTGATCATTTATAAAATGTGTGAATTGAAAAAATATGAAAATGCAATTATTTTAAAGAAAAACGTATAACTAATATCTTAAAGTAGTATTTTAAGTTAATTAAGCTTATAATAATTATTTTTTCAGAATTATGAACTTTAAACTGGTTTTTCTCAGTTTGTGTTTTTCGAAACCTTAGTGCATTCAAAATGCTACTCCTTCAACAATTATTTACCAATCACTTCCATTTTTTCCTGCGTGTTAAAAATAAAGCATGTAATAAAATTAGGGATCCGTTTTGCTATAAACTGAATACTTTTTAAAAAAAAAAATGTAAGACATTTTGGCTTTTTCGTTGATTTTTAGCCTGTATATGAACATTTTATTTTTGTTCTCGAAAACAAATGAATTTATTCTAAAATCGATCCCTAAAGTTGTTTAGAACATCCATAAAAATATTATAAAAAAATTTCAGGTCAAAAAATTAATTTTTACAAAAAGGAGTAGGATTTTTAAAATTTTCCCAATTTTCTTAAAAATTTAAATTTTTAAAATTGTGTGAATAATATATGAAAATTTTCATCTGGTAACATTTTCTTGAATAGAAACATTGTATAAAAATGCTAAAATATAATTTTTAAATACGTAAATAAAGAAGTTTGCTCAAAGAGTACCAAGTGAAACATAATATGAAGTTAATAAGATTTTAATGTTTGAAACATAATATGAAGTTAATAAGATTTAAGCTAATTTTATATATATATATATATATATATATATATATAAAAATTACTCTGTAATAATTAACATATTCTGATTACTATTTTGAAAACAAACAGTTTGTCATATTTTTCTTTTTAGTCGAAATCGAGGTAGTTTTTTATGAGGGAAAAATATGTTTCATGTTTTGCCTCCTATACTCTGATGTTATGTGAGTTTTTTCAATTTACACATTCAAGCGAAATATTGCACACTAATGCACATTTAAGGACGTTTTCCTATATTTAAAAATTAATAAAGCGATATGACATAGCAAATACATGTGAAAATTGTTGCCCTTTTCAACCTTAATATCTGTGTGAAGTTTGGTCCAGTTTCTTTGACAGAAGACGAAAACATACCCTTAAGCACACATGGAATACACTATTTACCAATAAGTATTTGGACACAATTGCAACAAAAAGGAAAACATTTATTCACATTCAATAGTTTTTATTCAAGATTTATTCACAATCCTAGAGAAGCAATTACAGCCACAATACTTCTGAACAGGGATTCTACATGTGATATTTTTTCGTCACTGATTCTGGACGGTTGTTGTACTCTTTAATTTTCTGATCCAACTGGTTCCAGAGATTGCCTATTGGCAGGGGTCTCTCGTATCAACCAGTGATTGGGTAACTTAGCAGTCCAGCCCATTCAAGGAACACCATTGTTACCAAACCAATCCATGATGGATCCATCAACATGGCAGCTGGAAATGACATGATTTAACCCCGTAGAACTGCCACAACTGTCAGCCAAAACTGTTTGGTAGGTGTTGATGTTGAGCTTATTATGAATTTGGACAAAGGGATCCAGATCAAGCCAGAAAACATCCTCTGAGCATAATTCCACCTCCGTAGAACTTGTGTGGGTATAATGCATTCTAGCAGGAAGGTTCTCCGGGCAAACAGCAGACCCCGACTTCCGAACGATAAAGAGTGACCCATGATTCATCACTCCAGAGGATACGGTTCCACTAAAGATGCGCTTTGCACTATCTGAACCGAACAGCGTGGTTGGACTTGTTCTAAATCTTATGGGTGGCAACATGACCATGAAACCCAAAAAGAGGAAATTCCGTACAGTTTGTATCCATCGAAGTAATTCTCTGGGATGCCTGTAGAAATTCTTGGTGCCATTGATCAGTAGTGAATCCCTCTGGACAGTATCTCTCGGTTTCTATCTCCCAGTTTTGTAGGTTTGATAAACTCTTAGTAAATTCCGCCAACCATTGCTCACCTCCAACAATCGTATAGGTCACAATATAGAGTTTGGGTAATTCAACTCACTAGATATCTCCTTAAAGGATCAGCCATTTCTGTATTACTCGATGATATATTGCACTTTTTATTTTAGATCAGATAACTCTGTACTCCGTGCAATTTTTTACGCAACTGTTGCTAGTGCTATTGCCGACAACCTATTTAACAGTGGTGAGTGTGAAGGATTTCAGCATCAGGGTATCAGGACCGCAGACATCGGCATTTGCATAGATGTCCAAATACTTATTCATAGACATACTACTCATTTTGTTACATATATTTTTGTGAAAGATCATAAAAATTTAACTTAACTCAGTGACGCGACATTCCAAGAGAGACAAGGCCTACAGTGCCCAATTCAGTATTCGCGACCTCGGACCCTGAGGTGTATGAGCAAATGTTCCGGTCATGTGATCAATTTCACGCTAAACTCCTCAGCGTTAAGTTCCCAAGCAAGCTTGGTACTCATTTTATCGATCCATTGAAGGGATGAAAGGCAGAGTCAACCTTGCCAGTCCGGGATTTGAACCTCAGACCCGTGCTGTGGAAGCGCTTTGCTCTAACCACTCATCCACTGGGCTTCAAAGAACACAAAAAGGAATTATAAAAAATACTCGAGATATAAGTGGTTTGAAGAAGTCATATTTAGACAAAAGATGAATTCACACATTGATTTAATAAAGTACTGATCAGAAGAACTGAAAAATTATTATTATTGTTTTCAGTTTTTTTCATGTATACCTAGATACTATAATAATGTTTACATAATATCATAATGCAATGAGCAAATAATGTTTAAAATATTACAGCTGCCATTTTCTTTAAAATTACAGTGTTCCTTTTGAATTGATCTTTCATTACTCATTGTTGAAATTTGATTGTGCAGTCATTCGCAAACGATTAAGTATACATTGCCCTTTATCTTAACTAACCTGAATATTTTTTTAAACTTTAAAAAACATCTTTGACTGCCTCTTGATTTTTGGGCACTCCAAACAGAAAAGGAGGAGGAGAAACGAAAGTCGCACACACAGAGAATCATGTACCATCCATAGTAAAGGATGTGCATAATTAAATGCAAATTTTATTAAAAAAAAGTAATTTACTATAGTAAAATCAAATGTAATTGTTTGATAAAATGTAAATCTATTTTAATCTAAAGAATATTTCTATAATCAAAAAGGATTTATTTTAAAACAAGAACAGGTAACAGGTAAATACATTGTAGTGTGTATATATATATATATACTATCTGGTATACCCGTTTTTCGCACGGGTAAACTGAAAAATTAAACAATGCAAACTAAACAAAAGAAAGCTTTTTGCATATCTCAGCTGAAAAAAAAGAAAGAAAGAAAGAAAAAACACGTTTGTTAAATTTTAAATCTGTAGATCTAAGAGCTGATAAAAAGGATTTTTTTTTTTTTTTATTCATAATTCCCTATAACTCTTTTGAGGGTAGATTTTTGAAAGTATCTCCCTAAGTTGATCTCTGCTCAGCAAAAGTAACACATTGTTACAAATTGTGTGTAAGGAACGCTTAAAATAGTGTAAATAATTTGTATCAGAAAGTGTAATACTTTAACATTACTTTCTGTTGTATTTATTTTATGTTAAAATTGTAATAATCGCCGCAACGCCATTTCTTATATTATAATGCGGATTCAATGAAAAACAAAGCGAAATGTTGGCGAAAGAGTCAAGTTGGCAACTTTCTAGTTATTTTCATAGCTCGAGCTTTATTAGAGCTTTGGGAAAGATTAGACTTTCGTGGCATACTTTTCTATGCCTCTACAAAATACAGTGGCCGCGGTAGCCGAGTGGTAAAGGTCACTGGCATTGTCACGAGTTCTAACCCAGTCCCACTAAAGATCCGTCTTGTAGGGGAGTGATGCATGTGAAACCTTCATCTAATACATTAGGATTTACTGTACTTTTTTTCATGCTAAATATATTTTTTTGGATCACTACATTGAAAATAAGAGATATACACAAACAAAATACTAAACTTAAGGAGATTTAATCCATTAGAGCTAATTAATTAACGATATTCCACTGTAAAATTAATTATATACACTGCTCATTTAAAACAAAGAGTTAAACAGTTTTCTAAGGTCCTCATTATCATAGAAAAGATATATCCGCTGAGAAAACGCCGTCAGCTCAAAACGCAATTTCTGCTATAAAACTATTCGCCTTACCCGCGAAAATACTCATCATAGAACCCGTGCTGTCATATATCTTGAAAGAGTGGAGTTTAAAGAATATTCTTGCTAAGTATTGTCAGAATGTTCGTAAAATTAGTTACTCTATGTTATTTTAAAGTTAGGGGTATTTATAAGTACCGTCGGTAGATAAAGGATTACATCTGTCGAGAGCTCAAACGTCCTCCCGTTGGTGTGGTATGGTGATTAGAAGAAGGGGTGCGAGTTCAGGTATCGTCCCCGTCACTTGACCGTGGTCCGTCGCCGAAAGCCCTCGTGTTGCTGAACAGTGCCGCGTTAATATTCACTCACTCACTCACTCCAAAAAATACAGTGTCTGTCTATTCAATTAAAATTATAGCGTTATAATTAACTACTAACCACAAACAAATTATGCAAATCTGTCCAAATGATGTAGTGTGAAAGACAAAGTTTACCTATTTTAAGTACCAGAAGCGGTAAAGTATTTATTCTGATATAAGGATCAATTTGTTATTACTAAATGTGCATTATAAAATCATAAAAAACCGTGCAGAGAAATAAATTATTAATACTTTTATGTGTATGGTTCACTATTTTGGCGATAATGGCTTACCCATGGAAAAAATCAATAGTAGCTATTCTAATAAATGTAGATTTAAAACAACCTCTCCCTTCAAAATTTAGTTTCATTCTGAAATAAAAAAAAATAGGGATTACACTGATCAAAGGAAAAAATTAGAAGCGAACGCCTGGCGTAGACAAAACAAAAAGTGAAAGTTTTACTTCACACATAAAAGATAGATATATGCTGTCTCGCGGGCTTTTTTTTTTTGCAGATGGCAGAATTTTCTTCTACTTACTTGATAATTATCATTATATTTTGGACACTTCATACAATATCTTTATAAATTATAGTCTATGTGTTATTCTCATGTATAAGCAATATTATTGTAAAGGTTCATTAAAATTTGTTCGGTTGTTTTTGCGTGAAAGAGAAACAAACATCCAAACAAACTTTCACGTTTATAATATTAGTAAAAAAGGATGTATAAATTTCCCCTAAAATAAATTTCAAAATGAAAAAACTTTAAAAATCTGATATTTAAAATTTTTTTTAAATGAGTCGGTAGGCCGCAACCTACGTACTGGCGGGCCACGTGTTGGACACCCCTGAAATAAATGATTTTTTTCTTTGATTTTCTAATCATTTACTTTTATCAACGTAGTGATTACGTATGTAAGATTTCGTTTCATTTTGACGACTTTTGCTTGGTGCGCTTTTTTTTTTTGCCCATGAGTGCGTTAAAGAGATCCCCAGTGATTGGAACGTTACGGTCACCAAGTGAACAGGAATTTGAATCTATAATGCCCATTCCATATAGGAAACCTTGCAGAAAGACATATGCAGTGGCTATTCGAATACAAGCCACGCTTACTGCTCCAGGCAAAGAAGTTTAATTTCTTGTTAACGTCCTTAGGAAGGAGTTTTCAATGTTTTACCGAAAGTCCTCTCCGTATAGAGGCTGGAACGTTTGGATCTAATGATGCGCAGTATGAAACGTGTCGGCATGGAGGGCTTAGAGGTACATGACCGTCTCGGAAGCCCAAGGTTTTGGGTTCAATCCTGCTTGGAGTCGAAAATTGTTGGAACACATGTAATAGTATTAAGTGGCATACTCATGAGTGTCACTTTGGCTCTGGTACTCTCGGCAAAATAAATGACGGTAGTCTTTAGAATACGACGAAAGCTTGAATTGAATAATTCACGAGTCAAAAATTGAGTAGCGAGAGCCGCTTCTAGATGGTGTTATTAATGATATAGCTCTCATTTTTGGGGAACTTGTGTTCGCTAGGGCTTGGATTCCAAAATGCAGCGCATTTGAACTAACGAAAAATAATAACATAAAGTGCTTTACATGCCGAAAAACAAACAAGGATCTGAATGAGTCATTTGGGATTGAATAACCAATTAAAAGTCACTTGTAAACCCCTTGTTTAGTGTTAAGGAATTGAATTTAGGGGATTAACTGTTTTTCACTTCAAAGTGATATTAAGCGAAGACAGGCCTTTGGCTCCGGATTAACCTCAACCCCCAATGGAGGGAGCCTATCAAGTAAACATCCCTCCTTTCTTATGAATTCAATAAATGGAAACTCAGGAACGACTTTTAAATAAGAACCTTGAGTTGGAATAAAAATCCGAAACAAGAAATGGAAGCTAAATTTCGTAATCTTATATAATGCGGTAAAGTTTTTTCTTGCTACTTACCTCGGCACTTTCTTAGTGTCAGGTCCAGTTTTTTCGGTTCACACGCACATTCTACTTTGTTGTCCTTTAGCGTGCATTCTCCCCACTCTCTTCGCAAAGCTTGTAGTCGCCGGTGACACATTCAGTTATGATTTCGCACATGTCTCCAGTGGTTCCCGATATGCACTCACAGAACTTCACTGAGTTTTCGTCTTTGCACTTACCACTGTTTTTGCAATTATCATCACTTTTGCACGTTTCTACAAAGAAAAAGTTATGCCTTATTGTTGTTCTTTTTGTGAAATTACTTCCACTCACAGGTATCTCTGGACAGCACATTTATTAATACAAATACGAAAAACGATCACGAGAACTGCACACAGCAGGTCTGACCCCAAAGCCCACAGCGACCGGTCAGCTCGTCAACCCCGTCGAAGGAATGCGTGGGAGTGAAGCGGGAAAAACATGCGTTATCCTTCCGCCTGAAAAAATAGTTCACTCGCTTCACCCCGTCACTTATCAAATTTCATTATACATAAAATAAGAAAAAAATCCCTAGCAATTGGTTAGGTGCGGACGAGTACATTTTTTTAAAATATGGAAAGTTGACTTTCTCTATCACACGGTTAGCTACTGCGAACTACACATTTCACAATTTAACGACGATTCTTCCACAAACGTCACCTGACATCACCGGACTATTAGTCGCAGTCACAAATCAGACAAATAGGTTTGCTGATTGAGTTAAAAATAAGTTTTAGTAATATCACCCTCTTTTCTCTTACAAAATGATCTCATTTTTAAAAACTGAATCTTAAGTATATAACTCAAATCAAACAATAAACTTAAAAGTAAAACAAAGAAATTTTTGTGGTACTTGAATAAATTACATCCTTGAAGCTTACGTCTTCTATTGAAATCGAGTACAAAGAAACAAAGGCAGTGTCTAGGTTAATGCATCCGTACGAAATTAATACTATTCTAAAGATATGCGCAGTGTACAAAGAAACGCGCGTAACGCACTCTGATTGTACCAAATAATAGTTAAAAAAAGAGGATATAATTGCGGAGAATGGTGCAATCACTAGCCATCGACGTCACTATGAATCTAACTTACTAGAATGGCAACAATATACTTTTCGCTCTCTTTTGCTCTGTCTTTTCAGTGACCAGTTATTCTTCATTTTTACTAATCTTTGAGAATAGAAGACGAATGTGCTTCGAAAATGTAATTATTTTATTCATTACAAAAATATTTTATTTTTAAATTTGTTGCTCTCACTTAAGATTCAGCATTTAAAAATGAAGTCACTTTGTAAGAGAAAACAGAAGGGCAATGATTGCTGCGGATAGAAATGTAGCGTTTTGAAACTTCCATTAAATGTGTTAAAATTTTTTTTTGAAAATTTGAAATAATTTTCTTAGAGTAGTATATAATAGTTTTCTTTTTATGGAGCGTCAATTTAGGTGTGTGTTACATCATTTTTTCAAAGCAGCTCAAACTATATTAATTTTGACAAAACCACAGAAGGCTCCGCTATATTAGTGATTGTGATTAATAGCACGGCTACAAAAGATCACGTTAGTGGAAAAATCACTGTAATATTACGGAATTCATGGTCATAGTACCTAATGATACGATGGAAGGTATACATAGAGGTGTTTTTAAAATTAAAATGTTTTGCTAATAAAACAATTCTGTAGGATTGCTATGCGTACGGACGAACAACTGTTGTAGTATTTAGAAATCTTGACTGAATGGAACAAATTTTCAGGCATTTGCCTGGGTGAAATAGTTTTCTTTTTATGGCGAGTCAAAGTTAGGTAACATCTTTTTCTTAAACCTCGACTCACAAAAACAAGATAAATTGTAACTAAATCAGCCGACCGTTTTGTCCAACTTATGATTGCAACTGATAGTCAAGTTATGTAAGATTACGTTAGTGAAAACACACACACACACACACACACAAGTAATATAGAAAAAGTTTAAGTCAATTCCTACTTAGATCAACAAAGAAAAATTTTATATTTTAGTTACTTTTCATTAAATAGTTACAATTAATATAAATAGGTACATACATAGGACAGAACCACAACATTAAGTGGTGATTCATTTTTATTCATTATCATGAAAGTATCGTATTGTCATCCAAAGCAATCGTGTCTATAAAATTTCAGTTCAACTGAAGGCTTTAAAACGTGAGAAAAAAAATCTTTTAAAGTTTTGACCCAAGTCGCTAAAAGTGAAACCAACGAGACTGTATCTGTATTTCTTTAAATAATTAGTTTGAGTCAATTCATTTTAATTAACTATAATTAAATTATCATATTTTTACCCAAAACAATAGTGTATAGAAAATTTCAGCTCAAATGAGCGTTTTAAAATGTGAGAAAAATCCTTTTCAAGTTTAGACGCAAGTCGACAAAAAGGATGCTAACGTGGCTGTATTTGTAATTCTTTGAATAATTAGTTTTAATCCATTAATTTTTAGTAATTATAATTAAATTATTGTATTTCCATCCAGAATAATCATGTGTATAAAATTTCAGATCAATGGAGCGCTTTAAAATGTATTTTATGAACGACTGAAAATTCCACCAAGATAAATAAATATAGAGAGAGTGTGAGCTAATAGTAGAAATTGAAAAATTATAGTAAAATTGTGAAATTTGTGGTCCCATTAGCTAATGATATGCTGGAGGAAGTCAATTTTACATATTTTCAAAAATGTGCTCGTCTTCAATAAACCAAATGCAGCAGAATTTTTTTCATTTTTTCCCTGAACAGATACGAACCCACCTTTGCCTTTCGTCAAGTTTCGGTAAATATACATATTTCAAATGTGGTTAACGAATAACCCTTTGAGTGGTAAGGACGTACAGTGGTACAAACAATTGAGGATACACCTTACTTTTACTTGATACATCCAACTTTCAAACGAAATAACACATTAACTAGAAGTACAAACGTGTTTTTATTTTCACACGTAACAAAAGGGTTAATTTACAGTAAAAATAACGAAAATCAGCAAAAAATATCTAAAATTAAAAATTTCACAAGTATTTGAAATAAACATAGGCAGATCTTTACCTCAAAAAATTGAGGATACACCAATGAAATGTTTGTTTAACTATCACTAGATTTTTTTCTTCTTGCTACTATAATAGCCTAAGCTTGGCCAATTTTATCTTCAATTTTTTCGACTGCTACTTTTGTCTTTTAAAGTTGGTTATGAGAATTTAAAGTCGCAATTTTAAATGGAAAATGGGTCCTCGGAAAGAGACCAGTAATGATGTAAGAAAATTTATATTAAGGTTATTTAAGAAAGGAAAATCGTATCGTGAAATAGCTAAAATTGTCGGTAGAAGCCACTCGTGTGTCCAGAAAATCATTGGAAAATTTAAAAGCGATGGATTAATTGAAAATAAAAGTGGAAGAGGAAGGAAAAGTATTCTGAGTTATATAGCTAAAAGGAAAGTTTTGAAAGATATCAAGATTGATCCTAAACTAAGTGCAGTCAAACTAGCTGCAGAAACTTCTCGAATAATTTTCAGAAGTGTAAGTGCTGAAACTGTGAGAAATGTGATTATACATGCTGAATATAGCAGTCAAGTAGCTAGAAAGAAACCTTTCATAAGCTTACAAAATCAGGAAAAGTGTTTGGAGTTTGCAAAAACTCATCAATTGAAGACAGATAACTTTTGGAAGAAAGTTATATTTAGTGACGAAAGTAAATTCAACATTTTTGGAAGTGATGGCCGTCGCACCATTTGGAGAAAGCCGAACACCGCTTTGGATCCAAAAATGTACGTCCTACAGTTGAACATGGTGGTGGCTCCGTCATGATTTGGAGTTGTATGGCTTCAAATGGGGTAGAAAATTTAGTTTTTATAGATGGCATATATATATATATATATATATATATATATATATATATATATATATATATATATATATATATATATATGGATCATAAGCTTTATATAGATATACTCAACAACAATCTTAAAGAAAGTGCAAAAAGATTGGGTTTAGATGGAAATTTTATTTTTTAGCAAGACAATGACTCCAAACATACGGCACGTAATGTCAAAATGTAGTGTCTTTTTCATTGTAAACAGCAATTACACACACCACCACAGTCCCCTGACATCAATGTAATAGAAAATTTGTGGGCCACACTCGAAACAGTGGTCCAAAAACACCAAATTAGGAACAAAGCCCATTTAAAGCAAGTGTTACAAGAAGAATAGGATAAAATATCTCCAGATACCACCAAAAAGGGGTCGAATTGGTACGAAGACGTTTGGAGGACATTATAAAAGCCAAACGATATGCAACGAAGTATTGACACTGTCTTTGTATATGATATGCCACACAAATTTCATTGGTGTATCTCAATTTTTTGAGGTAAAGATCTGCCTATGTTTATTTCAAATACTTGTGAAATTTTTAATTTCAGATATTTTTTGTTGATTTTCGTTATTTGTACTGTGAATTAACCCTTTTGCTACGTGTGAAAATAAAAACACGTTTGCACTTCTAGTTAATGTGTTATTTCGATTGAAAGTTGGATTTATCAAGTAAAAGTAAGGTGTATCCTCAATTGTTTGTACCACTGTATATATACGTATATGCTAGTGAGCAGCTGCGCCTAATGTGATATGGTGGTATTTATACGTTTTGTGTTTTTAAACTCGAGTGATAAAGCCGTTTATGTACGTCAGGGAGGTAGGAACATCTATTGGCAGCGAATAGTATTAATTTTAGACTTATATCTTAAGTAAAATTGTCGTAGAAAATATTTTCCCGATAGCTAGTGAATTAACAATAACCCAATGTGGCAGCGTGTCGTTGAAAACGGATGGTTACACCTGGTGTGAAATCGCGAAAATTTTAACAAATCAGAAGATGAATTTTCTGATGTGATGATGAATGTGGAAACAATCGCAGAAAAAAAGGTTTGGCTCCTGGAGAGGAGAGTACAATGGATAACCATTAAACCATAATAATTGCTTAAATATTTTTATAGCATGCCCACTTGACCTGAAGGAAAAAAATTGGGGATTGTCAAAAATACTCATTACAGGTGGTCATCAACCGGAAAGTTAAGTTACCGCTCAAAGGGTTAATAAAAATTAGAATTAAAAAGAAATTATTTCTTTCTAAGAAAAATTAGTTTAATCCTTCCAATGCTCTTCCACATTTTAATTATTTAGTATGAAGTGTAATTTTATATTATTACTTATATATCGACTATGAAATTGTTACGCTTGTTAATTTTTAATCCTTTTGTTCATAAAAAATGGCTTGATATGCAACACTAGCAATAGCTATTATACTTCGTACAAATTAAGCTTTTCAGGTACTTGAAAAGTTAAAAATATGGAATTAATATTACGTTATGTACTAAGTTCTATTATAGAAACTTTTCCGTTGTCTGATGTCTTATTAAATTAATTACCCATCTTCTTCCCTTAGAATAAAAAATTCATCTAATGATTTCTTACCAACGCAAGTAGTGTTTTTATTTTTTGTCTTTACAGCAAATCCATCGTGACAGTCACACTTTTTTTGCCCTTTCTCGTTAAGGTCACAGTCTCCATTTTCACCACAA
Organism: Trichonephila clavipes; assembly: GCA_019973935.1. Taxonomy (NCBI): domain Eukaryota; kingdom Metazoa; phylum Arthropoda; class Arachnida; order Araneae; family Nephilidae; genus Trichonephila; species Trichonephila clavipes. The sequence continues at coordinate 58,910 of BMAU01021306.1, forward strand.
TCGCATTCTGGAAGATAAAAAAATACATATAAATGCAATCAGGAACATGGAAAATAGCGAGCCAAGAAGAAAGCATCGGATTGAAATGAAATTTAATACACATAATGACACAGATGAGAGATTCACTTGATCTCAAAAACAAGACAATTAAGCGAATACAGGGTGTGCAACGACACAAATACTGGGCAACTTCAATAGCGCGTTGGACCACCTCCAACTGCAATACATGCCACCACACGGTCCGGCAATGAGTTGATTAGGCACCTTATGTTGTCCTGAGGCAGATGGGCCCACAAATCTTGAACATCCAACTCTAAATCATGTACAGAGTGACACGATGGCATCTGCCGTTTTAGCTAATCCCACACGTGCTCTACAGGGGACAAATGGGGGAGCGGGCCGGCCATGAAAGAGTCTGAAAATGACGTAGGAAGTCTTCAGCAACTCTTACTGTATGCGGACGAGCATTATCTTGCTGGAAAATTGCCCCTCGAAGACCATTTAAGAAAGGTCCTACATGGGGTCGAAAAATATCATCAATGTAACGTTGGCCCGTTAAGTTTCCACGCATCACAATTAAAGTGGATCGGCTATCATAGACTATGGCTCCCCAGACCATTACACCAGCTGTGAGGGCAGTGTGACGCTGAACAGTGTGGGGGGATTGTACCGCTCACCAGGACGCCTCCACACCCGTACACGGTTATCATCTGTCCCCAAAACAAACCGAGATTCATCACTAAACACAACCTTTTGCCAATCTATGACATTCCACATTGATCTGGCTTGGCACAACTGTAGACGCAGTTGCCGATGTTCCGGTGTTAAAGGGAGTGCACGGAAAGGGCTCTTGGATTTAAGATTTGCTTCCGCAAGGTGTCTGGAAATAGTTTGTGAAACAATTGCTACGCCTACATCTGCTCGTATCGTTGAACGAGTCACTGTGGGGTCCACAAGTGCTTGCCGCACGATCCTTCGATCCTCTCTCCTCGTGGTCTTCCTGGTCGCTCCAGACCCGGTTTTCCGCACGTGGGTACCTTCTCGTGTACACTGCTCCCAATAATTTCTAACGGCACACTCCGAACGATCCACCTGGCCAGCAACACGGCGCGTCGACCAGCCTGCAGTTTTTATCCTGATGATCAGGCCTCTCTGAAACTCGTTTAACTGTGAGAAATGTCTTCTAGCACGTTTACGTGGCATGTTTCGCTTACCAAAGTCTTCCTACAATCGGCGGGTAATCGTCACGTTTATGAATCTTCGAATTTGCGCTGGCTTATATAGCACCCTCTTCCTGATTCTCGGCGTATATGAGCATGCGTATTGGCACAAAGCTTGGGTTATTTGCATATCACATTACGCTTTACTTATTTGCAAAGTTTCGCGATTGTACTTAGCTTCCTTCTTGGGTCGCTATTTTCAATGTTCCTGAGTGTACTTATGGTGCTTTATTTTACACCAAAAGAGTTAGTATACAGCAAGGGTAGGCAATTCTTTTGATACTTTATGGAAGTGAATGATACCAGACGGCCGTACCTTCTGAATACTAGAAGCTCAGTTAGGGTCCTTTTTTCAATCGACCATGGTTTACTGCAGCATACAAGCGAGCACCGCAGCTTATATTTTTTTACTATTTCTCTATTTCTGTTTCTTTTTCTTTTTCATGCATTCCTTGACAATTTTTTACGTGTGTGTGAACAATTTTCATGTCATTTTAATAATTAGAATAAATAATCATACATAGACCGAAAACAGCTAATAGGGGCTATTTTGATCTTTACAAGAGTCATTTTCAAGTGAGAGCCCGTTTTTGAGTCCCAAATTTTTTATTTTTTGTGCATGGGGAAACCAGCTCCTCCTATCGTGAAGATTATGAAAAGAAAAGAAAACTCCAATTTGGTTTGGTTTCGATGATGAATAGCAAAAAAGGAGACTAATCTTCCGTACATTGCGTGCACCTTCCATTAGCAGTGTCACTATTAGCATTCTAGCTCTTCTCTGAAATGCGGACGCGTCCAGCGGTGTTGGGATGGAATAGAAATGTTTGAGGAAAAATAGTCCTGTTAGATCTGGAGTCAAAAGATGAACACCATGATGCTCGTTTTTATAACGTCAACTCCCACAGAATGTGTCCCATCTTCTGAAAAAAATAACAGTGTGCCTGAAGGACTTCCCCGTAATATTATTCCCTCTATTATTGGGAAATCAGGCCGTTGACGAACACAAGGATGAGGCAATCAAGTACCAAATCTCTCTGCTAACGATAGATTTACGTCATCTACGCATCAAATTGAAAGTGGAACTTTCGCTTTTTTAAGTGTTTGACATTGAATGAAGCAAAATACTTTTTTAAACATGTACCTTTACTGAAACTCGATGTCATTTTAGAGACTGATATATTACCTTTTTCACCCTATTGCATGCATGTGGTCATTCAAAACTTTATGCATGTGATTTTGGGGTCATTATGCGTTTAAAGAGACGATGACTTAATCCTTTACATGAAAGTAGGCAATAGTTCACATTAGATGAGTGAAGTAGCTGACTGGAGCACTTGATGGAAAACAAATTGGCTCCAGCTTTTGAAGTGTTGTACTAGCTGATTGAAAATTTGTTATATTTGGCCTATAATTCTGAACAAGAAGAAACAATTGATGAACAATTGTTCACATTTAAAGCAAGATAAAAATTAATCCAGTACATGGCAAATAAATCGGAAGAATTTAGGTTAAATTTTTGGTTAGCACACAACTATTTTATAATGTGTAAAATCTAAATATTTTTAAAATTATTTTCGTAATTTGAGTAAGAATGACAAGCGGCCAATTCTTTTACAACTTGGGTAGTTCAATTAGTTCATCCTTTTTCTGACATCTTTGATACTTTTGCTATGAATTCTTGTATAATATTCAAGCAAAATCCTCAGACACCTCAATTTAAAATCAAAAATTTATTTTAACGCTCGTAGAAGAGCTAGAAATTGGTGTGTTATGCGACAAATTTACCATTCCACAATATCAATTGAATGCAAGGCCTAAGATAAGACAAATGTAAATTTCAATATTGCAAGAGACAAAATAAAACTTTTACAAGATGTGAGTGATTCCAGAAACCAATTTGTGGTAAATAAGTTGTTGTTACTGCCAAGCATGCATTTTGATGTATTCGCACTAATGTTTAGCTGTGGAGTATATTGTTCACAATCTTACGTTACTTGTATTTATAACTCTATATTTTCTTATCACCCTCATTTCTGTTAAAGAATATTGTTAAATGAAATGTAGTGCATCGCATATTGTCATTTTAAAAAAAATAAACTCTAAAAGCATGGGGGGGGGAAAAGAATTTAAAAAAAACAAATAAATAAATAATAAAAATTAATTTTTATAAACGCTTATATATTGACATTTCAACACAAATTGCCAATAAAAAAAAAAATCTTTCACTTTGATTGGACTTGATTTTCTTATGAGGATCAAAATGGCCCCAATGGCGTTTTTAGGTGTCTAAAATCCGGCTATTCTAGTGTTTAAACAATTGCATTCATTGTTATAGCTGACTCTGCATCTCAGTAAAGGTATAAATTGCACCATTTATAAGTATCAATTAATAAAAGCTAAATAAAATAAGTGACAGTTTTATGCCATTTACTCATCATATCAAAACTTAAAATACAAACATAAAATCTGTGAAAACTGATGAACTCTGTCTTGTTACAAAATTTGGCATAGAGACATATTACTTTGTGAGAAAGAATATAGCAACATAACAATATGGGACTTTTGGACTAAGATGCGGGGCATATCAAAAAAGGGGGAAATCATGAATCAGAGATAAAGCATATAACTCAAGAAAAGTCTGTCGAATATGGAGTCTGACCACCGTATTCCTCACAACGAGCTTTCATACTGTTGATAGAAGTGGTAATAAATGTTTGTGGGTGAGTGAGTGAATATTAACGTCACACTTTTCAGCTACACGAGGGCTTTTGGCGACGGACCTCGTCATTTTGAACCATGGTCAAGAGACGAGGACGACACCTGAGCTGGAACCCCCTCTCCTAACTACCACACCACAGGAGGACGTTTGAGCTCTCGATAGATTTGAAGTGCTTGTGTCACCTACACAGCAGGACTTTAGTGGTATTGGGCTCAAACTTATGGCATGCCTGCCATGATCCGATTCCTTGTCCACTGGGCTACCGCAGCCCTGAAATGTTTGTGGAAACAAGGTCCATTCTTCCAAAAGCACGATTCTTAACTTCTGCAGCATCCTAGGATTGGGGCGCGGGCATACGCTTAGAAATGGCTCTTCTTATAGATCAACCCAAATGCTTTCAATAGAACTGTGATCTCGAGAGTCAACTCATACGGGGAACTTACTCTTCTTCATGAAATCATCCACAATGTAGGTCAGCCCATAGCACCCTGGAACAGCCTCACATCGACTTGAAGGAGCTCCTTCCTACGGTGTTGTGCGTCGACAGGACCCGCACCAAAGCCGTGCAGTGATGCTCAACATTGTGCTGTTCCACACAGGGATTCTTTTGCCATCCAATTGGGCGATTTTTGTTCTGTAGGAAAAATGAAAGCGACCTCCACTTTATCTCCAGATGAAGACTCGAAGGGAATCCCTTGGTCAGATGAATCTCGACTCAGCACTGAAAAGAAGACGCTCTTATTCTTGTGAGTCCACGACTGATCTTTTCTGCTCCACAATAAGCGGTCTTTCCTGTTGGACACCAGGCATAAGTTCCATTCTCTGTAAAACGTCTGTAGACTGTTTTTTTGCTTGGAAATTCTTCTTTCTGTCACAGCAGCAAAGTTACAAGCAAACTGATGAACCATTGTCCGCTTATGCCGTTGCACACTTAATTCCAAACAGCGATCCTGTGAAAATGTTGATGCTCTGTGCCCGACCTTCCTGTATAAATTCTTTGGAATTGATTTCCTAACCGGTGGACCACTTTCGTGCCACTAGTAACTCTCTCCGCTTAAGACGGCCAGCTTCAAGCTTGTTAACGGCTCTCCATCTCAAGAAGTCCTTCGTCTTTCAAACAGGTTTACTTGTTTATTTTAATTCAATATTCATGTAACTGTAGGCAAATTTCCATATTCTGAAATGCTCTCAAACCAGTATTTCATCAAAAATTAACGCTGAACAACTTATTTTCCTTAGCTGAAGCTTTTACTAGCCGTTCTTCAAAATATATAAAATACCCATTCTGTCAATTTTACTGCAGAAAATTTAGAGTTATTTCGAAAAAATATGTTCGTGACTTGAATTTTGCACATGAGTGTATTTAATGTGCTAATTTCATATCATCTATAGGTGCAATTACATTTAATTTTAGAAATAATTATGGGTCAAATGTGTATCCTATTACACTCTTCTACAATTTTTTTAAAATCAGGTGTGATGTTGCTTGTTGCGATTTTCGTCACAGCCTGCAAGTTAATGTCAACCAACTTATATCTATGCTTATTCTCCATGATCTTAATACAAGAAACTTTGCTTGCAAATGTATGCCGATTCAAATAGAGAGAGCGTTTTCTGCTTATTTGTTTTTCTGACTGTTTGGGGGAAAGTAAAACATTTGCGGGCTGCCTATGGCACGCGAGGCTACTGTTTTCTTAACCCCTGTTATACAGGTTATAAATCACATTCAACTTCCTTAAATAATCAGTTTTATTTGCTTTGATAACTTAATATAATTTTTCAATAGAAATATTGCTTTTTGTTTACATTTTATTTTATTTGCAAATACTTTCTTTCAGATTCGTAGGGCAAATTTTGCACTTTTTTAAAAAAGTAAAGCTTTATACATTTTATATCATACTAATACGGCAGGGCAGAAAAAGAGATTATCTTCCTAAAAATATTCCGGTCAACATAACATAAATGTACAGGCACTAATTAACAGAATGCTCAAAAGGATGGTTCGATGTTTTTCGCCCACTAAAATAAAATATTTTGATTAAAACCAAATAAATTAGGAAAGAAACATGATTCTGTAAGGTTATAAAAATATCCCTTCATGTATCTCAAGTCTTCTACTCACAGTTGTTTTTTTCTCTACACCGATCCATTTCTTCTTTGAGTCAGTGTTCTATTAACGTTACTCCGCTAAGTAACACAGAGGCTATTGGCAAGAGACCTTGTTCCTTTAGCCTCGACCAAGCGAAGTCGACACCCACTCTACTAGTGTTCACACCACGCCATCGGGTGGACTTTGAGCTCAAAATATTTAACGTGCATCATCTTAGTAGCACCAGAGTTCAAATCCGAGCCTCGCCAGCTACGAGTCCGTAAACCCAATTACTAAGCTACCACGGACACAATTTGTTCTTTAAAACAGAAGTAGTTAATTCGATCAAAAGCGATTCATTTTTATAAACATTACAAGCGCTGGAAGCGGACAAGGAGTCAAATTTTGGGCCATCGTTGGTTCCGTAGAGTCATGGGTTCGAGTCTTGGTGCCACTAAAGACCCCTAGTACAGAGAAGCTGAAGCATGTTAAGTCTGTCGAGGATGAAAGTCCTCACATTGGAGAGGTTGAAAAGTTTGGAGAATGGTGTGTGTATATGTACACTATCTACCAATAAGCAATTGGACACCTGTGATAAAAGAGATAAGCAATATTTATTCGTATTCAATAGTTGGAAGAGCCTCCCCCTGAGGCAACCTGTGGGTCAAACTTTCCCCTAGTGTATCGGTGATGAATAGTGGTATTTTCTTACAAAAGGCATGCAAGTTCTCACCGATTTTATATGGTTGCTGAACCCCTTAATTCAGTGATCCAACTCATTCCAGGTATTTTCCGTAGGATTCAAGTCTGGACTCTGTGCCCCACTCACATCATACGAATTCCTGGTTGACTTCGCGACATGACAAGTGGGGTTATCATCCTGGAAATAACAGTGATCGAACCCATAAAATTTGATAAGCATAGGAGGAACGTTTTAGTCTAGAATAGTTATGTAGGAGTTGGCGTTAAGCTTACGATGAACTAAAAACATCCCCAGACAATAATTCCACCTCGGCCACAATACATTCTGGCAAAAGGTGTTTTTCTGGCTTACACTAAACCCAGACACTACCATCTGACTGGTAGAGATTAAACCTTCATTCATCGCTCTAGTCCAATTTCAAAGTGCTTTGCCCCAACTCAACAGAACAGCGCGGTTGGTTTTGAAATCAAAGGCTTATGATTGGTAACACAACCATGGGAACCAAGCAAATATGCTTTGTGGATGGCAGTTATCGAAACAACAGTCCCAGGTGCTTGTCAGAACTCCTGGAGTAAGTGGGGCATCTGTTTGATACAATGTTCCCCAATTTCTTTGGACAGCACTTGTCGGTCTCTATCTCTTAGTTTCGTGGGTCTATGCACATTCCGAAAATCACCACTTACCTACCCCATTCATTACAAAAGGCCTTGTCGACTGGGATATTTTGCTCACCACCCTTAAGAACGGGCCATTTCTAGAAATCCTAAAATTACGCCCTTCTTGAAGTCAAACAGCCATACAACTAATGCCAATGCTGATTCCTACACGATAATTAAGTACAGAAGGCGTAACGTAGATCAGGTACGCAGATATTGTCATTTGCATGGGTGTTCAAATACTTATTGGTAGGTAGTGTATATATGTGGGGTATCATATATTCTATTCCCCTGACGATGTTGAATGGAGCCGCGGTATCGTAGAGGTTATGGTCACTAAGTCGTGACCTGAGTCATTCTTTAAAGTAAATTGTTTCATACGAATGGCTGTACCTGTTAGTTCTGTCAATTTACTTTAATTTTCTCATTCACAACTTATGGAAAGATGGGAGTATCCCATGGAGTTTATAACTTTCGAGTTAGTACTCATTATTTTGAAGAGATAATGTAACACCTACCTACGCACTGGGTGTCTTTGAATAATTTGTATCCTTCGTGACATCTGCACTTTTTATTGTTTTCATCATCGAAAGAGCATTCCTCTTCTCCCTTTCCACAGTCGCATTCTGTAAAATGATTAGAAATTATTCACTTCAAGAGCACTCTAATGATTTCCAGAAACAAAGCTTAAAATAATATTTGATTGAATACCGATATTTTTCACACAAAGTGTGGTCAAATTTTATTTTGGAAACATTTAGGGGTGTTTTTTTATTGGACATTTAAATTATTACTGTTTTTCTTTTTATTCTTTAGCCTTAAGATTTTTCACTGTTCGGATCTTTCTCCAGGATTACTATTATTTTTTTTACTATGCTTTGCTTCCTCCAAGGCACGCTGTTTTTAAAAAAGTGCGTATTGAAAGAATTTATTTTCTTTAGATACGTGAATTTAGTATAGTTGTAGTTATTTAACCCTAATCAAACAATCAAAGTAATAAAATATAATAAAAAATCAGTTAATCACAAAGGAAATAGTACTAAAAAACTATACATATATATTGAAGAATGGACGGCCATAAAAAAATAAACTTAGCCATTTCTTGTGATACACTTACCATTCCAACGCTCTTTTGGCTTTTCACTCGTGCTGATGATTTTGCGACAAAAAAGTGTATTGCCATTTGTAATTTTCAAGTTTTTTTCATTTCAACCATAACAGTGAGCGCCATTTTGTTGCCGTTCATAGGATCTCGATTGATTGATTGATTGAATATTAACGTCGCACTGTTCAGCTACACGAGGGCTTTTGGCGACGGACCACGTAATTTTGAACCATGGTCAAGTGACGTGGACGACACCTGAGCTGGCACCCCCCTCTCCTAACTACCACACCACACCAACGGGAGGACGTTTCAGCTCTCGACAGATTTAACGTGCATCGCTGCCCTACACGGCGGGTCTTTAGTGGTACTGGGCTCGAACCTGTGACAAAGCAAGCCACAGTCCGATACCTATACCACTCGGCTACCGCGGCCACTCATAGGATCTCGAGCACATACCTTTAAATAACTTTGACTCATATTTCACGTCGATCGATTGAAGGAAGCGATTGCTAAATATACTGACAAAGTTCTTTTATGACCACCCGATATGTACACAATATACAAATTATTGTTGTCACTTGACACCTCACTCGCCCTTTCGAAAGCTTGAAACTGACGCCCTCTCACGCAACTAAAGTGAAGTATTAATTCTCATCAAGTATTGTATTTTGAGTCCATGTCATTCAGTCTAGCACTCGCCTCTATTAGTAAAAGAAGCAACTGCTTTAGAACGCGATTGTAATGTTTGAAACAGTGCAAAATCCAGATGGAGATGAGCGCACTGAATGACCTCGTAACGGTCAAAAGGTTAATAAACTCAAAGCCGTGTTTCCTGTTTTTCGTCCAAGTTTAATCCTATTCAGGAATACTGTACTAATAAACATCCATTTCAGACCAATAGAGAACAATTGGATGGAAGAGTTTCCAGTTTATGCGTCATTCCCGGCGTCTTTATGTAGTTCAAAATCTCTAAGTTAGTCTTTTGAATTCTAATGCATCTTTTGAGTTGAAATGTGTCGAATGAAAAAACACCAACGATAAATAATTTACAAATATCAAATTCTTTATCAGATTTCGCAATGAAACCATCTAGATGCATTTAAAGAAGGTTCTTCCATTGAAAAAGAAATCAATGTTCAATATATATATCAATTCAATATATTCCAGGTAATTTATAGCTGAACACTAAAATATCAAAATGATTTGTCTTTTTTCTCCGAAAAAATTTAGGTATGTATAATCTGAAATAATGCATTCTCTCTCTCTCGACGGAATCAAAAGTATTGTCCTGATTATTATGCTCAAGCTATTATAAATAGACATATTGTAAATACTCTTGGTGATGAATTGGAGAATGACATTAAATATCGATGCGTGTTCAGAATGTTCCACATCTCATAAGAGAGGTAAAATATATGAGATACATTGTAACGCAATGCTCTACAGAAAGGTAAACAATATGGAATGATAATAAGTGTTGCCAAACGACAATGAAGAAATTAACAGTTAAATTAGTTCTCTTCAGTTGATGCAGTCACAGACTGTTATAAAATTTTGAACAAAACCAGTTACCTCAGTAACTCGCAATGTGTGCTCCCTTCGTAGATCGGAGAATGTTTAGGCGATATTCGAGCTAACGCCAAATGATCTTTAACATGTCTTGCACTTTATAAGCGTGCAACCTAAACATTTTATAACGAATTTTTACCTAACTACTTGCGGTATTTGAAGTTCACATGACTCCACTTATTGATGTAGTAAACCTCCTTTTGAAACGATTGTCCAACGTGTTGCTTCACTCACACTGAGCCTGCCACTTCTGTGAAGTTCCTTAACGTTGTATTTTTCTGTAAACATTTCATACCATCGCTTTACAGATTTACATTGCGAAATTTGCTTCCTTAAAAACGACGAAATACAGGCTGAACATTAATGGACAATTACGTCTCGTGAAGCAAAAGCACACATATGGTTTTCTTTTGAATCGACGCCATTTCGGCCGAATTCTTCCCCCGAGACACTCTTGAAGGATTATCGCGTCATTTACTGTACAAAAAAAAACTACTAAAACTGACGTACCAATAATACAAAAGCTACATTATTATATTAAACGTTAATTTGGAATGAATTTTTTACATTTCCTACTATTTGCTCACACTCTCAATATATTTATTTATTTATCTTGGTGGAATTTTCAATCGTTCATAAAATACATTTTAAAGCACTCCATTGAGCTGAAATTTTACATCCATGATTTTATTCTGGATGACCATACAATAATTTAATTATAATTAATAAAAATTAATGGATTAAAACTAATTATATAAAGAATTACAGAAACAGCCATGTTGGCGACTTGCGTCAAAACCTGGAAAAGTTTTTTTTTTCTCACGTTTTAAAGCATTCAGTTGAACTGAAATTTGACAGACACGATTGTTTTGGATGACAATACGATACCTTAATGATAATGAATAAAAACAAATGACCACTTAACGTTGTGATTCTGTCCTATGTATGTACTTATTTATATTAATTGTAACTATTTAATAAAAAGTAGCTAAATTAAAATTTTTCTTTGTTGATCTAAGTAGGAATTTACTGAAATATTTTTTTATATATAACTTGTTACAATCACACATAGGGCAAGACTTTTGGCTCTCCCTATGTATCTTTATACATTCACTAGATTGTTGTGAAATCCCTTTCATAAAATTCGCGAGATTCTAAAAATGTCCTGATTATAAGTCGAGTTGAATCTATTAAAAAGTTTTCACGTTCATGACAGCAACCTGCATTGAAAATACAATAATTTTGTAACCAATCGTAATATAAAACTGACAAGTAACTGATTTTAATCCTGAAAAAGTGCTACACATAGTTGTAAGACAATCACGGTGGTACTTAAGAGAGAACTGGCATTAGTCTCTTACTTTCACACTTTCCGGTCGATTGTTTGAAGACAAATGTTTTTTCGCAGACACAATGTTTCTGGCCATCTTTGAAACTGCAAGTTCCCCTTCCACATTGGCATTCTAATAATAAAGATATTAAAAACAGAAATTAAAAATTGAGAATCAATCACATTTTAAGTCTGAAAACCAACTTGTAGCGATATAAATCGCCGCACATAAAAAGTTGTTTAATAGTTGTCTCACTTTCAAACCCTTGTGCAATAAGTGACGTCATTTACTATCTCAGTGTAGCCTCCTGTAAAAAGCTGAATGTATTATTTCCCGATTATGAGACATTGCAAACCAAGATGTGGAAGTTTATTACCAAGAGTTACACATTAGCCTTATTATTAGTTACACAAAAAATGTAACGCATGGTTTAAAAATGAATGAAACATTCTAAAATATATATCGATTCTAAATATTATTATGTTCGTTGCTCTACAAGGGTTAAAAAACTAAAAATAAAAGGATTCTTGTGTTTTTATGTATACCGTAGAATACATACCAGCTTAGAATCAATGACGGCTTAGATTCGAATAAATATGGCATATATATATACTGTTGGACCCCGATTTGCCTAATCCTTATTTAGCGAATTTTTATTTTCTCCCCATCAAAATTAAGGCAAAAAACCCTTTCTAATGAAAATTAAAAGCCGAATTAACGAGCGATTTCAACAGCCGAAAAAAAATTTTTTTACTAGTTTGAATTAGAAAAATTGGATTTCTTTTCAAATGACGCATCTTTTTTTGTCGAGAACAGAAAATGACTTTTCTTGTAAGCAGAAACCTTCGACGGGAAGCTCATTATTAGTCTTTACAGGTGCCGACGAGTCATAAGAGTAACTTATCATGTAAATTTTGAATGGGAGATGTAATTCCGTTTTTATTTCATCCCACTCCACAACGCAGGAGATATTTCTTAGAGTGTTTACCATTTTCTCTTTTCTCGAGAGAAATGAGGCTGATATGTCCAGTTTCGCAAAATCTTTTGTTTTTGAAAATTTATGAAGTTAGGGACACTGTTGATTTGTAAGAATCAATAAATAGCAATTCTGACGCAGAAATTGAAAATGAAACTTCTATCAAAACTGTGTGGAAATTGAGAAAACAAATCTCCTGCTGCAGAATGCAACTAAAGTAGTATTCTGCATAAAAAATTAAAAAATAACTCTTTCGAGTCAGGATTCAAAATGATTGTCAAATATCTATTAGTCGGTATTTTAAAATTTCCAATCAGCAGGTTGGCAATGATTCGCTAATAATAAATTCAGCTTCTGAATAAAAGTGTATAATTTCTAATGATGGATTTTTTTGTATTGTTAGTTATTTTATAATTTCCAAGAGGTCAGTCCAAAAAATTTGAACCCAAAATTACGAGTAAAATGTCCGGTAACGATAAACGTGCTTAACGGGGTTCAACTAATATGAGCTCCTCTTATCAAACAGTGGATCGAAAGTCAATTAAAAAATGTGTAAAAACAGATGATATCCCGTTGGGGTTACTATATTGGCATACAGTTAAAGCAGCTACAAATATTTCCATAAATTGAGAAATATCCAACTTTAGCAATATGCAAGATAATTTGGAACCACGTTATTTAATGGGATTAGTATTACTCCTCAAGATACGCATAATACCTACTTAAATTACATTTATTGATGAACTCTACTAATAAAGCTTTCTTCGATAAAGTACGTAAGAAAATAATTTGAAAAAATATTATGTAGTCCAAATTATACAAAATGCCCACATCACCAGCACTGAACAATAACAATATCTATGAGCAATTTCAGTTGAACAGTTTAACACAGAACCAAAACCAAGAAACAATCACAAACATTTTTCTGCATATATAATTTCATCCATTGAATTGATAATTGAATTAAAGTCGAACACTTATTTATGTTCTCACTTACCTTCACACGTGTTGTTCACGTACTGCCTTTTCTTATCATAGCACTGACACATTCCCTTTTCAGCCGTTTCGTTGAATTGGCACCGTGAAACAGTAGCATTACACTTCAGTTCGTCACAGCCTGCAATGGTCTGGCATTGATCTCCGCTTGTACCTTTTTTGCACGAGCACAAATTGTCAGAACCACAAGTTCCCTTATTTTTACAGTCGCCATCACTTCTACATGCTGTTTTTGAAAAATAATAAATAATCAAAATTATGTACAACGTACGATAATAAACTAAACACAGGCGCAACAGTCCATGACAGCCAAGGCCTACTGTGCCCATCTCAATATACGTGACCTTGAGCACTGAGATGCATGAGCAGGTCATCTCGTCAATCTGAAGCGAACCCCCAATGTTTAGTTCCAAGCAAGCTTGGTACTCATTTATCGAACCCCTGAAGGGATGAAAGGCTGAGTCAACCTTGCCCAGCCCAGGATTTGAACCTCGCACCTGGGTGTGGAAGCACGAAACGCTACCTCTCAGCCACCGGGCAAAACAATGCAAATAAAAAATACAAATAAAACATAATAATAAGAATACAAATAAAATAATAATATAAATAAAATAATAATACAAACAAAATAATAATACAAATAAAAAAATAATACAAATAAAATAATAATACAAATAAAATAATAATACAAATAAAAAAATAATACAAATAAAAAAATAATACAAATAAAATAATGATACAAATAAAAAATAATACAAATAAAATAATACAAATAAAAAAGTAATAAAATTATAATCAATTCCCAAACAGAAAAATCGCATAAATATTGGAGGAAGTTAACCTAAAAAGATCACTACGGGACAGTAAAGAACATTGTTACATACATTTTACTTGACATTTTAAATAAAATTAATTTAAAGTAATTTCGCGTAAGATGTGCAAAAAATACTTCAATGATGATAATATTTAGCCAAGACTTCAGTACCGGGGGAACTTTGAAATGCATACCTTAGGAATTCATATTTTAATGTATCAGAGAAAAGAAATTTTAACCTCTTATTTTTTTTCTATTTCATCGTAACTCGGAAAAAAATGATTTTTTACTTGTAAACATTTTATTTCAATGGCGATATAAAAATCCAAAAAATAATTTGCCTATATATAGGTAAAATATTATCATTATAGAATCTTTTTCATAAAAGGAGAATTTTTTGAAAATAGGTTCTTTTCCTTTTTTGGCCAAAATTGCATTTATATAATTTTTTCTTGTCATAATAATCTTAAAACGTGGGAGCAAGAAATCAGATATTCTTAAACATTCTAAGCCCACGCCTCCAGAAATAATAAATGATATCCCTGAAGATGTTATCAAAGTTTACATCGATGGAAGTCTAAATGAATGGGACTGTTATGGTAGGGAAATTTATATATTAAAAATTTGAAAAAATTCGTAAGCGAAAGCAAGATTTTTGTTCCGTCTTCAGAAATGAATTGATTGCCATAGATGTGAGACTCAACTCGATTCTAAATTCCTCTGGTTCTCCTGACATCTTTTCGGTCAGCCGCAGCTCTATCCAGCACCTTTCTAAATGGCACAGCAAACTGAAACTTTTATTTCTTTTCCGGGAGGTTCACTTTCAGTAGATCATCCATGGTATTGAGACGGTGACATTTTGACCATAAAAGAAGTTAGTGAGTCATGGGACGTCCCTAACTTACCGACTTATTTGGAATTATTTTCTAGGGCTAAAAAGTTGAATAGTGTAATTTGGACCAGTGAAGACTTCCTTGGGGGGGGGGGGGGCTCTGTCTCTTCAGTACAACACAGGCACGAGTAAACGTCTCTCAATAAATTATTCAGTGGTCACTTTAGATCATTGTCCGACACCAACGGTAGCAAGATCTCTTTCTAAGTGTATCAATAGTCATGCTACTCCCGACAACATTCTTGATTGTCAAAAACTAGACAAGCAAGACATTTATTCATCAACAATGCTCATCTTGAACTTTTTACGAGTGAACAAAATTGAGGACCTGATTTAGTTCTGCTAAATATTGGAGATTTGCAACAACAATAATCTTAGAAATATTTTATATGTATACTCTAATTACATTGATACTAAGTATCAAAAAGTTATCTATTTAAATGCTATTTATAAATCATGGTTTCAAACGTAATCTCAGTTATAAAAAACTGCTGCAGAGTCTCAGTACTCTAAGGAAATCGTTTTGCATTGGATCCCTGGACACTGCGAAGTAACTGGTAACGAGTTTTTGCGGACCACGTAGCAACATTCAACAGAAAACAAGGAAAGTTCTCCTTTTCACCAATGCCAAACGTATCATTAAGAAGAAGTTGAATGATGTCTCTTCAAGACAATACACTGCGAGAAATTCCATTAAGATCTGGTGGAATAATCTTAAAGATCATCCCATGTGGCCAAGACGTGAAGCAGTTGCCGAGTTTCGTCTAATCACTGGACACGACTGTGTCTCCTGAAACATCTACATAGAATTCATGTTGCACAAGCCCCTTTCTGTACGCGCTGCGATTTTCGGGAGGACATGGATGCTGACCACATTCGCCGCTGCCCAGCTCTACAGGGCTCCTCTTTGAGCGACTTTTATTGGTAAGCTAAGGACTTATTGGGTTCATAGACCTTTCTCGCCTTTTTATCTTATTTTTTCCCTTGCTTTGTTTATTTTGTTTGTTTTGTCCCTGTGTTTTGTTCTTGTGGTGTAAGGGTCTTCTGTAACCCTGGCCATTGGAAATAAAAAAACGTAATCTCAGTTACATTAAACAAAACACTTGGTTGCTTTTAATGTGAAATTTGCACTCGGTAATTTTGGCATTATATCTCATATACGTACAGTCCTTCTCATTTCCTTTTTTCTAATCATTCCGGTAGGAAAAAGTAATATAATTTCTTCGATTGAATGTCCAATGGCATTTGGTTCAAGAGCCCTTATTATGTCTGGAAATGTCACTTACCCACACACTTGCCATTGAGGTACACTTTGTTGATATCCTTGCATTTACATGCTCCTCTCCCTGACTTTTCATCGAGTACGCACTCTGAAATATCCTCAGGACACTTCAGTTCATTGCAACCCTCGATGATGTCGCAAAAATCTCCACTTGTACCTTTTTTGCACGAGCACACTTTATTAGAGTCACAGGTACCTCCGTTATCGCAATCAACATCCGATGAACATGAAGCTGTTTGGAAAAATTATGTAATGGATTGGTAAGTGATCACTAAAGTGTTATTTTCAATATTAAGCCAGCAGGATACTGGAAAAAAGTAGCATAAACTGCACAAAAAGACTTCGTGCAAACATTGATGAAAATCAATACAAAAACTATGAAAAAAAATAATAAAAATTATGCTTTTGTTAGAGAAACATACTATAAATCGAATATGTATACATTTCAAGATTTGTAGGTATCCGACTACGTATGGAATCGTGATTTTAAAAAAGCGCGTAAATGGATCATTTTCATGATATTTAGTGACACTTAGATTAGAATACATGTATAAAATTGTTTTAAGAATATTATTCCTATAATAGAAAAAAATGTATTTAAATGCTATATTTGGCAAAAAAACTAACTTAGAATGACCTATTTTCAAAAGTTCTCCTTTTATGAAAAATCCTTCTATAATAATAATATTTTGCTTATTTTAAAGTAAAGACTTCACCAGAGGGTCTAAACTAGGATTTTTGAAAAATTCGCATTATTTTCAGATTTACTACCAATTGAAATACTTATCGGCGTTTTTTGCTTTAAATTTCTTCCCTCTTTTGTATTAAAATATGGATAAATCCATATATCCATACCATCCACTTCGAAATTATATATTTAAAAAATTTTAGTTCAGCCTCTCCACAGAAATCTGAGCTCTGTGCGGGCGAAATGTTATTAACACAGAAGCATTTCCCATAAAGGGAGAATGTTTTGAAAATAAATAATTCATTTTTTGTCAAAATATTGTATTTAAATATTTTTTACTGTAATAGTATTCTTAAAACGATTTCATACTCGTATTCTAATCTAATTAACACTAAATAGCATAAATATTTTCCATTTATACGCTTTTGCAAAATCACGATTCCGAACGTAGTCTCGGATACCTTAAGATTTCATGTGAGGTGTCATTGTTCTTTTTCATTTCGGAAAAAATCTTCGGTGATAAGGTGCTGACCTTGACAGGGGTTATTGGAACTACTGACCTACCGGTCTGCAGCTACGCTGTGCACGTCACAGAAGACTGGAACGAAAAGGATCTCTATTTGGACCAATTATTTAGCACTTTTATTCCTGTTTTTTAAAAAATTTGCGACATTATCGACGAAATTTTATCGTTGCATACCCCCTTTCTACAGAAAAAAGTTGTTTTCTGCTGTTGATGTATACGTAGAAACGAGAGTTTCCCAACTATTAAGGCAAATGGTACATATTGCAAGGTGGTTTGAGTGTCGTGGTAAATGTTTTTCTGTTGACGTTGTGGGCAGTCCTAGTTGGGATGACGAGTCCAATTGACACGTGTGCCATTGTCTTTTGAGTCACTGGAAGTAGTTTATTGGGAAATGTCTCAGTAAGACTCTTCATGGAATGAGTGCATAATCAACCAATAGAGTTAGTTTTTGCTGCCTGGTTTCTGGCTTACCAATTTAGTGGGGACGATAACACAGGGGGACCCCGGTTGCTGCTTTGGGGGCAGTGGGATCCACCTTCAGTGGATTTCACCTATTAGTAGATTTGAGGTTAGGAATCACCGATAGATTACGTTGAGTTAAATAAGTTGATTCCCCATATTTGCTTAGTAATTATTACACTTTCTCCGTGCTACTCATTTGAGATTCACTTTATGAATAGATTGCTCTTGGTTAGTTTGTTGGACTAAATAAAAAATTGTGATTATGAAACTCTTTGGATCTGCTTTCATTCCTCCCACACCCTTAGGCAGGCAGGGCGGCGAGAGAGAAACTTTGGGAAGACGTTTCTCACAGTATATATTTATAAGCAATAATAATGCACAGAGATAAGTAAAATACAGTCGATTTAAAAATACACGCATAATAACAGTATTTTTTTTCAAAATTTGAAAAACTTCTTGAAGAATCTTAAAATACTTAAACATCTTTATTCAATTATCAAATCTAAAAAAAAAATCATTTAAACACTTCACAAGTAGAACAACAGGTACAAGTAAGACTAATGTCAGTTTTGAATTCAATGGAGAACACGTGATAGTACTTATCTTGTGCCCTTTATGAATTCAGCCCATTAACAATGGAAACACAAATTGTAGATATGATGCTAACTCATTTTGATTTTCAAAATACAGTGTACTTAATATTTGATAAAAAGCTGGCTGGGTGGTGTAGTTGGTTTGTCGCTAGCCTTGTATGCCGAAGGTTTCGGGTTCAACTCCGGCCCAAATCAGTGGATTTTCAAGGTACAGAAAATCGAAAGCGTCTCGTCGCATTATTATGCAGCATGTTGAAGCTCCCTAGAGTGTCTTCTTAGCTTGGGCGCTCTCGGTAAAATTAAATTCCAGAACTATTTCTCATCTTCAAAGTTTAGGTGCCTCCCTCTGGGGTCGCAAAATTACATTGCGGCGATTGATCCTCTACCTATAGGGTGCCACACTAAAAAGTGATTCCTCCTCTTGAGGATTTTACTAGGTCTGAACGGGTGAATACCAATGCACAGCCCCATTGGAAATAAAAGAAATACTTCATAAAATAAGTGACCAATTCTAAAACGAGTTAAGTCATGAAGAAATAATTGTATATTTTACCAAAATCCAAATACAATACTTACAACTCAGCAATAAAGTTATATTTCCCGTTATTTAACAAAAAAATCATATAGTCAATCACTAAAAAAAAATTGTACGCAAGTATCGTTGCTTAAAACGTGCTTCGTGGACATTACGGTAAGGTAGTTCTAAAGAACAAAACAGTTCTTCAAAAGTGATGCAAATTACTGACGAACAATAGTCCTTAGAGAATATAGGTTAAACAACAGTAAACCTTGTGCAAAAACTTCCATAAAATTCTCCTACCTTCTACTGCACTTTAAAAAAGAACTATCAATGTATAAAAACACATGCAAGATACGATAAATATTATCCGCAACCACTCAGTCGTAGGCAAACGCACCGAAGGGAAGACTTCAACAGCTCAAGTTGTACAAACTTGGCTTCACTAAGCGACCGCTATATATTTATAGTCTGCGCGGCTACCTTCCACTGCTTTCTAGAACAATTCACTTACGCCATATGTCC
The DNA here is from genome assembly GCA_019973935.1 of Trichonephila clavipes. Classification (NCBI taxonomy): domain Eukaryota; kingdom Metazoa; phylum Arthropoda; class Arachnida; order Araneae; family Nephilidae; genus Trichonephila; species Trichonephila clavipes. The sequence goes on from BMAU01021306.1 coordinate 78,573, forward strand.
GTCATAGACTTACTTCTACATAAATTTCGAGAACTATCCATAGGGTCAACAAGTTGTCATAAATGGTCACCAAAAATGATGCCAACTTGGCTGTATCTCCCATATTTCGCCAAGTTTCCATTAAAACCCAGTATAATGTAAGGGACGACGTTGGTTTTGAATATTACAACATAAAATAAATGCAACACAGAGTAATGTTAAACAAGCAGATTTAAATTACTTGCCTTATTTTTAAGTAAAATTATGCCCTACCCAAAATTTGTATGATCACTTTTTAATTCTATGCATTTTTCTCGCATTTTCATGCAGATTCATCAGAAGTTACTGCAATGATAACTGATGAGCGACTTAGAGAACGAGATTGTTTCTGACAATGTCTGTTGTATCGACTTGCCTTGAATTTTTGTACTTGGACCATCTTATTCGGAGCGATGATTCGCTCATATTCGAAGAATTTTCAATCGCAGAAGTTGTAAATTCATCTTCCAAATTTATTTATTAAAAAAATACATTATTCATTTTTAATATCTACAGTCAGGTCAAACTAAAAGGTGTGTACAATGTTTTTAAATTTTCCTTTCACAAAATCGGACCGAAAATTACAATGCTCATAGTCATATGATATATAACTGCAATCACGTGTTTTCAACGTATAAGTTCATGAATTCACGTGGCGTCATAGTCACATGATAAATGGAATCACGTGTTTCCTGGCTCTGAAAAAAATTTTTATTGTATTCCTAACGATGCAGTTCAGGTCTATTCTGACAATAGTCGTACAGAAGATTGTACCAGCAGCGGAATTTATATTAGGACTCCCCACCTCGAGACTATAAGCAAGGCAACCCTGACACTTGCTCTCTCTTCAGAAGTGCGTTAATTGCGATTAATGTAGGGCTTGATGCTATCATGTCTTATGATTATGATTTTGGGTAACTATGGAATTTATCGTACAGCCGCAGGGCACTGCAACATTTTAGTGGCTGGTTCTCCGCAAATGATGAAACCATCGTTACTATTCTGCTGAAACAGAGGGAAAACTCTCAAATCAAGAATGTCCACCTCCAATGGATTCCGTCCCATGTTAACAGTAGAGGTAAGGAGGTCGCTGATAGACTGGCCAAAGAAGGTAGTGAGAATGGAAACGGCTACAGGCCCATCTCTAACTTACCAAAAATGGTTATCAAATGAAAGATCGAAACTAAATATGACATATTAGACCTACGCACCAATAGTACTCAGGAATTTTTCCTGGCTCTCTGCTGGAAATCAAGCGTGACCGTGGCTCCCAGACTGCTCTTTCTCGACTAACAAGTGGCCACCTGAAATATTTTCTCAATGATAGTGCAGAAAAAACCACCCCACTTGTAGGAAATGCTATGACCATTCAGCTTCACCGGATCACATTCCGGGATGCATCGGACTTTCTAAGGGAACACCGATCCTCTTATTAGTATAGTTTTTTGGTGGTCAACAATCTTGTGAAGCTGATCTGACATATGTCTGATCTTTCAAGATAAGAAACAACAACGCATTTCCAGTTGATTCGATCTTGAGCTTTACCATTGATAACTTCTTTTTGCAGAAAGTTTCTTTTAAAATGTGTACATTTGTAAACAATAAGACACATAGATAAATTTAATGAAACAAATTTCGTTCAATTTTTGAAAAATTGTTGAACCTCTTTATCCAATTTAAAATTTGAAAGTTTATAACTCGAACAAGTCTCACATCAGTTTTGAATGGAATGGAGAACACGTGGTTGTACTTATCACGTGACTGTTATGAGCTTAACCCATTAAAATTTGTCAGCTTTAGGATTGTTTTTAAAATGGAGATGAACTCATACAATACTTTTCAATAACAATATGGACAGAACTAAAGCAAACAATAAACAAAAAAAATCCCGTCGCGAAAGGGAGAAAGAAACACATGTACACTCATGTCCATAAATTAAGGATAATGAAGTTCATGCAAAGAAAGAGACAGAAGCAAAACAAATTTGACTTATTTGTAAAGTCTATTTATTAAACAAAAGGTAAAGAGCAAAAAAGATGCTATAAGTTTGACATAATTAATAAAAATTGCGATTTCTACTCCCGGGAGCAAATTTCAAAAAAGAACCTATTTACAAAAAACATTATAACATGGTTAGTATGATGGTTAATACGGAGTATGTCTCCCGGACGATGCAATACAGGCCTTACAACGCCTAGAGATGCTGAGTATCAAATTATCAATCTGATCTTGGGGAATATTACACCACTCATCAAGCAATGCCCTCCGATACTCCGGTAGACAGGTGGGAGGGGGTTGACGGGCTGCAATTCGTCAGCCAAGCATATCCCACACATGCTCTATTGGATTCAAGACAGGTAAGTATGCTGGCCAATCCATGCGGGTGATATCCTCCGATTGAAGGCATTCTTCTACAATGTTTGCACGGTGAGGACGGGCGTTGTCATCCATAAAGAGAAACTCAGCACCCATGGCACCCCGAAACAAGAGAGAGTTCATGTTGTTCCAGAATGACATCCCGATAGATGTGACCTGTCATCGTTACACTCTGAACATGCAGGTCAGTTCTGGAACCAAGAATAATTCCTCCCCAAACGAGCCCTCCTGCACCACCGTAACGGTGTCGTTCATTGGTGTTCTCTTGGTGGTAACGGATACCTGGCGCTCTCCATATTAAAGTCCGGTGAGAATCAGACTGCAAACTAAACCTGGACTCGTCGGAGAGAGAAAACATCACACAAGACCACTGTTGTGATATCCACAATGCATGCTCTCTACTCCAGGTTAATCGCACGCGATAGTGAGTTGCGGTAAGTGGAACACATCTGATAGGCCTACGAGCATATTGACCAATGTGGCCTAAGCGTCTGTACACGGTCTGTTTTGAAACTGTCGTACCGGTAGCTGAAGAGAGCTGACGAGATAGGTCTGATGCTGTGCTCCGTCTGTTTCTTTTGGCGGTAACTGCCAAATGCCGGTACTCATTCGGCGTTGTAACTCGGGGGCGACCTGTGCTGTAACACCTACTCACATTACCATCATCTCGGAATCGTTGCAAAAGACTGGAGATGACACTCTGGGCGATTCCAAGTTCGTCGGATACTTCCAGCTGGGTACGTCCACATTCCAGTCGTCCAATAATTATGCCACGTAAAAAATCATCCTAATGCTTCCTTTGTGCCATTGTGACGAATCTGTACGGAGCCTTTCCACTAATATTCTTAGGCGTCTTTTTGGGGATTATAAATTTGCGTATATATATATTTTGAATCAACGAAAAGCGAACGGGATATGCAAAGTAGATAGGGTATTTAAGTAGAGAGTTGTAAGCTAGCAAAGAGGAAGGCTATTGAGCCAGCAGGAGTAGTCTCAAGTTTGGAGGATTCGATTGGATTACGATATTGAAAATTTATTGCTAGTAATCTACGAAGGATTCTTTTGAAGATACCAAAGTATTGCCAGGTGATATAATATAGTTTATTATCGCTTAAAATAATCGCTAGTTTAATAAAATTAGTATAAGTTAATGAAAACTTGTAATTCGAATTACGTGTATTTCTCGAACCTCCTATTTCGGTAGACCTTATTTGATCTTACGCGTAGTTATTGATTAATTTCATAATTCGTAAATTAGTTTAATATTAAAGGTAAATCCCTTTTGTTTGACGTAACATAGAAATATTGTATGTTATTAGAGTTTCTGATGTTTGAATCAAGATAATAAATACAAGTTATTATTATACAAATGGCTCTTAGTGATTCTTTGCCTCAAATTAATCTTGGTGTCCAGGGGGGTACCCAGGGGGGTTCCCACACCATAACTATGCGGTTACTGCACTGAAAGCCTTTTAAAGTTCTTGTGAACAATTCAACTTCTTTGCCACCATTCCTTATATACCCCTCTCTTACACTCTCCACTTGTACCATTTTTGCACGAGCACATCTTTTCCGCACCACAACTGCCTTCGTTTTTACAATCATCATTCTTTGTACATGAAGCTGTTTGGAAAAATACTGAAAGACAATAAATAATGAAAAGTAGTATTTTACTTTCCACATACATAAAAATCGTAAAAATAAAAAACTGCATGTGTTGGCTCCGATGTACGGCTGGAGTTTATTCCTTCAGTACGTTTGGCTTTCATTATATAGTAGGCAAACAAGGTAAATAAACGCGTCCCAAATAATACTGAAACCATGAGTGTATTTGCTTTATTCTATTTCACATTTTTCATATTGATTCGGTAAAATAATATACATATACATATATACATGTTACACAAATATATGTTACTCATAGTACATAAGTCAGTGCTTCTCAAACTTTCAATATTTGGGACCCAATATTCAAACAAAATTTTCATCGCGCCCCCTTGCTTACAATAGCGGTGTAGTGAATTAAGTAATACTGTACTTTAAAGGTTAAAACTACGATGCGAGAGACTTTAACCTTTTAAGTGCCACCGGCTTGTATAAATTTCTTGTTCACCCAAAGCGTCAATTGCCCCGGAGGTATATATACATCTTTCCGATGTACGATCTTTACTGTGCATTGCTATTCTTCAAATTATTCTGAAGGCTTTGGAATGCAATAAAAGGACCTTGATAATGTTTCCCCCACCCCCTCATGTCTATGTGGAAAAGGGTGGCAGTGGGGATCGAATCGAGTAACCTTTTATTGGCAGTTAAGGAATTAATTACAAACGGTACAAATTATCAAGAGAAGTGTTAATGTTTGTACATAACTTTATATACAACTAGCCCATGGTGTCACTGGTACTTATTAAACTTGTTTTAATAATATTGTTAAATTAATTATAAAATGCATTGTACAGTACTAATACATTTACATGTTTTTTATATCAGTTCAATTGTGTGTATTTTATTTCTTATTATGTCGGAGTGTATTTTGTTTGTTTACTTTCAATAAACTAATAATTTTAGAAATAATCTTTTGTTTACGACTTTTCAATATGCTCGCGCCCCTTTTGCGGCCCCCCGAAAGGACGCCCCCCACAGTTTGAAAAACGCTGACATTCTTCGGAAGCTTGACTTAATTCACTATTACTATCACTTTCAGTATTAATTACGTTTTAATTCTCTCGCCATTATTAATCACTTTGACAAGAGGCTTGTGGTAACTAAAATATGATACGTGAACGTCGGTAGATTTACGAGTGAAAACCTTGCATCAATGATTGCACCTTACCTACTCTCCCCAGTGCTCTACCAGAAAACAAAATTCTAATTAAGCTCTGATTTTAATTGAACTAATCGCAATCCTTCATCTTTATTGAAATCAGTATAGCAATCACCGCCAAGTATGAGTGGAAGTACATGATACTATTTCTTCAGTAGCTTAGAACCATCTTCTGTCTATATATATGCTAAATTCACATTCATTATTTAATATATATATATATATATAATAATAAATGCTCTTACAATTTAAAATGATAAAATGGATTTCAAATCTTCATTATTTCATAAGAAAAACATTGAAAATTATAAAAACATTTCCACATTTGGTTCTTTCCATTGTTTCTTTCAATTGTTTTCAAAAATTTATTCTATGATGAAACAAAATAAATTTTTCTCAAGCATTTTTTTACTCGCTAAATTTGGCGATTTTCATTTGTTATAGTCAACTTTATCTTGTGTAACCCAGCAGCAGATGGAATTTAGACTGCCAACTTAGGTGGAAAGGAGTATAAATCATTACTCGTGAGAAAGTCGTTTAGCTCAAAAATCGGTTTTCGACGCCAATGACGACAGTACGTTTTAATTTTTTTTTTGAGGACTTAATTTTTAAGTTATACTTTCCAAATTTCACACATCGATAACAAACAACGATAATTTTTAAACAAAAAAGGCACAAAAAAAATATTGCGTAAATGATTTCTTGTAAAAAGGGTATTAGATGAAAACCACAAAAAAATTTTAAAATCCGTAATTTTTAAGCAATTTTTCAATCATTGAACAAAACACGGATAATAATGTTTAACAGACAGAAAAAGAAGTTTCATGTAGTAATTTTTTATAAATGACGAAATTATTAAATGTTAAATTAGAATTTTGAGAATTTCTTGAAAAATCGTAAAAAAAAAAAATCTGCACTTTATATGTTAAATTACTGATTCTAAAAGACCAAAGTATGGACTTTTTCAGTACAGAATATCGATTCAGAACAATGATAAGAAGTCCATCCAGAATGAATGAAAAATTCTTTTCATAAAAATGCATCGATATTGTCTCATTTTAGATAAAATCGTAAGAAATGAAAAATATCGTCATTTTGTAAAAAAAATATACTGTATCGTGACGATAAAAATGATTTTTCCGATTCTGGAATTATTTTTTGTCTGATTTTGGTAAGAAAAGACCAAGAGCAAATTTAGAAACGAGGAAAAGTAGAAATTCTTCCTTCTTTCTTCGGACGAGATTTAGCGCATGCGCAGAAGCGCACGTAAGGTATTTTTGTTAACGTTTTTTTTTTTTAATTTCACTTCTGAAAATATCTTCATACCTTATGTGACAATCGATTCTTATGGAGTATAGGCTCCAAAAAATCAGTAAGGCTACAATCAGGTTCCAAACTAAAAGATCCCGCGCAGGAATTTAGGAAAATTAACATGAGAAACAACACATTGTTAGAAAAAGTCTTAAGAGCATACAGGAAATAAAAAACATCATAATTTCTTCCGGGGTTTCTAAGAGTTGAAGTAAAAATACTAAAACAAAAACAGCAAAAGAGGACATATGAAAGAATATAGAAAAAAAAATCCGTAATATTTACATATTTCACGTGATCTATGCGCAGAAGCTTGATTACATGGCATACATCAGTCCTACTGTCTAGTTACTGCCACACTCTACTCAACAGGGCATTATCAACCTTAATGACTCAGCACATGTTATTTTTTTTCGTGTTATCCGAAAACTTGGTGTTTTACATAACACCAACTTCTCGAACCCCTTTTGCAGCGTGATGTAGCAGAACTGCATGAAAGGATAACGCGTGCTGTCAGTCACGTTGATGGTACCATCAGGGTTGGCTCTAGGGTCGGAGAGAGAGAGACAAACCGGACTCCTGTCCGGGGCGCTAAGTTTTAAGAGCGGTATTTGGATCAAATTTGAAAAATATTCTTTGTTGTTACAAAAAAAATTGATACGTTTTCTGCAATGTTATTGGGTATGAATTTGGTATTTTACTTAACGTATTTTACTGCTTATTTTTGCTTGTTTAATGTTAGTTTCCTTTCATGTTGAAACTTAAAAGTTCGAGGCGGGAATATATGTTCAATGATGAAATTTGATAAGTTCACTCATCTCTCTCTCTCTCTCTTCTTTCACTAGAAACTTTCTCCCCATTCTCGAGGGGGATCACAACGGACATTCTTTTCACCCATACGACGTCCGGTGTCAGCTATTTAAAAGGGACAGGGACAATAAGAGTTTTTTGTAGATAGAAAGTCAGAGTATATGTTTTATTTTAGTCCGGAGTATAGTTACTATAAGTTAAAATAAATGTTTGGGTTCCCTACCATCAGTAATCTCTTTTTAGAAGAAATTGGCCTGCTGAAATGGGCGATTCCTTCTCTCACATTTTACTTGTTTGAAATAATAACAGGTAATTATGTCCGTAATTTCGAATATTTTGTATTTGACTTAAAATTATTTTTATATAATATTATTCTGCTGCCTTTTTGTTTGCAAGAGTTATTCAAGCTTTATAGGTGTGTATCGATGCGAACAATTTATCTTTTTTAATCAATTTTTTAGCTTTGGAGAGGGAGGCGGCATTTACCCTTTTTGTCCGTGTCCACTGCTAGAGCAGGTCCTGGTTCCATGTTGGCTAGAGTGAGGTAGAAACTGAACTATTGCATTGATGTATGCCGGGTGATTAAGGTGTCACACGGGTAATGTAAGTCATGTAAGAAAAACTTGAATTCTTGCTTTTTCGACTGGATTCTTTCATATGTTCTTCTTTGCTGTATTCGCTTTACTTTCTTTACTATAGTGCTTCGAAACCCCAGAGGGTATTATGAATATCCCTCTTTGAGAATTTATACGAAGAGTTATTTTTTTAAAAAAATATAGAAGTCCCTCCCACCTTTTTTTACTGTGTTTTTATAGTGTCCGAGACGAAAAAGTTGTAAAAATATGAGTGTAACTCGTATGTATAAATCTAACTCCATACATGCACAAAATTGTATAGAATACTAGAATTTCTTTTCAAAAATATTAAAATTTCTGAAAGTAGTAGAAATTTAAAAATATTGAAATATGTATAAGAATTAAAATTTAAACTAAATTTTTGTTTACAAATGATACTTTTTTTTCTGAAATGCATATTTCGTGTGGGTTCAAATAGAGAGCAAGTAAACATCTTCATATAAATATATATATATATATATATATATATATATATAATTGTGTATAGGGTAATAAGCTGAATATAAGGTTAGTAATGTTTAAAGAACCCACGTGTTAAGCAGGCACATCAAAGTAAAGAAGATCAACCACTCAGGAGAGGAATGGGAGTTTTTGAAATAGCCCAGTATTAAAAATAGTAAATGGAGCAGAATTGCTATAAGCCACTCAAGTTTGTGACACACAGCCAAAAAAGAACGGAAAAAAATTATTTTGCAACAACAGATTTGCAGAATCTTTGATCAAATGTATCGTTGGTAACAATCGTAAGAAAGAAACAATTCAAGGCAAAATGCAAATACAGTCTCTAATAATGTTGAAAGCTAAAAGCAATTAAATTATGATATCAAGGATTTGACCAACTAACCTAATTAGAATCATCAAAGAACCTTCTAATTTCGGATGACAACTTTGAACAGGATTCGTTTCTCATCATAAAATTATTCAATATTTTCAATTTCAGAAACCTTTGCTCAAAAATGACTCATCTACGGCATCTTAATAAAAAGTAATCATAATTCAAAACATTTTCAAGACATTAAGCATAAAAGAAATGTAAAATATTTTAGTTAAATGCGTGTGTGTGGCAAAGAACTTGAAAAAAAAGTATTTAAAACTTACAGATATTTATTCTTTTTTTCAAATCTTGAAAGTCGTATGCCAACAACAAGGGATCAACTCTCATTACAATGTATCATGACTGTCTTTCTATAGTATTGCAAGGCTTTTCTCCATATTAACAGCTTCAAAGTAAGCCAAAAAAACCTCGGTATATTTCATATTACCCATAATACCCGTCTCTCATTTATGTGACGTCCCATTGCAATTCAAATTCCATCATGAAAAAACTGCTTTGTTCCCCCATCAAAGTTCAGAGGTGACGTCTTAAATATAATTAACTGTATAAAAGATAACTTTCAACCCAAATACATATATTGTTAATAATGAAACAAGTGCGAGGTAAAATTGTGCACCATTTTGGAAAAACTCGCATGAAAATCACCTTTCCATAGCAAAATTTATTTTTACTTGAACAGCTACATAGTTACCAAAATTGTTCAAACAATTTTCACATCGGGAAAAAAAACCTGTCTATAATTTTTTCAGCGAAAGATTCAGCCAGTGAACAATTTTTGAAATTTGTAAAAACATCACAAAGCAATCTTATCGTTCCCTTTTCACTTTTTCAACCCAACCATTACTAACAACAGAAGCCCACGCATTCCGTGTTTTCTCATAAACATTGGTCCGCCCATCATTGAATTGTCTCGAACTCACTTTCTCATTATTTCTTCACACACTGAAATTTTCCTTCAGAATCTCTACAAATTTGCGATGAACTTCAAGAGGCTTCACCGCTCAAAACACGGATAACAAAACACACTTATCTGTCAAGGAGATCCCTTTAACGCCCACAAACACAAAGATGCAATCTGCCGCTGGACTCATTTATGCCTAAGGGTTAAATTCCGCTGCTGCGGTGTAGAACGAAACAGTTTTCGCCTCCTAATTATGGATGCAATTCATGGTTATTGATAAAAATTTTACCAACTACGACATTCTTATTAAATTCTTAAAATTGTTACTCTGGGATTGTTGTTCATTTAACTCGTCATCTCAATCAGATAATTTTCCAGAGATCAGCAATTTTAAATGCGAACATAGGACCTCTCCCAATTGTGAAGCAATATTCATCGGCTGATTTATAGCTGCTTCGTTAAGTTTTGTTTGAGATAACGATGCTGCAAGCATATGCTTCCAAAACTGTGCACAATTTGAAATACAAACTTTGCAATCCAGAAGTATTTTTCCTGTGTAATATAAATATTTATTTATACTTAAATAGATAGCGCGTAGACGCCGGGATTAAAAATGGGAAAGGAGAAAGAGAAAAAAAAAACAGCTTCTTGATCGAGAGAAAGAAGGAAGAAAAAGCTATTGCATGAATCTTAACAATTAAAGTAATAATTGGTATGAGACAAAAGATAATTCGTCAAGAACTATTTTAAAAAATGGTGTATTCTTGGGAAACTGTTCAAAGAATGATTTTTTACTCAGCGATTGCAGGTATAACAAAAAAAGAATAACGATTAAAAATGCTTTCGTTTTGTTGTCTTACTGATTCTTGAAGAACAATGACATTGAAAAAGAATTTCTAGCACACTGCTCATGCGATACTATAATAAAATGTGGAGAACTCAACTCAATTGAGCAATTAACAAAAAAGTTAGAAATTGCATTGCGAAAAGTAGAAATGCACTGAATTCCTTCCAGTGAGTGTGCAAATAAATTTTGGTCGACCAAGAGATAAAGATCCCTGGTTATGTTTAGAAATGTTACTTACACATACATTTGCCATCGAGATACACTTTGCTGGCCTCTGTGCATTGTATTACTGAATTCATTGAATTACTGTGCACTGTATTCATCATGTATTACTGAATTACAAAGACTACATTTTCTAGCTGTAAGGCTACCAAAGATGGATTGAGACATCGTAACATACAAATGCTTCTTCCTCTTGTATCGCCTCACAGAAAGTTAGTTACTATTTTAGCTACGGCCTTCGGTACATTCAGACGTCGAATTGGAAAACAGAAGTATAAAAATTACAATTTTTGTAAGGGATATCGTTAAACAGTGTGCGCATATAACATAAAAAATAAAAATTCTGACCTTTGCAATAACCAGCTGTTTCATCCAATACTCTTCCATCTTCACATGTGCAAACTGCTTTTTCCTCCGAATCGTCATACTCGCATTTTCCTTTATCACCCTTTGCAGTCATTGTATTTTCCAGTTTCGCAATCATCTATTTTTACACAACCCTTTCCACTTTTTCCTGGAGGGCATTGACAGGTTTTAACCCCTTTTTCATCCGAATCTCTGCACTTTTTATTGTCACTGCAATCATCGTCCTTCTCACAAGGTAGAACTAAAAGAAAATGAAAAATGAGTGTTACTGAATTGAAAAGACTGCATTTTCTAGCTGTAGGGCTACCAAAGATCGATTGAGACATCGTAACATACACATGCTGCTTCCTCTTGTATAGCTTCACAGAAAGTTAGTTACTATTTTAGCTACGGCCTTCGGTACATTCAGACGTCGAATTGGAAAACAGAAGTATGAAAATTACAATTTTTGTAAAGGATATCGTTAAACAGTGTGCACATATAACATAAAAATAAAAATTCTGACCTTTGCAATAACCAGCTGTCTCATCCAATACTCTTCCATCTTCACATGTGCAAATTGCTTTTTCCTCCGAATCGTCATACTCGCATTTTCCTTTATCACCCTTGCAGTCATTGTATTTTCCAGTTTCGCAATCATCTATTTTTACACAACCCTTTCCACTTTTTCCTGGAGGGCATTGACAGGTTTTAACCCCTTTTTCATCCGAATCTCTGCACTTTTTATTGTCACTGCAATCATCGTCCTTCTCACAAGGTAGAACTAAAAGAAAAAAAAAATGAGTGTTACTGAATTGCAAAGACTACATTTTCTAGCTGTAGGGCTACCAAAGATCGATTGAGACATCGTAACATACAAATGCTTCTTCGTCATGTACAGCCTCACAGAAAGTTAGTTACTATTTTAGCTACGGCCTTCGGTACATTCAGACGTCGAATTGGAAAAAACAGAAGTATGAAAATTACACTTTTTGTAAAGGATATCGTTAAACAGTGTGCACATATAACATAAAAAAAATAAAAATTCTGACCTTTGCAATAACCAGCTGTCTCATCCAATACTCTTCCATCTTCACATGTGCAAACTGCTTTTTCCTCCGAATCGTCATACGCGCATTTTCCTTTATCACCCTTGCAGTCATTGTATTTTCCAGTTTCGCAATCATCTATTTTTACACAACCCTTTCCACTTTTCCTGGAGGGCATTGACAGGTTTTAACTCCTTTTTCATACGAATCTCTGCACTTTTATTGTCACTGCAATCATCGTCCTTCTCACAAGGTAGAACTAAAAGAAAATGAAAAAATGAGTGTTACTGAATTGCAAAGACTACATTTTCTAGCTGTAGGGCTACCAAAGATCGATTGAGACATCGTAACACACAAATGCTGCTTCCTCTTGTACAGCCTCACAGAAAGTTAGTTACTATTTTATCTACGGCCTTCGGTACACTCAGACGTCGAATTGGAAAGCAGAAGTATGAAAATTACAATTTTTGTAAAGGATATCGTTAAACAGTGTGCGCATATAACATAAAAAATAAAAATTCTGACCTTTGCAATAACCAGCTGTTTCATCCAATACTCTTCCATCTTCACATGTGCAAACTGCTTTTTCCTCCGAAACGTCATACTCGCATGTTCCTTTATCACCCTTGCAGTCATTGTATTTTCCAGTTTCGCAATCATCTATTTTTACACAACCCTTTCCACTTTTTCCTGGAGGGCATTGACAGGTTTTAACCCCTTTTTCATCCGAATCTCTGCACTTTTTATTGTCACTGCAATCATCGTCCTTCTCACAAGGTAGAACTAAAAGAAAATGAAAAATGAGTGTTACTGAATTGCAAAGACTTCATTTTCTAGCTGTAGGGCTACCAAAGATCGATTGAGACATCGTAACATACAAATGCTGCTTCCTCTTGTACAGCCTCACAGAAAGTTAGTTACTATTTTATCTACGGCCTTCGGTACACTCAGACGTCGAATTGGAAAGCAGAAGTATGAAAATTACAATTTTTGTAAAGGATATCGTTAAACAGTGTGCGCATATAACATAAAAAATAAAAATTCTGACCTTTGCAATAACCAGCTGTTTCATCCAATACTCTTCCATCTTCACATATGCAAACTGCTTTTTCCTCCGAATCGTCATACTCGCATTTTCCTTTATCACCCTTGCAGTCATTGTATTTTCCAGTTTCGCAATCATCTATTTTTACACAACCCTTTCCACTTTTTCCTGGAGGGCATTGACAGGTTTTAACCCCTTTTTCATCCGAATCTCTGCACTTTTTATTGTCACTGCAATCATCGTCCTTCTCACAAGGTAGAACTAAAAGAAAATGAAAAATGAGTGTTACTGAATTGCAAAGACTACATTTTCTAGCTGTAGGGCTACCAAAGATCGATTGAGACATCGTAACATACAAATGCTTCTTCGTCATGTACAGCCTCACAGAAAGTTAGTTACTATTTTAGCTACGGCCTTCGGTACATTCAGACGTCGAATTGGAAAACAGAAGTATGAAAATTACACTTTTTGTAAAGGATATCGTTAAACAGTGTGCACATATAACATAAAAAATAAAAATTCTGACCTTTGCAATAACCAGCTGTCTCATCCAATACTCTTCCATCTTCACATGTGCAAACTGCTTTTTCCTCCGAATCGTCATACTCGCATTTTCCTTTATCACCCTTGCAGTCATTGTATTTTCCAGTTTCGCAATCATCTATTTTTACACAACCCTTTCCACTTTTTCCTGGAGGGCATTGACAGGTTTTAACCCCTTTTTCATCCGAATCTCTGCACTTTTTATTGTCACTGCAATCATCGTCCTTCTCACAAGGTAGAACTAAAAGAAAATGAAAAATGAGTGTTACTGAATTGCTAAGACTACATTTTCTAGCTGTAAGGCTCCCAAAGATCGATTGAGACATCGTAACATACAAATGCTTTTTCCTCTGGTATCGTCTCGCAGAAAGTTAGTTACAGTGTTAGCTACGACCTTAGGTAGATTCAGATGTTGAATTGGAAAACAGAAGTATGAAAATTACAATTTTTGTAAAGGATATCGTGAAACAGTGTGCACATATAACATAAAAAATAAAAATTCTGATCTTTGCAATAACCAGCTGTCTCATCCAATACTCTTCCATCTTCACATGTGCAAATTGCTTTTTCCTCCGAATCGTCATACTCGCATTTTCCTTTATCACCCTTGCAGTCATTGTATTTTCCAGTTTCGCAATCATCTATTTTTACACAATCCTCTCCACTTTTTCCTATAGGGCATTGACAGGTTTTATTGGTTCGAACTCTTTATGGGACATTTCACATGGAGGTGAAAAGTAGAATAAGACTTTTATCTTGGAAAATAAAATTAATGGGCTTGATATAAAGGCCTGCAAATTCACCAGACATAAATCCTATAGAGAATTTATGGAGTATTTTGAAGATTGACTGGATTAAGACTGTTCGACAAATGAACGCTCGATAAGTAATGCTATAAAAATGTGATTTAACGATGATGAAGTCGATAATATGTGCATTAATCTAGAGAAATCAATGCAAAAATGTGTCCAAGGAATAATTTCTGCTCCAGCAGGGCATACTTAATACTAATGTATGTATTTATCAGTGTTTTTAAAAATAACACGAATAAAAGTTGCGTTTTGTAAAAAAACAAGGGATTTTTTAAAAATATTTGTTTAGATTAAATTGCATGGAATAGTACATATATGCCTAATAATGGCACAAATTCTGTTCTTTTGAGATTATCTGCTGTAACCCAATTCAGCAGACAACTTTAATTAACTCCTCATTGAAGATCGTATGCGATATTTTAAAAAATGATAGTCTTTCAAACACCTATTACTATAAATAAGTCGCAGAATGAAAGCCATATAAAAGAATGCACCTGTTATTTCTCTCCTTTAGAACAAGATTTTTACGGCTTTTAAACACTTCAACATAAGGATTTTTTCATTTATCGAGAAATTTATGATTTTCTTAGAGCAAAAACCTATTGCAGACCGTACTAAATAATATTTTCTATTTTTACAAATATAAAAACTTAAATCATCAGTATATATATATAGAAAGAGAGAGAGAAAAAATCATTATAGACTATCTCCCAATAAGTGTTTGGACACTCATGCAAATGAAGATATCTGCGGTCCTGATCTTCGTCATGTCTTTTGTACTTAATTATCGTGTAGGAAAAAACATTTGCAAGATTCCTCGAAGAGAGAGTTAGAGATCTCTTTCTCTCTCTGACTTCGAGAAGGGCTCAATTGTTGGATATTATATAAATGGTCAATTCTTAAGAGAATACTTAGGGAGTTAAGCATTCCAAAATCGACATTGACTTTTGTGATTAAAAAGTGAAAGGCGAGTGGCGATTGTCGAAATGTGCTTCGATTTGCTAGACCCACGAACTAAGAGATAGAGACCGGTGAGTGCTGTCCAGAGAAATTCGAAAAAACTGTATCAAACAGATGCCACACAAAATCCATGAGTTCTGACAAACATCTGGGACCGTTATTTCTATAATTACCATCCACAAGGATGCTTGGTTTCCATAGCCATGCTGCCGTTCATATGTTTTTGATGACAAAATCCAATTATACTGTCCCGTTGACATTTTTCGAAATTCGAACGTAGAAAAGTGGAAACAGGTTTCTCCAGAGTGATGAATCAAGGTTCAATCTCTACCAGTCGGGTGACAATGTATGGGTGTAGCGTACGCCTGAGAATGCTTTTTGACCGAATGCATTGCGCCAACAGCGAAGTTTAGCGTAGGTGGAAATATTCAAAGCAAAAATGATGTGTCGCAATTTTACGAGTTGGATCATTGTTACTTCCAGGATTACAACGTCATGAATTAGTATGATGAGAATGAGCCTGATGATGACTGGCCTGGGAGTTGTATCCTACAGAAATCCTCTGTAACGCCGAATTAAAAATCGGTGAAAGAACTTGCTTATCTTTTTCAAGCCGTGATTGGAAGATCTAATTATCTCAAGTGGAGGCTCTACAAACTATTCAATAGGAATAAATAGTGTTCATGTCTTCTCTATCTCAGGTGTCCAATTACTTATTGGTAGCTACTGTATTTTAGTAATATAACACTTTTCATAAACATATAATATATAACTATTGTTAGCGTCTCCCCTTGTAGAATACCTTTAAGTTGTTTAATCAATTACACATTATAATTTTTCTTAAGAATTAAATTAAAAAGAGTATTAAATTTTTGTGGAGCCTTATTACACTACTTAGGTCAAAATTTCAATAGTAAGATCAATAATATCTATTGAGTCAAACAGATCCACAAAATTATAAACCTTTACACAGAGTAAATTGATAAATTTATTTTTTACATTTATTTAATACAAAGTAAATAAATGTCTATTCTCTTAACTAATTAAAAAGATCTGTATTATTTTTAATAATAACTTTATCACGAAGAACATTTATTATATTTTGTAAAATGGATTGCAGCAATTTACCGGATGTAGAAAACCTTTAGTTATTGTTCGAAATTTTTAATTGGAATACTTATGTAATTTAGGAGTGAAAAAAGTACGTGGAGATTTAACTTCTGGTCGATGTGTATTTTTTAAAGCCAAAATACGATTACCAACTTTTCTATTATATACCTCAGATTTATGAATTCGGGAAATTCTTCAAAAATATATACGAGAATAGTAGAATAATATTTCCACTGATCTTATCATTTTTAACATTAATGAAATATTTATGGTAATCTTTAATCGTATTTTTCATATCTTTATAACATACTTCCTGTATAATTAGTTTAAAAATTTAGTTAAAATAAAATCGTTTAAAACATAGTACAATAATTCTTCAAAGACTTTTAAAGGTGAACCATGTTTAACAGCTGATTTTGAAATAGTATTTAAGTCTTTAGTAATATGTTGTTTAACAGTATTGCTGTTTTTAGGAACAGGTACTTTATATATACTATCTCTTAGACCACTAAAAATTTGAAATAACCATAAATGTTGGTGACCTCATCAGTCAACTCGCGGTATAATTTAAACATTTTTAAATTCCTGCATCATTTCTGACAAATTTATGTAAAGCAAAGAGACGAAGAAACTAAAAGTAACGTTTTACTTATTCATAAATTTATTGCAACGAAATCCTCCCTTACGGAAAGCCATTTAAAATTTTTAGTAGGCAAACTTAAAAAAGTTAGTATACTAATATGAAAACAATGAGCCAGTAGGCAGGCATTTTATGAATAACACATTTTGATATAAGCAATTATTTTTTCTTCTTTGCCTGTAAGTGCCACGAAATTTGGTCAAACGTAATTTCAAAATTCTGCATCACAGGTACTTTTAATAGATGATTATAAGCAAACCTGTACTTAACGAAAACTACTAAAAAATGCATAAATTTCTATCTCCACTAAAGCTGATATATCATAAGTTATCTGATAACATACGTAACCGTGATTTAACAAAAGCTCATAAATGGAATACTTTTTTATGCTAAGTATCATTTGAATTAAAATTCACACATGAATATTTTAAAAATATTATTTAAACTAAAAACTATTTAAATCAAACTTTTTCGCAAAAAAAATGAAGAAAAATGACATATTTTCTCCTCCTTTAATGGAAAGTGCATTTATAATAACAATATTTTGTGGCTTTTTGCTAAGACTCCTTTTGCAGAACCTGCACTAGGATTTGGGAGAAATTCCCTTTATTTTCAGATCTATTGAAATAATTACTACTGTTTTCTGTTACAATATATCTACTCTAATGCATGAAAATAAAAATAAATCCACTTCTAAATCATATATTTCAAATATCCAGACTCTGCACTAAAGTCCAAGTTATACACAGGCAAATATTATAGAAGGTTTTTTCATAAAATGAAAACATTTTACTCTATTTTTTAAAGTGTTTTTAACTAATTTCTTCTTGCAAAAAAACATTCTTAAAATTGTTTTACAGGTATATTCTAATTTAACTGACATTACATATTTAAAAATTTTTTTCATTTACTTCCTTTTCAAAATCATGGCTCCAAACGTAGTAAATTCAGGGAAATACAATTGATGCGAAAACGCTTAAGATGAAATATCGGCTCACACGAAATAACACAACGGTTCCGATCAAGTACTTTATATTTTCATGCATTTTTTCTGTTAACACGAATAAAAATCGCTTAACTCGAAAAGATTCAAAAAAGTATCAGATTGTTTGGCACTAAAGGAAATGGAGTGTGTGTGGAAGGATATTGAAACCCAACCGACACATGATGAAATGTTCGAGAAATTTTCTGTATTATTGGATTGTAATTAGAGGGATTGTAATATCGGACCAAAAGTTCAATACCGGTGTTCGGTATTTTTTAGATTTTAATACCGGGATACCGGTATTAGAAAGTTTAGAAAAATCACGAAAATGCAGGTCTTTCTTTGATTTATATTTGCCAGTTTTATTAGAGAATTTAAATATCACAAAAAATAATTTGTAACTTATAAATTATAACAGTATATAAGGAACACACACACAAAAAGTAAAGGAACATCTTATTTATTTAAAGCACAAAAAATAGTGTAAATATCGCTATTCAATCTGTGATACTAGTACAAATTTTTGAAATGTGATCTTAAAAAAACAACGCATCAATGGCTCTGTGATTAAGGCTGGATTATGGAATTATTTTGTGCAATATATAATTTCATCCGAATCATCTTTTTTCCAAAATAATCTAAAATCCCTGATGGCTTGGGCTTAGAAAGTGTGCTAAAATTTGTATCTTCCTCGAAATTGGACTCTTTCCTTTTTAACAATTTTGTATCAGGTTTCGTTTTTAAATGTGTTTGGAGTCCCCGTTTGTAAATACTTCCGCCATTCATTTGAATAAAATTTTTTACAGTTTAGCTTTTCATCACAGGAATAATTTAACCCAACCGAACTGATTTTTTTATGTTCTTTAAAGTTATTCTCATTCGTTATGGATCATTATTTATGAGTATATATATATATATATATATATATATATATATATATATATATATATATATATATATATATATATATATATATATATAATTAATATAAAAATATTTTGAAACCTAAAGTATGATATGCAAATACAGTGTGAATAACAAACTCCCCCATTTAAAAAATATCAAAATACTACGCACTTTCTTCACAACTACGACCTTGTTTCCACAGATATGAATATCAGTGTATGAATTCTGAGCGTGTGTAGTATCGCTCTGAGCTGTAACAGGATATTTTTGGTCCGCCTCTTTGGATGATTCACATATTTAATCACTTCTCTTGACTGTACGATACAACTTTGTATTCCCAGTTTAATTAATTTCTCCCGTTCGGGAAACACAAAAGTAAAAACGTATATTATTTTGTGATGTTGGTGACCCCTGAACATATAGTGGAGACAATTTTAAGAAATTTCTAGTAAATACCGAAAAACCGGTATTTAAACTTGTGAATACCGGTATTTCAAAATATTACAAATCACTCAAAATACCGGTATTGCAATCCCTAACTGTAATACTGTATCATCGGGAGAACTTTGTTGCAGTAGATGATGATAACATATAGCAAACAAAGACATTTTGGAGTTTGTTCAAAGTTAAAAAAATACCATTGAAGCAGTTTCCAAAATCGAAAAGGAAATAAATAATGCAGCTTCTTTTCTCACGTCATCCGAAATAAGGAATATCATGAAAAATATGCGCAGTTATTTAGTCGCACATTACAGTGGTGAAATGAACTACAAAATGGACAACATTAAACAGTTTGTTGACAATTTGATGCTAAAAAGAACAATGTAAAGAAAAATAGCAGATTATTTTCAAAGTACTCAATAAATGTTTAATTTTTCAAAAAACTTGAAACTTTTGTATTAAAAATTTCATTAAGTTCTTGTAATTATTTTTGCTTGAGGGATTTTTATTTAGTGCATCCATATATACATATCTATACAAATAATAATGTACTCTAATGAATTAAAAAAATTTCTACGTCCTTAATGCGAAAAAATGTTTTAGTCCCCTCAATTTCGTGTTAAAACGTTTTTCTATGTAAGTTAATTATGTGACGGATCTGTTCGGCTCTTTATCACTAATACTCTAAGGCGTCTTAGGGGATTGTAAATTCGTGTATATTTCCAACCAACTCTAAAAGAAGAAATCGGGATATGCAAATTATTCAAAGTATTTAAGAAGAGTGTTGTAAGTTAGCAGGTGAGGTTATACTCCAAGAGATAGGTTGACGGAGTTCTAAGAAGATTCAAGTTGATTGTGCGATTAGCGTCTCGTGATTATTAGGCAGCGATCTACAATTGGAATGTTTAATCCGCCTGGAAAGTAAGGAAGTAAAAGGCATGTGATATTTAAATTTAGATTATCGGATCATAAGAGTAAATATATAATAAAGTTAGTGGGAAGTTAATGAATGCTAGTAATTCGAATTGCGTGTATTTCTCGGTCCTCTTATTCCGGTAGGCCGTTCGAAATCGAGTTTAATATTTGATAAGTATCATATTTCGTGATTTAGTTTAATAGTAATAGTCAATCATATTGACGTAGAAATCTTGATAAATATTTTAATTAGAGAGTTGATAATTGATTTAAGTGAATAAATATAATTTTTATCGTAAAAATGTCGTCTGGTCGTTCTTTGCCTCAATTCAATCTAGGTATCCAGGGTGGAATCCAGGGGGATTCCCACAATTATAATTTATATATTACGAATAGAAATAAAAAGAAATCATTTTATGTACTTTCCTTTTTACATAATTAGATTTTTACCAAATATTTTTTTAAAAAATTATCAAGAAGATAGTTCAGTTACATTAAGAACCCAAATTACTGTTTTATAATTATACTAGCTGGTATACCCGTTCTTCGCACAGGTGAACTAAAACATTAAACAACACAGATTGAAGGATAAAGAAGTTTTTAATGAGTTAATTTTACGGGAATTGCAAATTAAACAAAAAAACTTTTCGCATATCTCAGCTAAACAAAAAAAAACACCTTTGTTAAATTTTAAGTATGCAGATCTAATAGCTGATAAAAAGGATTTTTTTTATTTATAATTCCCCGTAACACTATTGAGGGTCGATTTTTGAAAATACCTCCCTAAGCTGATCTCTGCTCAGCAAAAGTAACACTTTGTTAAGTTTTGTGTAATGAACGCTAAAAATAGTGTAAATAATATATATCTGAAAGTGTAATACATTAATATTACTTTCTGTTGTATTTATTTTATGTTAAAATTGTAATATTCGCAAGCAACGCCGTTTCTTAAATTATAATGGCGATTCAATGGAAAAAATAGCGAAATGTTGACAATAGAGTCGAGTTGGCAAATGTCTAGCTACTTTCATAGCTCAAACTTTATTAGAGCTTTGTAAGAACCGCCGTGTAGGAGAGCGAAACACGTTAATGATTTATCAACCATATTATAATTTACTGCAGTTTTTTTCATGCAATATTTTTTTGGGATCACTGCATTGAAAATTAAGGGATATACATAAACGGAACACTCCACTTTGGGAAATTTAATCCCTTAGAGATAATAAATTAATTAACGATATTCCACTGTAAAATTAATTATATACACCGTTCACTTAAAATAAATAGTCAAATCGTTTTCTAAGATCTTCATTAACATACAAAAACATAAGACACTTAAATTTTGATATAAACTTATTTTTCGGGACAAAAATAATAATCTTTGCAATTCGCTGAAAACGCATATCTGCTGAAAAACTGTTCGTCTTCCCCGCTAAAATACTCATCATAGAACCCGTGATGCCATATATCTTGGAAGAGTGGATTTCAAAGAATATTTCTGCTCAGTATTGGTAGAATATTCCTTCTAAGTTGGTGTGGTGTGGTAGTTAGGAGAAGGGGTTGCCAGCTCAGGTGTCGTTCACGTCACTTTTCCATGGTTCAAAATTACGTGATACGTTGCCAAAAGCCCTCGTGTAGCTGAACAGTGCGACGTTAATATTCACTCACACCAAAAAATACAATACAGTAGTTATAATTTTTTTTATACTTAAAAATGCAATATCCGCCTATTCAATTAAAATTATCGCTTTATAATTAACTTCTAACCACAAAAAAACTATGGAAATATGTCCAAATGATGTAGTGTGAAAGACAAAATTTATCTACTGTAAGTACCAGAAGCAATAAAAGTATTTATTTTGAAAAAAGATAACTTTCTTACTACCAAACGTGCATAATAAAATCATTAAAAAACCCTTCAAATAAAGAGAGATTTATAACAACCTCACCCTTCGAAACTTTGTTTTATTCTGAAGTAAACAAATTAGATATTTTGCTGATCTCAGGAATTAATTAGAAGCGAGCGCCTTGCGTAGCCAAAACAGAAAGGGTTCTTTCACAAACAAAAGATAGATATATGCTGACACGTAGGCTTATTTGCAGCGCACGCCAGAACTGCTTGCAGATGGCAGAATTTTTTCCTACTTACTTGATAAATATCGTTATATTTTGGACACTTCCCACAATATCTTTATAAGTTATAGCCTATGCTATAAATTATAGCCTATGTGTTATGCTAATGTACAAGCTATATTACTGTAAAATTTCATTATAATCCATTCAGTTGTTTTTGCGGGAAAAACGCCCAAACATCCTCTCAAACTTTCTCATTTATAATACATATCTAGACTATAGGCAAATAAATGGGATTCCTTATGTGTATTCTTGTGAACTATAAAGTGATCAGAAGAAAGCATACGAATTGGTATTTCTCTCTTATACAATAGCTTCTTGTGAGTAAAATACCATTTCAGGCTTTGTCCTCATTAACATTTAACTCGAAATTATGAAATCTATAGCTAATGTGAGCGCATTCTATTTTAATTAAAACAAAGTGTTAAAACAATCTAAATATACAGCTTTACTCCTCTCTAGTCATTTTTTCAAATTTTTCTCACAAACACCTCTTGATCTTCCTCCAGAATGATCAAAATGGAAAAGCAGACTAAAAAAAAATGTAACTCTCTTTAATCCGTGCCATATAAATTGGACCTTGAGTAATGAAAACAAGAAAAGGTCAAAGCAACTTAAAGAACAGTCTTAATCAATAAACTCAAAACATGTTCATGGTAGTTTTGCCTTGGCTCTAACACATGTATCATATACGTAATTGATATGAATTCTCTTTTAGTTATTCACTGTTTTGCTGTTGCTTATTTTAAAACAGATGTTTTTAATACTGAAAAGATTATTTAGCTACGTACTTTTTGGCTCATTTTATACATTATTTTGCTTAATCCTGTCTCCCTAGAGACCCAATAAATCCGGATTAATAAGGTCAAGGGGGTCCCTAACGTCCATAGGAGCCCATGTGAAATTGTTTAAGTTCATGTACCTTTTTTTCAAAAAAACTACTTACTCCTTATGCATAAAATTTTTACAGTAGGTTATGAATACTATTAATAATACTTTAACGAAGGATTTTGTGTTTTTGTAAAAAAGTAAATTAATTAATTTTTTTAAAAAAATTGTCCATTTTCCCCCCCTAAAATTTAGTTTAGGAAAATCATATCTAAAAAGGTTTGCTAGATATGTCTAATTTCTCCTTTGTTAAAATATGTAAACATTTTAAAAGTATGCTCACTAAAAATTTAAGAGTTACATAATAAGTAGTTTTTGAGATGAGAAAAATGTACATAAAGTGAAAAATATTGCGTTTTGAGAAATTCGGCTTGAAAGAAAAAAATTTGTAATTTTTTGATCGCTTACTTTTTTAGTACTAACCTAAAGCATATAAAGCCTCTTTTTTAAACTCTCTCCCCATACACAAAAGACTCTCTTCTACTTTTCTTTATTTCTTTAATTTTAACAATTTTGACTGTTTTTGGGATCTCAAGATGCTTTCGTTGGGCTACACGAATCCTACATGTATCTAGTTTTCTTAAGCATGGCACACAGTTATAATTTGATTCAGTATCAGAACGTTTTAAGATCATAAATTTTGCTACATGACTCATATTGAACTATGCAATAGCCATATTTACCCCAAATTTTAGAGTTTTTAACACTAAACATACCATAACGGATCAAATGACCCATTTTGAACTATTACATTGAAAATGCACGCATCATCTTATTACTTTTGCACATTTGACTTCAGAACTTTTTCTAAGTAATTAATCTATAGTTATTATACTACTTTTTTTGTTTTGTTTTGTTTACTTTGAGTAATACTTGTCGTATACCGTTATTTACCACAACAAGTCATTTGACCCGGAGAGTATTTTTTGTTTTATAAGCTTATCGAGTCATATTGCTTATCGTATTGTAGTCGGTATAAGTTGCACATTTCTGCAAAGACTGTTGCGTAAAGTAGTTCATTCAAAATAGCTGAAATAATTTCAAGAAATGTCTGATTTCTAAGTCTTGCAGATAGCCTCTCCTAGTTTTTTCAATATCCTTGATTTAGCTGGCATAAATGCCTGGATTTTGTACAAGCAAACGACAGGAGAAAACATCTCAAGACAAGATTTTTTTCTCAAGCTAGCAGTAGAACTTGGCACCGATTTTCGAGAAGCCCGTCAACAACCAAAACAAAGAAAAAATACGAAATGATCGTTGCCAAAGTCTACTACAGATGCTTATCAACGTAAGAGATGTCAAATAGGATACTGTAAAGAAAATAAAACCAATAAAATTTGCTCTAAATGTAAAAAATATGTTTGCGGAAAATGTACAATGGACACAATTATACAGTTACTCCCAAAATTGAGGGTACACCTACTTTTAAAACGGGAATCAATGTTTAGAATGAAAAAAAATTAAATTAAATGAGGGAAATAATTAAAACCTTTAAGCATAGATGCGTTTATTAGATCATGATTCATTATTTTGAATGATAAAACAAAATATTTCTTAGTTAAAACATACATATAATAACTTATAAAGAAAATTAACAGAAATTAATAGCCACAAAATTGAGAGTACATGCATCTATTTTCCTGCATAAATCATGAATAATAAACAGTTAATATTAGTAGCATAACCTTTTGCTGATATGACAGCTTCCAATCGCCGAGGCATCGATTCCACGAGATGTCTAGTGGTCTCGGGAGCAATATTCAGCCATTCTTCTTGCAATACCGATTTCAATTGTTCCTTGCTTGTAATTTGATGTTTTTGCACAGCTCTCTCAAGATGGGACCGCAGATTCTCGATAAAGTTTAAGTCGGGAGACTGTGGAGGTGTATTAAGTTGATTCCGACAATGGTAAAGCAGCCATTCGTTTACAACAAACGCAGTGTGCTTGGGGTCATTGTCTTGCTGGAATATGAAATTCGACCCCAGTCCCAATTTATCAGCACTTTCTTTCAAATTATTTTGCAATATATTAAGATAAGCCTTCTTGTGCATGATTCCATCAATGAATACTAGCTTTCCCACCCCGACGCAGCCATACACCCCCAAACCATCACCGACCCACCTCCGTGCTTCACAGTAGGAATTGTTTGTTTTGGGTGGTGTGAGGTATTCGGTTTTGCCACACCATACGACGACCGTCACTGTCGAAGATTCGAAGATGTTGAACTTACTCTCCTCGCTGAAAATGACTTCATTCCAAAACTGTTGAGGCTATAAAATGTGTTTCTTTAGCGAATTTCAATCGCTTGACTCTATTCCTCTTACCAATTAAGGGCTTTTTTCGAGCTACTCTACCATTATAGCCAGCCTTTCTTAGGACTCTTCGTACCGTTTCTGCAGAAACCGATCGACCTAAGGTATTCGAAGTACTGGCTGCACTTTTAGGAGCACTAATTTTAGGATCAATCTTCACTTGATGTATAACTCTTCGCTCGGTTATAGAGTTCATAATTTTCTTTCTCCCTCTTCCTTCGTTATTTGCCAACATACCAGTCTTTTTAAATTTTTACAGGATTCTTTGGATGCAGTTAACACTTCGTCCAACTACTTTAGCAATATTCCACTGGGATTTACCTTCATCTGACAGTTTAATAACAAGATTTCTCTCTTCGATCGTCGTTTCCTTCCGATTCTCCATTTTAATCCAGACATCAAATAAACATAAATTTGTTATCAGATAGCCTTTGAAAGCCGTTCTTTATTATAGATCTATTATCAAACTTCTATTTAAAAAATTACTGGTAGTTTTGCATAGTGATTAAAGAAGTGTACCCCCAATTTTGTGACATTAAAATGATGTAGTTTTTCTTTCAAACCTTCATATTTTTGTTTCAATCAATTTCCATATCTTACATTTAATGTTATTTGGAAGAGTAATGTATGCATTTTGAATGCACAAAAGTGCGTTAACATAGCGTATTAATTTCTACACCTGGTGATCCGATGGTGAATTCGGAATTAAGTGTACTCTCAATTTTGGGAGTCACTGCATGTAAAAAATACGATGAGCATTGAATTAGAAATTTTAATTTTTTGCCTTTGTAGTAGAAATAGTCAGTTTACTATTTTGTTTTATTATAATAAATTTAATTTTTATTTTTATTTCCTTTCTAACATCCATATTTCATACATTCAAGCATTAAACATAAAGTCGGGTCATTTGACCAGCTATGGTAGAAATAGGTATCTATTAAGTGTTGGTATGATTAGTGTTAATTCCCCAAATGTAGATCTTGGAATCACTGACTATATGGTGCTATTAACTGATTCATTTGCGTTCTTAGTCTTTCCATGCAAACATTTTCTTAATAACAAAGGATCACCTAGATCTCTAAAAATTGGCTTCATTTAATTCATTATCGTATATAGTACGTTTGTATGCATTTTATGATGTTAGTCCTTTCGTTTCATTCAGATTTTGTATTTTAAAACTTGCACTAGGCAATTTTACCCGCGGGACACAGTCCATGTTAAGTGCTCTCACTTGAAGACAGAAGAGGAAAATAAATGGCCAAACAGAAGTGTCCATGCTGTGTAGATCAACGATAACACTTCTAAGCCCAACTATATCTTTGATTTTTTTATATTAAAATATCGGTGAGTCGATTACGGCTACTTAGGCAGTCATTTAACTATTTCCTCCCTGTTTCGCTTTTAAGATCAAAAAGACGTATACCTATACTCTTTTGAATAAGCTCAATTCAGTCACATTTTTCCACTTGGAACATCCTATAGATTCGCGCTCATCAGAAACTTATGCAAGGGGAAACCCAGGTACTCCTAGCAGAGCTCATTTGATGCTCGTTAAGGAGAGCTTTATTTAAAAAAAATAAATGAAAATACTTCTAATATTCCCTCATATCATGTACCATTTTAAACAGAAACATTTAACTTAAAAAAATATCGATAATTTTTTTGAAAATTCATGCGCCGGACCTCCTTAAATTGAACACGGGGATTTTTGAATTTTCCCTGCTCAATTATTTTTATTAAGACGGAATTTTGAATTTATGTTTTAAAATGATTCACGCGTGACAAATTTTTTAAACTGATTTGAAGAAGTTGCTGATAGGGCTAGTTTGATTACATTTTTATTCATTGAATCACTAGTACCATTCATATTTAGAATGTAACTTATATTAATTTCAGGTCCCGCTTAAGCTTATTAAACATACGCTATAAGTGATTAGTCTTAAATAGACGGATGCTGGTTCAACACCTAAAGCCACTGAAGACCGGCCGTGTAGAGGGGATAATACACGTTAAATCTGTTGAGGCTCAAAGTAACCCTGTTGATGGGTGCGGACATTTGAAGATGGGAATGTCAGCTCAGGTGTTGTCTTCCTCCCCTGACCATTGTTTGGAATGACGAGGTTCATCGCCAATCGCCCTCGCGGGGCTTCAGAGTGTAACGGAGACTAAAAGCAAATCCTATCTAAGGATTCTCTTTTGATTTTTTCTGATTTTCATTTTGTGATTTCGTGGTACTCTTTTAGAGAGTTTATTTTAAATTGGTTCTCTTCAAACTACTCCCTCCTAGAGGTACTCGCGGCCAAGTGGTCAAGGTTATGGGCTCGAGCTTATAGTACCTCTGGAGACCCGCCGGGTAGGGAAGGGATGCATCAGTCGAAGCTCAAACGTCCTCCCGTTAGTGTGGTGTGGCAGTTAGGAGAGGACCACTCAGGTGTCGTCCTCGTCACTTGACCATGGTTCAAAATGACGAGGTCCGTCACCAATAGCTCGGTTTTGTTTTAGTGAGACGTTCATATTGCTCTCTCTTTGACTAATCATTTTATAATAATGGGGTCCACAATTGAAAACCACAGTGAAAAATGTGAATCAGCCCACAAAGTGCAAACAAATTTTTTTAAACATTTAACGCTCATGAAAAGTTTTCTTCTCAGTAAACTAATAATGAGTAATGATAAGCTTACGTAATTAGGAATTGTTAAGATTGCACGCGCAATAGGCGTTATTCTGCTACATTTAAAACTGCATGTTATTTATAGTTTCTTATCAGTATTTACATACATTTTAAAATTCCTCATTTCTTATTTGCTGCAGAAATAATAAAGTATATACAGGGTGTAACTAAACTCTGCGGCCAAACCTTAAGGGTTGATAGTAAACATCAAGACAAGGTGCCTTAATTTGACAATACTAAGTTAAGAATGTTTAGTAATCACCAGTGACACCATGGGCTTGTCATATATAACATTATGTACAAAAATTAACACTTGTCTTGATAATTTGTACGGTTTATAAATAAATACTTAACTGCCGATTAAAAGTGACGCGATTCACTCCCCAACGTCTCTGTTCTCCAATTAAGAGCACGGAAGGAAAGTATTAGGGAGGGGGTGGGAGAAAAAGAATAAAAAAGGAAATCAATATTAACACTGATACAATACACTTATAAATGTATCAGTACTGCACAAAGTATTTTATAATTAATTTGACAATACTAAGTTAAGAATGTTTAGTAATCACCAGTGACACCATGGGCTTGTCATATATAACATTATGTACAAAAATTAACACTTGTCTTGATAATTTGTACGGTTTATAAATAAATACTTAACTGTCGATTAAAAGTGACGCGATTCACTCCCCAACGTCTCTGTTCTCCAATTAAGAGCACGGAAGGAAAGTATTAGGGAGGGGGTGGGAGAAAAAGAATAAAAAATGAAATTAATATTAACACTGATACAATACACTTATAAATGTATCAGTACTGCACAAAGTATTTTATAATTAATTTGACAATACTAAGTTAAGAATGTTTAGTAATCACCAGTGACACCATGGGCTTGTCATATATAACATTATGTACAAAAATTAACACTTGTCTTGATAATTTGTACGGTTTATAAATAAATACTTAACTGCCGATTAAAAGTGACGCGATTCACTCCCCAACGTCTCTGTTCTCCAATTAAGAGCACGGAAGGAAAGTATTAGGGAGGGGGTGGGAGAAAAAGAATAAAAAATGAAATCAATATTAACACTGATACAATACACTTATAAATGTATCAGTACTGCACAAAGTATTTTATAATTAATTTGACAATACTAAGTTAAGAATGTTTAGTAATCACCAGTGACACCATGGGCTTGTCATATATAACATTATGTACAAAAATTAACACTTGTCTTGATAATTTGTACGGTTTATAAATAAATACTTAACTGTCGATTAAAAGTGACGCGATTCACTCCCCAACGTCTCTGTTCTCCAATTAAGAGCACGGAAGGAAAGTATTAGGGAGGGGGTGGGAGAAAAAGAATAAAAAATGAAATCAATATTAACACTGATACAATACACTTATAAATGTATCAGTACTGCACAAAGTATTTTATAATTAATTTGACAATACTAAGTTAAGAATGTTTAGTAATCACCAGTGACACCATGGGCTTGTCATATATAACATTATGTACAAAAATTAACACTTGTCTTGATAATTTGTACGGTTTATAAATAAATACTTAACTGTCGATTAAAAGTGACGCGATTCACTCCCCAACGTCTCTGTTCTCCAATTAAGAGCACGGAAGGAAAGTATTAGGGAGGGGGTGGGAGAAAAAGAATAAAAAATGAAATCAATATTAACACTGATACAATACACTTATAAATGTATCAGTACTGCACAAAGTATTTTATAATTAATTTGACAATACTAAGTTAAGAATGTTTAGTAATCACCAGTGACACCATGGGCTTGTCATATATAACATTATGTACAAAAATTAACACTTGTCTTGATAATTTGTACGGTTTATAAATAAATACTTAACTGTCGATTAAAAGTGACGCGATTCACTCCCCAACGTCTCTGTTCTCCAATTAAGAGCACGGAAGGAAAGTATTAGGGAGGGGGTGGGAGAAAAAGAATAAAAAATGAAATCAATATTAACACTGATACAATACACTTATAAATGTATCAGTACTGCACAAAGTATTTTATAATTAATTTGACAATACTAAGTTAAGAATGTTTAGTAATCACCAGTGACACCATGGGCTTGTCATATATAACATTATGTACAAAAATTAACACTTGTCTTGATAATTTGTACGGTTTATAAATAAATACTTAACTGTCGATTAAAAGTGACGCGATTCACTCCCCAACGTCTCTGTTCTCCAATTAAGAGCACGGAAGGAAAGTATTAGGGAGGGGGTGGGAGAAAAAGAATAAAAAATGAAATTAATATTAACACTGATATAATACACTTATAAATGTATCAGTACTGCACAAAGTATTTTATAATTAATTTGACAATACTAAGTTAAGAATGTTTAGTAATCACCAGTGACACCATGGGCTTGTCATATATAACATTATGTACAAAAATTAACACTTGTCTTGATAATTTGTACGGTTTATAAATAAATACTTAACTGTCGATTAAAAGTGACGCGATTCACTCCCCAACGTCTCTGTTCTCCAATTAAGAGCACGGAAGGAAAGTATTAGGGAGGGGGTGGGAGAAAAAGAATAAAAAATGAAATTAATATTAACACTGATACAATACACTTATAAATGTATCAGTACTGCACAAAGTATTTTATAATTAATTTGACAATACTAAGTTAAGAATGTTTAGTAATCACCAGTGACACCATGGGCTTGTCATATATAACATTATGTACAAAAATTAACACTTGTCTTGATAATTTGTACGGTTTATAAATAAATACTTAACTGTCGATTAAAAGTGACGCGATTCACTCCCCAACGTCTCTGTTCTCCAATTAAGAGCACGGAAGGAAAGTATTAGGGAGGGGGTGGGAGAAAAAGAATAAAAAAGGAAATCAATATTAACACTGATACAATACACTTATAAATGTATCAGTACTGCACAAAGTATTTTATAATTAATTTGACAATACTAAGTTAAGAATGTTTAGTAATCACCAGTGACACCATGGGCTTGTCATATATAACATTATGTACAAAAATTAACACTTGTCTTGATAATTTGTACGGTTTATAAATAAATACTTAACTGTCGATTAAAAGTGACGCGATTCACTCCCCAACGTCTCTGTTCTCCAATTAAGAGCACGGAAGGAAAGTATTAGGGAGGGGGTGGGAGAAAAAGAATAAAAAAGGAAATCAATATTAACACTGATACAATACACTTATAAATGTATCAGTACTGCACAAAGTATTTTATAATTAATTTGACAATACTAAGTTAAGAATGTTTAGTAATCACCAGTGACACCATGGGCTTGTCATATATAACATTATGTACAAAAATTAACACTTGTCTTGATAATTTGTACGGTTTATAAATAAATACTTAACTGTCGATTAAAAGTGACGCGATTCACTCCCCAACGTCTCTGTTCTCCAATTAAGAGCACGGAAGGAAAGTATTAGGGAGGGGGTGGGAGAAAAAGAATAAAAAAATGAAATCAATATTAACACTGATACAATACACTTATAAATGTATCAGTACTGCACAAAGTATTTTATAATATAATTAATTTGACAATACTAAGTTAAGAATGTTTAGTAATCACCAGTGACACCATGGGCTTGTCATATATAACATTATGTACAAAAATTAACACTTGTCTTGATAATTTGTACGGTTTATAAATAAATACTTAACTGTCGATTAAAAGTGACGCGATTCACTCCCCAACGTCTCTGTTCTCCAATTAAGAGCACGGAAGGAAAGTATTAGGGAGGGGGTGGGAGAAAAAGAATAAAAAAGGAAATCAATATTAACACTGATACAATACACTTATAAATGTATCAGTACTGCACAAAGTATTTTATAATTAATTTGACAATACTAAGTTAAGAATGTTTAGTAATCACCAGTGACACCATGGGCTTGTCATATATAACATTATGTACAAAAATTAACACTTGTCTTGATAATTTGTACGGTTTATAAATAAATACTTAACTGCCGATTAAAAGTGACGCGATTCACTCCCCAACGTCTCTGTTCTCCAATTAAGAGCACGGAAGGAAAGTATTAGGGAGGGGGTGGGAGAAAGGGAATAAAAAAGGAAATCAATATTAACACTGATACAATACACTTATAAATGTATCAGTACTGCACAAAGTATTTTATAATTAATTTGACAATACTAAGTTAAGAATGTTTAGTAATCACCAGTGACACCATGGGCTTGTCATATATAACATTATGTACAAAAATTAACACTTGTCTTGATAATTTGTACGGTTTATAAATAAATACTTAACTGCCGATTAAAAGTGACGCGATTCACTCCCCAACGTCTCTGTTCTCCAATTAAGAGCACGGAAGGAAAGTATTAGGGAGGGGGTGGGAGAAAAAGAATAAAAAAGGAAATCAATATTAACACTGATACAATACACTTATAAATGTATCAGTACTGCACAAAGTATTTTATAATTAATTTGACAATACTAAGTTAAGAATGTTTAGTAATCACCAGTGACACCATGGGCTTGTCATATATAACATTATGTAAAAATTAACACTTGTCTTGATAATTTGTACGGTTTATAAATAAATACTTAACTGCCGATTAAAAGTGACGCGATTCACTCCCCAACGTCTCTGTTCTCCAATTAAGAGCACGGAAGGAAAGTATTAGGGAGGGGGGGTGGGAGAAAGGGAATAAAAAAGGAAATCAATATTAACACTGATACAATACACTTATAAATGTATCAGTACTGCACAAAGTATTTTATAATTAATTTGACAATACTAAGTTAAGAATGTTTAGTAATCACCAGTGACACCATGGGCTTGTCATATATAACATTATGTACAAAAATTAACACTTGTCTTGATAATTTGTACGGTTTATAAATAAATACTTAACTGCCGATTAAAAGTGACGCGATTCACTCCCCAACGTCTCTGTTCTCCAATTAAGAGCACGGAAGGAAAGTATTAGGGGGGGGGTGGGAGAGAAAGGGAATAAAAAAGGAAATCAATATTAACACTGATACAATACACTTATAAATGTATCAGTACTGCACAAAGTATTTTATAATTAATTTGACAATACTAAGTTAAGAATGTTTAGTAATCACCAGTGACACCATGGGCTTGTCATATATAACATTATGTACAAAAATTAACACTTGTCTTGATAATTTGTACGGTTTATAAATAAATACTTAACTGCCGATTAAAAGTGACGCGATTCACTCCCCAACGTCTCTGTTCTCCAATTAAGAGCACGGAAGGAAAGTATTAGGGGGGGGTGGGAGAAAAAGAATAAAAAAGGAAATCAATATTAACACTGATACAATACACTTATAAATGTATCAGTACTGCACAAAGTATTTTATAATTAATTTGACAATACTAAGTTAAGAATGTTTAGTAATCACCAGTGACACCATGGGCTTGTCATATATAACATTATGTACAAAAATTAACACTTGTCTTGATAATTTGTACGGTTTATAAATAAATACTTAACTGCCGATTAAAAGTGACGCGATTCACTCCCCAACGTCTCTGTTCTCCAATTAAGAGCACGGAAGGAAAGTATTAGGGAGGGGGTGGGAGAAAGGGAATAAAAAAGGAAATCAATATTAACACTGATACAATACACTTATAAATGTATCAGTACTGCACAAAGTATTTTATAATTAATTTGACAATACTAAGTTAAGAATGTTTAGTAATCACCAGTGACACCATGGGCTTGTCATATATAACATTATGTACAAAAATTAACACTTGTCTTGATAATTTGTACGGTTTATAAATAAATACTTAACTGCCGATTAAAAGTGACGCGATTCACTCCCCAACGTCTCTGTTCTCCAATTAAGAGCACGGAAGGAAAGTATTAGGGAGGGGGTGGGAGAAAGGGAATAAAAAAGGAAATCAATATTAACACTGATACAATACACTTATAAATGTATCAGTACTGCACAAAGTATTTTATAATTAATTTGACAATACTAAGTTAAGAATGTTTAGTAATCACCAGTGACACCATGGGCTTGTCATATATAACATTATGTACAAAAATTAACACTTGTCTTGATAATTTGTACGGTTTATAAATAAATACTTAACTGCCGATTAAAAGTGACGCGATTCACTCCCCAACGTCTCTGTTCTCCAATTAAGAGCACGGAAGGAAAGTATTAGGGAGGGGGTGGGAGAAAAAGAATAAAAAAAGGAAATCAATATTAACACTGATACAATACACTTATAAATGTATCAGTACTGCACAAAGTATTTTATAATTAATTTGACAATACTAAGTTAAGAATGTTTAGTAATCACCAGTGACACCATGGGCTTGTCATATATAACATTATGTACAAAAATTAACACTTGTCTTGATAATTTGTACGGTTTATAAATAAATACTTAACTGCCGATTAAAAGTGACGCGATTCACTCCCCAACGTCTCTGTTCTCCAATTAAGAGCACGGAAGGAAAGTATTAGGGAGGGGGTGGGAGAAAAAGAATAAAAAAGGAAATCAATATTAACACTGATACAATACACTTATAAATGTATCAGTACTGCACAAAGTATTTTATAATTAATTTGACAATACTAAGTTAAGAATGTTTAGTAATCACCAGTGACACCATGGGCTTGTCATATATAACATTATGTACAAAAATTAACACTTGTCTTGATAATTTGTACGGTTTATAAATAAATACTTAACTGCCGATTAAAAGTGACGCGATTCACTCCCCAACGTCTCTGTTCTCCAATTAAGAGCACGGAAGGAAAGTATTAGGGAGGGGGTGGGAGAAAAAGAATAAAAAAGGAAATCAATATTAACACTGATACAATACACTTATAAATGTATCAGTACTGCACAAAGTATTTTATAATTAATTTGACAATACTAAGTTAAGAATGTTTAGTAATCACCAGTGACACCATGGGCTTGTCATATATAACATTATGTACAAAAATTAACACTTGTCTTGATAATTTGTACGGTTTATAAATAAATACTTAACTGCCGATTAAAAGTGACGCGATTCACTCCCCAACGTCTCTGTTCTCCAATTAAGAGCACGGAAGGAAAGTATTAGGGAGGGGGTGGGAGAAAGGGAAAAAAAAGGAAATCAATATTAACACTGATACAATACACTTATAAATGTATCAGTACTGCACAAAGTATTTTATAATTAATTTGACAATACTAAGTTAAGAATGTTTAGTAATCACCAGTGACACCATGGGCTTGTCATATATAACATTATGTACAAAAATTAACACTTGTCTTGATAATTTGTACGGTTTATAAATAAATACTTAACTGCCGATTAAAAGTGACGCGATTCACTCCCCAACGTCTCTGTTCTCCAATTAGAGCACGGAAGGAAAGTATTAGGGAGGGGGTGGGAGAAAAAGAATAAAAAAGGAAATCAATATTAACACTGATACAATACACTTATAAATGTATCAGTACTGCACAAAGTATTTTATAATTAATTTGACAATACTAAGTTAAGAATGTTTAGTAATCACCAGTGACACCATGGGCTTGTCATATATAACATTATGTACAAAAATTAACACTTGTCTTGATAATTTGTACGGTTTATAAATAAATACTTAACTGCCGATTAAAAGTGACGCGATTCACTCCCCAACGTCTCTGTTCTCCAATTAAGAGCACGGAAGGAAAGTATTAGGGAGGGGGTGGGAGAAAAAAAGAATAAAAAAGGAAATCAATATTAACACTGATACAATACACTTATAAATGTATCAGTACTGCACAAAGTATTTTATAATTAATTTGACAATACTAAGTTAAGAATGTTTAGTAATCACCAGTGACACCATGGGCTTGTCATATATAACATTATGTACAAAAATTAACACTTGTCTTGATAATTTGTACGGTTTATAAATAAATACTTAACTGCCGATTAAAAGTGACGCGATTCACTCCCCAACGTCTCTGTTCTCCAATTAAGAGCACGGAAGGAAAGTATTAGGGAGGGGGTGGGAGAAAAAGAATAAAAAAGGAAATCAATATTAACACTGATACAATACACTTATAAATGTATCAGTACTGCACAAAGTATTTTATAATTAATTTGACAATACTAAGTTAAGAATGTTTAGTAATCACCAGTGACACCATGGGCTTGTCATATATAACATTATGTACAAAAATTAACACTTGTCTTGATAATTTGTACGGTTTATAAATAAATACTTAACTGCCGATTAAAAGTGACGCGATTCACTCCCCAACGTCTCTGTTCTCCAATTAAGAGCACGGAAGGAAAGTATTAGGGAGGGGGTGGGAGAAAAAGAATAAAAAAGGAAATCAATATTAACACTGATACAATACACTTATAAATGTATCAGTACTGCACAAAGTATTTTATAATTAATTTGACAATACTAAGTTAAGAATGTTTAGTAATCACCAGTGACACCATGGGCTTGTCATATATAACATTATGTACAAAAATTAACACTTGTCTTGATAATTTGTACGGTTTATAAATAAATACTTAACTGCCGATTAAAAGTGACGCGATTCACTCCCCAACGTCTCTGTTCTCCAATTAAGAGCACGGAAGGAAAGTATTAGGGAGGGGGTGGGAGAAAAAGAATAAAAAAGGAAATCAATATTAACACTGATACAATACACTTATAAATGTATCAGTACTGCACAAAGTATTTTATAATTAATTTGACAATACTAAGTTAAGAATGTTTAGTAATCACCAGTGACACCATGGGCTTGTCATATATAACATTATGTACAAAAATTAACACTTGTCTTGATAATTTGTACGGTTTATAAATAAATACTTAACTGCCGATTAAAAGTGACGCGATTCACTCCCCAACGTCTCTGTTCTCCAATTAGGAGCACGGAAGGAAAGTATTAGGGAGGGGGTGGGAGAAAAAGAATAAAAAAGGAAATCAATATTAACACTGATACAATACACTTATAAATGTATCAGTACTGCACAAAGTATTTTATAATTAATTTGACAATACTAAGTTAAGAATGTTTAGTAATCACCAGTGACACCATGGGCTTGTCATATATAACATTATGTACAAAAATTAACACTTGTCTTGATAATTTGTACGGTTTATAAATAAATACTTAACTGCCGATTAAAAGTGACGCGATTCACTCCCCAACGTCTCTGTTCTCCAATTAGGAGCACGGAAGGAAAGTATTAGGGAGGGGGTGGGAGAAAAAGAATAAAAAAGGAAATCAATATTAACACTGATACAATACACTTATAAATGTATCAGTACTGCACAAAGTATTTTATAATTAATTTGACAATACTAAGTTAAGAATGTTTAGTAATCACCAGTGACACCATGGGCTTGTCATATATAACATTATGTACAAAAATTAACACTTGTCTTGATAATTTGTACGGTTTATAAATAAATACTTAACTGCCGATTAAAAGTGACGCGATTCACTCCCCAACGTCTCTGTTCTCCAATTAGAGCACGGAAGGAAAGTATTAGGGAGGGGGTGGGAGAAAAAGAATAAAAAAGGAAATCAATATTAACACTGATACAATACACTTATAAATGTATCAGTACTGCACAAAGTATTTTATAATTAATTTGACAATACTAAGTTAAGAATGTTTAGTAATCACCAGTGACACCATGGGCTTGTCATATATAACATTATGTACAAAAATTAACACTTGTCTTGATAATTTGTACGGTTTATAAATAAATACTTAACTGCCGATTAAAAGTGACGCGATTCACTCCCCAACGTCTCTGTTCTCCAATTAAGAGCACGGAAGGAAAGTATTAGGGAGGGGGTGGGAGAAAAAGAATAAAAAAGGAAATCAATATTAACACTGATACAATACACTTATAAATGTATCAGTACTGCACAAAGTATTTTATAATTAATTTGACAATACTAAGTTAAGAATGTTTAGTAATCACCAGTGACACCATGGGCTTGTCATATATAACATTATGTACAAAAATTAACACTTGTCTTGATAATTTGTACGGTTTATAAATAAATACTTAACTGCCGATTAAAAGTGACGCGATTCACTCCCCAACGTCTCTGTTCTCCAATTAGGAGCACGGAAGGAAAGTATTAGGGAGGGGGTGGGAGAAAAAGAATAAAAAAGGAAATCAATATTAACACTGATACAATACACTTATAAATGTATCAGTACTGCACAAAGTATTTTATAATTAATTTGACAATACTAAGTTAAGAATGTTTAGTAATCACCAGTGACACCATGGGCTTGTCATATATAACATTATGTACAAAAATTAACACTTGTCTTGATAATTTGTACGGTTTATAAATAAATACTTAACTGCCGATTAAAAGTGACGCGATTCACTCCCCAACGTCTCTGTTCTCCAATTAGGAGCACGGAAGGAAAGTATTAGGGAGGGGGTGGGAGAAAAAGAATAAAAAAGGAAATCAATATTAACACTGATACAATACACTTATAAATGTATCAGTACTGCACAAAGTATTTTATAATTAATTTGACAATACTAAGTTAAGAATGTTTAGTAATCACCAGTGACACCATGGGCTTGTCATATATAACATTATGTACAAAAATTAACACTTGTCTTGATAATTTGTACGGTTTATAAATAAATACTTAACTGCCGATTAAAAGTGACGCGATTCACTCCCCAACGTCTCTGTTCTCCAATTAAGAGCACGGAAGGAAAGTATTAGGGAGGGGGTGGGAGAAAAAGAATAAAAAAGGAAATCAATATTAACACTGATACAATACACTTATAAATGTATCAGTACTGCACAAAGTATTTTATAATTAATTTGACAATACTAAGTTAAGAATGTTTAGTAATCACCAGTGACACCATGGGCTTGTCATATATAACATTATGTACAAAAATTAACACTTGTCTTGATAATTTGTACGGTTTATAAATAAATACTTAACTGCCGATTAAAAGTGACGCGATTCACTCCCCAACGTCTCTGTTCTCCAATTAGGAGCACGGAAGGAAAGTATTAGGGAGGGGGTGGGAGAAAAAGAATAAAAAAGGAAATCAATATTAACACTGATACAATACACTTATAAATGTATCAGTACTGCACAAAGTATTTTATAATTAATTTGACAATACTAAGTTAAGAATGTTTAGTAATCACCAGTGACACCATGGGCTTGTCATATATAACATTATGTACAAAAATTAACACTTGTCTTGATAATTTGTACGGTTTATAAATAAATACTTAACTGCCGATTAAAAGTGACGCGATTCACTCCCCAACGTCTCTGTTCTCCAATTAGGAGCACGGAAGGAAAGTATTAGGGAGGGGGTGGGAGAAAAAGAATAAAAAAGGAAATCAATATTAACACTGATACAATACACTTATAAATGTATCAGTACTGCACAAAGTATTTTATAATTAATTTGACAATACTAAGTTAAGAATGTTTAGTAATCACCAGTGACACCATGGGCTTGTCATATATAACATTATGTACAAAAATTAACACTTGTCTTGATAATTTGTACGGTTTATAAATAAATACTTAACTGCCGATTAAAAGTGACGCGATTCACTCCCCAACGTCTCTGTTCTCCAATTAGGAGCACGGAAGGAAAGTATTAGGGAGGGGGTGGGAGAAAAAGAATAAAAAAGGAAATCAATATTAACACTGATACAATACACTTATAAATGTATCAGTATTTTATAATTAATTTGACAATAAAGTTATTTTATAATTAATTTGACAATACTACAAAAGTTAAGAATGTTTAGTAATCACCAGTGACACCATGAAAGCTTGTCATATATAACATTATGTACAAAAATTAACACTTGTCTTGATAATTTGTACGGTTTATAAATAAATACTTAACTGCCGATTAAAAGTGACGCGATTCACTCCCCAACGTCTCTGTTCTCCAATTAGGAGCACGATAATTTGTACGGTTTATAAATAAATACTTAACTGCCGATTAAAAGTGACGCGATTCACTCCCCAACGTCTCTGAAGGAAAGTATTAGGGAGGGGGTGGGAGAAAAAGAATAAAAAAGGAAATCAATATTAACACTGATACAATACACTTATAAATGTATCAGTACTGCACAAAGTATTTTATAATTAATTTGACAATACTAAGTTAAGAATGTTTAGTAATCACCAGTGACACCATGGGCTTGTCATATATAACATTATGTACAAAAATTAACACTTGTCTTGATAATTTGTACGGTTTATAAATAAATACTTAACTGCCGATTAAAAGTGACGCGATTCACTCCCCAACGTCTCTGTTCTCCAATTAGGAGCACGGAAGGAAAGTATTAGGGAGGGGGTGGGAGAAAAAGAATAAAAAAGGAAATCAATATTAACACTGATACAATACACTTATAAATGTATCAGTACTGCACAAAGTATTTTATAATTAATTTGACAATACTAAGTTAAGAATGTTTAGTAATCACCAGTGACACCATGGGCTTGTCATATATAACATTATGTACAAAAATTAACACTTGTCTTGATAATTTGTACGGTTTATAAATAAATACTTAACTGCCGATTAAAAGTGACGCGATTCACTCCCCAACGTCTCTGTTCTCCAATTAAGAGCACGGAAGGAAAGTATTAGGGAGGGGGTGGGAGAAAAAGAATAAAAAAGGAAATCAATATTAACACTGATACAATACACTTATAAATGTATCAGTACTGCACAAAGTATTTTATAATTAATTTGACAATACTAAGTTAAGAATGTTTAGTAATCACCAGTGACACCATGGGCTTGTCATATATAACATTATGTACAAAAATTAACACTTGTCTTGATAATTTGTACGGTTTATAAATAAATACTTAACTGCCGATTAAAAGTGACGCGATTCACTCCCCAACGTCTCTGTTCTCCAATTAGGAGCACGGAAGGAAAGTATTAGGGAGGGGGTGGGAGAAAAAGAATAAAAAAGGAAATCAATATTAACACTGATACAATACACTTATAAATGTATCAGTACTGAGTATTTTATAATTAATTTGACAATATAAGTTAAGAAAGTAATCACCAGTGACACCATGGGCTTGTCATATATAACATTATGTACAAAAATTAACACTTGTCTTGATAATTTGTACGGTTTATAAATAAATACTTAACTGCCGATTAAAAGTGACGCGATTCACTCCCCAACGTCTCTGTTCTCCAATTAAGAGCACGGAAGGAAAGTATTAGGGATAAATGAAATCAATATTAACACTGATACAATACACTTATAAATGTATCAGTACTGCACAAAGTATTTTATAATTAATTTGACAATACTAAGTTAAGAATGTTTAGTAATCACCAGTGACACCATGGGCTTGTCATATATAACATTATGTACAAAAATTAACACTTGTCTTGATAATTTGTACGGTTTATAAATAAATACTTAACTGCCGATTAAAAGTGACGCGATTCACTCCCCAACGTCTCTGTTCTCCAATTAGAGCACGGAAGGAAAGTATTAGGGAGGGGGTGGGAGAAAAAGAATAAAAAAGGAAATCAATATTAACACTGATACAATACACTTATAAATGTATCAGTACTGCACAAAGTATTTTATAATTAATTTGACAATACTAAGTTAAGAATGTTTAGTAATCACCAGTGACACCATGAGCTTGTCATATATAACATTATGTACAAAAATTAACACTTGTCTTGATAATTTGTACGGTTTATAAATAAATACTTAACTGCCGATTAAAAGTGACGCGATTCACTCCCCAACGTCTCTGTTCTCCGTACATCAAATTATTTCTTTTTATTTTGAGCAGAAAAGTTTCTCCTGTCTATTATGAATATATTTTTTTTAATTTTGTCATCCTTCTCTCGTTTATTTACGTATAGTAGGTAGAAATTGCTGCCTGGTTTACAACACCAAGATCGGGAATAACTGAACTCTGTTCAGAGGAAAGGGAGTTTCAAATTTCACCTCCTGAACACAATTCCGTTTGCGCTACTTAACCACCCCCAACGATTCAAATTTTAAGCTCAAAATTTAAGTTTAAGTCTAAGATTTTGAAAGCATTTAATGTGATACAAAAAATAACAGTAAAAAATAGTTGTTCGTTACTCCAAAATCTAAAGCGCCCTCTATCGACATTTTTATCTTTAAAATTTATCTTTAAAATTTATTTTCTAGAAAATACTGACAAAAGAAGAATTTTAGCGAAAACCGCTAACGAATCGAAACATTTTCCGTTTTTTATAATCATTTGAAATTTCGGACCCTAAACTTTAATGGCCCTTATCTCCTGCGAAGACGTTTGGGACCCTAAGTTTCTTATTTACTATTGTTTGTCTTCATGTGTACTATCACCCCTTAAAGTTTTGCAGCAGAGTTTAGTTACACCCTGAATACATATAACTAAAACAGCTTATACGGATAAATATGTATTTCCCTCATACTGGTTGATTGATTGATTGAATCTTAACGTCGCACTGTTCAGCTACACGAGGGCTTTTGGCGACGGACCACGTAATTTTGAACCATGGTCAAGTGACGTGGATGACACTTGAGCTGGCACCCCCTCTCCTAACTACCACACCACACCAACGGGAGGACGTTTCAGCTCTCGACAGATTTAGCGTGCATCGCTGCCCTACACGGCGGGTCTTTAGTGGTACTGGGCTCGAACCCGTGACAAAGCAAGCCACGGTCCGATACCTATACCACTCGGCTACCGCGGCCTTCCCTCATACTGGGGAGATATTATTACGAGTAAAGAAGGTATATGCGCGTGCTAGCTCATAAAAGTAAGTTAAGATTAATTTCATCTGTCATTCGAGAATGTTATTTTATTTCCATGTCAAAGTTAATAAAGATTTAATTTAGAAAAATATGGAAAAATTCTTCGGGTTATATATATATATATATATATATATATATATATATATATATATATATATAATTTATATATTGAAAATTTATATATTAATTTAGATTGAAAATTTCATTTTTTTACTCTTCATTTTAGAGTATAGTTGTAAAATCTGAACTAATTCGTATAGATATTGCACAAAGTGAGATTGTGCTTTTAGCCAACACGAACTCCACTGGCGATGGACTTCATAATTTTGAGCTTCGGTCAAGTGACGAGGACGAAACCTGACCTGGAACTTCCTCTCCAAACTTACACACCATGTCAAAGGGAGAACTCTGAGCTCGAAAGATTTAACATCACCTACACGGCCAAGGATTTGTGGCCGCAACCGCCAGGCTACCGCTGCCAGTTGATGCTGTAAAATACGGTTTTCAAAATGCACACGTAGAAAATCAACAATATATGTTTAATTTTACAGACATGTATGGAAAAAAAACATTATGTTGTCAAGCAGAGGTCATTTGCACAGAATAGCCGAACCTTTAATCTTGAAAATTTTGTACGAAACCTGGAATGTAACACCGAAGCTATATTTGCAAGAAATTCCTTAAATATCTTCTACTTTTCACAAATGTAGCACTAGTTTTGGGGCAAATTTTTCAAAGTATACTTACGAGGCCACGCTCCATTCTGTATGGACTCATCCACCCATATACCAGAAAAAAGCATTTTCTTCTCAATGAATTCACGATTCATTAATAGAAAATAGCTTTATACGCGATTATTGGTGGATTACTCTTAATTTAATTATTATGCAAAGTTAGAAGAAGATTAACGTAAATTTTCTTACATTTTATATTATCTTGAATTATAACATATACATTTGTGATTAACCATAACATAGACAGGTTCTCCACCTTTGAATAAAAATTTTGCTGGCTTACCTTTACCACTAAGGAAAACGAAGTCTTCTTTCAACAAATCCGATAAATATTCATCCATATCGGTGGTAGCTTCACTGTCCATCCGTCCATCGTGGCAGTGGCACACCACGGTCCAACAGGCGATCCACCCCAACAAGAGCACCCCTCTCATCCTCAACAGTTCGAACACAAAATGCAAAAAGAACGCCACAATTTGGAGTTTTTTTCTGAAATGCACCGCCCTCAGAGAAGGAATCAAGCACAAATGGGGAGATGTTGCGAACGCCTCTTGAGGTTTATCGAACGATACCTGATAAAAAACAGTGAATCGAACGATTGCTTCACACCTGTTGCCTCTACCGGGAGACCTTTGGGCAAGCTTATCGAAACCTAGTCGATGACGGAAAGAACAAAATATATTCCATCCCGCTATCGTTTTAAGGTGTCCTTTTTATCTATCTTCCATACCGCATTGCA
The DNA here is from genome assembly GCA_019973935.1 of Trichonephila clavipes. NCBI lineage: Eukaryota > Metazoa > Arthropoda > Arachnida > Araneae > Nephilidae > Trichonephila > Trichonephila clavipes. Next base: position 123,436 of record BMAU01021306.1, read on the forward strand.
TCCCCACCTAGTTTGCGACTCATCGAAGTAAATAGAAATATTTTTATAATCATCGTGAAATATCGAGATTATCTTTTTTTTCTTCTTTTGGTTGAAGCAATATTTACAGCTGTGTTTATACAAAATGATTTTTAGAAACATTACTCAGCATTAATGTAGGGGTGGATGGCATGAAAATGTGAAAAAAATGTAAAGTACTTCATTATGTTTTCTTCTTGATCTACCTGGTATTGCAATTATAAACCGAATCTAGTTAATTATGAAAAATTTATATTTCTCTTACACAGTAGCAGCGTTATTCTTTTTTAATTCATATACAATATATAATATGCTGCCTTATTATAATTATCTAATGATGTGTTATTCGCATTTTTAGCGTTTAAACTTGCTTATATATTAACTAAGGTCATGCTAATAGTAGCATACATACGTGTATAATGGGGTTAATATATACACACATTAATTATCAATAGCTGACAAAAATAAGTCCATAAATAAATCTTTAGAAATCGAAAAATTGAAAAAAATAATTTCGCAGATATCAAACCTTATGTAGTTTTGTGTGTAGGAAATTAAAGTTTTTTGGATGTGGTATTGTTTAAGTTTTTAAATGAGTTCATAAGTCATATTATGATAGTTAAACTATATTGAAAGTTACAATTTCGAAACCAGAACTAAATTTATCTGAGTTTTGCTTAAAAATTTCAAATTTCAGCTTTCTAAAACAACCTTTACTTTTGGGCTACAACTAATATTTTTGATTTTATTTCAGTTTGCGTCGCTTTGTGAAGCAACAGGAGGGTTATTGGGGATGTACCTCGTGATATCGAAGCACAATCAAGTGATGAGGAAGACACCTCGGCTGGCACCTAACTCTCCATACTAAAACACCATACCAACGGGAGGACTTTGAGCCTCGACAGATTTTATATGCATCAGCCCCTTCAACAAGATGCTTTTCAGTGACAGTAGGGCTTGAACTCATGACACGCTGGACACGACCTCGTGACCATTACCATTCGGCAACCACAGCCACTACAGCAAACAGGAATAAATTACTAAAATGTAATACAAATCAATAACTAAACTAAAAATTCAGTGTCACAACAGCCTCTGAGAGTCAAGGCCTACTGTGACCATTTCAGCTTTCGTGACCTTGAGTGCTCAGATGCATGAATAGATTTTTCGGTCAGGTGGTCAGTTTCACGTGAAAGCTTCAGTGTTTAGTCCCCAAGCAAAAGCTCGGTACTCATTTATCAACCCACTGATTGGATAGAAGGCAGATTTGACCTTGCCCATCCTGAGTTTTTAACCCTGGACTGGCGTGAAAGTGCGATATACTTACTCTAATCTTTATACAAAAGCAAGTATTCACATTTTTCAAATGCTCTTTTCTACTAATCTAAATTTCTGAAAATAATTCAATTTTTGAAAAATTGTAAATGATGAACATGAATTTATCCATCAGTATTTTAGACCAGGGTGCAGTACTCGATCGGAGTGCCTACAGTCGACAGAGACGAATCGTGATCTCGAATCTTTATTCCACCTAAGACTAGTCAAACAATGGGGCTGATGTACGTTAAATATATCAAGGCACAAAGCCTACGCATTGGCACAGTGTTGAGAGGGGAGAGTCTTCATCCTGTGGTGACTTGGTACACAGTAATCCCTAAAGGCTGTCTTCGGTAAAAGTACGAGAGCTTGAATTAAACGCGAAGCACATTTCCAGACAGAAAAAGGCCTCAATTTCCATGGAAATTTACAATATCTTAGCTCATACAGCTTTTAATAATATAGTGTTTTTAAAAATTTCAAAACGTTCCGTGAATATTTTCTTTTTTGTTTTAATACGTGAAGACAGAATCCATTTAACATTAGGATATAGGAGAAAAACACGAAACACTTCGTGGACGTATGACCATTTTCTAATTTTTCATTTTATTTTTTTTTACCATTGTTTCCTTTCTTAATTGTAAATTATATTCACATAATCTGCAACCCACACAGCCAAGCACTTTTTCGACCCAATTTTTGTTCCATCACGGCAGTCAATTAAGTCTTAATTCACTGATTCTTTCCGACCAATAGCAGACGAGTCTCTCGTCCGCTTTGAAAAATTTTCACCGGGTAGGGGAGCGATGCATGTTAAATCTGTCGAGAACTCAAACGTCCTCCCGTTGGTGTGGTGTGGTAGTTAGGAGAGGGGGTGCCAGCTCAGGTGTCATTCTCGTCACTCGACGGTGGTTCAAAATTACGAGGTCCTTCGCCAAAAGCCCTCGTGTAGCTGAACAGTGTGAGGTTAACAATCACTCACTGAAGGCCTAAATACATTTCGATATGGGATGAAGGAACGCTTCGCGTTCCATTTCCCAATGATGACAAGCATTCATTAACTCTCTCTCTCTCTGGCGTTGCTTCTCAATACAATTAATCAGTGAAATTGCGGTAATGCGGACTTGAGGTTAGAGGGAATCTTTGTGCAAAGAACAATTTTGTTGTTTTTTGTTTATTTATTGTTTATGAAGTGATCACAAAATTGTTGTATGACCAGAAACATTCCAGACACTTTATGCCCCTTTCTACTTAAAATGTTTTTTTTGGAGGGGGAGGGATTATTTTATACGAAAATATTATGTAAAGGAAATTGATAGATTTTAATTTCTGTCGAGGCCTAAGCCTCAACAGTGTTGATAATTGGAGTTTGTTATCGAGGTAGGAGATTATTGCTCATTACAAGTAAGCTTGATTAAGTCAGCCCATTTAGTATTAAACTGATTATAATAAAATTTCTAGAATTTTCAAAAAAGAACCTCCAGATTTTTCAATTTAAGAAACAATTTAGACGTTTTTTTCTAATTTTTAAAAAGAATTTAAGTGCCAATTATGTTTGTGTAAGACCAGCATAAAACCAAACATTCCACTTAAATAATTTGGTGCTTTTCCCGCGCGTGTTGGCTTAATTCAAACGAATTGCAGTTAATAGTATTAGGTAAATAAAAAAAGAACAATTTTCTTATTCATTGCAGGGGATGGTTTATTTTCAGCGCTGCCATTTCTTGACAGCTCGGTCACAAAAGAGCCTATATTCTTCTTATATTGCCATGACAGCCCTGGGTAGGCTAATGCCTTCCTAAGAATCCTCTTCCTTTCCGACCTCCTCTAGGCGATGTTCTCCGATACTAGCTACTTTTAAAACTTTAAAATCGTCCTCTACACAATCAGCCCATCTCAATTTATGCCTACCCCTAGTTCTAGTCCCAATAGGTTTGTAATTGAAAATTCTGAACGTCAAGCATGAGGTGTCCGTACGGCAGATGTGGCCCGTGAACCTCAAACTGCCAATCTTGATGTATTTAATGACATTGCTTTCTTCTATAATTCAAAATTATGCCGTTGTCTCCACGATCCACTCTCTTTCACAGCACCAAAGGGGTATCTAAAAACTTTACGCTGAAAAATGTCTAGCTGGTTCAGTTTTACAAGAAAAGTTCAAGGTCTGGATTGAGTTCAAATTTTGTAGAATGGTAGATTTAGTTTCCCTGTTCATGAAGATATAGGGTTATAGGGGCCATTACTCAGTCACTTTTTAGATATTTGCAATTGAAGATGCAATTCACTCGTTCAATTCAGTTCGATTAAACGTAATGGGCTTAGCTTGGCAGCAACGGATCGGTGTTCCTCGTCGTTAAGGGTGTTTTCGATAAAAGTACGAGAACTTGAACTAAACGCGAAGCACATTTTCTGACAGAAAAATGCCTCACTTTCCATGGAAATTTATACAATTATTGCTCGTATCTCTGTTAGCAACATAGTGTTTTTAAAAATTTCAAAATATTCCATAAATACTTTCTTTTTCTTTTTAATACAGGAAGGCATAGCCCATTTAACATTGCAGTATAGGAGAAAAAACGCAAAACACATTTTATACCAGAAAAAATGAATCAACTCTGTTAAAAAAAGGGAAGTATGATAAAAAAAATGCTACTCTCTAAAGGGTAGTGAAGTCAGAATATCATTAATTTTTCATTTCTTTTATATCTGAAAAATTGTTCCAAATTCGGGTCCTATTTTTTAACATTAACTGAAAACAGCGTTAAGAGCTGGGTTCGAGTCTGTGGATGGTGAATAACTTTTTTTAAAATTTTATGTCTATTTTTACATATATAGACACATAATGGAGTTTAAATGAATTGGAAATGAAGTGTCTTCAATGACTAGGAACCTTATTAAAGTTTTACTTGTCCCAATCATTCGTATAAGTACAGAATAATATTTATTACAAAGAAATAAAAGCATTTCTCAAGAACAGGAGAAAAGCCCTTGAACTGCCAGTGAATCGTGCCTGGAAGCAATAAATTGTGAAAGGAAACAATAAGTAAAACATTTATCAGATTAACAGAATTAGTATAAAAATATGAATAACTTCTTACCCCTCATTGTCCGCACAATGGTGAAACTTGTCATAAAAGCAAATGAAACATAATTTCGAAAAATATCTCGCACACCGAATGAGTGCAATATTGTTGCATAGGCATCTATCTTCATTTGCAAATATCTAAAAAAATATTGAGTAGTGGCCTCTATAACCATACACTTAGTCACAAAAGTAAGTATGCAGAGTGTATGTGATGCTGTCCTATGAAAAAACAGACCTACAATATTAGAGTTTGCAAATCAATGATTTATTTCGATTACAGCAACATCGAGCTTAATTACAAAATGAAAAATATTTAAAAAATACAAATATTTAATTAGCAAGATGAGCTTAACTTAAAATAGAATGTAATTTACATCCTAAAAGTAAGCATGCAAACAAAAACAAAGACATTAATATTGCAAATTTTACAACTTTTCAAGAAAGTTAGTGACTTGTTGGATAGCCTTTGACCTTAATAACAGCTCTCAATCTAGATGACACTGATTTTACTAAATGTGTGACAGAAGATGTTATTTTCTGCCACTCCTCCAAAAAGGCTTTTTTAGATCATTTTTAGTTTTGATCTCTTGCTTTCTAATTTGGCGATTGAGATAATCCCACAAGTGTTCAATGGGATTAAGATCAGGTGACTGCGGTGGGGCTTTACCTGTTTTCGCACGTTATATAGCAGCCATTCCCGAACAACCCGAGCAGTATGTTTGAGATCATTATCTTGTTGGAAAGTGAAGGATCCATCGAGTCCCAATCTAGAAGCATTTTGGCTTAGATTATTCTTTAAAATATTCAAATAGCTATATTGATTCATTATTCCCATCGATTATAACTACACTTGCCAGAAAAAGTCTGCGTACAAGCACATTGCAAATATGCAAGAATGAAAAAATCATACTTTAAGAATGATAGTTATTTCATAATGTATTTATTTTATTCCTTACACAATTGAGTAACTTTTCATTATAATTTGTGGTATATAGCACACGTTGTGTTAAAAAATAATAATCAAAGTGAAAAATAACGCAAATGGCTACCAGAAAATGTTTGCGTACAACTAAAAAAGTCATTAAAAAATACTTGACCCTAGCTGTCAACTAAACTTTAATAGCTGGTTGGATAACCCTTACGTCTCAGAACCTCCGTCAATCGTTTGGGCATAGATTGGACGAGTTTGGATGTCTCCTCAGAAGAAATGGTATTCCATTCTGTGACGATCACTCTTTTCGACATTTATTTTGATGTAATGGGGTGTTGGCCAATTTTTTCTGTCCAATAAGTCCCATAAATGCTCAATTGGATTTAAATCCGGAGATTGTGGAGAACACAACTGATTTTTGATATTGTAGAGAAGCCAGAGCTTAACATTATGGGCAGTGTGCTTAGGAGCATTATACTGCTGAAACCAAAAGTCATCTCCAAGGTTCAAATCCTGTTCGCCCTGCTTCAAATTTTCTTTTAATATGTTAATATACCCCCATATGATTTAATGTCGAGTCTATAAAGGTTAGACGCCATTGGCTGCCATCACACCACCTCCACCATGCTTAACTGTAGTCTCCTTCTCAAGAGCCGTACCTTGTTTTCGCCACACCAGCTTACGCCCTTTTATGCCAAATATGCAAAACTTGCTCTCATCAGAGAATAGTACTTTCCCCCAAAATTGTGGAGGCTTATTTACATGCTTATTAGCGAAATCTAAATGCTTTTGCCTGTTCACAGCTGATATGTGGGGTTTCTTATGAGCTACACTGCCATGATTACCAGCCTTTTTCAATATTTTTCGTATGGTATCTTCATGAAGTGTTTTTTAAATCTCTCTCTAATGTCATTCGCAATCTGAGATGCACTTAATCGTGGATTCAGACGTATGGACTTGAAGACATACCTCTTTTCACGGAGAGTCAGCTTAGATGGACGTCCAGAACGTGGCTTTGAGATTACACATTTCGACGAAGTGTAATTATAGATCACTCTTTGGATAGAGGAATGTGTTCTACCCCACAATCTTGCCAATTTCCCGAAGATTTTTGCATTCATTCCTAAGCTTTATGATATATTTTTTTCTTCAGGAATAATCTCTTTTCCTTTTAAATCCATTGGGATTTAACACAATTTACTTTCCAAAAATCTACAAAATGCAAGATTTTTTTAAAGTTTGTCTAACAAAACTGAGCACGTGTTAAAAAGTAAATTAAAGTTTGATTTGCAGGTTTCATTATATTAATTTTTGTACGCAAACTTTTCTGGTAGCCATTTGCATTATTTTTCATTTTGTTTATTATTTTTTTAACAAAACGTGTGTGTTATATATCATAAATTATTATGAAAAGTTACTTAATTGTGTAAGGAATAAAATAAATACATTATGAAATTACTATCATTCTTAAAATATGATTTTTTTCATTCTTGTATATTTGCAATGTGCTTGTACGCAGACTTTTTCTGACAAGTGTACATTTCCTACTCCAGTTGCTGTCATGCAATCCCAAACCATAATCTAACCACCACCACCGTGTTTTACAGTTCCTCTCATGTTCTTTGGTTTCCTTCTAACTTTTTGGTGTCCATCTGACCCATGGATGTTGAATTTACTTTCATCCGAAAAAATCACGGAATTCCAAAAATTTCTGTCCCGATTTTCATTTTCTTTTGCAAATTCTTTTCTCTTTTTACGATTCACTTTGCTAACAAAAGATTGTCTTTCATACCATGTGATTTCGACCATAGTATCCTGCCTCCCGTAACACACGGCGAATTGTTTCAGGATTGCATGACTTGGCAAAATTAATTTTCACGTCAGTTGTCAATTTTGGTTCGCTAATCTTTGAGTTTTTTTTTCTCATTTCCAACTATATTTCGCCTTTCTCGATCCATGGAAATGGATAACTACCAGCGTCCCCATGAGCTTGCAAAAGTGTAACACTTCCCGAGATAATTAGAATGAATCCCTTAACTGCCGATTCAAAGTTACTCCCCCATGCCACCCTTTGCATGTGGGAGGGGAATAAAGAAGCAAATAATCTGAAATCCTTCGCAAACATTTTTATTGCATTCCAGAGCCTTCGAAATAATTTTATGGATAGCAGTAAACATAAGATATCGCATTTCGGAAAGACATTAATATATGTCCGAAGCATTTTAAGCATTGGTTGAGCAATACGTTTATATACGCCGGTGGCACTTAAGAAGTAAAAGTCTCGTATTGTAGCTTTAGCGTTGGAGTATCGAATTTAATCCATTGTTATTGTATGACGGGGGCCGCGATCAAAATTATGATTGAATGTTGGGTCGCAAGTTTTGAAAGTTTGAGAAGTTATAGGACCACTTGGTTTTAGTCTTTGGTACTGGGGCAAAACTTAATGAATTATTTCATAAGTATGTTAATAAACTCAACTTGGTCGTCAAACAATTTATACATTAAAAGATACTTCGCCTTTCATATGCTAATATTGGCTCTATATACAAATGGCCGCATACACTTAATGGAAAAGATATTGTAATTAATTTTCTCCTTTGCATAGGCCGCGGTAGCCGAGTGGTATAGGTATCGGACCATAGCTTGCCTTGTCACGAGTTGGAGCCCAGTACCACTAAAGACTCGCCGTGTGGGGCAGCGATGCACGTTAAATCTGTCGAGAGCTGAAACGTCCTCCCGTAGGTGTAGTATGGTAGTTAGGAGAGGGAGTGCTAGCTCAGGTGTCGTCCACGTCACAGGAGCATGGTTCAAAATGACGTGTTCGTCGCCACAAGCCCTCGTGTAGCTGAACAGTGCGACGTTAATATTCAATCAACCAATCAATTCTCGTTGGCATTTTGTGTTAAAACTTTGGCAACTCAGAATAATCGTCTATAATTGTTTTTTATTAGAGTATAAAATAAAATATTTATTTTTTAGAAATGGCTCCTAAAATTAATATATGGCTCAAAGGTTGAGTAAATGGGCTTTCCGAGGAGAAATATTCATATTATAAACATGTATAAAAATCTCTATTATTGCATTTCAATAAAATGTATTTGTAATGTATCATATTTCAAAGGAAAAAAATTCTAGATGGAAGTAAAAATGAAAACATAAGAATGAAACATTTTAAAACTGTTCGAACACAGGTAGCCATCAAGAAAGTGAAGTATCTGATAATAAAGTGGCCGCGGTAGCCTAGTGGTCAAGGCACCGGATCGTGGCTGGTTTGTCACGAGTTCGAGACCAGTACCACTAAAGACCCGCCGTGTAGGGCAGTGATGCACGTTAAATCTGTCGAGAGCTCAAACGTCCTCCCGTTGATGGGGCCTGGTAGTTAGTAGAGATGGATGCCAGCTCAGGTGTCGTCCTCGTCACTTGACCATGGTTCAAAATGACGAGGTCAGTTGCTAAAAGCCCTAGTGTAGCTGTGAACAGTGCGAAGTTAATATTCACTCACTTACTCCCTCTGATCCTAAAAGAACATGCGCCGACTCATTTTTTGCATTGGAGCGAAAAATGTCTTCCGGCACTATAAGAAACCATTCATAGATTTAAAGTTTAAAAATAATGTTCGTGTCCTTTTTCAAAACATATTGCTGAAAGAAAAGAAAATGGCAGGGATAAAAAATACTTGGCAGCGCTGAAAAATGGAAATTTGTAGCAACATTTAATGAGACAAGGGTGTTCAATTGGCAGGACTGACGTCACGAAACGGCTTCGTCGGTGTACAGAAAAGTTCCCAAGGGGATTCATGATAGTTGCAGGATTTTGTTACAACGGCAAATTAAAAATCGAAAAAGTCTCAAGTAAAGCCAAAATCCATTCTACTGTTAGCAGAATATTTCAGTAACAATTTTTGAAAAGAAATTCCAGCATTATATGGAAAGGGCATTGATGAAGTTGAAATTCATATGGACAAAGCCTCTAGTCACATGTCTAAGTAAACTGCCGCTTATTTAGCAAAAAAGAATTCGAAACAGAAATAAAGTGTATCCCATTTGATGAAATGCTTGCAAAATCATCATACGCTTCCAAAAGAAGTTTTGTGCAATCGGTTTATTAAAACGAGCCTTCGGAAAACTGCGGAAAACGGTTCAAGAGGAATAGAGCAAAATTTTCATGTCATTACTAAGAAAAAGTTAACTTTCATCAAAAACTCTAGCTGGAGCTATGGCCAAGAATCATGACTATCAGTTAGTTCCCCAAAAAGTACGGTATTTATTGACAAAAATTAACTATCAAAATTGTCTCCATAAAGCGTCAACAACCTTCTGTTGTAATCATTGCTCGCACAAAAAAATACTTTGTCATAGGCATGTCTAGCTCTTTAGAAGTCAGCTGAAAAGTTTCATTTAGTTATTAAGGAACACAAACATGCCAATTACAAAAGCTGCAGTAGGTTTTAAATATCTGCAGACTGAAATTTATAAATTTGAAGTGGTTGATAATTTTGCTTATTTGGGCTCAAACATTAGTATTCTAAACGACATTGGCAATGAAACTAAGACTTATTATTGCTGCTAATTCCTGTCTTTATTGTCCAAGAGCTTTCTTCAAGTCATAATTAATTAAATGACATTAAAAAACTATGCTGTGTAAAACAATCATCAGACCCCCGTACTTACCTATGGATCTAAAATTGAGACTTTAACAAAAATAATTTAAGGTCTTGGGGTCACGGATTTTAGTACAAATTTTGTAAGATGGTAGACTTGATTTCCCTGTCGATGAAGATATACACTTGCTCACAAAAGTAAGTATGCAACTCATAGCTTAAGTAAAAAAGCTCTAGGTCTCCAATAAATATAAGAAAAATATTATTTTGGAGAGTTGTGTATTTATAGTTTCTGATTCAAGTCATAAAGTAATGAAAAATAAACCAAATCATTGTATTTTAAAAAACTTTAAGAGTCATTTTGTTAACTACGAGTAGAAATTCAAATCACAAAAGTATGTATGCACTCTGAATTTTTGACTTTTAAATAGGTCGAAGCTTAAAGTACACCAATGCCTCCACGTGGAAAATAATTATCAAAAGATCTAAAGGATGCAATAATAAAGCTCCATAAGGAAAGCAAGTCCCAAAGACAAATCCTAGGCAAAAGTCCTGCAACAGTGCAAAAAGTCATTGAAAAGATCCGAGGGAAATATTCTAAACCAGTTATTCAACTTGCTCTTCACTTAGTATTGTTACATTAATTACGAAATGCATTGTGCAGTGCTGATACAATTATAATCAGCGCAATTTTTTGCATTATGTCAGAATGTATTTTGTTTGTTTACTTTCAATAAATTAATAATTTTTTTGTTTTCGACTTTTCAATACCCTCCTAGGCCCCAGAGGGGCGCAGTTTGAGAAGCCTCATTAGTTATGCTTCGTAGGATCGGGGGCGTTGTTCTGTTGGAGAAGTAAACATCATTCTATTTTCATAACACAAAAATACAAGAGGTATTCAATTGGTATAAAGAAACAACCACGCAAGTTCACCATTCCTGCAAAATTCAGCTCTTTTTTTATAAACGGAAAATCTTTTCCCTACAAAAAAATGTTATTAAAAATGTTGCAGACACTCCTTGATTACGACTTGAAGTCGATTGCAGTGTTGAATGGGACTCAAAATCTAATAAACCGTAAGTTGATTTTTCTCGTGTATTCAAGGTGGGAAATCTACAATTTCAATGAGTGCTTTTTCACGCCGCGCTGGAAAGGAATACGAGGGCTGTTGAAAATGGACCTCGTCATTTTGAATCCTATTCAAGTGACGAGGACGACACATCTGCCGGCATCTCTGTCCTCAAACTATCACACCACGTCAACGAGAGGACTTTGGGTTTCAACAGACTGACAGCTCCTCTACACGACAAGCTTCAATGACACAAGGGCTCGAGTTCGTGACCATAACCCCTGGTCTTCCCCAGCTACACCACAATTTCAGGACCGCTTCTCAAATAAATGTTCTCATATTTTTTCTACTCAAATAAGCGTGAGATCTTGAAATTATGAATCTCCTACGTTCCCCTTCCCAATTACTGCTATTGGAATTTAACCCTTTATCTACCGCATTATGATTTACTGCAGTTTTTTCATGAAATATTAGTTTTTGAATCACCACGTTGAAAGTTAAGGGATATACATGAACAAAATACTCAACTTTGGGAAATTTAATCCGTTACAGCTAATTAATTAATTAAAGATATTCAACTGACAAATTGATTATACATAATAACTTAAAATAAATAATCAAATCGTTTTCTAAGGTCTTCATTCACTTTCAAAAACAATAAGACACTTATCTTTTGGCATTAACTATTTTTTCGGTACGCAATTTATGCTATAAAACTCTTCGTCTTTCCCGCTAAAATGCTCATCATAGCACCCGTGCTGCCATATATTTTGGAAGAGTTGATTTAAAAGAATATTCTTGCTAAGTATCGTCAGAGTATTCATAAAAATATTTATTCTATGTAATTTTTAAGTGCGTGGTACTTATAAGTACCGTCGGTAGGTAAAGGGTTAAAAAAAACAAGTTCATTTCTTTAAATAAAATTTGAAAACCGATTGTGTGGATTGTGTTCTGACTAGAAACGTAGTAATCGAGATTTCAATACTAAAACTTGATTTAGGAATGAATTACTCTGTCATTTTTTTTCCACGCGCTAAAAAACTGAACGGAATTTCACGCGCAGGGTATCTCATACCGAAGGGTGTTTACATTCTGTTTTTGCCATAAAATTGGCATACAACGGTGAAAAAGGGAAAAAGAAGGAAATACAATATGTTTTTTACACTTTTCATACGTAAATTTACTTTTTTCTGTTTTTTATTAGGGTATTCAGTACATTGTTTATACACTCCTTTAGTCTTCGTCGCGAGTAAGTGAGATGTTTTCTTTAGATCTTTATTTTTATAAAATTTCGTAGAAGCATTTCTTGTGCTGGTATCTACATTCTTTGCATTCTTCTGTAAATTGAAATCCGAAACACTTCAGAAATAAGTGTCTAGTTCGATGTTTAGTAGGTGGTTTCTAGGTACTTGACAAAATAATTTGCGCATTTACTGTCGCAACGTTCAACAACACAAATATTGTCATATGCTAAAGATTACATTTTCTAGCCATTGAATAGGATGCGGTCATTTTATGAAAGACGATAATTACACTTCCTCAGTTAAATTATCTGGATAGATTTCTCAGCAGAAGAATCATACTTACTACTATACTCTTCATCATTCAAATATTCCTCATCATCCCCGCAGAGACTTTCTTCATCCGCAAATAATGTTGTACTATATCTATTAAATACTGGAACTATTAAATTACTTAAATATCACATTTCTTCATCATAACTACAACAATGCGCCATTGCATAAGAAATATTTTAAAAAATGCTCATACATTTGGAACTGTAACGACGATTCACGCGCAGGGTATGACATATCCGAAGAGACGTTATCCAAAAATATATATTAAGAATTCGCCTACAAGCTAAGGATACGACCAAAAAGTCAGCTATACGAGAAACCATCCATTTTCCAAAAAGGTTTAGATGGAATTTGGAAAAAAAGTTAGGTGGTGGATATGACATACCCTGCGCAAGAAGTGCCGCTTTAAATAATAGCAACAAATTCGCAAATGTAAATAAAAAGCTCAATGTTGTTCGTGTTGTGATTTTGATTCATTTGAATATAACTACTTAAAGTTAGTTTATTAACTTCTCTTACTACTCTATCTCCTCCTCATGTATTATTGGTGACTCCGTGCTCATAACGTGACCGCGGTATCCTAGTGGTCTTGGTCACCGACGCGTGGCCAGCGTGTCATGAGTTCCATCCCAAGTGCCACTGCAGATCCACCAAGTAGAATGATTTATGCCGTTAAATCTGTCAACACTTCTCGTTAGTGTGGTGGAAAGTTCGGAGAGGGGTCCCGTGCTCGTCACTTGATTATGACTCAGAATAACGTGGTCCGTCTACTATAGTCGTGAGTGTTGTCTTAAAGTGCGACGTTAATAAATAATCACCCACTCATTCGTGCACATAACTTATTGACATCTAATTTGCTGTATTTTTATGAAAAGTTTTGTTTAAAATATGAAAGGATGGCAGCACTGCGTGTGCTTATATCTTTATTGTGTGAGTGAGGGATCGCACTATGCTCAGCTACACGAGAGCTTTCGGCCACGTCGTTTTGAGAACCATGGTCCCCTCTCCTAGCTACCACACCCACCAACGGGAGGATGTTTGAACTCTCGACAGATTTCACGAGCATCGCGCCTCTGCATGGCAGGTCTTTAGTGTGGTACTGAGCTCGAACTCGCGACAAGACCCACCACGATCCGATAACTTGACCAGTCGGTTACCGCGGCCTATATCTTTAGAGGGAAATATTATCTAAAGTATAAAAAATGAGTGCCTTTTTTCGTGTTTTACTTCCACGATCTACTGAAAAAAAGTTAAATATTAAAACTATTAAAGAACAAACTCTCTCTCTCTCTGATAAATATCAAGCCACAATAATCTTTACATTAATCCTATTCATAAAGGCAATATTTTCATTGTCTTTTCCTATCTAATCAGTTATTGAATATCACAATTAATTCTGTAAATGATATTTATTTTCTTTTTATACATAATCATCATCTAAATTGCATTTCATGATTTCTATTATGTATGAGATAATCCGATACATTCATTTTAATATTTTTTCCCTTTTGCTTTTATTTTTTTTAATTTAATTTTATTATCAATGATGAATAAGATCGCAATATACGCATGCAAAATGGGAAGGAAATTGAAATTTTAGCTATCACTCACAGATGGAATATACATTTCGCTAATTTGAATTTTTAAAGCTAAATCTTAGTTTCATATTTAAATCCATTTTTATTTCGAAATCAAGTAGTAAATCGTGTGTCAATGACTATAATTTATTTTAAATTTTCACTGGAAAAATTAATTTCAGTAATGAATATAGTAAACTTGAAAGTGTGAAAAAAGAAAAATTATTTTATTAGTTGAAAAGTTATTTTGAAATTTGATGAATTAACACCAAAGGAATAACCTATGAATCAAAAGAAAAAACAAGTTCTTCGCTCTTTTGTTCTTACCAAAATGTAAGGAAATAAACTCTTCTACCAAATATAATATAGTAGTTGAAATGAGGAAAAAGAAAAAAAATCAAAGTACATTAAGAATAAAATATAATATAAAAACTATCAACATAAAATGAAGGACAATTGTAATAGTCGATATCAACAATTTCAACACGAAATGTACGTTTTTTGATAATTTAATTATGAACATTCTATTGCATTTAGGGCCGCGATAGCCAAGTGGTCAAGGTATCGGATCGTGGCTGGCCTTGTCACAAGTTCGAGCCCATTACCACTAAAGACCCACCGTGTAGGGCAGCGATGCACGTTAAATCTGTCGAGAGCTCAAACGTCCTCCCGTTGATGTGGTGTGGTAGTTAAGAGAGGGGGCTGCCAGCTCAGGTGTCATCATCGTCACTTGACCATGGTTCAAAATGACGAGGTCCGTCGCCCTCGTGTAGCTGAACAGTGCGACGTTAATATTTACTCACTCACTCTAAGTTCCGGGGGTTGGGGATTACTGCGCTGGGCTAACGTGGCCACTATTTAAAGAGTAGTCTTTCCGTTGAAGGACAAGTTTGAAAAAAATGCAATAGAATATTCATAATTAAATTATCAAAAAACGTACGTTTCGTGTTCAAATTGTTGATATCGACTATTACAACTGTCCTTCATTTTCATTTTATTTTGATAGTTTTTATATTTATATTTTGTTCTTAGAGTATACTTTGTTTTTTTTCCTTATTTAAACTACTATATTATATTTAGCAAAAGAGTTTTTTTCCTCACATTTTGGTTAGAACAAAAGAGCAAAGAACTCCTTGTTTTTCCTTTTGATTCATAGGTTTTTTCCTTTGGTGTTAATTCATCAAAAATCATATTCATATAACATACTAAAACCAGATCAATACTCATCATTAATGGATATTCTCTATCAAGGATCAATGGACACAAAGTGCAAAAAGTCAGATTTTACAACTCAAAAATGCAATTCCTTCTGAAATCTGTGAATCTTTCTATTTACTTACATGAAAATTAGAATTTAAATCTCCGAAGAGGTGATTTGAATTCTGAATATTTGGAATAAAAAATTCTCAAAGTGCTTTGAATCAAATATTTTAGTACGCTTCAATTTTGAACACTGTTGTTCAGATAAAGATGATGCATTTATTTTAACAACTATTCATATTGTTAGAAAACTTAAAACAATATTATCCAATGCTGAAAATGACGTCTTTAGAGATAAGGACTTCCCTCCTCTAGAAAGTAGATGTTCCTCACCGTGACAACGTAATCTCTTCGGATGTTCTTTATCTCAGAAATGCGGAACTGTGTGCCTCACGACCCTGGAGTTGGTTTTAGAAAAACAAGAGTTACGTAAACGCACATTAAATATTTCAACCATTTTCTTCTTTCTTCTTCAACCATTTGCTTCTCAGTTTCGTTTTAATTTTCATCTCTTTCTTTTCTCTTCTTAGATCCTTTTTTAGCCACAAATATACAGGGTGTCGCTAAACTCAACGTTAAGGGGACATGGTACGATTCAATTGACAAAAATCGGTCAAAAAAACAAATGTAATTTTTTTAGCCTAAATTATTTTTTATGTGTACTTTTCTACAAACTCACAAAGTTTGTAAGTTCTAAGTTTAAAAAACGCAGAGGGCTGACTTATCTCAGAAATATAAAATAAATAGTTTGTCTTCATTTTAAATGCTAAGACTTTTTCTCTATTGTGCCTAACACTTGCAAATTTTTTTCACTTGTTGCTAATAGTACATGGAACAAAAGTTTGTATGCATTTTTCAATCAAAGCAATACTTTGATTATTTCATAAAAAAATAATTGAATTTAGAATTTACACATTTTTAAGGGATTTTCAATAAGCATTCATAAAAAGAAGTATTGTACAAATACCAATTATGTTATCGCAAAATCCATACCAACTTTTTTATGCATAGTTTGACGTACTTGTAAATCAAATTTCATATACAGTCACTCAAAAAAGTATTGAAACACTTGGCATGCATAACATTAAAGCCATTTATAAAAATATTTATCACATTAAAACAAAAACAAAATGAATTAAGAAATATTTTAACATTTGGTGTACAGTATATAAGGAAAATTTTATTAATATTATAGAATTATAATTTGATCTAGCTTTTCAAATATAACTCAAAGGCACACTGGAGTCAAAACAGTTTTGGGACACTTTTGAAATGAGAAATTTAACAAATATATACAGCGCATCAATATAATTTTATTTTACAACACCTTTTTTAAATTAGAAGTTTAAACATAAATGTTTCAATAGATAAGTTTATTTATAGAAAAAAGGCGAGAAAGCAAGATATATCTGTTGGTGTGTGAAATCTCATAAGTCATTGTGGAAAGAAGAGAAATCAGTTCACTCTATAGGAAAAATCTTGAAATTGAGTAAGTCTACTGTTTTTAACATCATTGACAGGTTCAAGAAAACAAATAGTTTTGATAACAAGTAAAGATCAGGCCGTCCAAAGATATTTAATGAATGTGAAGCAAGATGGATTTCGCGAGACAAGTACGTATTAATCCAAGAACTAGTGGAGTAAAAATGACTTTGAAATGTAAAAGTAGGTTCGGAAAATCTGTAAATCCTGAAACTGTCAGAAATGTTTTAAGAAAACATAAGTATCTTGGCAGAGTACCTGAAAGAAAGCCCTACATTGGCAAAGCAAATAGACAAGCTAGGTTGGCATTTGCTAAAATGTATGTAAGGCAGCCAACAAAATTTTGGGAAAATGCTATTTGTGTTGATGAAAGCAAATATAACATTTTCGGATCGGATGGCAAGCAAAAAGTTTGGCGGAAATCAAATACAGCAATGCATGTCAAAAATTTAAGGCCTACTATCAAATATGGAGGGAGTAACCAAATTGACTAGGTCTACATGGCAAGCTCTGGTGTCGGGAACTTACATTTCATTGATGGTATGATGAATAAATATGTCTATATCTTGACATTCTTAAGCGAAATTTAAGGCAAAGTGTGAGCAAGTGGGGAATCTGAGGACATTTTAAATTGTACCAAGAGAATGATACGAAACATACTGCGGATATTTGCAAGTTATGGGTCCTCTACCACTGTCCTAGTGTTATTAAAAGTCCTGCACAAAGTCCAGATCTTAATCCCATTGAACATGTGTGGGATTATTTGCAGCAAAAGCTATATGAGCATTAAATTTCTAACAAGCAGGATTCCAGAAAATATTTGTTCGAAAAGTGGACCAAAATCGATAGATCGTTTTGCAAAAAATTGATCCAATCCATGCCAAATAGACTTCGAAAGGTCATAAAAAGTAAAAGCAAGAGTGGCCCAACAAGATATTAATTTTTAAGTTTGAATTGTTTTTCTTAATATATTGGGAAGTGTCCCAATACTTTTTTGAGCACGTTTTTTAACTTGATTTCTTTTATCATCAATTTTAACCATAATTGCATTAGTGTATATGAGTTTTATTCAAATTATTATTTGTACTTACTAAAATAGCATTTATTCTTTTTTGTTTCATTTGTATGTTTAAGTAAAATATGATAAAATGTATTATGAACTGGTAGTGTGTCCCAATACTTTTTTGAGTGACTGTATGTACGTCAATTTTTGTAGGAGGAGGAGGAGAGAGAGGGGGTAGAATTTTAAAATCACTGCATAAGTTTCAAGTTTTTCCCTTAAAAAATCAAATAGTTAGCTTTTTATGAAATGTTGAGCTCAAAATCTGTTTCACATCGTACATTACACATAGGGAGGCAACCAAAAAGTTATGAAAATCATCATATTAAAAAAATTTGTGTAAATTGTACCATCTCCCCTTAAGTGAGCAAGGGGTGAAAGAGGGAGAAGTCATATAAGGACTGGGGGAAAATTTCTATATAACTTGGAAAAAAAGAATCACCATGTTTTCGGAAAAGTAGAAAATTGACAAATTTCCTCATTTCCATACGTTCACAATTTTACAGTGACTTTTTCACTAATGCGATCTCATATATATATATATATATATATATATATATATATATATATATATATATATATATATATATATATATATATATATATATATATATATATATATATATAGCCGTCCTTTTAATTACAGTCATAAGTTGGTCCAAACACTTTGCTAGTTTAGTTCAAATGAACGTAGTTTCAATCAGTTTTGAAAAAAAATAATGTCCCTTATATATATTATATATATATATATATATATATATATATATATCTTTGACTCTGTATAAAAAGCAAGGTACTCCATACTACCCTAGGCAAGCTATTTCAAAAGATGACCTATTTAGTGAAGATGTCAAAATTGTGTGTACAACACTTACTACTTTTCCATAAAAATTTCTAAAATTTTTTAAATGAAATGATTTCATTTAAAAAAACTCAATCTTAAATGTGTAACTCTCTAACTAAGCAGTGCATTTAAAAACAAAAAGGCAAACCTATGTTATAATTAAGGTTCCCAACCCTATACCCGCGGGCACCATGGTGTCCGCCGATGGCTTAACGTGTGTCCGCCGCTGTATGAACACAATAAATATGTTTTAGTTTTCAGTAAAATTTAAACTTAGTTCATTTTGTACACATTATTTAATAATTATTTTGAACATGAATAAAAACAATAATTTTTATAAGTTAACTTTTATTTCTGTAATTAAATACTTTTTCATCCATTATGTGCATGCATCCAACTATAAAGTTACCTTTAAAATAAATGACGCCCACCGCAACAGATATTCTAGAATATGCTTTCAAATATAAAATGGTTGGTGTAATGAATTGAATGTTCAGACTGTTTGCCTTCTAACTTTTAAGCTCAAGAGCGTTGCAAAAGATCGTGAGATTTCATGTTCGTTATAAAATGTACAAATTTTCATCCATAATTACCTATTACATAAAGTAAAATCATGTGAAAATTAAATGATGTCGTAAATGTTTCGAATGCAAATAAATTTAAAAGTTCTCATTTGCACTAATATGACGAAACATAAGTTTTCTACATCCAATCAGGTGCATTTAATTCAATAAGTATGTTAGAATTTTTTCTCTGTAAGTAAAAATATATATATATATTCTAGCATCTTTTTCTTTTATCATGATTACTTTAAAACTTATAAATGTAATAAGATATTTTACAGTTTTGTTTGACTCGAAAATTAATGAACTGAAACAAAAATGTCATTGTCTCTACGGTATGGCCCAGGCGCGTCTCTGCTTGTTTTCTGGGAGTGTAAACGTTTGTCTTTTAAAGCAGAATAAATTTTGATTCCGAAGTGAGAGGTTTGTACGGCGTCAAACCTCTCGCTTCGGAATCAAAATTTATCTTGGTAAATTTATTTCTGCTTCTTTTTTGCTGATAATTATTTTTTCAAAAAACTTTCCCTCTTCTCATCGTTTCGTCGTCCTTACTTTGGCATTTTTTAAGGTCCAATCCACGTGAACGGAAATCATCGAATCCAGTGTTGTCGACTGTTCTATTGAAATTCGAATACCAATAGTATCGTCAAAAATGCGATTCAATAGATTAGATAAAGTAGATAATAACGAAGAAAGATACAGACTACCTATGAAGGAAGGATAAAAGTTAGTATCTTTCAGATGAAGGGGATTTTATTACATTTCAATTCAATAAAGATAAAAATCTGTTTGAAAAATACAATTTTATCATTGAGTTCACCTGTAACTAATACTAGGAACAGTTTCACCTATGAAGAAAACTCTCAAAAATCTAATATGGAGGGATTCGTTATTATTTATTTTTTCACTATATTCCCCTGCTTTTCAAAAGTGACCTCGGTAGCCTAAGGGTCAAGGTAATGGACTCATGGCAGGCGTTGTACCACTGAAGGCTCACCGTGCAGCCTGTGCACGTCAATAAGTCGAGGCTTCCTTTGATCTGATGTGGAAGTTAAAAGAGAGGCGTACCAGCTCAGGTGTCATCCTCTTCACTTGACCATGGTTTAAAATTACGAGGTCCATCGTGAAAAGCCATCTAGTAGCTGAATGAATGTGGGAATATAAATGTCGTACCATTCAGCTACGCAAGAATTTTTGGTGACGGACATCGTAATTTTAAACCATGGTCAAGTGAAAAGGATGACACTAGAGCTGGCACATCCCTCTTACGAATAATTGAATACAGTGCGACGTTAATATTCACTCACAATCATTGTTTTTCAAATTTAGATGTTTTTTTCTAAATTATAAAGCTGAAAAATTACAGAATTAAAAAAGGAATCGCAATTCATCTTAAGTCTTAATTGGACGTTTGAAAATTTAAAGTTAGAAAAGGTTTCATTTAGTTTTAACTAGCATTGCACAAGAAAACAATCCGAGGCTTGTTGGGTGCTGACCCCATCATTTTGAACCACTATCAAATGACGAGGACGACACCTGAGCTGGCACTCCCACTCTCCGAACTTACATACCATGCCAACAGGATGAGCCTTGAAATATTTAACGAGTATCAGTCCCTCTACACGGCGGTCTTTCCATGACATTAAGGCCCGAACTCATGACAAGCAGGTCATGAGTTCGGGACCATGACCACTATGCTACCCCGGCCCATAAATATATAGTGGGAAGTAACACTTCATGTTTTATTTTTAAAAAATCATAACCTTTCTTTTATATGTATTTCCATTAAACTAAGTAACAAAGGGTTTTATGCATGATGTTAGTGTTAAACGTGAGTCGCCCGTCCGTTACAGTGGTCAGTGATGCTGACTGCGGTGCCATAGAGCCTGGGTTTGAGTCACACAGAAGGCATGGGTGTTTGTAAATGTATAGTGCCTTCGCGATATTGGGCGTACTTTAAATAGCCGTCGAGCCGCAAGTCCTCTCGTGAGGTGGGAAGGAGGGGAAGAGAGGTGGGAGGCCCTGACCAACCCAGGGTGTTCTCCCTCAAAATTGGGGTGGAACGGAGAAAAATCGTACTGTCACCTGCATGGTGCTCAAAAGCTAAGGCTGACGACAGGCGTAACAATCTATCCCTTAGACGGGATGAATTTCGTAGAACTTGATACGATGTTACTGTCGATCAGGTGGCATAAGTAACAACAAAAAGAAATAGCAAAATTTAATCTAGGAATGCAAAATGCTTGTTATAACAAATGAATGAGTCTGTTTCTGATGTATTTTTAAAATACAAGCATTTATTTTTCTTTCGTGATTGAGAGATCACTAAAAAATATTTCATTTCTTTCACGAAAGATTTGAATATTGAAAATGTTACCATTGTGCAATGACAATGAATTTGCCTACATGAATTTCAAATTAACGGTATTCGTATGAAAAAACAATTTACAGTGAGCCACAAAATTGAGTATACACCTTAGAAGCTTAGAGACTTTTTGCAATTACAAATTAAATATTGCTTCAAGATGATTGAAATTTTTACCTTCTATACTTCAGTCTATGCTGCTACTATACTCATAAAATTATTACGATTATTCATTTTTTACGAAAAAAATAAAAGATCCGAGACGAGAGGAAAAACAACACCACAAAAATAAGTATACACCTTTATTAAGTTCCTTTTAACGTACAAATTAATATTTTGTTGCATAACCTTTTGCTTGAATTATAGCTTGTAATCTTCTGGGCATAGATTCTACCAGTGTTTTAGTGATTTCAACAAACAGTTTAGCCGATTCTTCTCTCAGAGCCTTCTTGAGAACTCGCTTGCTTGTGATTTCATGCTCATGTACCTCTTTCTCTAATTGTGACCACAAATTTTCTATGACGTTTAGGTCTGGAGACTGGGCTGGAGTGTGTAATTGCTTCCTGCAATGGTACAGCAAGTATAACTGCACAATCTTCGCTGTATGCTTGGGGTCGTTGTCCTGCTGGAATATGAAGCCTGACCCAAGCCCCAACTTACTGGCACTTTTTCCAAGTTGTCCTTTAAAATCCCCAAATATACATGTTTGTCCATAATACCATCAATAAAAACAAGCTCTCCAGCCTACATACAACCCCAAATGAGGATAGATCCACCCCCGAACTTGACTGTCTTAATGCTGTGTTTAGGTGCTTTCCCAGCTTCTCTCCATATTTTAAATTGTCCATCACTTCCGTAAAGATTAAACTTACTCTCATCAGAAAATATTACAGTTTTCCAGAAAGAAATAGGCTTTAAACAATGTTCTTTGGCGAAAATCACTCTCTTTTGTCTATTCACATACTTGATGAGTGGCTTTCGTATCGGTGTACGGCCGTGAAACCCATATTGGTGAAGGGTACGTCGAATTGTTTCATGGTGAGATCTTTTCCCCGATTGTAGAGAACATCGATAAAGCTAGTTAAGAGGATCTTTCTTAACTGAGTGAATGATCTTCCTCTTTGTAATACTCATTATTTATTTACGTCCTCTTCCAGGACTATTGGCCACAGATCCAGTTTTTTTATACTTCTGTAGAATTTTTGGACACAACCATGAGTTGCACCAAACAACGAAGCGATTTCTCGAAGAGATTTGCCCTCTTTCGACCATTTTACAACCAATAAACCTTCAGATTCAGTAGTTTCTCTACGAGAGCTCATTTTACGATTTTTAATGAGAAAAAAATACTATTTAAAAGCTTTGAAGTGCAATAGCACGTGTTATAAGCAGCAGCTACTCCTGAAACTCTTTAAAGGAAGCTTGAAACTAAAAAAAGTGGTGGCAAATTTTACAAATATAAGAAATGTGTACTCAATTTTGTGGCATGGTTTTCTATCTTTTCTTCGAAGCGCTTAACGTTTTTCGTAATGAATAAGTTAACTATAGAATTGTGTTATTATAGAATGGTAAATCAGAGGTTAAAGTACCTAGGATAAAAAAATTATCTATTTTAAATCAATATTTAATTTGCAATTGGAAGAAGTCTAAAAGTTTTAGAGGTGTATACTCAATTTTGTGGCTCACTGTACATGGATAAAATATAGAAACAAATTGAACACACACAAATTGAAATAATTATTTACTATCTGTGTAACTCTGAATGATAAAATTTTCACTATTTTAAATATATGTAGAAAAAAGAAATGCTTCCAGAATCTCGGGATATTAATATCTTGAACTCTGAACTTCATTATCGGCGAAAATACGAAGAGCGCAAGTGAAAGGTTTGGCAACACTGTATAGATTGCAAATAATTAAAACTCAGGAAGCCATGACATGTACCGAAAGAATTATAATAAGAGTGCTCTTTCAGTGACACATAAAATAAATGAATAATTTTTAATAAAGTAATGCAATCAAATAAAAGACTATATATATACATCAACATGATATCCTTCAACACATTATTTTTCTTGCATTACAATGGGTAGAAAACAAGGAAATGTATAGATATGATCAGGCAGAACGGAAATCAAAGTGGAACTGTAAATTCCTAATTTACCGTGTTGTGTTTCGATACATATTTCCAATACAAAATGTCCAAAACTGTGACTACAGAAAAAAGTAATTAATTTCTCTTGATATCTCTGTTTGGGAACCTTTCAATAACTTCACACAGCCGCCGAAAGTAGCTATTGTTCGCATTGAAGATGACATCTATGCATATATAGCTCTTCTAAGAAGGATCTTATTCTCTTTGGTAAGCATTGTTTATATTTCCGGAACCATTTCCTCTTCTTTCGGTCTAAAAAACAAGCCATAGGTTATAAAACAGAAGAAAAAAATCAGACATAAACTTGTATAAATCTGCGTCTAAATTAAATTTGTGTTAAAATAAATATACTGTGTCGAATGTAAAGGAAAATTTAGAAAGAAAAGTCTATTTCGACTTACAGTAAGCAGGCACGTTTGAATTTTAGTTGGACTTTTTATCCCTTCCTCTACACCACAGTAAATATATAATTCCATAAGAAAAGTGTATTAATAAATAAATGATTTTTATAATAGACATAATAGATTTTTAAATATTGTTACGAATTGTGTGTAAATAGTGTACATAATTTGTACTTGAGTGTTTAATGCATTTATATTACTCTATGTTATATTTATTTCATGTTAAAATTGTATTATTCACAAGCAGTGCCGCCCCTTACTTTGTAATGGCGATTCAATGAGAGCTTGGTGATATTTTGGCGGAAGAGCCAAGTTGGCATCATTTTTGGTAACCAAGTTGGTGGCTAATTTGGTGATTTGGGCGACCATGTTGGCGGGTTCAGAACCCTCGGAATTCCTCTAGAAAGTAGCGGATCTCTCCATTAACGTCACGCTCGATGACACGAGCGGTTATATTTCTGGAAGTTTCTGCCACGTCTATAAATAGGAGTGCCAGCCGCAACCAATCAGTCTGATTTTATCCAGCGAATAGTGAGGATTGTTTTGACTACGATTAGCTGGGCTTTTCTTGTGAATAATCGTTTACTTACGTGTAATTTTAAACACTGAAAATTGTGTTTGATTGCTGTTCAAGGTGTGAATACCTTCTGAAATTTACTCTGTGAATATCGCTGCTGAATCCTGTATTTAAAGGATTGGAGTTTCGATAATAAACTCTCATCGCTCTTAAAGAACTGTTTATTTTCTTTGTGATTGTTTTGCATAAAATCCTCGAATCCGGATCTTCGTAACAGTTTGGTGTCAGAAGTGGGATATGCCAATAACAAGAGCGATGGATGAGCAACAGAAGTCTCTGTTGGAAGGCATCAATGTCTTAAAAAACGGCCAAGAAGAGACTAGGCAAGAAATGCAGAAATACCAGCAAGAGATGTAGAAAGGTCTAGAAGATATGCAGAAAAACCAAGAAGAAACTAAGGATGAGTTAAAGGAGAGAATGGAGAAAGGCCAAGAAGAGACCAAGAAAGATCAAGAAGATCTGAAGAATTCTTTAGAATAGAAAATCGACACTGTTGAAGAAAACATCAACAGTGTGGAAGAGAAAATAGCCTTGAAAGTGGAAGAAAGAGTCGGAGCAGTTGAAGAGAAAGTGGAAGAAGATATCGCTATAGTTGAAGAGAAAATAGAAAGAATTAAAGAGCAAGTTGAGAAGAAAGAGTTAAAGAGCAAGTTGAGAAGAAAGAGTTAAAGAGCAAGTCGAAGAGAGAATTGAAGGAGTGGCCGAAAATTTTATCCTTATGCCACAGAGAGAAGAAGATCTTGAAAAGAAGCTTCTAGCTTCCGGGAATGCGACGAACGAATCCAAGTTTGTCCCTGCTCCAGTACATGTGCCTTCTTCTGCAGTACCTATGACTGCCTCACCAGTGTCAGTAAAACTGTCTACTTATATGACGGAAAAACCTACTGGGAGGTGTACAAGGATGGACTGAAGGGGTGAAAGCATGCCAGCTAGCAGCATCCCTTAGAGGAGAAGCTGCTGAAGTACTGCAGACTCTTCCCGATACAGAGCGGCTGAATTGGAACTCCCTGTATAGTGCTCTGGATCTTCGGTTTCACCAGAAATACTCCAAGGACTACGCACGTCTGTAGATGAAAACAAGATTCCAGAATACCGGAGAAAGCTTGCAGGAGTATGCCTCCGAAGTAGAAAGGCTCGCCAACTTGGCTTTCTCCGACCACCCAGCAACTGTGCGCGAAGTAATCTCTTTGCAATATTTCGTAGATGGATTGAAAGTTGGGGAAATCCAGAAGGCTGTAAGAATGGCAGATGTGCAAGATCTTAAATTTGCCCTGAAATTGGAGGCCGCTATTCCATCCGAGGAGCTAGAGTGACTGCAGATGCATCCTGTGAATCTCCATGGATTAAGGAGATGAATAAATTGAAAGAAGAAATTCAAGACTTAATGACTCTACTTCAGAACCGGAGGAGACGTAGCATTACGTGTTGGGGGTGTGGTGAACCAGGGCATCTCAGAAGCAACTGTCCCCGAAACAATAAGAAAGATCGTAGCACCAAGTGTTGGAGCTGTGGTGGAGCAGGGCACCTAAAAAATAACTGTCCTCCAGTAAATCAGGAAAAAAACCACACTGTGCAAATGTAATCGAGTCTAAGGAAGTGTGTAGAAACCGAAGAGGATCAGCAGAGGGAAATGGAGACCTCCCTTCGAAATGATCATGCCCGGATAACAGTAAATACTGCTCAAGAGTGAAAAAGAAATTTGGCGTAATAGATCCAATAGTTCGCCAAGTTACAACGTCATCAATATCGGCATTGGACCCATGGAGAGATAAGAGCGTCCGAAAAGATCAACTGGTTGATCCTGAAATAAAACCAATCGTAGAATTTAAAGAGTTGTCTTACGAAAAGCCCAGCTGGCAAGACATCGCCTCTTTCCGTCCTACAACGAAGCGTTACTGGGCTCTTTGGGACTCTCTCCATCTGAGAAATGGTGTTTTACATCAAAAATGGGAGTCTGACGACGGAAAAACATTCAGGTGGCAATTAATACTCCCAAAGACAAGAGTTTTAACGATCCTTAAGGAACTCAATAGCAGTCCAACTGGAGGTCATTTTGGTGTTATGAAGACCTTACAAAAAGTTCGTTAGCGCTTCTACTGGAACAATGTGCGGAGTGACGTGGAAAAGTGTTGTCGCACATGTGATTCCTGTGCTGCACGCAAAGGTCCCAAAAACGCACTAGAGGAAGACTGCAGCGGTATAATGTGGGAGCGCCTTTCGAACGAATAGCTTTTGACATCCTAGGTTGACTTCCGAGATCGTCAGATGACAACAACAACATCCTGGTTGTAATGGACTACTTCACTAAGTAGCCTGAAGCCTATATCCTACTCCCGACCAGGAGGCCTCGACTTTTGCGGAGGCTCTAATTCAACACTGGATCTCACGATTCGAGGTCCGTCTGCAACTACACTCCGATCAAGGGAAAAGATTCTGCAGTTGCTCAGGTGTTGTCTCCGTCACTTGACCATAGTTAAAAATTACGTAGTCCCTCGCCAAAAGCCCTCGTGTAGCTGAACAGTGCGACGTTCATATTCAATCAATTCAGAAGTTTGCAAAAGACTGTGGGAAATACTCGCCATCGACAAAACCAGAACAACAGCTTTGCATCCTCAGTCTGACGGCATAGTAGAGAGGTTCAATCGGACCATTCTGAACAGCCTGTCTCTCCTGGTATCCAGTATTCAACAGGATTGGGACAAGAAATTGCCCTTTTTCCTGCTTGCCTACAGGAGTGTGCCATTCACGAGACCATCGACTATTCCCCATCCCAGATGCTCTTTGAACGTCATCTTCGTCTGCCTGCAGATCTTCTGTTCAGCTGGCCACCAGATGTCCCCTTGGTGCCTGAAGAGTATATCGAGAAACTCCAGGCACGGGGAGGGAGCAAATGCATCATCTAGCTAGGGAAAGAATCGGCATGGCTTCCGAGAAGATGAAGACCTGATACGACGCAAGAGCAACCGGACACCACTTCCAGGAAGGCGACAAAGGGTGGTTATGGAATCCGAAGCGTCGCAAAGAACTCTCTCCGAAGCTGCAGACCAACTGGAAAGGTCCTTACACAGTCCTAAAAAGACTGTATGACCTAGTGGTGCGGATACAGAAATCACCACACTCAAAACTGAAGGTAATACATTACAATAGCCTAGCCCCTTATCTTGACCAAGATGAATAAGTTCCTTAAGTTCAGACCATGGTCATTAATTATTTTGTAAATAATGTAAATTATTTCTCTTTTCTAATTCCTTAGTTTTATTTTAATATTGGAATTTATGTTTACATCTCTTCGTGTGCTTTGAATTTGTTTGTATTGTATATGCTGTGGAATACATTTGTTACTTTATATGTGATTATTATGTGAGTAGTTTGACTGTAAATAGATGCCTCTTACTCAAGGATTTTATTGCCCGGAACGTGCAGTCTTTGAGGCGGGGTCAGTGTTACGAATTTTGTGTAAATAGTGTAAATAATTTGTATTACTCGATGTTATATTTATTTCATGTTAAAATTGTACTATTCACAAGCAATGCCGCCCCTTAAGTTATAATAGTGATTCAATGACAGCTTGGTGAAATCTTGGCAGTAGAGCCGAGTTGGCACCATTTTTGGCGACCAAGCTGGTGGCCAATTTTGCGACTTTGACGACCATTTTGGTGCCTTTGGTGACTAAGTTGGCGAGTTCGGAACCCTCGAGATTCTTCAAGAAAGTAGTGGATATCTCCATTAACGTTACGCTCGATGACACGAGCGGTTATATTTCTGGAAGTTTCTGCCACGCCTATAAATAGGAGTGCCAGCCGCAACCAATGAGTCTGATTTTATCCAGCGAATGGTGTGGATTGTTTTGACTAGCGATTAGCTCGGCTGTGCTTGGGAATAATCTTTTATTTACGTGTATTTTTAAACACTGAAGATTGTGTGAAAGTGTGAAGACCTTCGGAGATTTACTCTGTGAATATCACTGCTGAATCCTTTATTTAAAGGATTGGATTTTTGACAATAAATTCGCCACGCTCTTAAAGAACTGTTTATTTTCTTTGTGATTGTTTTGCATAAAATCCTCGAATCCGGATCTACGTAACAATATATTTAACACTCCATAATGAATTTGAAAACAAACTTAAAAAAAGTCATAAATTTTAAATCATTAGAGGGAAAACCAATCGAACAATATTGATTCATTTCAGTAATACTCCTCAACTTTCTCATGCTTCTAAAAATTCTTGTATTCGAAATAATTACGTAAGATGCCAACTTTGACAATGTAATCGCAAACTCTGTTAAATCCGTTACTGTGGACTATCTCGTGTAAACATCAACAGCGAAAGCGAAAATGAGATAGGTGCTGTTTTTAACTCTTAATATTGACTGAGTTGTTTTGAGTATTCTTTTGATTGGAAGCTATTGAACTCGAAGGAGTATTTTGAAAGTAAAAAAATTATAAGATACTAGATTTTATTTCTTTGCCGTTGAAGCATTTATTTATACTTCATTTCAAATAAATCGCTTCAAGACCAAATTTTTTTGTTTGTAGAGAAAAGTCAGTTTCCATCGAAGAGATGAGGTTGGCTTCGATACACTACAGGATTCATCTCTGAATATTCTGTAATACAAGGTGACCTCGATAGCCTAGTGGTCAAAGTAACGAACTCGTGGCTGAAAGTGTCAGGGCCGGCATGCACACTACACGTTAAATCTGTTGAGGATCCCGTTGGTGTGGTGTGGAAGTTAGGAGAAGGGGTCACCAGCTCAGGTGTCGTCCTCGTCACGTGACCGAGGTTCAAATTTACACGGGCCAATAGATCTCGTGTTGCTTTTTGCGCGACGTTGGTATAACTTTCTCTCACTGATCCTTTTAAGAACAAAAACACTCTCTGCTGTACTACTTACTTTGGATTAAATCAAAACATTTTTTCACATATTTTTATATTTCCACAAATGTTTTGAAATACTCTTGTTAAAGGGGTTTTTTAGATAGAAATATTTTTGATGGGGAAAAAATTTCATAGTCTGATACTTTCAGTTTTATTCTTCTTTCAAAATGGCGGATATGTACAGAGCACCCCAGGAGAGGACATTCCGTGTATTCAGATTTGCACGGCAACCCATGGTCGGAAACGTCTTCGTTCACCGCTAGGTGGCGTTGTTCACAAGAGCATTAAAGGAAACAAACCTGCATTACCGCGGTCATTTGAGCTGTCATCGCCCACAGAGGAGTAAAGAACGTTTTACAAACACCGAGCTGGCAGATATGCACCTTATTTACGGACTGGCAGATGGAAATTCAAGAACAGTTGAAAGATTGTATTGCGAAAGGTACGACTGAGAGATGTGAAATTAATCGCTTAAAAAGTAAAAAAAAAAAAAAAAAAAACGTTCACCGTCTTTTGACATGTTTCTATTAATTATTAATCCTTTTTATACAAATTATCTTTTTTTTCTAAGCTATTTTTAAAAATTGGTTTCTTTCAAAAAATTTTGTCAGTTGACTTATATTTAAAACCAACTTTGTTCGGATATACTCATTGGATACTTTATAATGAGAATTCATTTAAAGTGTAATGATATTTTCAAAAAATCAAAAACACATTTTTTTATTAAGTAAACTGATAAATTATAAAATATAATGAATAAGTTTTAGAAAAATAAATAAAATGAAATAAGTTTTATATAGTAAAGTAAATAAAATAAATGAGTTTATATAGAAATAGATTGTAATTTGTTCCTTGCATTGTTTGGTTATGTCTAAAACATTTGTCGCTCTAAAGTAGAGCTAAATATCTGTTTTGTCTCCCAAGGTTCCTTACATGATGATGCGCATAAAACAATCGAGCTGTAAAAATGTTGTCACAAAATAGATGAGAAAAATTGAAATAAAGATGATCTAAATCTAAATAAATTTAAAAAAGAAATTCTGAGTTTACCATTTCTGTGCCGTATAATATGCGATCAGAGTCTTCTAACATCCGCTTCTTCTTGATCCTTGAAGAAGAAATCGAATTTTAATCAGATGGCTTAAACCCTCCACAGATACTATTAGGGTCCCTTTTGGTAAGAATTTCTTTTTGTTTTGTTTCTATGTCGATTGAAAAAGGGAATACTTAAAGTTTTAAAAAAAAAAAAAAATGTGTGTCTGAAAGATATGTCGTTAAAAACATTACAAAAATACTTTAAAATGTTTTTACATGCATATTTTCCCCCTTTTTTCTTTCTGTGAAGAACTAAAATTAGAGACCTAATTTATAAATTTTGAACTATCTGTACGATCATTTCGTATGCGAATACAAGAATATAATCTCTGAATGAGTTTGTTTCAAAACAGTTTTATGCGTGAAATTTTCCTACTTAAAATTCAAATCTTAATACCATGAGATGATTTTGAAGCTGAAATTTTCTTACTTAAGAGTTTAATGTCACTAAAATAATGTTTCAAAAAATGTTGAAAGTCATGTTTCAGATTCCGACCCCATGTATGTACACATTTTTTTATTTTCTGTGGTAAAATTTAAAATACAGGGTGATTATAATCAAAGTGACTCATTCAAAATGCTATCTAAAAAAAAAAAGAACCGCTGGACAGAATGACTACAAATTTGAATTGACTCTACTTGCAGACGGGGGAAACAGTATGGAGACCATTTCCATTTCCACTGTTGCTTGTTATGCAGTTTTTTCCACAAAGACAAAAACTATTTTTCCCCTCAATCTGGTGCGACTAGGCCGTGGTGTGGATGGGCTTTTCACTACCTGTGCAACAACTGTTCAATGTTTCGAAAAACATATCTTTTTGCCCCTAAAAACTCCAAAACAACTAAACCAGCGGTTTTTACCCTCTAACTGGATACCTTCCTCCTGAAAAGTTATTCCGAAAACGTTTTACTCTTATATTGCTATTCCCTTCAAAGATGCAACAGACTTCAATTCTTTCCCCCTTTTAAAACTTGGGTAGTCGAAAGGGGAGAACTTTATGACTTGGTTCGGCGTCTTTAATCAGTAAGAACCAGGATAGCAATCGTTTACAGCTAGCTGTTGTTGCCTTGGGCAATCTTGTATGAAAACCGTAGTTCCACTCTGTCGTTTTCCCCATAGATTCAGTCACAGTAAAATTAAATTAAAATGCAGGGTAAAAAAAAACATGAAATAAATGGCGTGTTAAAAGTTGAAAAATAGTTATATTTTCTTCAAACAAAATTTATTTTTCTGTCATTTTTTAAAAATTTAAAAAAAAATATTTTGGTATTGCGATTTGAACTAGAAAAAAGCATCATGTATTCATTTTTGAATATGAGAGTAAGAAAACGCGCTCACTTTCCTGTTTTTAAAAAAAGTTATGAGGTAAAAAGAGTATAAAGGCCCTATCTTTTTTTTAAACAATAAGACAATTAATGGTGCATATATTTATGAAATAAAACAGATCTTTCTCTATTCAATTATATTTTTAATTTCGAATAACAAAAAATGATTTCAATACTTTTAATTTATTTAAATTTAAATCATATAAATGATATTTTTATGTTAACTGAATATTTTTCGGAAAAATCTAAATTTTCATTCCTAGTGCTCTCCTTTTCGAACTCCTTGTATTAAATAAAAATATCTTTTCTACATCGACAATTGTGATGGACATAACACACATTCAGTCAATAATTTTTAATTTTAATGGGGATATACTTCTTCAAATGCGCATGACAGTACTTCTAACCATTTTCTACTCAAGTTAAATTTCTTATCTTTCTGTTTCTTTTATTACAAGGAAAAATGTCACACATCGATAACTACATTTTCACACAATTCAGTCATTACAAATTCTATTGTGAGAAAAATTCTCCTAATTTAATTTTGTCTTTCAAAACAGTACACTTAAAACAATTTTGTTCAGTGAAGTTAACCGACAGTTCCACAATGTATTCATACCAAATTTTAAAAAAACAAATTTAACACTTGGAAATGTATCCTGTATTAAATTTTTCAGTATACACAAATATTTCCTGCTGTAGGGAAGATATAGTATGAGAGAGAGAGAGGTGTGGTGTGCGGTTGTGAAAGAATGTTTTCGTACGTGTAGACTATTTTTGAAAATTTAAATATCACTGAAGCTGATCATATAACTGCAAATGAGCCTTATTTTAATGTGTGCTGGTATCAAAGTAAAACACTTTACAATATTAAACAGCCTATGGGTTTATACTCAATATCAAACTATTCGCAAAATGTGTGTGTGTGGCTTACAACTTCTATTCAAATTGTAAAGAAACTGAAATATAAATATATCTTACTGCAGTCATAATATGTAAGAATATGTACATATTATGAATATGTATACATATTCATAATATGTAAGTATCCTGTTGCTCCACTTATTTCTGTACATTTTAAAAACTGTAGCTGAATGAATTTTTTTATATTCATAAACGAGGCATAACAGCTCACACAGTCGTAAAAATGTCCTTATCATTTTTAAATATACTACTATAAAACGTATATATGGATTGTAAGATCAGTTGTAAAATCCTAAAAGCTTTTAGAGGAGCTAAAAACATGTAATTTTGGATTGATAAAATGTTTAATATAATACACAAATATACATGTTATTAAGCAAATACATTTGAAAAATCAAACTTCCTTCTGAAATAAACGTAATTGAAAGAAAAATGTTTAATTGCAAATGAGTGAAAATACATGTTTATCTAAGGGGTATCCCCAAAGTGAGGTAATACTCAAACTTAAGACTCAAACTCAGAAGCACAACAATCCATGAGGGCCAGGAACTACTGTGCCCATCATAATACACGTGACCATTGGACGCTGAGGTGCATGAACAGATGTCCCGATTTGGTGGTCTGTCTGAGGAGAGACCTTCAGTGTTTAAGACCCGAAGCAAGCTTGATACTCATTTATCGACCCAATGTAGCGGGGATGAAAGGCAGAGTCGATCTTGCGCAGCCCGTTAATAGAACCCCAGACCTGTGGTGTGGAAGCACTATACACTACCACTCAACCCTTTTCGGTGAAAAATAAAATTTAATGTTAGAATCTTATATAAATCCCTAATGAATGAGGAAGTCCAAACTTTTTTTTTTCATGTAAACTGTTTAAACGGAAATGGTTAATTATGAACATTTCACAAGTTGCATAAATTAAAATTAACCGTTATAGTTAACATAAATTTTTAAGGGTACAAAAGGTGTATTTCGGCTGCACGAATTAATTTTAAAAGGAATACGGTTACGAAAAAGTAGTACAAATCTATCTAAAGTATGGTTGGTTATCTTAGATATTGTCAAACACAACAATGTATTGGAAGCCAATTCCACAATTCGTTGTTATAAAAATGTATGGAAAATTACAAGATTTATTTTTGCATTTGTAATTTATATATATATATAATTTTTCCTGGGAGCTTTAAAAGCTAGAGCGGCATCCATCAAAACCGCGGTTCTTTCTCTGTTTTTCCAGATCGCTCCTGACTAAGCCGGCTCTGCCATAGTAAGTGAAAATGCCGGATTTTGTTTGTCAAGATCATTTTATAGCAGACTGCATTTTTCATGTATTTTAGATAGTCGTTTTATATTTTCTACATCAATATCTTAATGTCTGAATTTAAAATTACATAAAATTCTTGACATTCGCATCAATGACCATGATAATTTTTATTAGTATATGAATGTGTCATCAAACGATTACATGACTAATATTAACACATTATTTTAGCCATTTAATTAATATCAAGTATAACATAACGCACACAAATTTTCTAAACTTTAAAATAAATATTTCGAAAACTACTTCAGATATACTCAAAATTTTTTATTCCTACGCTTTAGCTTCTCTATGTAAGAATTTATTGTAATTGTATATTCATCAATTTTTTTAGTATATTTTTTGCTCTTAGCATGCGGTTTTCAACCGAATTGTATGAAATCTTCGAAATATATTAAATGAATGATTGAATATTAACGTCGCACTGTTCAGCTACACGAGGGCTTTTGGCGACGGACCACGTAATTTTGAACCATGGTCAAGTGACGTGGACGACACCTGAGCTGGCACCCCCTCTCCTAACTACCCCACCACACCTACGGGAGGACGTTTCAGCTCTCGACAGATTTAACGTGCATCTCTGCCCTACACGGCGGGTCTTTAGTGGTACTGGGCTCGAACTCGTGACAAAGCAAGCCACGTTCCGATACCTATACCACTCGGCTACCGCGGCCGAAATATATTAAAAGATACCAAAGAAGCTATATAATAAAATTTGAAATTTTTATTATACTCAAACAATTGCTAAAACTTATGGTAAATAATTTTTAACTGCGCGATGCATTTTTTTTCGAAATTTCAAATGGAATTTCTAACATAAAATTTCTAGCTTTATAAGGTCGAGATTTCAAAACATATCCAGATTTTAATTACTTATTCAGTTAGCCTTTAAAAAAGATAAATGTTGAGGTATTTTGTATAAATAGATATTTTTGAACAATATATAATTCGAATGTTTTTCAATAGCTCGAATTTAAAATTGATTTTTATGTTTATTTATATATGCATAAATGTCTACTGTAAATGTTTCCTTATATTTTTGATTACCATTTATTCAAACATTCAAGTTATAAAAAAAATGTGTGAAAATCTTCATTCATGTTGTCTTTGATGTAAACTGAAGTTCAAGCACTTAAAATTCAAATATAATTCGGTGTATTTTAACAATATATAACCAGGCACACACACACACACTGTACTTAAACTTCCCTGAACACTTAGGCTTTGAAATCTAAAAAAAAAAACTAATAAATCTTAATTAGTTTTTTTTTCGTTATTTTTTTTATCAAAGTGTAAGAAAATGTTTCAAATGATTTGATGAAGTTTAAATTTATTCATTTTTAGTGGTTGGAAAATTGAAAAGGTTCCAAATTTTAAAGAGTTTGATGTTTTATTAATTTTTTCGGTATCTTATAATAAAATAAGCATGTTTCAAAAACTGAAAGCTTTGAATAAGAAAAATGAAGCGAAAGAATATACTTAAAAAAAGATAATTTGTCTAACTATATAAAACAGCAGATTGCCCTGACACGCCCCAACTTGTTACAGTTTGAAATTAATATGAAACCAAAAGGGAATTGTAACATATTTTACTTATGCGTTGAGACTTTTGGAAACTTTTAAAATACAAGCTAGCAAAGAAACACTTCTTGGGTTGTAAAGAAATTTCTCCCCGATTTTTTACATTGCCCAGGGTCAAAACACGGGGTTCCCTGCGAGCCATAAAACTCCTGCTATGTTGCTTCCTCCGTCCCTCATCTTTCAAGATGTTAAACCTTAAAAGGGGGAAAGGATTTCAGAAAAGTGCGACTAATCCGCTTTTGAAAACGTTATTTGAAGGCAGAAAAATCCGTGCAGTCCATTTTCGAAGCCTCTCTAGTAGGGCGGAAAAATCCGTTCTGTCCAGATGGAGGGTTAAACTACGGGGTGCACCCACTAGGGGGCGTGATAACTCTACGAGGGATGCGCACGCATATTAAAAAGTCGAAAATGGATCATTTTTTGAAAAAATCATTAATTTACTGGAATGCAGCAAAGCAAAACACATTGCGACATAATAAAAAATGAAATACACATTTGCACTGATATAATGTATTCATAAATGTATCAGTACTGCCTTTTGTGTTTGATAATTAATTTATCAAAAAGAAGTTAAAAGTAAACTCTTAACTTCATTACCGAGCATTCCCATATAAGCTTGTCATATACAAATTATATACAAAATTTTAATTCCCTAATTATTTGTACGGTTTATAATTAAAGTCGTATTGTACCTTTAGCGCCAAAGTACATTATTATTGTATGGAGGGGCTGCAATGAAAATTAGGATTCATATAATTCGATTCAAAATGCCACTTAAGGCAGAATCATTTTGTTATGTTGGCTACAGCACTACATATTGATACATTTTGGAACTTTTTCTTGTGCCATACTGTTTCGCCGCTTTTCTGGATCTACGGTAACCCAGTGGTCTAGGTATATCATGAGTTCCCAGCCCAGTACCACTAAAGACCCGCCGTGTAGGGCAGCGATGCGCGTTAAGTCTTTCGAGAGCTCAAACGTCCTCCCGATGGTGGGATGGGGTAGGTAGAAGGGGTGCCAGCTCAGGTTCCGTTTTCGTCACTTGACTATGGTTCAAAATGACGAGGTCTGTCGCCAAAAGGCCCTCGAGTAGCTGAACAGTGCGACCTTAATATTCACTCACTCACTCATTCACCGCTTTTCTAGTCTAATCAGTTGAAATTTAGAGTCATTCTGACCAGTGGTTCTTTTTCTTACAGAATTTTGAAAGTGGATTTTTAATCATAATCTCCTTGTATATATTTAATTTTGCTAGTGAAAACATCCCTGAAAAATTGAATGGTCTTTATCCATCATTTCTGAAGTTAAAAAAAGGAAAATAGAAAAAGTTTCAATTTTTTATATAATAGAGAATAAGTCAAGACATTGAGTTATAAATTTAAGTCTATTGAAATTAAAAGTAAAATATTAAACTGATTTCGGTAATTCTTTTTTAAGTGTTTAAAAAGTGTTAGGATACTTTGCGGATCCTTAAAATATTTTGGTGTAATTAAAAAAACCCCGTAAAATTATATAACATTTCAAATTTTTTTGTAGATGCTTAAGTTGAATTGATATCAATTTTGAGATGAAATCTAATATTCTTACACATAAAGCTACTTCACAAATAAATTTTATTATGAATTCCATTTAATATTTTTATGTATTAACACAAAAATTTCAAATTTTAAATATTTCATTATCTTTCAAATATTAATAGCACGAGCTTAATAAAATTTCGAGGCCTTTCAAGATCGCAAAGAAAAAAATTAATGTGTGTGTCAAATGACATTTTAAAGTAGAACGCTCTATATAAATTTACACAAAATTACTTTTCAACTCTTTAGTTCTCTTTCTACCTCTCTTTTTCTTAATCTCAATCCCACAACTTAAATGCAATAACTCTGAGTAATTTTCTGTTTGAAAATGAGAATTGTGAGACCCCAGTTACTTTTCTCTTTTTTTTTTATCTTATCCGTCAGTATTTGTTTCTATTTTGAATGCGTAGTAGGAGCAACATAACCTTAAACAGCCCTTGCTTGCTGAAAAGTTCTAATCAATCAATATTTAATCCTCTTTCATACTGATTAAATGACAGGAAACCCATCATAGAGAAATTGTATCTATTCCTGCTTACAGTTGATGCGATAGAAGAATTTTAAAAATATCGTACGTTACTTAAAAGATTTCTTTAATTTGTTAGGTAAAAAAAACGTGTGTAAAATTTTAAAAAATTGACTTTTATAATTAAGTAATTGTCATTTAACATACAGCTGCCTCACTTGAAAATAACAAAATAATTTTTATTGAATCGAAAGAGATGAATTAAAGAACACTTACATAAAATATTTAAAATAAAAAAGTAGGAATATTGTACCTGGAAATGGAAGTTATGCTGAGAATAATCACGACCAATAGCGCTCCGCCTAAGACAGCGCCTACAACTATAATATTAGTCCTTGCACCTGAAAATGAATATTGGTAATGTTTTTACACAAAGGATCCCTCTATTAAACCGTATAAATTGGTATTGCACAAAAATAGATTATCAACATTTAAAATAGGCTTGGAAATGTATTTTTTACGAAAATAAAATATTTTTCAGAAGTTTCTGAGAGATTGCATTGGCCTTAACGTGTTATGCCGAAAATAAGACCTAATCAAAAAGTAAGCCAATGCAGAATTTTTCAGGATTCTCACAACACATAAACCCTAGTTAAAATAGTCAGCCAGACCTTGTGGATTAACCTTTTGAATGGGAACACCTCCCCTGGAGTCCTGTAGGCTGCTGTCCCCGTGACGAGGGGGCGTAAAGGGGAGTTTATTTCTGGTAGCGCCACCCTATGTGTGAAGGCACTTTGGAGCTAAATCAGTCTTCCAATTTAGGTGCTCTAATCTTCTAGATCAATGGTCTCTATTTCCCGGTCCGTGGATCAAATACTAATGGTCCGCAGAAAAGAAACATTAAATTACTTCCATTTTATTTACTGCGGCATATTTTTCTTGGATTTGGGCTACTTTATATGAAAATCACTTTATATTCATTTTTGGTGCAGCTATATTTTATTCTGAAGGCACGTTTAGATACAATTAAAATAAAATTATTAAAGCAAAACAATCTAAAATATAAACAATCAACGTCCTCCCCCTCAGCGGGCCGCAGTAAAATTATCCAACGTTGACCGATCCGCAGCGATAAAAAAAAGAAAAAAGGCTGGGGAATACTGTTCTAAATCTCATAAGCTGCCCATTTTCCCCATTTATGAATAAATTTCCCTACGGCTTTTTTGCTTCCTCGGTCGACGCACACTTGAAAAAGGACCCCATTTCTGTAGGCTCAAAAAAGGGACTAGTCTCTCAATACTTAAATGACCTTGCATTATAACATAAATGAAATATCGATTCTAAAGGGCTCTGGACAAGATCTTACAGCCAATCCATTGTTGGTTTTGGATTTCTTAAAGTTATCTAAAGTCATAGACCTGATCTCAGAGGACGCACGAGGGAACTAAGGGTGCGACTTTCAACAATCTTTAATACTTGCAATGAAGGATTAGTGCTTAAAGGAACAACAAATTGAAAAGGAATATTCACCTCAGATAGAATGAATCCAAGGAGAAAGATCTGTTTCGTTCGAAAATGAGTTTAAAAGAATTGCAAAAGATTTTAGGGGCTTTGTCGAGTTTTGGAAAAGAATTGTGGAGGATTCCAGGAGCAGAAATGTAAGTTTTCTGAAAATTCTCAAACTCCGAATGTGATCCGAAAAGGGCGGTCAGAGTACGATAACTTCAATAAATAGGTGAATTCTCAGTTCTAGGCTACCATTACTTTCTGAGACATCCTCTGTAAATGAATTCCTCTTCGAAGACCAAGTACAGTGGATATCGACCCTTGCAATCTCAGCAGAATTAGACGAATCGCCAGAAAAATTCAAAGCGACATAACGCTGGTGGATGGTTTTCTGCAGCGATGTGATGAACCCTTTAACGATGTTTCAGAAGAAAAGGATGACTGTGTATTTGAATAGATGTAAATTATTGAACATGAAAAGTAAGACATACCTTCAAAATAAGATCCAACGTATCTTTTTGCAATAAAATTATATATGTGATATATGTTACAAATTTTCCACTCAAGTTTATATGTGTAGTGATACGTTGCATCCCTATTGGACAGGAAACTACACCCCTCCAGCAAATAATTTAATCAAAACTCGTTCCTTTTTTCCTGACTATTAAATTTTTAATGCTTAACAAATATTTTAATGTAATACATTTAATACTAAAATTCCTAACGATATTTTTATTTAAATAAGCATCCTTAGATTTTAAATTAATACATGGACTAATTAAGTGTACAAGTGCTATCTCACTTTCAGATAGAAAATCAAGGCTCTAAAGGGCCAAGTGTTCCATGTATGCCTCCAGTTACGTATATATAACTTACCCTTTGATTTCCAGAACTGAAATGTTCTTAATAATTACTGATAAATTGTATAATAATTTACACCGTCTAAAATAATTTCTAATTTTAGCAATTTAAACTGAAGGAACAAAAATATTGTGATATTGAGTTTGAGAAATTGTCTGAAGTGTGTGCATTTGGCAAAGCGTAAAAATATCCATTTTAACTCTTCAAACATTTAAGAAGGACCGTCGATTAGTAAAATAAGGAGATGAAATTACTTACGTTTGAAGTTTTCATCTTGGGAATCGCACAATAGTCCATTATAACCAGCTGCACATCTGAAAAAAAGTTATGTTAACACCCGATGGAGAACTTGAAATTTTGAATAAAAAAGGACAAAATAAATCATTCTTTAACTATTTTTTTTTGAAATAGTACTTAACAAATACGAATATATCCGGTTGAAAATTGCATTTACACATGTAACGTTCCCCATTCAACAGCAACCCTCCAATCATGTTGAAAAGTTCCATGTAAAAAACACATGAATTTTATTTTTGGAACAATTTGATCTTTTTTTGATCATTTTATATAATTAAGATCCTTCGTATTGCATTAATTGTTAAGTTTTGAAGGACAACTAAAATTTTTCTGAGCTAATAATGTAATGGAAGCCCAGTGGCTGAGTTGTTAATGCATCGCGGTTCCTTACCACGGGTTCGTAGATCAAACCCCGGGGGTGGGCATGGTTGACTCATCCTTTCATCCCTTCAGTGGGTCGATAAATGAGCTCCAAGCTTGCTTGAGGACTTAACGCTGGGAGTTTCCCGTCAGACTGACCACCTGATCAGAACATCTGCTGATGCACCTCAGGACCCAAGGTCACGTATACTGAGTTGGGCACAGTACGCCTTGGCCCTGATATACTATCGTGCCACTGAGTTAAGTTTTATAATGTAATGTCTAAAATTTTAAGCAACCCAGACGTTACAGTGATGCTGGCTGCTGCGCCGTAGGGACTGGATTCGAATCCTGGAGAAGGCACGGATGTTTATATAAATATATAGTGCTTATCTGGCCCGGGGGCACTCTAAATATTCGTCCTAAATATAAGTCCTCTCGAGACGTTGCTAGAAGGGGAAGAGAAGAAAGAAGCACCTGCCCCCTCAGAGTGTTCACCCTCAAAATTGGGGTGAAACGGAGCAAAAATGTACTGTCACCTGCATGGTGTTCAAAGCTGCGGCTAACAACAGACGTAATCTAGCCTTTTCGCACAACGAATTTCGTGGGCCTTGATCTGACACTGTCGATGGGATGACATTGGAAACAACACAACGTATAATTTTATGATTTATCGGTATCTAAATGAGCATTTATATTTCATGAAATAAGTTTATATAGAGTGTACTTAAAAATCATTCCAAGTTGGGTGGTTATTTATTATTTTTATTGGTGCAGTTGCCAAACATGCACGTACACACTGCATTAAAGTTCTTTAAACAATTTTCTTCTAATTAAAAGTACCATAATATTCGAAATAATTGGGACAAGCATTTTTTCTTGTCTGAGTTGGCATATAATTATCATTGATTTCGCTTACCCCCTCAAATCGGTTATATCTGCCTAGAGGTAATGTAATTGATCGACCTTGACTATAATTTACTCGTTTCATTGGTTTTGGTGTAACAATTCTCCATTTGTGAGCCATTCAGTGTGGCAGATGGCTGTTACAGTTTTGCGTTCCTTGTAACACGTATTACTTTTAGTTTTTCTGAGATGGATATTATTCTAAAGAAGCGTTCTAAAATAATCATTCTGGATGAACACACTTTTGTGACTGAGAGAGATACAGCTACGGTTGTTGGTGTGGTCGTTTCAAGAATTTTAAGAACATTTCAAGATTCCGGAATATTGTCTCCAAAAAGGAAAGGAAAACTACTCCAAGAACTGATAAAATTCTATTAGGAATAGCAAAATAAGTACAAGAAAGATAAGCAAAGACCTTAGAATAGTTTATTGGATTATGTTGTTGAAGTGAGCCACTCAACTTTACGGAAAAGGGTTCTGGAAGTTAGCCGTAAGGCAGCAAGACCGAGGAAAAAGCAAGTTCCAGTTCAGAAAAAGATGAAAAAAACGTTTAGCATTGGCCAAAAATAAAGATTCTTGACTCTTAAAGACTAGATGAAGGTGATTTTCAATGATGAAACACGTTTATTTGGATTTGGACACGTTAGTTTGAAGATGAAACTCTGCTACACACCAGATCATACCCAACAGACTGTAAAACACCCTTCTAAAGAAATGTTATGCGGTTTTTCACAACAAATGGTACTAGAAGCTTGGTTCCTCTAAACTCCTTGATGAATTCTGTCAAATATATATAAATAATACACAGTAGAATTACTGTATTCGTGGAAACATTTAACTGAACATTTCAACGTGACTTGGCTTCTTGTCACAATTTAAAATGCAGGAAAATAAAAATAAAAGTGCTTAATTCACCAAACCTAAATCGTATTGAAAATTTGTGGCATATTCTCAAGAATCGTTTAGCTAAGATGATTCGCACGACAACAGAACAAATGTTAAAAAGCGTGGCTCTTGCGCTGCTCTTGTAAAGGCAAGAGAAGTTGAAGAGGCATTTCTGTTACAGGAGAATATATTTCATACTAATATACAGATTTTTCTCTCTACTTAAGGTATGTAATGATTAAAGCTAAGGATTTAGAAAAAATCGTTTTCTTACCGTTTGTCCCAATTAATTCGAACAGTGAAGTATAACGTATGTAACTGTTGGGTGTGATATTAGCCTAAGTTGATGAAAAAAAGACTGAGTAGGATGAAGAGAGGTCTCTGGCATAGTCCCCTGCATGTTTACCCAAGACAACAATCGTCATTATAGAGGAAGTACTTCTCGGCTACATGATGCCCGAGGAAAGACAGTTTAAAATACCAAATGAATCAATCATCTGACACATTGCAGGAAAATAGATGAGTAATTAAAGATAAAATATGTATTAGAATGCTTTATGTTCTGAAATTTTGCTGTA
The DNA here is from genome assembly GCA_019973935.1 of Trichonephila clavipes. Classification (NCBI taxonomy): domain Eukaryota; kingdom Metazoa; phylum Arthropoda; class Arachnida; order Araneae; family Nephilidae; genus Trichonephila; species Trichonephila clavipes. Next base: position 166,877 of record BMAU01021306.1, read on the forward strand.
ATTTTTCTTAATAAATAGAAATGCTTATTATATATACCTATATATATATATGTTACATTAATAATAAATGGTTAAGAACTCTGGTAAATAATGTATGAAAACACGCTTACAAATTTACAAAAAGGAATTTTTTTATTCTGATTTATAACTATTGTAACCATAATAAAAATCAATATGTTGCACTTTAAAAAAATTTTTTTTTGAAGTCATGAAAACTGAAAAATATGTATATTTATATACCGGCATTCAAACTCGTGATCTTCAACTTTGGCACAGTCTCCATGAACACAAGGATTGGGATTGCAAATTTCTAGAAGAAAAAAAATTATTCCTAAGATTATACTTGTATTGGACTTAAAGTACATTCAAAGAGCTATTCAAACCCTCAATAGCATTGAAAAAGCACATATAAACGAACTTTTTTATATATTTAGTTTCATTTGAATTGGAATACATATATATATATATAAACTTGTTTTAAGAATATTATAAGTGTTCGAGCATGCGCATTAAGGGCTGCTTGGCGGTGATTAAGTGTATAAATAAGGACTGGAGTTTTACAGTGTGTGTGCGGGTGACTAGACACACGAGCAAGAGCGTTTAGCTACGGTGCCGATTGCGGAAATCGGACATACGCTAGAGTCAAGATAAACTTGGTGCTTTGTCAACAATCTCGCCTGGTTTTCTGAGTGAATGATCACTCCCTAACAATAACAAGAAAAAATAATTTATATGCAATTTTTTGGCAAAAAATTGTGAAAAAGAAACATTTTTAAAACATACTTCTTTCATTAAAAATGCTTCTATAATAGTACAGGGTGTTTATAAATGAATATAGGAGTTTTAACGCTTTATTACACTTAACTTATTGGTGTAACTCCTATATCAAATGAAACACCAACTGAAACAGTTTTGTTTGCTGGCATATATGCGCATGCGCGAGAAACGTATGTTACTTTTTTCCCTTCCCCGCCGATCAGCCCGCTATTAGAAAAATGGCGACTAGTGAACAGTTTGCAAAGACAGAATCTGCTGTGACTGGGGAACGATGGTCGCCTCATCATGCGCGCATCGGGAGCATAGAAAATGCTCACGAGACTCCTCTCACTTGAATGTTTTATTTCGGCGAACCCACTGTAACTGGTTCTGCCTATCTGGATGCTCTACACCTGTGGCTAGTACGTCAATTTATAGAAAGTGAACCAGATCACTTCATTTGGCAGAAAGAGGCTGCACTCAGTACGCGATGGATTAAACATCAATGTGTACTCGACCAATGAATTTCCCGCCTCACGATGAAGCTTATTTCGCATGGCCTCCACGTTCACCCGATCTGAAGCCATGGGATTTTTATATGTAACGATGACCTTCCAGACTCTACAAGATGACCTTCCAGACTTAAGACACAGGGATGAAGCAGCTGTTGCAAGAATTACCTCAGAGACACTGAACACTAAGGTATAAAGGAAAGGAAAGGATGTTTTTACAGTTTATTATTCATATTATGCTGTTCTACAGAATGAACTAAAACGAGAACTGCCAAAAAAAAATTTTAAGGTCGACATATTTTAAGGGGCTTAAAAATTCCTTCTAATTATATTGTAGATTATATATGTAATAATTCCCTCTAGCATTCTCTTTAATTAACTTTTTTAAACAATATTGAAATCTTGATTATTTGGTTCAAAACTAACACTCTGATTTTAATCGTAATCGATGAATATTATTACATCAGAAATTCCTGTCCCGCACTTTCTATCCAATCAGAGCTATAACTGCGTAATCATCACGCACTTGCACTGTTGGTGGAGAATAAAAACAACTTGTGTAATGACGTTCGTTGCTCTATCCTTTTTTGCCGTCATAATGTACTAGTAAATATAGCTGTTTCTCCGTGTTTATGTGTTGTGTCCGTCAAGATGTCACTTTTGCTTGTCCACTGTGCTTTAATATCATCATCATGAATTGTTTGTCTCATCTTTGTGAAAGTGCATTATAATTTTGTCCTAAACTTTGATGTGTGCGCCACAATAAAGAAGATATCTGTTCACTGAAGATGTGTATTTTGATGAAGACCTACAAACACTCGTCAAAAAACTACCACTCGGCCAATACTTAACATTATATATATATATATATATATATATATATATATATATATATATATATATATATATACCCTAATAATATTATAAATACGAATGTGAGCTTGTTTGTTATGCTTTCACGCCTAAACTGATTTTAATGCCCTTGTGTAGCTGAACAATGCGACGCAAATCTTCACTCACTGACTCATTCACCCTCAGTGGAGTTGTCCCGTGTCCCCGTGTTCTAATTATAAAAAATGTATGGTTAATATTACTCGTATGCTTTAATTTATAAAATGTCCTTAAGTTCATTAGTTTTAGTATAAAATTATATATTATATATAATGTATTGAAAATACAGTGAATTCTTCGACGCTCTATTTTCCTGTTTTCCTTACAGTTTTTCTTTCTTTTTTGATGGGTAAGATATATAAAATAAACATATATTAATTTTAGAAAAGGCGTGAAAAATTACTTTTAGTATACAGTGTTTATGAATTTAAAATTTGTTTTATGTGGTTGTTAAATTATATTAATAAATGAAACTCTATAGAACGAATTTTCCATATAGCGAATTTTTTTCCGGGATTTAGTGACTTCTTTATATAAAGGTCCGACTGTATTTGAAAAACACATACGTAATAATTCTAGTTTATTGATGCATAAAATTTTGAGATACTGTATTTGGCGGTAAGGAAAAATGTAAAAAACTCATTTTGAGAAGACGCCAAAAATAACATTGAACTCACCTGATTACAGGAAAGCACTTTCGCTCTTATTAAAAAGCACCCGATTTATAATTTTCTCCATCTTTAACTTCCAAAACATTATTCTTTCAAATTAAGAGCACTTAAAAATTTTCTGTTTCTTTGTATGCGGGTCTGCATTACGTATTGATTCGTGGATTCTGCATTTGTCTATACCCCCGTAAGGTAAAACCGCCCTGGTTTTTCAAAATTCATCTTCCATTAAAAATTATTGAAGAATATCTCTTGTCCGTTTGCTTATCCAACTTTATTGGCGTAAGTTCAGTTCATAACAAAATAAAGTTGTTTGTAAGGATAAATTATCCAAACTAATAACGCGTTTAATGATTAGTATTTTAATCCTTGTTTGAAATAGAGATAACAGAGAAAATGATGAAGATAAATTAGAGAGAAGTTCACTGTTTTATTACTTGTTGAGTTATAATGACATCATGTTATTTAGTCTATCAGAAAGGTGATTAGGGAAAAAATAGTTTGTCGAACCCTTCTACATGACTACGTACCATATAATGCTTCTGTTGGATCAATTTTTTTTGATGAAGCGAGTGAATATTAACGTCACACTGAGCTACACGAGGGCTTTTGGTGACGGACCTCGTCATTTTGAACCCTGGTCAAGTGACGAGGACGACACCTGAGCTGGCATCCCCTCTCCTAACTACCACACTACACCAACTGGAAGACGTTTGAGCTCTTGACAGATTTAACGTGCATCGCTCCCTTACACGGCGGGTCTTTAGTGATACTAGGCTCGAACTCGTGACATGGCTGCCATGATCCGATACCTTCACCACTGGGCTACCGCAGCCCCTTTTTTGATGGAAATATTTCTTAAAGATTTGAGTCATTTATCATCGTTATTGCACTATTCAGCTGCACGAAGATTTTCGGTGATGCACCTCGTCATTTTGAACTGTGATCAAGTAAACAAGACGACACCTGAGCTGTTTCTCCTTACTTTCACACCTCACCCACTGTAGGACGTTTAAACCTCGACAGATTTAACGTGTAACGGCCCTCTATGCAGCTCTTCAGCTGTACTGGGCTCGAGCTCATGACACACTGACCACGAGTCCGTTACTTTGACCACAAGGCTACTAGATTCCCTAGGTTCAAAGTTACGTGGTCGGTTGCCAAACGCCCTCGTGTAGCTGAAGAATGCGACGTTAATATTTACTCACTCACCCAAAATCGGTCGTTAAATAAAATAAATAAGCAGCAACTACCGTTTCCAGATTACGGAAGAATTCGCATTGTTCTTGACTCGGTCACAAATTTAGTTCATGATTACTTTTACAGCGGAAAGAAAAGAGTAAATATTTTCCTTTCCTTATTTGATTGTGTGAATAAATTCTTAACACGCTCTATGCTATCTGCTGGAAAGAAAAAAAAACGTTTCAATTCAGACCGGGAGAGATAACTGTTGAAGCACATTCTTTGGGGGAAGGGAAACAATTAAACAAGAAAGTACCGTTGCTAACGGTAAAGGCAAAGAAACCTAAACCCTTTCGCAAAGATACCGCAGATAAAGGGGAATTGAAGAAAAATTTCAGCTTGTGTCACAAAAACTAGTTGCACCAGATGGTACTCACATGCATTAGTTTTAAGCAATAGGTTACCACATTAAAAACACAGAAGATTAGTAAAAGCATTAAGATGCTAGATAAACAGAATAAACTTTGGGTAGCGGCAAAATAGGATTATTTCTCAGGAGAGGATGGAAGTTTACATCCATATCTAAATGAAATGTTTTCATTTTTTGAATTAGTAATCAACTATAATTCCTTTTCTTTGGTAAGCTCTATTCACACTTTTCACAATCCATAGAAGGCCGAGGGTAGCCTAGTGGTTAGAGCATCGGACTCCAGACCGGAAGGTCTGGGTTCGATGCCACCAAATACCTTCCGAGTACGCACGGAGTACGTGCTCGTTAAATCAGTGGGTCCGAAAGTATTGCGGGTGGTCGCAGCTGAAATCACGAGTGCAGGAGACTGAAAAATATTTCCCTTCCCCTCAGTTTCATGCCTAAATTGTGGAAGTGAAGATCAGTGTGGTGTCGCTATCTATCATAAAGATCTATCATCCCTTCGGGAATTTCTCCTGGCTAAATCTTACTGTCACGTGTATGATGCTCAATGCTAAGGCCAACAACAGGCGTACATCAAGCCCCTTGCCACGATGAAGTTCGTGGGCCTCGATCTAACTGCGCCAGACAGGTGGCATTAGAAACAACAACAACATAATCCACTGGGTGAGACAAATGTATGGATATTTTGTAAAACATATAACTAAGTCGAAATCTCATATAAATTTATGTAGCTGAAAATATGGACCTGGGGGAGGGTCCAAATAATTTTACGATTGCACAGTTCAAATTACTACTGAGTGAGTGTGAATGGATGTTTAGTAACATCTAAGGCAACACGAGGGCTACTGGGGATGGACTTAGTAATTTTGATCCTCGGTCGAGTGACGAGGATGATATCTGAGCTGGTACCTCTTCTCCAAACTACCACTCCATGCCAACGGAAAGGCTTTAGGCCTTGACAAATTTAACAGTATCAGGCCCGCTACACGGGGTTCTTTATTGGCACTAGGACTGTGTGTGCATACGAGGGGGGGGCAGAAAGAGCGAGATTGTCTAATTCGTTCAGTCGATATGTTTGAATTTCAAGGAAGTCTCCGCTGATGTCATTTGAGCCACGATCATAAGACAAAGACGATATCTGACCTCTTGCATCTCTCTTTTGCTTTACTTCTACTCTAAATGAGGACTCAGTAGCCTAAAGGTCATTGTCGCGAACTTTTGTTCTTTCTATCGATCAGAGATTGAAGTCCTGGTTTGACTAAATGTAGGGATTGATTAAATCTTTCATTGATAAAAGTTCTCACACTTTCATGGTAAGGAAGTTTGGAGAGAGTAGGGTTACAGCTCAGGTGTCATCCTCGTCACTTAAAGATGATTCAGAATTACGAGTACTTTCACCAAAAGCCCTCGTATTGCTTTGAAGTATGATGTCAATAAGCACAATGCATTCACACTTAATGTGTATTTAGAACTCCTATAGATTAAATGCAATGCCGCAAATAAAAATAAATTTTATTCACAATAAATTAAGCTCACAATAAAAATACATTCTAAATATTATTTAAAGCAATATTTTGAACATTTTTGTCTAAATTTAGATTTTTAAGCAATTAAAGCAAAAATACGAATATCATTACACGAGCTTCTTTTGTTTTGTCTCTTTTAGATTGCTCTCTTTCGAAGAAATTCCAAAGAAAAACGACTTATATTTTCTACAAAACGATTGCATCTATCAATGTACTTGTATTCTAGAGAATATAAATAGCGTAATAGTAAGCGTAGCTTTTGATTCTATTCGTTCCAGTTGTTCTGAGTTTGAGTTATTAAAATTGAAACTAGGTTAAGCATAGTTAGATTAAGATAATAAGTACAGAAAGTCTATGAAATCTTACAAGGAGAGGGCACGACTAAGGAAATTCATTTGGGATCGACACTTGGTGTAAAAGTAGTTTTCCTTTAGGGTGTTCTCTCCTCAATGTAATTCCGCCGAATGGCCAGTCAATTCGGAGAAATAAGCCTTCGAAATTTATGCTTAGCTTTTATACAATTAAATTATAATTTTCCGCAACGAGTTCGTAGTTTGATTGGTAAATCGTCTGCTTGCTATGCGTGAGGTCTGGGTTCGATTCCACGCGATCAACTTTTTTTCTTCAATTCATTTAATTATTTTTTTAACTAAATAAATTTATTTATGAAAGGTTTATTGATATTTTAAATTATATTTTTTGTAGTTATTTTGTATTTTATAAAGTATAAAAACTGCTGTAATTACATAAATAATTATATTAAATTTTATAAATGTACTTTATATTAATAAATAATATTTATAATAAAATATATAATAAATATTAAATGATATTTTACAAAAAAATTAGCTGCAAATGTTTTTATAATATGAAATACAATATACTATAAATAAAATATTATATACAATATAAAATAATTTATAAAATATATTATATTATTATTAAATTAATTATTTTATAATTAATATAATAAAAATATGTCGTTTTTATATATTATTTTTATTATTTTATAAAATATTTAATAAGTCATTTTCAAATGAATTTATTTAATTTCAAAAAGTTTATTTAAATAATTTTGATAAATTTATTTAAAAAATTTCTATCATAAATTAATAATAATTTCAATAATAAATCATAACTTTAATAATAAACAATAATTTTAATGATAAATTAATAATTTTAATAAGAAATTAATAATTATTTTAATAAGAAATTAATAATAATTTTAATTATAAATAATATTTCTTATATTAATAATATAATATATTTTTCTTATACTAATGATTAATAATAATTAATTAATTATAATAAATATTAAGTAACTAATAAATTAAAATACATAGTAATTAATTAGTTAATTTTAATAAATAATAATTAATTTACCAATTTTTTAATTATTAATAATTTTTACTAATAATTATTTTAAATATTTTTAATTAATAATAATTTAAAACATTTTTAATCGTTAATAATTTTAAATATTTTTAATTAATAATAATTTAAAATCATTTTACTAATAAATAATTTAAGTTATATATTTTGAATTTTTTTTTACTTTATAAAATACAAAATAATTACAAAAAATTTCATTGAATATTTGATAAACCTTTCATAAATAAATTCATAAATAAAATCCTGTAAAAAGATCGTTAAATGGAAAATTCGTTATAAAGCGGTTCATCTTTTATTATACTTCATAAACTACATAAAACAAATTTTAAATTCATAAACACTATATATTAAAAAAGGTAATTATTTACACCTTTTTGTACATTAATATGTATTTTATACATCTTACCCATCAAAAAAGAAAGAAAGAAAGAAAAACTGTGCAAGGAAAACAATAAAAAGAATGTTGAGGAATAAACTGCCTTTTCAATGTTAAAAAAATAATTTCAAACTAAAATTAATAAATTTTAAGGACATTTCTAATTTAAAGCATACAAGTAATTTTAAACGTACTTTATTTAATAACTCTAGAGGTTCTATTAACATACATTACTACATCTTTAAATTTAATTACTCATAAAATTTGTTAATTCTGTTTGAGTATTTTTTTATTGAAAAAATGCTTTGTTTCATAATATATACGCCTCGCATCTTTGCAATGCACCCCCAAACTCCCTTTATAACACCATAAAGTGTGTTAAAAGGGAGAATAACTTGAAATGTCCAGAAATACTTAAAACATAGTGAGAAAAAATCGAATCCCAAAAAAAAGGTTCGTTCTATAGAAAATGCATTTCGCTATTGGGAGGTTATTTTACGAAGAAAATCGTGAAATGCTCTTGGTTACAGGAAAAAGTTCGCTCTATAGAAAAATTCGCAATGTAGAGGTTCAATTTTATATCTTAATATATGCCAGAAGCTGCAGTTACTCATCCGATGAATGGGATTACGATTCATTCAAAAACTCTTTCAGCAGTTGGAAAACGTTTTTTTCTCCTGGTTTAGACCCGAAGCTAGGGAATTCAATCTCTTTTTAACACAACTGATGCGTAATTTTTTAAATTAAAAATAATTAAATAGAAAAAACAATAATATACAACACAGTTAAAAAGAAAAATGAAAGATAATTCTTCATGATACATTTTATAGACTTCTAGCAAAGCTTTAGATTAACAATTCTGTCAGATAAGGGGAGACGTGTTTTCCCTACTGTTTGAGAATCGAGATAAAAGTTTTGAGATTAAATTGACATTCGCATTGCTTAATGTTGGGCAATTCTATTCCAAATACCACAATTACACCTATTATATAAGTATAAATAATCAGCATCCTCAAATATTACTCAGATACGACGCCGTGTGTATTTCAATGTGGCTGTTTTATTCGGCAGCAATAAATGATTAATAGATTGAAATGGAATACTCACCTACGCAATCACTGGTTTCTGTATTTTTTGCATCCGTCCATCTGAATCCAGGGAGACAAGAACAAATGTAGCTCCCGAGAGTATTTTGGCATTCCATATGTTCTGAACAAGGGTTTGCCATTGCACATTCGTCTATATCTGTTTGAAATGTGAAGAAATTTCTTTGTGAATCATCCATTTAAATAATCATTGAAACAAGATATTAAAATTATGGAACTGCTTACCTATGTTAACGAGTTGAATGCAGACTTTTAATGGAGAGTGAGAACTAAACATTTTCCTACTGTGTCACGTAATGCTTTGAAAAATATCCCCCTCCCCTATCATTTTATTTTAATTACCACGCGTACATATTTCTTACCATCGTATTCATCGCTAACTGAATCGGGTTATGAAACCTGGAGTTAAGTAACACCTAGGTTAAATAAAAGCAAATCGACAGTTAAAAATTTATTTTCGGTAACTCAATTGCGAGTTTGCAGATTCATTAAATCAAATCCTGTGATTTCGCTTTATGTGTAAGCGAGCTTAAATCTAGCCGAGCTTTGAGCCCGGTCGTAGTTTCCAAACCTAACCTCCGACGGTGAAATTAACTTCAAAGAAACTCCAATCTTCGTTTCATTGCCAGCCCAATTAAGGGTGAATACGGTGGTTAAAGACTTCAGACACAATTTAATCTACTATTCTACAAATGACAATTCCATCCATTATTTTGACTACTTCTACTGATTTAAGTTATTACAGAATGATACCAGGAGAACCCAAAAATTAATGGAATTTGTTTATGTTAATTTTTTTTTAATTTGCCTACTCTGTATTAGTCTGCTTCAAAATATTTGCCGACCGTGGCTTGCTTTGTCACGGGTTCGAGCCCAGTACCACTAAAGACCCGCCGTGTAGGGCAGCGATGCACGTTAAATCTGTCGAGAGCTGAAATGTCCTCCCGTTGGTGTGGTGTGGTAGTTAGGAGAGGGGGGTGCCAGCTCAGGTGTCGTCCACGTCACTTGACCATGGTTCAAAATTACGTGGTCCGTCGCCAAAAGCCCTCGTGTAGCTGAACAGTGAGACGTTAATATTCAATCAATCAATCAATCAATCAATCAAAATATTTGCCATGAGCATTGATGTTCTTGTCCCAAAGCTTTGGCCACTGCTCAAAATTGTTCTGGAACTCTTGAGGCAGAATGCTATTCAGAGCCATTTGGGTGTTTCTTTGACTTCATCCACATCACTGAATCGCTTTCCTTTTAGACTTCTCTACATCCATGGAAACAAAAAAATGGCTCCATGGATGGAGCCAAATAGGGTGGGTGGGGCAAAAGCACGATGTTGTTGTACGTCAAAAGCTGTGTGGGATGAAGCATTGTCGTAAAGGGCTCCATTACATGTTATTTTCCTTAGAAGTTTAGTCAATGGTCTTTCGATGTTCTTCATCAATTCCACATTTGATTTTGGCAATGTTTCTGTCATTTCTTCCTGTCGCCCTGAGAGAGGCATGGCTTCAGTTGACAGGATTTTAGATTTTGAAACTGGAAAATCATTCTTAGACCTGAGCTTTCGTCATTAAAGGTTTGCCAGAGCATCTCAATGGTCTCAGCTGCAGTTCTCGCAACAGAAAGGAAAATTTCACACTCACTCTTTGTTCCTTGTGGTCGGCCATCTCACTTATCGCCTGAGGGGGAAATAAGAACGCACGCAGCATAGCACCACTGTGACGGGGCTTTAAGCTATCCTCTAAGGGAATGTTTGGCCCAGCAATCGCGTTTATTTCACAGCCATCCCTCTCAAGAAGAAAGCATGAGATGCAAATTAGGTAGTGTATATGAAGTTTAATAATCGTAGTTCAGAAGGAGCGGAGCCGCTGAAAGCAATGTTAATATGGTATGAATTAGAATTACGCTGCGTGGGTAGAGGACGAATTTTAACTACTAGAATAAATCAGTGAATTTAGAATTATTAAGATAGGATTGATTGAAGTTAAGCTATTCGGATTTCGTACGCTTATGCACATAAGGTTGTTGCTTCTCTCTTTATATCCCTCTAAGGATTCCCTTTATAGATTGATTGTTCTGGATTATTATCTTTGATAATAATGAATTAAATTTACCATAGTTAGTCTTGACCATCCATCTTTCCCTTCTACAGCTTTAGGTGGACAAAATGATGAGGAAGCAACCCCATGGCAATCACACCACAAGCAATCTACTTAACTCAGACAAATGGTAGCTCACTAACGGTCCCCAGAGACCCCAGCACCTAACAGCACAACTCATAACTAAAAAAATTATGCGCGCGCAACAGTTCAATTCACGTTATTTTTGGGTCTCTCCTAGTATGAAGGATGTTGTGTCCAAAGTCCAAGAAGGGGAAATTGTAGCGGGTTCTCATGTGCCTTTCTCTTAACTAACCTTTGTGAAGTCAATTGATAAGAAAACCTTGCCTTGTGAATTGAACATGATGTATACAAATGAATATTGAAAATTTTGCAACCAGATTCAACATAAAAAAATTATATGATAGCATTTTGTGACAAACCTATACGGAACTTTATCACTAACCTTCTGAGACGTCCTTTTTAGGGAAATTTAATTCCCCTACCTATTTCCAATCAGCTCCAAAAAGAGGACATGGATTCCTTGTTATATATGCAGATTAGATAAAGTATTTAAGTCAAACGGAATAGTAAAGTAAAAAGCAGTAGGAGAGAGAGATTGAAGCAGAAAGGTATAATAGTGAAGTTAGAGATTTATTATTGAAGATTTCTAGGTGGATAAAATAATCTCAGGAAGAGCTGAGCTGCAGTGTGGTAAATATTTATTTATAATTAAAGTCTCAGTGAATCTTTATATTAGGAGTGAGATTAAAGTTAAATGTTCAATAGGAATATTATTGAATATAATTCTGGGATCTCTTATCGCAGTAATCTCTGCGTGATCGATATTCTAATTGTTAATTCATTGGATCATTAAATATTTAAGTTAATTTAAAGGAAAGTCCCTTTTAAACCTCATATATCGATTTTAAATTATTTGTTATTAAAAGTCTTTGATTCTATTTGGGAAAGATAACCAAATAAAGAAAGTTATTCATTAAAATGGCTACTGGTTCTTCTTTGACTCAAAATCCTTCTCGTTCTCAAAGTGAAATCCAAGGGGATCTTCCCAATTTGAAAAAATTAAAAACCATCCCTACCTTTGCAACTCTGAATGAAGGATTCGCTATCGTCGAATGGATATTGTGTACCACGGATGGTGAAACCAGCTTCGCATCTGCACTGGAAAGACAATTTGTCGTCCGAACTTGTGCAAAAAGTTTCGGATCCGCAAAGATCTTCTTTTATGTATTCGTCGCATGGGTCTGTCCTCTTTGTGGATACTGTAAAGTACGAAATATATTACACCTTTTACTTTATAGATAATAATTTTGTATGGATGACTAATTAAGAACTTAATTTGACGATTTTAGAAAGCTATTTTAATTATGTACACATGTATTGCTACTAGCGCATGACAGTTTGTGATATTAATTTCTCCAGGTGGAATAATTTAATTTTTAGGTACTGAGATCAACTTAGCAAAAATCCGCAAAAGAGCGTATGTGGATGTTATAAAAAGTTTTATTACATTATATTTATATAAAAGTTACATTTTTTTAAATTACAAAAAAAACTGGAAAAACAATTAATAACAATAATTTTATTAAAATAGCTCTCTCTCTCTCTCTACATATACATTTCCCGTTATTGAATAAATATCAGAAATAAACAATAAAAAAAATTTCAAGATGTTCTAAATAGTTTCTGCCCGATAATGAAAATTTGGCTTTATATGGCGCGCTGGGAAATGAAGTCACAAAATGTGATTCAATGTATTGGACACATTTTTGCTCGAATTGGGTAATCCAAAGAAGGTATTAAAATGTGCAACAAATCTTTAAATATTTATAGATGTTTATTTTGGACCCCTCTAAAGTTTACCTACTTTAGGTAAGTACGTGATCTGGAAATACAATAGCTAACATTTCCTCTTCATTTCTCTTGATTATTATTTTTAGTTACTCAGAGTTGCTGTAAGCTCAGGAATGCCCCAGCGTCTTTCTTTACTTTCGATTTCAATCGTTCTCAGCCAGTAACTTTTCGACCTAATTTGTTACTGTATGAAACCGTATGTTACTTGCCAAAGACCTATTTGCGAAATTCTAGTCGTGCCAAATAGTATTTAGGCAACAAATAGATTTCAATCCAAGATAACCACCTACCACTTAAAAATCCCATATAGTTACCAATTTTATAAAAATGACTGAAATTCAACAAAGCAGAAGAATTGCCTACATTTTTAAAAAAGATTAAGAAGGTGAAATAAGAAGAACTTAGCTTATATTTTCCATCGAAAACGGAGCTGAAAAGTACCAGGAAAGAAAAAGAGTGTACTGGGTGTTGGCGAATTCGACCGACAAATTCAGAGCTGTGATAGATAGCAGCATGGGGACGACAAATATCCAGAGAATATGGGGTCGCAAACCAGTTTTAGTCGGTGAAAATAGTGATAATAGTAGTCGTCGGGAAGATGATAAGCCAGACGAGGAGAGTGGGCAACCGAATGCAGGAATTCGGAGAGTCTTGATAGGGTTGAAAAAACTAACACGCATGCTAATTTCCTACTCTTCTGGAGTTGCTGCAGGAAATACCGACCCCTGTGGTTCATGCAGGATGGTGCCAGGATATTTTTCAATTGCAGTGCGTGCCCATCTCCATGCTACACTATAGACCTGTTGCTTGGCCTCCACGTACCCCAAACTTCAATCCCTTGGATTTTTTCTTCTGATGGTGACATCAGCTGAAGTGACGATGATCTGTGCAGCAAGATCCTTCACTGTAGCCACCTAAAATCGAATGTGTTTCAGACGCCGTTGGATACACTGGAGGATCTCACTGCACACATCGTCGTCGCTTCAGTTGATGTCGCCAGCATGTCTAATTTTAATAAATGTATTTATCACCTCGTATTTCCTATTTTCCTTCCACTCGGCATTACACCCTTCATAACTATTTTTGCGAATTTTCTCCGACTAACAATGATTTGTCGTCCCCATTCTGCTTATTATCAATCATCTGAATTTGTGTGCATAAGGATTTTAAAGGCCTTTAGAAAAAGGAATTTAAAAAACAAGGGTTGCAGAAAAAGTATTTTTAAAAAATATTGAGGTTGAAAGAAGAATTAAGTATTTAAAAAAAATGGCGAGTGTGAGAGAGAGATTGATTGTGTTTGAAATGAAAACAAAATTATGAAAGCATTTATCACAAAAATACAGTAAAATATATTACGGAAACAAGTAAAGACGATTATTGGGGAATTGGGGATTTTTTCTACGATTTTTAAAAGTGTTTTTATTTCTAAGTTAATGATTCATTTTTGAGTTTTCAGATCTTTAAAATAGTTTAAATACATTTTTTAAAAAATCTGGAGAGAAGCTGTAACTTTTCAAAGGAAAAAACCTTCATGATGCTTTGCTCTTTCGGGGGGGGATTTCACCTCACCACATTCAAATCAATAAGCTAGATTCGAGAAGGAAAGCAAAAATTCCTCCAAATAAACTTTGCAATGGCCAGAAGGCGAAATTTGTAAGAAAAAGAGCTTCCGCCTGAACAATATAACATAGGTTTGAACCTTTAAATATAGGTTTGAGAAGAATTTTTGAAAGATGCTTGCTTACCAACAGTTTTGAGCGAATCTTTTCGTAACAACAAGGATGGAGGTACCAAGCAAGTATGAGGGGATTCCACATTGGCGTGGCAAACTTCGGGCAAGGTCAGCCTTTTTAGATCTTCTTCGGTGATCGACGTAAACTGCATTTCCACTTTGCATTCCAGGTAATTTTCATTATCTCTGTGGTAAAGAGTAATCATTCAGTACGGACAGTTTCAAAACTATAATTTATGCAGTCCACTTAATGCTAAGTTTCGGTGATAGTTAATAGTTCCGAAATGATTTTGGTTTTTTTAAAGGAGAATTTTGGTATAAAATCCATTTTTCTTTTGCCATTTAGAGGTTTTGATTTAGTCTCAAACTTGTTTCTTTGGTCATGGATTGAATACTGGATTTTCCACACTACAGATTTGTAAGGAATAATGAGACTCTTATAAGAAATAAAGAAATTGGATCTCACTATATCCAAATAATAGAATGTAAATTACGATACACTATAATATTGAAAACTATGACACCAAGGAGTCGTTAGGAGGGAAACTCGGCAAACACAAGGAGAGAATGTAAAGAATCATATGGATGTTTATTTTGAAACGATACTTATAATATGGAGCGAGGTCTGCTTAGCAAGTTGTAGTACCATCATGGGTGGTGCTACATGAAGCAACACATCTAAATATTTATTCAATAGGAGCACCCGGATAGCGTTGTGATTGATGTCATTCCTTGTTAGCCATTTGCCGCAATTCGTTTTCTGAAAACGGCTATACCAGGGCTTGGAAGCGGATTCCAATCACACCTAAGACGTGTTCAATTGGTGAGCGATCAAATAAGGATGGCTAAAGAAGCATTTGTACATCGTGAAGAGCATATTGTCAAATGCGTGTAGTGTGCAGTCAGTTGGGCATCAAAGGAAGTAAGTGGAATATTACACAGTTATCATCCACGTATCGATGGGTCATCACAACGTCCTTAATACGAACAAAAAGGTACCTACTATCATCACGATGACGCCCTGAATCATAATGCTACGTTATCACAATGAAAGACATCCCATAGCTGCAGCTGAATTTGATCTGTTACAACATTAATACTGCACTCGTACTCGACGATTATTATTGGATAAACGTATCTGAGAGCACGATCGTGTAACATTTTGTCATCAACCTTGTTCTAGCACGACATCTTTGCAAGAAGAATCGTCTGTGCCGTGCTCTTTAACAAACACCATGAGAGCAGACACTGGTAACAGGTAATCGTTTTGGTTGCTATGGGAACATCAAGGTGTCCTACATATGCAGCAAAATGGCGGTAGAATTGGCCACCACCGTTAAGAGCTCTCAGGACTCTTAACAAATATCCGTTCACTCGAGAAAAACATCCTTCTTCAAACGAATGTAACTTAGTAATAAAACAAAACAATAATTTGAAACTTTTACTACATGATAATCATATATACTTACCTTATTTCTCAAATTTTCAGAGAACTTTAGAAAATATTTAAAAAGTTATAAAGAAATAAAAATAGCACAATTTTCAAAATTATAAAAATCAGCATTTTACACAGCGCAGGATTCTGAAGTACAAAACTGATCAAAATTTACAAAATTAATTTTACTTGGTATAAAAATGTTCACTTTTGAAGTTATACAAACTTTTAAGAAATTTAGAGAAAAAAATATATTTTTTAAATGTAATTGTATCTCGAAATTTTTAAGTTTAAGAAAAAAATTAATTAAAATTCAAATAAAAAAATTCTATTAATTTTTTTCTGAAAAATGATGTATAAGTTATGAAGAGCCTTATTTTGAACACGCGTATAAAATTTCAAATTGATATCAAAAATAGTTTCTGAGAAATCCTGCACGCAAGCTAAAAATTTTTGTTTTGCTAAAAATGAAGTTAAAGATAAGAAAGAGATAGGGTTTTTTCGTTTCACTACTTATTTATTAGCAATCTCGGAAGTTTTCACAGTAACAACACAATTTTGGTACCAAAATGCTCAGAAATATTGAGGCTGTAACATATATTTTTTTCATAAAATTGAAAAATTTACAATTTAAGAGCCCTGTGAGGTCTTAATTGGTGAATCCGTCAATTCCCACGTACTGACATCAATGAAGCCATGCTGGCAATCTTGCCAAATTTTGTTTTAACCATTGCCACGTTTGGTGCACCACAGACGTGTACAGTTGGGCGGCAGCTGAGATTCGATGTATGGACCCATCTCGATTAAATTACCATGTCCCTTGTCTGTCAGCAGGTGCTGCCTCCAGTGGGCTTGTAGGAAAGATTTGAACCGGGTACCTGCCGATCCGAAGGCCTGTACTTTACCGATCCCGCCAAGACGATCGTCTTCGCGTGATGTCTCTGGTTTTATTTAGATACCGCTACAGGCTCACAGTTTCTGCTGTCGCATACAATCTCTGAGAGAAGAGAAAAAATTGCAGAATGATTTCACTTGTAGAAATAACGATACAGATATTGCGCAATCTCCCGGTTGCGTCCATTATATCTTACTTTTAGTATGTAGGAAAGCTGAACATTTTGCACCATTTGCTAACTCAAAAAGGTAAGCCTACCCTGAATTTTTCCAAATGTTCTGCCCACTCCTTGGTGTTGTATTTTCCATGTCAAACGATGTAAATTTGTAAACTGTGTTGACATTGTATATGTATATCTCACAGTATTTCAGTGATATTAATCTCATTCCATAGAGCTAAATGTATTGTAACCACTCCTATGTAATCGAATGGATAGAAGCTATTTATTTTAGATAAACAAGTTTAAAGATAAGATAGATAAAGATAAGTTAAAAGATATATTTTAGAGAAATTAATATTTCTACATGCTCATCATGTGTTTTTATTTCTCTCAAATAATTGCGACGAAAAATATTTTTTTCATATAGACTTAAACGAATTTAATTTAGTTTAAGAAACTGAGATATATTGGTACATATTGACATAACACATCAGTTTAATTAAGAGTAGATAATTACACACAATTATAAATTACGCGAGGTAAAAATTTATTACTACAGTAAAACAATAATAAAACCGCGATAAAGAGGTAAAATTATAAAAATATTATGTTAACACTTACGAATTTTATAAATACGCAATTAATATATCCAATAGCAATATACTATATTTATGTATTCTGCAAGAAAAACTTTGATCAATGACTTAAAATTCTGAGACAAAGTGTATATTTCCTCCTTCATTAAACAAAAGTAATGGTTAAATTTGAAGTAAAAAATATTTACTTTTATCTGTGTTTAATAGTTTCATTACTTATTTCTTTCACAAAAGAGAGAATAACGACTTTTTCTTAATCTTTTTAAAATGCTAAAATTTTTCTGATTGTTCATTTCTTTTATGAGAAATAAGTTAATATTTTTTAACCTTTTACAAAATAAGAATCAAAATGTTATATTTCAGTTTCCAATTTATAAAATTTTAAAAAATGTGCTTTTATTCACGTATTATTCTCATTTTTGCTTTTCGGCTATTCATTTCTAAATAACAAAATATAACAATCACTGAAACATAAATCACTTAAAATTTGTTTTCAAGCAAATTATTTTATGAAAAAACCTCAAATTTAAAAACGAAAATTTAACATAGTTTTTACTTACTTGCAATTTAAAACATTAGAATGCAGCAACTCCGGGAATATGTTTTTCAGCTATAAAATGAGAGATGTATAACAGTAAGAAACACTAAATTTTATGAAATAAAAAAATCATCTCCATACTGTGTCAAAATATCTTTCGGTGATGATATTTTGACAACCAAATGATTCCTAAAAAACTATGATTTTTTTAGGGATCATTTGGTTGTGGAATATTATAAAGTAAATCATTTGCTGTAACTGATTTGTGACATGGAATTTGTAAAAAATACAAAAAAAATTGTATTTAACTATAAAAATTTGTAAAATTCAACAGTTTGTGTTTTCTCTTGAAGTTAATCATGTAATTATCCCTTATTATACGAATACTATAAAAAGGTTATAATAGTATTTGTATAATAAGGGATATGTTAAATAATGTTGATTATACGACGCTTGTTTTTCCTGTAAAAAATATGAATTTATTTTGATGTATATGTGTTTAAAGTATGATTATTAAGACTTACTGGAATTTGTAAAGGTTTTAGAATAAACATGTATGAATAAATCAATTATATTTCAAACTCAAACAATATATTTAACATTTCAACAATCATTTAAACAAAATTATTTTGGTGTTTTAATAGTTTACCAATATAGGGGGAGGGTGTCACTGTTCAAGTAATAAATCTGGCTATCATTAATAATTACCAGTTATTACTAATAATAACTGCGTTTTTTGATAAGTGTGATAAATAATGCTCAAAGTGTCAAAGAAAATCGGATAGTTTGATTAATTAGCACGGATTTATTGAAACTGTGTGTAACATATATATATAACTTAAAAATATCTATGTGTTATGATAGTAAATCTGTTACGTTGTAGATATTAGTAGAGTTTAAGAAATATCCGACTACTTTAACCCCTTAAGCAGTCCATTTTTTTGCCCAAAATGTTCCAAGAAAAGGCACATTTTTTATTGAGCGTAATTAAGAACAATATCTAAGGAGTGTTGGAAAGCTAAAATCGTATTTTTGACAATTTGAGATTTTTACATTTTTAAATTGTATCGGTTTTAACCTTTCTAGAAATACCTTACTTTAACCTCTAGGGTAGTTAGAAGCTCTTAAAACCTATTTTTATACAATCGTTGAAACTGGGCCACTCCCATTTGAATGGCGAAAAATGTAAACAAAGTACTTCGTTTTTGCTTAAAAGTTGAACATCTGATATAAACCAAAACATGCATCTTTTTCTGTAAATTGAGACTTTTATTTTTTTTTATTTCCTAGCCGAATAGAAAAGTCTCAATGTATACATTAAAATAAATTTATCTCAAAATGTAAATTTTCATGTTTGATGTACATTTTCTGAGAAATTACTGTTCACAGGTATATGTAAATTTTTTATGATATATTTATAATGATGGCTAATATATACTGATACGTGCTTTTTGTAAAATAACTCGAAAAATTATTTTTTACGAATTTTTTATGTTAAAAATGGGTCAAATTTCGCAAAAAAAATATTTGATAAAATATTTTATAAAATATTAAAAAATTCAAAATTAGCTAAAAACTCATTTTAGTATAAAGAGAAAGGTGTACTTTAATCGTATAAAAAATTTCAAGCATGTATATATAACAGATTTTGAGAAAAGGTACATCGAAAACAGCCAATTTAACATTGTCAGTATAGGGAAGGGATGGCGAATCAATGGCACGCGACAAAATGTTTTCGGCACGTGAGTGATCAAAAAAGTTTGCATTTTAGCTCAAAATAACAAAGTTCACTACAAAGTATTACTAACAAACGCGAGTGATCATTTGTAGAGCGGCTGGGAATACAATCGTTTGCTATTGACTTGCCTTAGTTACGTAGAAGACTACAGTTGCTTATAATGCAAAATTTGTCTGCGCATAACATAGTCAATTTCGTTGACACAACTGTATTTTATTAAAGTTTGTGTTATATTTGCTATTTTTAATTTTTATTCAACATGGCTAATCCAGAGCAAAAAGTGCAAAATAGTAAGTGTAACAGAGAATTTCAAACTTGGTGAATCTAGAAAAGTGGCATAATTAGTAAAGGAGACAAAGCAGTGCGTGTTTTATGTTCTGGATCAGTAGTATGCAGAGCATCGTCTGTAAAATGACATTTTGAAACAAATCACAAATCCTTTTGTCAAAAAAGTAAACCACAGCAAAAATAATTAATTTCTTAGGAACCATTTGGAAAATAACTCCAATTCAGCAAGAATTCTAAAAGTAACACATCCTAAAATCCTAATATAAGTTATTTGTTATCCAATCTGCACGAACAGAAGTCACACTAATGTTACTTTAATTTGAATTACACGTATAACTAAAACATTTACAACCATACAGTGCACAAAAGGTACTTTTTCGTACCTTTGAGTTTCTTAGTATTTAGTTTTATTATTTTTTTCCCAATAATAATAAGTCAAAATTATTTGATGGCGCGTCTATACATCAAACATTTCTTAAGAAAAAAATGGCACGTTGATCCATAAAAGTTCGCCACCCTCGGTAGAGAGAGGGGTTTCGAACTCCCCTTAACATGATGCGAAAGTAGAAGAAATACTAATTTTCCATCTGACAGGTCACCAGCTATTTTTATGTTATAATTGTGGAACACAATACCCCCTAATTGTTTGCTTTTTATAAGTGTACTCTGCAACACATGCTATGAAGAATGTTTCAAATATCTTAAAAAAATTTATCTTATACACTGCTGGCCACCGTAAATACATCACTATGAAAGACAAGAGATAGCACAACAAAATTTATTTTGTTGACCAAGTATCAGATGATTAAATTTATAGATTTCTGTGAAGTGTGGTTCCTGCCAGAATCAGTAGCCAGAGTAGCCGCCATTGTTGGAGATCACTGCTGCCACACGCCTCGGCATTGATTCAAAAAGACTTTGAATGGGTTCTTGGGATACAGCAGACCAAGCAGCTTCCACACGTTGCCAAATTTGATTTGGTGTGGCAGTTGGGGGTGTAATCTAGATCAATCGATGAGCAACCATGGACCACATGTTTTCTATCGGCGAAAGATCCGGAGAGCGAGCCAGCCAGGGAAGCAATTCAATCTGGGGATTGACGAAGAACCTTTGGAAAATGAGTGCCACGTGTGGTCGCGCATTATCTTGTTGAAATATGGCTGTGGCCAAGCCCTGAAGGTAAGGCAGGACAACTAGCTCCAACATCTCGGAGATGTAGCACTGGCTGTTTAAAGTACCCGCAATTCGTACTAGAGGAGTGCGAGAGTAATATGCAATACCGCCCCATACCATAATACCCGTTGCAGGACCAGTGTAGCAGAGCATAATGCAGCTGTTCAGCCTCCTCTCTCCACGGTGTATCCAGACTCGAATCCAACCATCGTGGTGGTGCAGACAGATGACTTGTCAGTATAGACAACTTCATTCCATTCTGCCGCCCACATCCTTCTTTCACCGCACCGTTGGTGGCGGAGACGTCTGTGGTTCTGCGCCAAGGGTATACCAAGCAATGGACGTCTTACGGAGAGACCACTCTGCTGTAAACGGCGTCGAATGGTACGTGAAGACATTGAATGATGCGTTACAGACTCAATGTGCTGTGCTATGGTTCGTGATGTGACTGAGCGATCTGTCAGTGCCATGCGCACAATTTCCCAGTCCTCACGTGAAGTGGTGCACTGAGGTGGATGCGATCGACCACGTCGGTACGTCGTACCCTCCTGCATCCAACGGTCACATGTCTGCATTACAGTTGCTTGGTTTCGTCCAACACGACTACCGATTTCCCTGAAAGATAATCCACAATCTCGGTAGGCCATTATCCTTCCTCTATCGAACTCGGATACTTGATCAAAAGCTGATCGCTGTTTCCTACGAGACATAACTGATCGTTTTTTGAAAAACCACAAGAAAAACAAAATTGCCGAACTTGAAATCGTCGAAATCACGAAGCCTTAAAAAGCGCTTTTAGGTGGCGCCACGGGCGCGCGTGATGTGTGTCTGCGCTGAAATTCTAATCATTTGCATATCTCACCTAGTACGCTAATGCATGTTGTAAATTTCATGTTATTTGCATGCTTCCTTCAGGGTGTTGCATTTACGGTGGCCAGCAGTGTACTTACAAAAAAATCATGTCCGCGCCTCTTTTTCAAACGGTTGAGGATTTTAAGCGTGGGTGCATTGTGTATATGAACACACAATTTGACGCATGGTGTAATACCAATTCCTACATTGCAATGCAGACAGAGATAATATCAGCTTTTTTGGATTAACTTCCCGTTTTCATTTCTTTTCAAGCAAGAAATTGCACATTGCCTTGTCGATCCTTGTTTCTTATCGAATATTTTCAAGAATCTAAATTCCTGACTTCAAAGAAAAATTCTCAACTTTCCGCACAAAGAAAATCCCGGAGGAGAAGTATTTCAGAATCCCTTACAAACTAAAGTAGAATCTGTTTTTGTGTGGTCTTTTTTTATGCGCTTTTATTTTTGTGCGATTTGCGATTTTTTCTGTGCGATCTTTTTTTATGCGGTATAGGAATTTCAATGGCTTTAGTGTCATTGTAATATTTTATATCGATGTACCAGTGGAGTAACACAGAATGTTAGCCCCCCATGCAAAGTCAGATTTTGCCTTTAATGTTTTATAAATTAGGTAAATATGTACAAGGATTTAGTCATGCCTTGGTTCCCCAAGAGTCCCGGGGGTGCGGAGGGTGTAGGTAAAACCACTGCAATGTACATACACTCTATTCCAAAAAAAACGCCGCACCAAGAACGAGCCATCCGATAGATAGACGACACAAAAATTGGAAGGTAGAAAGATTATGCACAGAATAGAAAATGATTAAAATTTCAGAAAAATTGAATGGTTTATTTCAGAGTTACATAGTTACAAAGTAACGAGCTCAATAAGGTGTTGACCCATCTCTAGCCTGGATGCAAGCTGTCACACGCTGTACAATAGAGTGATAAAGCACCCTGGTTGTCTCTTGCGGTATTTCTAGACAAGTTTTCTCCAATTGTCGGGCCAGGTAATTAACATTCCCTGTTAGATGCAGTCGCCTTCCCATCATATCCTAGACAAGATCGATTGGAGAGAGATGTGGTAATCTGGATGGACAAGGAAGTGGTTGACAAGCTGTAAGATAGTTCACAGCAACACGCGTACCGTATGTGATCTGGTGTTATATGGCTGAAAAATAAGGCCAGGGTTCTGATAAAGGAACGGTATCAAAACAGTTCTCAAAATGTCATCGACGTACGGCTGTGCTGTAAGTGTGCTCTAATGACAACCAAAGGTGTCCGACTGTCAAAAGAAATGACGCCAAAGACAATAACTCCTCGTTGAGGGCATGTGTGACACGCAATGATGAAAGCAGGATCGGCACGCAGCCCTCGGTTTCTCCAGACACGTCTTCGATGACCGTCAGGACACAGTTGGAAGCGGGATTCGTCGTTAAACACTATAGGTCCCTAGTGAGCACGATTCCAATCTAATAGAGCTAAGTATCACTGTAATCTGGCTCGAAAAGGTGCAGGCGTAAAAGGCAGGTGGCGTAGCTATCGATACGAGCGTAAATTTCGCTCTATCAGCCGTTTGTGAATGGTCATGGTGGACACACGTGTGTGTGTCGTACGTCTGATGGGGTTGATAACGATGAATCAGACGCAGTGACAGCTGATCTGACAATCAATTTCTCCTCCCAATCTGCTGTGGCCCAAGGTCGACCGCTACCCTCATGAACTTGAAATCTGCCATCTTCCAACCATTCTTGCCATCGTCCTCTAATGGCCGCATCGCTTCGAGCGATTCTCCGATTTACCCAACCTGCCTCTTTCAGTCCAATGATGCGACCTCTTTCAAACTCTGACAGTTGCTCGTAAGGAGCTCGAATCCTACGGCGAGGCATTTTTTCAATCATCGAAAGGTATCCTAAATTGAAATGCAACCGAAATTTTCACCATTAGACTGAGAATCGCTTCTTATAAACACCTGATGAGTGCGCAGTTTCGATGCGCTGTAGCTCCCCCTATTCATTCACTGGACACCAAATTTTAATCATTTGCATGTTCGGTACAAATGTCTTTTCCTACGAAATTTTATTTGCAACTCCTTCTTGGAGCATCGTTTTTTTAATATAGAGTGTGTATACACTTCAAGACGCTCGCTTCATTTGTTATAAACAGTTTTCCGACAATGCACGTTTAGTTGATTTCTCTCAGAGCGCCAACAGTCTGCGCCTGATTCATGACGAAACTTTAACTGACTGTGGCAATATCAGTAATTTGATGGATTATATAGACGAACAAGAAGAACCGGTTTCTTTGAAAGCGGATAAAATATATGCAGTGATCCAGCTTTCCAAGAAATTGGGAAAGCATTTTCTTAAAATAGATACCAATTCCGAAAGGAGTGTGAAATTTCAAAAAGAGCTTCGATCATGCATATTTGGCTATCGTGACATTTACAAGCAACTGACCAACCGAACTTAGTCGCAAAAATTTATCCCTTACTTTATATTGCCAAAAATAAATAAATTGAAATTATATCTTCAAGTGACGAAAGCGATTATGAACTTACTAGCTGTTATACCCGTTCTTCGCACGGGTGAACTGAAAACACAGATTGAAGGATAAAGAAGATTTAATGAGTTAATTTTACGTGAATTGCAAATTAAACAAAAAAAGCTTTTTGCATATCTCAGCTAAACAAAAAAAAGATAGAAAAAACATCTTTGTTAAATTTTAAGTATGTAGATCTAATAGCTGATAAAAGGGATTTTTTTTATTTATAACTCCCCATAACACTCTTGAGGGTAGATTTTTGAAAATACCTCCCTAAGCTGATCTCTGCTCAGCAAAAGTAACACTTTGTTAAGTTTTGTGTAATGAACGCTAAAAATAGTGTAAATAATATATACCTGAAAGTGTAATACATTAATATTACTTTCAACTGTATTTATTTTATGTTAAAATTGTAATATTCGCAAGCAACGCCGTTTCTTAAATTATAATGGCGATTCAATGAAAAACAACGAAATGTTAACGATAGAGTCAAGTTGGCAAATGTCTAGTTACTTTCATAGCTCGAGCTTTATTAGAGCTTTGTAAGACCCGCCGTGTAGGGGATTGATGCACGTTAATGCTTTATCTGCCACATTATGATTTACTGCAGTTTATTTCATGCAATATTTTTTTGGATCACTACATTGAAAATTAAGGGATATACATAAACGAAGTACACCACTTTGGGAAGTTTAATCCGTTAGAGATAATAAATTAAAAACATTCTACTGTAAAATTAATTATATACACCGTTCAGTTAAAATAAATTGTCAAATCGTTTTCTAAGGTATTCATTAACATACAAAAACATAAGACACTTAAATTTTGACATGAACTATGTGACGAATCAGTACGGAATCTTTCCACTAATCTTCTTAGGGGTCTTTTTGGGGAATATAAATTCGCGCTTATTTCCAATCAACTCCAAAAAGGTGAACGGGATATGCAAAATAGATAAGGTATTTAAGTCGATTGTTCTAAGCTAGCAAATGCAGATGATGGAAGGCTATTGAGCCAGCAACTTTAACCTCAATCTTAGAGGATTCCAGGATATTAGAATCATGAAGACGTCGTGCTGCTATTCGACGGAAGTATCAGAAAGCTGATATAAGCCAGCGGTAAATGTAATTTACGTACGCTTAAAATAAGCGTCAGTTTAGGCGAATTAGTTAAAGTTAATAAAAGTTAAGAATTCGAGTACGTGTATTTCTCGGACCTCCTATTTCGGTAGACCTTACTTGATCTTGAACGTAATTATTAGTTAAATGCATTATTTGTAATTTAATTTAATATAAAGGTAAATCCCTTTAGTTGACGTAACATAAAAGTATTACATTTTATCAGAGATTTTTTTTAGAAATTGAAATAATAAATAAATATTATTATTATTATTCAAAATGTCTCTTAGTGGTTATTTGCCTCAAATTAATCTTGATGTCCAAGGTGAGACCCAGCGGTCTCCACAGCAATTTTTTCGGTCCAAAAATAATAATCTTTGCAATCTGCTGAAAACCCCGTCAGCTGAAAACGCATTTCTCCTGCAAAACTATTCTCCTTCCCCGCTAAAATACTCATCATAGAACCCGTGCTGCCAGATATCTTGCAAGAGTAGATTTCAAAGAATATTCCTGCTAAGTATTGGTAGAATATTCCTTCTAAGTTGGTGTGGTGTGGTAGTTAGGAGAAGGAGGTGCCAGCTTAGGTGTCGTCCACGTCACTTGACCATGGTTCAAAATTACGGGGTATGTTGCCAAAAGCCCTCGTGAAGCTGAACAGTGCGACGTTAATATTCACTCACTCCAAAAAATACTGTACAGTAGTTATAATTATTTTTATACTAAAAATGCAATATCCACCTATTCAATTAAAATTATAGCGTTATAATTAACTACTAACCACAAACAAACTATGCAAATATGTCCAAATGATGTAGCGTGAAAGACAAAGTTTATCTACTGTACATACCAGTAGCAATAAAAGTATTTATTTTGAAGAAAGATTAATTTCTTACCACCAAATGTGCATAATAAAATCCTTAAAAAAACATTCAAATAAAGAGAGATTTATAACAACCTCTCCCTTCAAAACTTAGTTTGATTCTGAAATAAAAAAAATTAGGGATTATGCTGATCACAGGAATTAATTAGAAGCCTGCGCAGCCAAAATAAAAAGGGTTCTTTCACAAACAAAAGATAGATATATGCTGACGTGGACTTTTTTTGCAGCGCACGCCAGAATTGCTTGCAGATGGCAAAATTTTTTCCTACTTACTTGACAAATATTGTTATATTTTGGACACCTCTCACAATATCTTTATAAATTATAGCCTATGCTATAAGTTATAGCCTATGTGTTATTCTGATGTATAAGCTATATTACTGTAAAGTTTCATTAAAATCCATTCAGTTGTTTTTGCGAGAAAGACCTCCAAACATCTCTCGTCACAAACTTTCGCATTTATTATATATATTAAATTCATCACAAGAAAATGAGCGATTTCGATTACTATGAGTAGCATTGAATTATGTATGTGCATTTTGAAAACTTTTTGATGTATACAATGCGAAACTAAATGTTTTAAAAATGTTTCCATGCGTAATTTAATTATTCATTTTGTCGCGGAAGTACTTTCTCATAAGTTTTGTAAGGGATTGGCGTATTTTCTAAGTGTGACTTCTTCAAGCGGTCCCTCTCCACTGCATAAAAAAATTGTGTAGTATTTCAACTAATTTGTGTGTGTGTGTGCTTGTTATATGTAAGAATTTATGAAATTTTCGAATATTTTTTGTGCGTTTATTTTTATGCAGTCCCTATCTACCGTACAAAAACAGGTTCTACTGTAAGTCTCTTAAAAACACCAGCATGAATAATTTCACTATTAGAAATAAAAATTTGTGCGAATCAAAGAAAGAAAAAAGAAAGTACCAATTCTCACACAGCGTAAGAGCAAACCGGTTGTGGCCAGTTTCCGTTAGCCCGTACGGTGAATGGGCAAACAAATTAAGGGGTTAAAATTGTGGATTTAGTCAAAAATTGACAAAACATTTTATGATTATATTTTGCCCGTCATCATATTAGCTTTTTAAGTATCTAAAGTCTTTTTGTTTTTCATTCACTAGAACAAAAATTTCAACTGTTTTGGTAAAAGTAGATGCCACTTTCGGTTAATAAATGCTGACCGAAAGTGGGGTTTTGAAACCAAAACTATAAGTTTCTCTCGGTTTCTTCCCCTTTTTTAAAACATTTTTTGAAGTTAAGTATATTTTAATATTTTATTTAAACGCTACAAAGAGGCCCCACTTATTATTCTTGTTAAGGTACGTTGAATTACAGTAAAATTTGTGAAAACCTTAAAAGAGCAACGCACACCCCAAAACCGACAAAGAAACACATCAAATTGGCAATTATGTAAAAAAAAAATCACAACTATCAAGCAGTTTGTGAAGGGCTCAAGCGTCTTTTCATTAACATGTCCTTTGGTTTCTTTGGGGCCAGAATTAATGGCAACTCTTTTCCAACCAAATCCAAGAAGTGAAGCGTGAGGGAAAGATGCAAATTAAGAAGCTTTTAAAAATCAGAACTTAGAGTAAGCTGGGTGGCAATTTGAGGAACGTAAAGATAACCCTTGGTTCAAGCGTGAAGAGGTTTTGGAAAACGTTAAGTACAGCAAACAGAAATTGTACGTGATAGAGAGCCATTAAGGTATCCGACTACCCTAAAATCATGATTTTTTTCAAAAATTGACAAATTTTTTTTTTATGATTTTATTTTATAGGCCATCATATAAGCTTAATAAAAATACCAAGTTTTTTATTTTCCAATCACTAGAACAAAAATTACAAGTATTTTAGTAAAAGCAGATGCTATAACTTTACACAAGGTGACAAACTTTAAAATGCGTTTTACTCGAAATGTGTTTTTTTGCGAAAAGTTCAAACGGGGACAGCGATTGCTCAAAAGTTTTTAAAATAATTTGCTGAACTTTTTGTGTATGTTATGTATAACAGTAGAAGTGTTTTGATCTTCAGATTTATCAATCGCTGCTCTATTTTAAAATTTACAGTCCTTTATGTGGATATAATCACTTTCTTTTTAAGCAATTTCATATAATCACTAAGATAAAGTGCTCTAGGTTTTGTAAAAATTGAAATATCTCTTATCCTGAAGGTCATTTCAAACACGAATAATAAAGTAACACATCAAAATTGAAAAATTAAGAATTTTCTCATAAAAAATTTGTACAGAGAGGGCCCCGTTTATGTAATTTTTGTACATTTTTACCAGTTTTTTCCCATTTTAATAATAATAAATTTTTTTCTGCTTTCAATTTTAAGATTTTTTCCTTAAAATATACTAAATAAATCTAAAAATCACAAAAATCCTCATATTTCCATTTTTTCAAAAAAAAGTTGTCGCAAGTAGTCGGATACCTTAAGTCAAGGTACATACCATTGCACTCGAGTAAATACGCAACTTCATCTAGGATTATTGAGATCGCTACTTCAGACTATATTAAAGGTAGGAGTGACTATTTAATATTCGGATCTGTGATAGTCAAGAAATAGAGCTTAGAAGAGTTAGTATTGATAGTGGTCCAGGTTACGTTAGTTCGGTATTATATATTGTGTGTTTAGCCACCGTAAATTCTCTCATATATATTATTATCTAATTTGTTAGACGCTTAAGTTAAAGATCTTAATAAAGTCAGTTTAAGATCATGTCTGCTTCTAGTTCTTCCGTTAATCCTACACTTCTAGCTCACACTGATAATCAAGAAGGGCATCCGAGGGGGGCACCCACATATTGGCGCCCAACGAGATTTAATTTATAATACCCCAAGGTAAGAAGTGAGAGTGGGTTTAATGTTTTATCAGAAGAGTACTTTTCTGGGTCCGAGAACGTTCAGGAATTTTTAGAGGGTATTGTCAATCAAATAAGATTACTTGAGATACCCAATGATTTGTCATGTGCTTATTTGAAAGGTCCTCTCCTGGGGAGGGCCCCAGATTGGTACCAGATATTCGGATCAGCGTCAGTGCAGAATACCGCCACGGACTTAGCACAGTTAAAAGCAGCGTTCTCAAAAGCATTCCCTGCCATACGCAATAAGAAAGATTTAGAGATTAAGTTTTATGCGTCTCAGCAGAGACGGGACTGGGAGCCAAAGGATTTTGTTTACGATTTATTAAAACTGAATAAAAGACTAAAACTGGGGATGTCAGAGAAAGCACTAGTAGATCCTATTTCGTTAGACTTGAACCACAAGTGCAAGATTATGTGGAGGTTCGAAATCCACAAAACACGGTCCAACTGTTGGAGGCCTTGTCTAAGTTTCAGGAAAGATATTCATGCAAAGCAATGTGGGGTTCGGGGAATAGTGATAATGTGGAAAGATGAGGTTGGAATGAGCGTAGGATGTCTAATGCTGATAGTCGAAGAAATTCGAGAAATTCGGAAGATGGGCGTAGACCGAGTAATGGCAGAAATGATTATAGGGGTAACTACGAGAATGGCCGTCAAGGAAATCAGTGGTTCGACAGCAGGAATAGATTTCAGAAGGATGATCGAAGATTTAACGATAGGGGATACCAATTTAGAAATGGAGGTCAAAAAGTCGATTTTAGTAGAGGGGACCGCAGAAATAGAAGTTCGAGTGAGAATTTTAGTCGAGGCGATAGGAGGCAAAGGGGACGATTGAATGTTTTGAAAGTTCGTGATGTTCAAAGTGATCAGACTCAGTCGGCAGATGAGGTACCGATTAAACTTTCTGCAATATGCATGTCTCCAGTGGAACTTCCATATGTTCCTATTTTGTTAAATGATACATTTACGAAAACGTTACGGGATACTGATGCGGAGAAGTCATTTATATCGGAGGAGATATACAAAAAGTATTTTTTTTATAAGTAAGTAAAAAAATCGCGTGCTCCGGTGATCACAGCACAGGGAGATAAATGTTAAAATGTAGGACTTGTGGAATTGAATGTTCGAATTAGGGAGTTTGAAAAGCCTTGTTTGTTTCATGTGTTGGCAGATTTGTAATACCTATGTATTCTCGGGGTGGATTTTATAAGTGGATCGAAGATAATTTTGGACTTTGATCGGAAATCGTTGGTGATTCCTGATTCGCAAATTGATACGGTGATTAAAACGATTGAGGAAGGAAAAGTAGAAATAGATCTTTCTAAGACACGGTTAGAGGAAAAACAGAAGCAGGAGCTGAGGGATTTGTTTAATAGGTTTCAGGGATTATTTTCAGATAAATCGGGGCTTACACATGTTTTACATCATGAAATTAACATGGGAGATAAGCCACCTGTTGTTTCTCGTCCGTATTTTTCCGACAGGGTAAAACAAGCAATACTCGATTATCATGTAGACAAAATGTTGAAAGAGGGAACCATAATTCCGATTCAATCCCCGTACGCGTCACCAGTTGTGTTAAATAGAAAAAATAATGGGTTACCGCCGGATAATCCGGAAGCATATAGATCTGCTGCCGACTATCTGAAACTTAATGCTATTACAAAGTATCCCCGTTATCCCTTACCCTTAATAGATCATTTAATAATGAACATACCCCATACCACGATTATGTCGACTCTTAACCTCAGATCTGGGTATTTTCAACTGGCAGTAAACCCCCGTGATATAGTTAAGACCACGTTCGTCACGAAGAATGGCACCAACGCATTTCGGCGTATGCCATTTGCCATATCAGGGGCGGCTCCCAATTTTCAGAAGTTGTGTATTCGTACAATAAATGAACAACGCACACAATGTGCGAGTGCTACATATAAAGTAAACAACATCGTCTAGCTGTTTGCACGGGAAATTACCATTACGCATGCGTATTGGAAATCCCTAGCCAAATGTATCCAAAATTGTTGCATTGACCCAACTTCATTGGTAATTATTAACATTAACTGGTAAATGCATTAACTTTTAATAAATGAGTCAATTTGACCGATTTAGTTTGTCATTAATAACCGGAGATTAATAGTAACAGATAAATCGCACTGACCGAAACATACATAACATGCTGGCAAATCAAACAAATATTTGTTCAGTGTTACCGATTTTAGAACATCGCTTTGAACTGAATCGTAATCGACATGAGAATACAATATTTCTGCACTTCTTCTGTTTCTTGTATCGATGACTTCTTTCCTTTTGTATGAAGCAGAGTTGAGAGGGAGAGTGAGCAAGTATGAAAATGAAGCTGAAAATAAAACAAGAAAAGTTCTTCATTGCAGTGAAACTTTTTAATTTTCATTTACAAAGCTCAATGAAAATTTATGCCAATTTTGAATTTTAAAGAAGTATGAAAATATATTAAAACATGGTGGTAGTTTCATGTTTATTCTTTCTTTGTACATTCGTATCTCTGAAACTTTCATTCCATTTAATAGAACATTTCTTCATTTTACGCAAGTTTTTTTTACATGTATCACTATTTTAGTACTATAACATGGCTTCTTAGTTGACTAGTTGTCTGCTATCCCTTTTTTTTGGTTTCTCGGCACCCCAGGCGAAAAGACGCACTAAATGACTCCTTCCTTTAAAGTGAGTGATAGATAGGCCACGCATATTCATTAATGCGAAGTCATTCATATGGTTGATTTAACTCGTGGTCTTGCTACATATGTGTAGAAAGGATGGTTCGCCATTGTGAGGTGGAAAGGCCAGGTTATTTGTATTATGCATCGGAATGATATGTCGATTTATGGCTCGTCCTTTCAACGCATGGCGACAAAAAGAGTGAGGGTTAGATTGGACATTGACTTGTAAGATCCAAGGATGTTTTGAACAGATTTTGAGGGTGCCATGTGCAGGACCATGTTCTTTCCTATCAAGAACGGAATGGAAAGGAATAGAAAGAACGTGAGACTTCCTGTCCGGAAGTTTAAAAAGGGAAGACCAGCGGGAAGGAGCGAAATAAAAAGTAAACTTTTGTCTTTCTATTTGAGTTCCATTGAAAAGAGCCCTTACTCGACGACAAATGATCCGATGTGTAAAGTCAAAAATGCTTTATAAATTTACAATTAAAATTGTAAATTAAAAAAAATTAACTTAAAGTTGTGTGCTCAGTCTCACTACCTGGATATTTTATTAAAGCTGGGACCACGCCGTAACAATACGATAACCATGAAATCTTTTTCATAAAATTATAAGCAAAACGGATTTTTGCGGTAAAGGTTGTAAGTTAATGAAATGGTATTAAGCTTGTGGAAAAACATGTTGTTGTTGTTACAAATGCCACCTGATCGGCAAAGGCCAGATCAAGGCCCACGAAATTCATCATAGGAAAGGGCTAAGTGACGCATGTCGTTAGCCGTAGCTTTGAGCACCATACAAGTGACAGAAGGATTTAGCTCGGTTTCAACCCAATTTAGAGGGAGAATCCCCTGGGAGTGGTCAGGGGCCTCCCAACTCTTTTCCCCTTCCACCCACCTCACGAGAGGACTTGTGGCTCGACGGCTATTTAAAGTACCCCCATGCCGCGAAGGCACTATACATTTACAAACATCCATGTCTTCTCCGGGATTCGAACCTACTCCCAACGGCACAGCAGTCAGCGTCGCTAACCATTATACCGGATGGGCGACTGGATAAACATATACTTGTTTAACAAAATTGCATTGGTTTTCACTTCTAATTTCGATACTTACCAGATTTATCACATGCGGTTCCGTTTGCGAATGGCTGAAAAAATGGCGGACATTTACATGTTTTCCTTCCATTCGTACTCACATCACATTCGGCTCCCAGGACAGAGCATTGTTTTTGGTTTTCTTCAATATCACAGATATCTACAAGAAAATAAGACTGATATTTCTATTCCATGAAAAAGGATTGAGTTAAATCCTTGCAGACAGAAAGGGAGAACTGTTGTATTTTAAGTCATTCCTTATATACGAAATGTGAAAAACACACTTAATTTTATCAAAAAAAAAATTGGGGGGGACTACATTATTTTTTATATAGTTATTCTTAAAGCAAATATTAACCCATCAACTGTCAGGTAAATTTAGAGCATCTTGCTCTGGGTGGTAAGATTTTATTTTAAAGAAAATATGACAATTTACAAATTATTATAATATGAAGTTACTGACATAATAATTGTAATGGTATTTAAGGGAATTTTTATGTAAACAATAACATAAAAAAGTTAACATAAATTCCTACTTTGTTAGAAAAAAATACAGGCGCTATCTGTTGCAGCTAATTGTAACTGCGACGGAAATAAGTAGAATAATAATAAAATTCTGACAGAATAAATTTCAAATTAAAAAAATAAAATTTAATTAAAGAATAAATGTTTGAAAAACACTTTTCAACATCAAGTGTCACCCACTACAAGCTTAAAAAAATTTATTTGAACTTGATTGGATGAATAGAAAGTATTTTATTGACGATTGAAAATTTGAACAAGATAAATATATAGAGAGTGTGAGCTAATAGTGGGAATTGGAAAAGATTACTATGAGATAACTCGTAGCGGGTGTCCTAAATAAAAATCCTTGTAAAATCGAGTTACCTTGTGTGTTAAGTATTGTAGTAGCGTTGGCAGGTTGTCGACCTATCTGTTTCATTGAACACCTCCTTTATTATGAAGCTCACAGCAGATTAAAACACACTTGCGGTACATTTTCACACTGAACAAGCAGCGGCATGGAGAAGAACACAAAGAGATGCAGTCAATTGCATTCTTATATGATGAAGGCAAGCAGACAAACAGAGAGGCGATTACACGAGATTTTGGCTTTTATACCGGCAGTGGTTATTACGTAGTACTAGTTCTGATTGGCTAGAATGGGTGTGACAGGGATTTCAGACTAGCCGATATATATATATACATACATACATATACATACATACAAACTCATACACATACATACACATACATATACTTATACATATACATACATACACATATACATATACACATACACATATACATATACACATACACATATACATATACACATACATACACACATACATAAATATACATACATACACACCTATACATACATACACATACACACATATACATATATATACACATACATATACATACATACATACTGACATATACATATACATGTGTATATGTATGTATATATATATATATTATATATGTATCTATGTATATGTATGTATGTATTTGTATGTATGTATATGTATGTATGTGTATATGTATATATAAATATATATATATATATATATATATATATATATTTGTGTGTGTATATAATATATATATGTATATATAATATATATATATGTGTATATATATAATATATATATGTATATATATATAATATATATATGTGTATATATAAAATAAATATATATATATATGTGTATATATATAATATATATATATGTATATATAATATATATATATGTATATATAATATATATATATGTGTATATATATATATATATAATATATATATGTATATATAATATATACAGGGTGATTCAAAACAACGTGGACAAACTTACATGGTAGATCAGTCATACAACAAGGATCAAAAATCGCATATGAACAGTGGGTCGCAACTGCGATCCGGATCAGCTACAGGGCTTCCAAAAAAATACATAACATAAAGAGAAGTAACGAAACCATTACAGATAATTTTATTGTTAATGACTCTCTCACATTCGACTAATGTCGAGCTTACAGCAAATGCTCAAAGTTTTTTCCAGAAGCATCGAGACACGCCTGGCATCTACGTTGCATGGAACAGCGCACCTTCTCAAAAATACCAGGTGTATCTCGAACACATCCTACTGCCTCAACGATCCTTCCTACCAAGTCTTCCGGCGTTGCAACAGGTGTTTCATAGACAAGGCCTTTTAAAAGTCCCCATAAGAAAAATCCAAGGGAGACAGATCTGGTGATCGTGCTGGCCATGCAATCGGTCCACCGCGACCAATCCAGCCGCCAGGAAAAGTAGCCTGCAGATGTGCTCTGACGTCTATGCTGAAATGTGCAGGAGCTCCGTCGTGTTGAAATCGAATACGTTGACGAATAGGCATCGGAACATCATTCAGCATTTCGGGCAGAACCTCTTGCAAGAATGTTAGATACACGGAACCGTTAAGTCTTTCTGGGAGAATGTACGGACCGAGTAAACAGTCTCCTACAATGCCAGCCCACACGTTAATGGAACATTTTCGTTGTGCGCCATGTGGACGTATGGCATGGGGGTTTTCATCCGCCCACGTATGCAGGTTGTGAAAGTTCATCACACCCTCTAATGAGAACGTAGCCTCATCCGTGAAGAGAACACTTTCTGAGAAGTTTCGGTCTGCATTACTTTCGTGCAAAAACCACCGCGCAAAATCCATACGTTTGTTGTAGTCTCCCAGTTCCAGTGCCTGGACGCGTTGTAAATGATAAGGATGTAGTCGTTCGTCATGTGCAATGCGCCAGACGGTAGTTTGGGGGATATGGGTCTCTCGGGATATAACTCGTGTACTTGTTGAAGGATTACGCTCCAGCTCTTGGAGAACCCTGTTTTCAGCATCAACCGTCCGAGTTGTTCGTTGGCGACCAGTATCCAGCTTGTGCACGTTGAACGAGCCGGTTTCACACAATCGTCGATGCAGAGTGGCAAAGAATGAGCGGCTAGGCAACTGTCTACCAGGATATTTCGCACGATACATTCGCAAGGCTTCTCGTCCATTACATTTGGCCATGCCGTAAATTAAGTGCATGTCAGCCATTTCGCGGTGTGTGTAAGTAGGCATGTTACGCCTAACGCATCCACGGCTCGAATGAAGACAATCTCCGTTTGCTCAGGTCGTGTTTGTTTCGCAACGCCCTCTCGTGGCTCTAGCGCCCTCTACGGGCGTTTGTGATCCTATGTTCATATACGATTTTTGATCCTTGTTGTATGACTGATCTACCATGTAAGTTTGTCCACGTTGTTTTGAATCACCCTGTATATGTGTGTATATATAATATATATATATATGTGTATATATGTAATATATATATATATATAATATATATGTGTGTATATATATAATATATATATATATGTGTATATATATAATATATATATATGTATATATAATATATATATATATATGTGTATATATATATAATATATATATATGTATATATAATATATATATGTGTGTATATATAATATATATATATATGTGTATATATGTAATATATATATATATAATATATATGTGTGTATATATATAATATATATATGTGTATATAAATAATATATATATGTATATATATAATATATATTTATGTGTATATATATATAATATATATTTATGTGTATATATATATAATATATATTTATGTGTATATATATATATATATTTATGT
The DNA here is from genome assembly GCA_019973935.1 of Trichonephila clavipes. Lineage (NCBI taxonomy): Eukaryota > Metazoa > Arthropoda > Arachnida > Araneae > Nephilidae > Trichonephila > Trichonephila clavipes. Next base: position 204,007 of record BMAU01021306.1, read on the forward strand.
GTATATATATATAATATATATGTAAGGATAATTAAATTAGATTAAAAATTAAATTTCCTATCTAGCACTTGACTCATCTTTCTCAGATCATACCTTCAAGTATCAAACTAATCAGCCATTTATTTCTTCCGAACATATGACATAGCCAATAAACATGTCTAATTCCAGATCGTTAGATTTAATAGTCAACATATGTCAGCATTAACTTGCCAGCAACCTCTTCAAAGCAGCGATACTTACCATATGTTTTTCAAGTGTTATCATCTTGAAACCACCACCATGGCGTGCTTTTTTACTGCCTGCTCTTAGCATCAGAACAGATGTACAAATGAAGGAATAAAGGTCGTTTTTTCACTTTTCGAACTTTAATCTGATTCTGTCTTAAAAAATCATGACAGAATTAAAGCCGGTAGGATTAACTTGCTAATGTAGTTTGAAAACTTTAACTTAAATCAGTTCTTGAAGTTAAAAAAAAAACGAGCGCAAAGTATGCCAGCTATCGAGATAAATGCTGTGAATAACGATTACGGGACTCAATCAAACGATATTTCTCTCTTTGCTGAGGACGTCGGATTGCCGGAATAAAAAATGGTATGGGGAAAAAGAAAAGCGCTAGTAACCCCGGAAGAATATCGCTCTTAACACCGAAAAGAATGCAATGTTTACCGCCGAACGATATTCTGTCTTTGCTGAAGAGGCCATCCAGTTTACCGTGAATGGAAGAAACATTCTAATGGAGAAAAAAAAGAGAAGCGTGAATCCCCCTATTCCCCCGTGATGAAAGACGTCACTCCCTTTCGCCAGAAAGATAAAAGGAAAAATCTTCTTCGCCGGAAAGTCTGCACGGTAATATTGTCAATTTGACCACCATATAATAATAGTGAAGTACCAACATTGAAAGAAAAATAAATAAATTAAATCTTACTAGTGAAATAACGTGACAACAGCATCTGGATTAATGTTCACCAAGGAGTTCTGCCGTTGCAAAGTGGAGGTCAGTTAAATTGTATATTTCCAATTTTAGTAACATTGAAGAACTGAGTTTTGCTGAACAGAACTTTGCGAAAAAGAATAATATATGATATGATATGGTATTTAATTTTTATAATATAGTTGTGTTATAAATGAGATATTTTCTTTATATTTTAATTGAGAAAACAAAATATATAGGTTTAGTCATACAATATTTTGAGAAATTTTAATATACTTCTCATAATTTTATCTTAAGATGTCGAATGAGTTAAGAGTTATGATAGAAATTGGTGTTTTAAAGTGAAAGATATAAATTAAGTTTTTAGAAAAATGACTAATGAGAGAACTAATACTATGAGATATTGATTTTTATAAGAAACAAAAGTGAAGTCAAGTTGTATTCTTTTTTCTCCAATGAATTCAATATTGTTTTGTTAATTATTTTATTCAGCAGTAATCTTATTGCATGTCATTTAATTTTTTTTTTATTTTGAAATTGTGTGTTTTGATATACCGGCCATATATCAGGATTCACTATTTCTCGAAATTTTCCTTATCTAAAATTAAAATTAATTTAATAACTTGAAGCTTATTTTTGGATATTACACAATGGATAAGCCAGAATACAATCATTATAATTTTGTATATGTCTCGAAACATTAAGAGGACAAACTTGTTTAGTTTGATATGTACACCTCTCATTGTTTCTTATCAGCATCCCTGAACATCTGTGAGTTGATGACGCAGATTTCTCAGAGAGATGTGTTCAAAATTAAGTAAGGTGATACAGTTTTATTAGTGAATGTGTGATGCAAGAGAAACTCAAGAATTTTTGTCTATGAAACGTATTTTTAGAAGGTTACGGAAAGATTCAAAATATTGCATGCGATATCAAGTTACAATGAATATTGTGAAAATTTTTCAGAAATATTAAAAGTTATTATTGAAGTGAGTCCACTCTTCCGACTCAAAATAATAAAAAAGAGCTCTTATATTCTTATAATTTTTATATTTTATAACACATATGAAATAAAATATTGTTTATTGTGTTGGATTGTGCATAGAAGTTGTGTGTTATACACCGTTTTCATATTATCAATAATTTCATTTTATTGGTGTCTATATTTTTTTATCTTTTTAAAAATGTATTTCATATCTATGCAAAATTTAGTGTATCAATGGCGCCAGAGTAGATTTTTATACAAAATTATTATTTTAACATTTGTATGATATCATGTATTTTTATATTTACTATCTTATTGTTTGGTATATTATTTTCCAATATCAATTTTTTTTAAAAACATTATCTGCTAGCTATAATATAAATCTATTATTATGAAGGAATAGGAGGAAACGCGAGCTCTTTTTCTGGATGTCGAATAGATTTAAACAAGCTAATCTTCAATTATATGTATGGAAATTCATTTTTATCAATTAATTGTCATTACTGTGTTTGTTGTTATAATTTCGTTTATTATATTGCATTTTGATTTTAGTATTCCTATTGCTTAAATATTTCTACTGTGTGTAATATGTCTTTCTAAATAACTATGTATTGTTTTGTGTTTGTTGAAAATTGATTAAGTTTGTAAAGAGAGAAAAAACCACGCCATGACTCCCTTTTAAAATTGGGGGGCAAATGTAAGGATAATTAAATTAGATTAAAAATTTTAAATTTCCTATCTAGCACTTGACTCATCTTTCTCAGATCATATCTTCAAGTATCAAACTAATCACCCATTTATTTCTTCCGAACATATGGCCTAGCCAATAAACATGTCTAATTCCAGATCGTTAGATTTAATAGCCAACATATGTCAGCATTAACTTGCCAGCAACCACTTCAAAGCAGCGATACTTATCATGTTTTTCAAGTGTTATCCACTTGAAACCACCACCATGGCGTTCTTTTTTACTCCCTGCTCTTAGCGTCAGAACAGATGTACAAATGAAGGAATAAAGGTCGTTTTTTCACTTTTCAAACTTTAATCTGATTCTGTCTTAAAAAATCATGGATATATGTGTATATATATAATATATATGTGTATATATATATAATATATATGTGTGTGTATATATAATATATATGTATATGTATATATATATAATATATATATAATATATATATGTGTGTTTATATATAATATATATGTATATATATAATATATATATAATATATATATAATATATATATATGTGTATATATAATATATATATATACGAGGGATATTCGGAAACTAAGGTCCGTTTACTTATAAAACATAAAACATTACAGATTTTTTCAAAACACTTTATGTTTTAAATTCCTTACATGTGTCTCTACTGTTCTACATACTTTCCATATTTGTATAAACATTTGTCATCGCATCTGTATGCCTAAGTCGTAGACGTCTGCCGCCGGTGAGGATAACCAGTCTTGAACTTCTTCTTTCACCTTGCCAGCTCTGTCGAAGCGCTTGCCGCCGAGAAACTCTTTTAGGTAGAACCATGGAACGTAAGTGAAAATCACTCGGAGCCCAGTCTGGACTGTATGCCTGCCATGGTTGGATACCTTATCCACTGGGCTACCGGTGGTCAATCTGTTCCCATCCAAAAGATCTGATCAGATTTTGTGTGTTAATGGCAGAATGGGGTATGGCATTGCCATGCAGCAACAGAACTCCAGACGTCAGAAGACCACGTCGCTTATTCTGTATCGCACGTCTAAGTTTAGTAGGGGTAGTGCAGTAAGCGGCTGCATTTATTGTTGTCCCTTGTTGAATAAACTCGACTAACAAGACCCCCTGTCTATCGCAAAACACGGTTGCCATAACCTTGCGTGTTGAGATTGTCCGCTTGGCCTTTACTCTGACTGGTGTGACGCCATTCCATTGACTGACGTTTAGACTCTGGGGTTATGTGAGAAACCCACGTCTCATCCCCTGTGACAATCCTCTCTAAAAATTGATCACCTTCTTTATGATATCGATCCAAAAAATCAAGAGCACAAGCCATTCTTTTCAGTTTGTGTTCCTTGGAAAGCAGCCTGGGAACACAACGTGCACACAATTTGCGAAATTTCAACTTTTCGGAAACGACTTTGTGCAAAGTTGTTCTACCCACATTCGGAAATTCTAATGCTAAAGTTGAAATTGTGAATCGCCGGTCTTCACGAATCTTTTCATCCAAGGCATTGACCAAATCATCTGTGATCACTGATGGTCGACCGGAACGCGGTTCATCATGAACATTTTTCCGTCCGTCCTAGAAAGCTCTCACCCACTTACGCACTTTGCTGCTACTCATCGCATTTGGGCCATAAACGTCGCTTATCTGTCTATAAATTTCCGCTGCTGAAACGTTCTTTGCTGTCAAAAACCGAATCACTGACCGTATTTCACTGTCAGTGGGCTGATCAATTGTTTTAAACATTTTGAAGTAGCACTGTACTTACCACACTGCAACAATACCAATGCAAATGGCGTTATTTGACGAGCAAGGTATGCCGGGAGTTGGTACGCATGCGCATTTCAATGTTTGCGTGACATTCGATTAGCTACGACGATTCGGACCTTAGTTTCCGAATATCCCTCGTATATATGTATATATAATATATATAATATATATGTGTGTATATATATATAATGTATATATATAATATATATATATAATATATATATGTATATATATATAATATATATATATATATGTATATATATATATATATAATATATATAATATATATGTGTGTATATATATAATATATAATATATATAGGTGTATATATATATATATATATATATATGTGTATATATATAATATATATATGTGTATATATATAATATATATGTATATATATATATATATAATATATATGTGTATATATATAATATATATGTGTGTATATATATAATATATATATCTGTATATATAATATATATATATATATGTGTGTGTGTATATAATATATATGTGTGTATATATATATAATATATATGTGTATATATATAATATATATATGTGTGCATATATATAATATATATATGTGTGCATATATATAATATATATATATGTGAGCATATATATAATATATATATGTGAGCATATATATAATATATATATGTGAGCATATATATAAAATATGTGAGCATATATAATATATATGTGTGCATATATAATATATATATATATATATATGTATATATATATATATATATATGTGTGTATATATAATATATATATATATGTGTGTATATATATATAATATATATGTGTGTGTATATATAATACATAGATATATGTGTATATATGTAATATATATATGTGTATATATGTAATATATATATGTTTGTATATATGTAATATATATATGTATATATGTAATATATATGTATGTATATATATATAATGTATGCATATATATGTGTATATATATAATGTATACATATATATATGTGTATATATATATAATGTATACATATATATGTGTATATATATAATGTATACATATATATATGTGTATATATGTAATATACATATGTGTATATATATAATATATATATATATATATGTCTGTATATATGTAATATATATATATGTATATATGTGTATATATGTATATATATGTAATATATGTATATATGTAATATATATATATATAATATATATATATATATATGTAATATATATATATATATATATGTGTAATATATATATGTCTGTATATATGTAATATATATATGTATATATGTGTAATATATATATGTGTATATATGTATATATATGTAATATATATATATATGTATATATATATAATATATATATATGTATATATATGTAATATATATATATATGTATGTATATATATATATATATGTATGTATGTATGTAATATATATATATATGTATATATGTAATATATATATATATATATTTATATATTTAATATATATATATATATGTATATATGTAATATATATATGTGTTTATATATGTAATATATATATGTGTTTATATATGTAATATATATATGTGTGTGTATATATATGTAATATATATATGTGTGTATATATATAATATATTAATATATATATGTGTGTGTATATATATATATATTCATATATATATATATATGTATATATAATATATATATTTATTTATACATAAATGTGTGTATATATAATATATATATATAAATGTGTGTATATATAATATATATATATATATGGAGAGAGAGAGTGTTTTTTACAAAAAAATTCTTCACATACGAAGATTTTTATTTTCATTTTGTTTCGTTGTACAAGCTCGTCACTTAATTTCATTTGATGACTTTCAGATGTGTAATGATCCTAAGTGGGAAAAAACCTGTAAGGTGTTGGTTGTTACAAAGTGTTGTGATAAGTAATAACCTAAAGCAGTGTTTCTCAAATTGTGGGGCGCGCCCTATGGAGGGTGCGATGACCCTACAAGGGGGGCGCGAGCATATCAAAAATTTCAAGATTTTTTTTAAAAAAAATAACCGGAAAGAGAAGTAAAACCAAATACTTCCATATTAAAAATAAAAACAACAACACTGATATAATTTATGTTTACCATCTGGCGTTTTTCCGTCATCAAATAGCTATCTTTAAAACCAAAACCAAATTAAAGAAAAAAAACATTTAGTTTAATTTGCTGTATTTCCTCAATGAGAGTTTTTTTTTTATTACGTTTTAACATAAAACATTACTAGTTAAAAGAAAAACGAAACCTAGACCATGAGAAAAATTCTAAGATAAGCAATTCATCACTGTAATTATTATTGAAATACTGTACATTAGTTGTAGAAAAAGAAAAGGAAGACATGGTTCACTTTTCCACCAGGCTGCATAATACATTTGTTAATCATTTGATTGATCTTCAAACTTACTGGTATGGTTTTTTAGATCATCTGTATTTTTTTCCGAATACACTTTTAAACCGGGAGCGGTGGCGCGAAACATCTGTGATCTCTATTGAAGGAAATTGAAACTGATCAAGCAAAAGAAAAACCTGCTGAATTAATATATTATTCATGATTGAGAAACGCCATGAACATGAAACGAAAGAAAATTCTCAAATGCTTCCTAATAAACTCCATCAACCTAAAATATGAAGCCATAAGTGTGCCACAAGGTTCAGTTCACCTTGTCAAAAAGACACAAGAAAGAAAAAGTTCAACTCTCGATTTGTTGATTGCCAAAGGTGTCACGAGTTCGAGCCCAGTACCATTAAAGACCCACCGTGTAGGGGAGAGATGCACGTTAAATCTGTCAAGATCTCAAACGTCCTCTTGTGGAGTGGTGTGGTAGTTAAAAAGGGCCAGCTCAAGTATCGTCCTCGTCACTTAACCACGGTTCAAAATTACGAGGTCCGTCTGCAAAACCCTCGGGTAGCTGAACAGTGCGACGTTAATAGCTCATTAAAACTACAATAACTTGGAACAAAATATGACAGCTTTGCCAGCAAATAACATTTCTGTAATATTAATGAAAAATGTCTCTGATTTACGTCCTTTATTACGGTCTTTTTAGTTCAGTTTTATTGGATTTTTTCTCAAATCATCAAAGAAAAATTGAATAGACCTTGAAAGCCGGTAAGTAGACTTTCTTTTAATTAAATTATTCACTTGAATTCCGATTTGTATCGTGTATAGTAAAAATAATTATAAACAAATGATTGGGGGGACTTAGTCCCCCCGCACTACCATTAGCGTTAGTATCGAGTGCGCGCCTGCTCTTGGGTTAAAACATTTTGAAGTCTTCTCGCTTTAAATATTAAAAAGTAACACAATTATTCTTCATCGGAATTTTATATTCTTTTTCATTATTTAACATTAATTCTGAATGCTAACTCTGTGAGGTGTAAAATTACAGTTCTTTTAAACAGTTATTTACAATTATGGCATTTATTTAAAAAAATCATTTTACATTTTTGTGTACAATGTCATGCACGCAGTTTTACTCTCCTTACAATTCAGCTATTACATCAATAATAATTTATTTTTTAAAAAAATGAACTCGTGTGAAGAGCTGGCGATCCAGCCAGTATACGTTTAATGTATCAGTACTGAAGAAGGTATTTTATAAATAATTTCTTAATACTAAATTAAGAACAAGTTTGATAATTATTAGGGACTTTCATGGGCTTGTCTTGTAGAGCAAAGTTTTTCAAAGGAAGGTTTAATATCAGAAATTGACAATCTGGGTTATTTTTCTATATTTAGTTGAGATCTATATTTTGTCTTCAAAGCAGCCACCGCAGAAAATCCGGTTTAACAAAGGTAGGATGTTGAAAATGGTAATAGTATACGAAGTGCTTTTGTTTTCAGTACAGATACTTCGTCATCCACCTCTACCCAAAATTCAAAGAGCGATTTATTACAAAATTGCCTTTTAATTTTTCACTGGATGGAAAATCTATGAAAATTTCTTCGGAGGTTGACAGCCCTTCTGGAGTGTCTTGAAATAGGTCCCTAATCCACTCGTAACTTGCTACCAAGTTCTCCTCATCGAGAAAATACTTTTTAAAATTCTTTGACAACATTGCTAAATGATTTTACGTGGTTTTAGAAACAACTTTCACATGTTGTTCTTCAGTTTTGTAAGTTTTGACACATAACGCGAGCTGGGGCTTTTTTTCCCCATCATTTACTTCAGTAGTGGTAAATCCAAAATTTAAGTTTTTTTCAGAATATTTATTGTCTTGATTTAATTTTCGGAACCATTCTTGTCTGTGTACTTGTTGATCCTTCATTATCGTCGAATGTTTGCTTACGACTTAAAAATGTATGTATGATTTTGTTTTAATATACTGCCATAAATACTTAATTACCGTGAATTACAATTAACGTGTAAATTTAAAAAATTTACATTCACAAGCTAGATTTGGTAGCTATAGAAGTATCGAGTCGACCAAAACGGACTGGAATCGTAGGAGGTTTTAGATGTTTTGCGCGACGTCCGATAGGTTGCCCAGACTAACGTAAACGTACCCTATAATGCCAAATGTGATGGATATGATAGAGAGCAACATAGACTAGACTATTTTTCTAATGACATTTGTACTTTGAGAAACGAATGCTGAAGGAGACATAAATCTTTAATTAAATCTATCATTTAGCGATCTCTTCCAATTTAAAAATTAGAGAAAGAAAAATAACATAATAATAAGTTATATATTTTAAGTAATTTTCTTAAAATATATATTACTTAAAAGTTATATGTACAAAATTTAATATACTTATCGTATTAATTTGCACGGTTTATAATTAAGATCGTATTGTACCTTTAGCGTCTCTCTAAAAGTGCATTTTTATTGCTGTAAATACATTATTGTTGTACAGGAGGAGAGGGGCGACACAAAAATTATGATTGAAAATTGGGTCGCCAGGATTGAAAGTTTGAGAAACACTGCCCTAAAGAAAACGCTCCATCGGTACAAAAAAATCGCTCTTTCCTACTTCGAAATCTTCCTGCAGAAGGTATTTATGTTCTGCAATCGAAAAAATCGAGGGAATAAAAAGATGAGGAGGCGTCAATTTACGAATCAGTTACTATGTATTTATTTGATGGCGACGGCAGCAATTATGAAACAAATACAACTAATTTTCATTGCTTAGAACATCTTCTCACAGAAAAAAATGGTACGTAGAACACCACGCGGTAGAAGTGAAACTTCTTTGGCGAAGTTGGAACATTGATTATTTGCTCTAATATTTCAAACTGACTGTGTACATGTCTCAATGGCCTAATTTGCATGACAGATATTCGTGGCGAATTAAGTCTTTCTGATACCAAATCTAAATTAGGAAGATGTGCTGGAATTTCTGGGTATACAAAACCATTATATTTTGATAAATTTAGTATACTTTTCCTACTTAAACTTTGTCGGCTATTGTAACATTCTTTAATACATTCTAAATTAATTTCCGGTAAAATATTTTTGTGCTCAGCAACAGGCGTTCTCAAATCATCTCTATAAACCATAATCTATCACAAATCGAACACTCGTGACCAAAAGGATTATCAACGAATAGCTTTTGAAAATCTTTGTGGGCATTTTTATGGGTGAGTGAATATTAACGGCTCACTGTTCAGCTACACGAGGGCTTTTGGCGACGGACTTCGTAATTTTGAACCATAGTCAAATAACGAGGACAACACCTGAGCTGGCACACCCTCTCCAAACTACCTCACCACACCAACTGGAGGACGTTTGAGCTCTCAACAGTTTTTACGTGCATCGCTCCCCTACACGGCGGGTCTTAATGGATACTCGGCTCAAACTCATAACACACCAGCACGATCTTATACCTTGACCACTAGGCTACTGTGGCCACGTTTTTTTGTGGGGGGAATCATAGTCTTAGATAGTCACATAGGATAGAATTTATTATCGTTTCACATGCATCAGTTCCAACACACACTAGACTTGTTGAGGACCTGTAGTTGACGGCACAGGGTGGTTCACAAAGTCCGTATTAATCTGTGCCGTCATTAGAAGAGTCACAATAGCATTCCCTTCCCTTAATCTTGGCATTTAGAGAGTATTTTGCAATGTTTTTTTCCGTGCTCGATATTCTCTCATGTGTACTCTGATGGAGATTTGGCAATAGCACTTGATGAACTTGCACTATTTTTCTGTTGTTGTTGGGGGGGGGGTCACTTTTTCAACTGGACTTTCTGCTGGGTTTTTTTTTTTTTCACGAAACTCGTTTCCTCTTTGTGAATTTGATGTAGGCATTCTTATTGAAATTAATAATAATTCTACGCAAATGAAAATTAAAAAAAAATTAGCCGTTGAACAACACATCGCCATGTAGCCAACAATCAAAGGAAATATTTCGAAAAAAGGCACGCTTTTGCTGCGAGAGCTATTTTGTCTATTCATTAAGGCACACTTATACAACCGTTGGTAGATGTTCCCGGGTCTGGGAGAAAAGGATCCAAAATCGGAAGGTGGACCATCATCCAACTTTTTCACGGATACGTCGTAAATCTCATGGACCTCCCGCCACCCCCTTTTCTTCCTGATGGTTATTTCCTCACCATGGCGACGATTCAATTGGATGGGGGAGACTACTTCCGTTCACTTTTTCACTCCAATGCAAAACTGGACAAATTTCTCCTTCACTCTCGAGCGCAAAGTTTCACTTTAAAAAAGATGCCTATAAAGCCATGTCAAATGTGTACAAAGCCAACAAGAAATAAATAAAATAAAATAAAACGCAAGTCTAGGTATTTTTTTCCAGTGTGTCCCAACAACCCAGCACTTTAATGAGCTTTAAAGCAAAGATCAAAGCATACACAGCTACAGCAATAGAAATTTTTTTTTAATTTTTGGAATGCATTCATATATATATGTATGTATAATCAATCTAAAACTTCAGCACACATTATGAGATATCTCATAGCTGGCAGACAATGTGTTGATAATAAAGAAATAAAAACAGCTCCAATATGAAACAATTCCATTCAGCTTCAATGGAGACCAAAAGAATTACTTTGATGTTTTACATACTTTAAGGTTTTGGCTCCATGCTATGAAGAGATGTAATCTATTTTAATCTACACGATTAAAATTCGTAGGTAAACCCAACGCATGTATGTAACTATCTATGTATATATGTCTATCTTCTCATGAACCGCACGACGCAGAAACGCGTCAAAGATACTATAAGACGGGGAATAATCCAAAGGAGGCCGTTTTAACCATTTATATTCCAATATTGTAATTAGTTAAAAAGATATTAATTAAAACCTTAAAACACCTAATTGTTTTAACCCTGTTGGCTTTTTATTCCACCGAGCCACTTTTCGGATTCAGCTTTAAAAAGTTCAGATTTTTCGGCGTTTTTAAGAAAAGTCATCCAATTCTTTCTATAAAACTCAAACAAAAAATAAATACAGAATCGGAAAGATCATTTACTTCGCCACGATACGGATTAATTTCTTTTACAAAATAATGACATTTTCTATTTTTTACGATTTCTTCTAAAATGAGTCAAAATCGATACAATTTATTATGAAAATGATTTCTAAATCATTCCGTTTGAATTTCCTTTCGCGTTAATGAATTGATATCCTACACTAAAAAAGTTCATGCTTTTCTCTTTTACAATCAGTCATTTAAAAAATAAGATGTCGAAAACTTTATCTTTACACTTCTTCAACAGATACTCAAAAATTTAATTAAACATTTAATAACTTCGTCATTTATGAAGATAATCTCACGAAACTTTTTTCCGTGTGTAGAACAATATTATCCGTACTCTGTACAAAGAATGAAAAAAATGCTTAAAAATTAAAAACTTTAAAAAATTTGTTTTTCGCCCCCCCCCTTTGCGAGAGTTCGTCGATGCGGTATTTTTTTGTAACATTTTTTGTAAAAAAATAATCGTAGTTTGCAATTGATGTGTGAAGTTTTTGCTACTAACATTTTTTCTTAAAATTTCATTGAAATATTCTTTTTGCGTCAAGGTCGCATTACCTAACATGAGGTTTGCCGTCGAGAAATACGACGGCGTAAAGTTGGGGGGTTGTTCGCTGTTTCTTCCGCTAATACGCGGCGATCAGAATTAACGACCGAGTGAAGAATGTTTTTTCGTATTCCCGACGTTCTTTAAACAGCGATCTAATAATTTTATGTAAATCAGACAAAAAGCGATTACAGAATCGGAAAGATCATTTATTTTGTCACGATACGGTATATTTTTAAAAAGTTCATACTTTGATCTTTTAGAATCAGTGATTTAAAAAAAATGAAACACCAAAAAATTTTTTCACGAATTTTTTAAGAAATACTCAATATTTAAACAAACATTTAAAAACTTCTTCATTTATAAAGATAATTGCATGAAACTTTATTTCCAGTGTATCGAACATTTCAAAAAAGGATTGTAATTTTAATTCAACATTTAATATAGTTGTGGAATTTTGTAATTTTACAAATTTATACTTTTCTGTCTTTTTTCAACGTACAACTATTTTTAAAAAAGGTACATTTTCGTTTCCGGGGATAAAAAATTGCTATGACGTCAATATAGAAATCACACACACACAAGGGAAGGCTGACAGCGAAAAAGGAATTTTCATGACAATGTGCTATGCATTCAAAAAAGTTCGTGCAACACCGGGGGATGGAGGTAAAGAGAAAAATGTCTGACAATGAAAAGAAGTGAACAATTTTCGAAAAAGTGAATTTTAATGACATCATTATAGCAATCACTCACATCGTACTTGTACACACTCACACAGAAGTGCTGGTGTTATGAAAGAAAGAGGAAAGTAACATGAAGATTAAGTCATACTCTCGGTAAAAGCCCGTGCAACGCCGGGCTAAATGGAGGGGAAAGAAACAAAGAAGTCAAAGTAGTTTCGAAAAAGAATAATGGAAGTGCTAATTCTGTGAAGGGAAGGGAAAAATTATAAATCTAGGGAAAGCTCGTACAACGCCAAGCCATGCAGATAGTATGTAGAATATTTATTGAAACGCAATTTCCTCTTTTTCGTAACCTTGCCAGTCATTAAAACATCTCTGGTATGTGTTCTGCCCTAAGCCTCGTAAAAGAGAAACAGGTGCAAGAATTTATCAGAACCTAGATGAATGGAGCTTGTGTAAGCCCCCAACTGGGAAGTAAGCTAATTTATTGACACAAGTAAGTAATACGAATTTATTAAATTATTTATACACATTAGTAAAGGATGGATTTTGATCTAAAGTCACGATTTCTTTACGTGCCATTTTCCGATTGGTAAATATGTTACACTTTTCGAGAGATACAGTTTTTACTTTTTTATAACAATAAAAATCGAAGCAATATGAAGGAGTTAATAAAATAACCATAACCATTTTGAGCCATTATCCTCACTTCTCAACAGCCTCTTGCGTCCTATAATTACTTACTGCTCGTATGTGTGGGGCTATGCATCAGATGCAAATATCAAAATTCTCTAGGTTGCTCAGAACGCGTTAATTCATAATATTATTAAAGCTAATAGATGTACAAAAAATTCTGATATTTATAATGATATTAAAGATTACCCCCCTTGAAGCTTACATTCAAAACCTGGCAATTTCCTTTTTCAATAATCTTCACACTTTCGATAATATCACTGTTCAGAATCTCAATAACTACTATCCAGAGCCAGATATCAAAAGGCCTAGGAGGATACTCCTAGACTGTTATACAATTCCCTCTAACAATTAATTTAATCACTCACCACAAGGTGAGTGACCATAGTAAATTCTTTTTTTTCCTTTTTAGTCATTTTTGTTTTACTCCTTTAAATTTCTCTCAATGCTGATTCCCTTTTGGAATCCCAAGCAGGCAAGCTTTCTAGACCCTCCCCATTGCTATGTTCCAACATTTCAGTGCCTTCTCACCAAGTGCTCTCAACCAATGACAACAAGGACTCTCCTCCAGCATCAGGATTTTCCCCGCCAACTTGAAATATATCAAAACTCTTCCTATAACTACGCCTCCTTGCCACATTCCACCCACCCCAATCAGGAGACTCTCTCTCTCTCTCATCAAAGCCCGTCAACATCAGACCACATTCAACAACCTAGATGCGTTCTATTTCCCAAGGTCGTCCAGTGTCTTCTCAACAGCCAATAGGAAGGCTCTCGCTTCCATTATCCAAAACCCATCTCAGAAACCTTGAAGCCCCACCCACTGACCCACCGCCGCTCACACAATAGCCCCATTCATTACACCTTCATTATGATATATAATTTAAACTTCGCCGTTTCATCTAATAGATTTTTGCCAGATACGGGATTGAGGTTCACAGAAACCCGCAGACATTTACTTAGATTCCTTCCGTACTAAGGGTACCGAAGGTTCTAACCTTCATGTCCATAAATTAAGAATAATGAAGGTCAGGTAAAGAAAGAGACAGAAGCAAAACAAATTTGACTTATTTGTAAAGTCTATTCATTAAACAAAAGGTAAAGAGCAAAAAAGATGCTATATGTTTGACATAATTAATAAAAATAGCGATTTTTACTCCCTGGAGCAAATTTCAAAAAAGAACCTATTTACAAAAACCAGTATAACATGGTTAGTATGATGGTTAATACGGAGTATGTCTCCCGGACGATGCAATACGGGCCTTACAACGCCTAGGCATGCTGAGTATCAAATTATCAATCTGATCTTGAGGAATATTACACCACTCATCAAGCAATGCCCTCCGAAGTTCCGGTAGACAGGTGGGAGGGGGTTGACGGGCTGCAATTCATCGGCCAAGCATATCCCACACATGCTCTATTGGATTCAAGTCCGGTGAGTATGCTGGCCAATCCATACGGGTGATAACTTCCGATTGAAGGCATTCGTCTACAATGTTTGCAAGGTGAGGACGGGCGTTGTCATCCATAAACAAAAATTCAGCACCCATGGCACCCCGAAACAAATCTACATGTAGTTCCACAATATCCCGATAGATGTGCCCTGTCATCGTTACACTCTGAACATGCAGGTCAGTTCTGAAACCAAGAATAATTGCTTCCCAAACGAGCCATCCAGCACCACCGTAACGGTGCCGTTCAATGGTGTTCTCTTGGTGGGGGTAACGGGTACCTGGCGCTCTCCATATTAAAGTACGGCGAGAATCAGACTGCAAACTAAACCTGGACTCGTCGGAAAACATCACACAAGACAACTGTTGTGGTGTCCACAATGCATGCTCTCTACTCCAGGATATTCACAGGCGACAGTGAGTTGCGGTAAGTGAAACACATCTGACAAGAAACAGGTCTTTCAGGTCTGCCTTGAAACTGTAGTACCGGTTGTTGAAGAGAGCTGACGAGACAGGTCTGATGCTGTGCTCCGTCTTTTTGTTTTGGCAGTACTGCGAAATACCGATCCTCATTCGGCGTTGTAACTCTGGGGCGACCTGTGCTGTGACATCTACTCAAATTACCATCATCTTGGAATCGTTTCCAAAGCCTGGAGATGACACTCTGGGCAACTCCAAGTTCCTCGGATACTTCCAGCTGGGTACGTCCACATTCCATTCTTCCAATAATTCTACCACGTAAAAAATCATCCAAATGCTTCCTTTGTGCCATAAGTATGCGGTTATTGCACTGAAAGGTTTTTAAAGCGCTTGTGAGCAATTTTACTTCTTTGCCACCATTCCTTACACTCTCGTCATTGTGACGTACTATCCGCGCCATCTGGTGGTTTCCTGTAATTTGCATATTGTTCTTCAAGATGTGTGTGATAATTCTTCAGGTGAAATTTTTATTTTAGAGCTCAATTTCTGTGCGATTCTGAATTATTCTTAATTTATGGACATGAGTGTCAAAAACTGCTTTCATGTACATTTCCAGACTCAAAATTTGCTAACTCGAAAGATCCTATTTGGTAACGTTGACAAACTTCAACTTATTGTGTTTAAGAGCTCGCCAAAAGAGTTTTCACAGCTTAATTCAGTGTTTCTCAAACTTTCGCTACTGGCGACCCAATTTTTAATTATAATTTTTAACGCGCCTCCTCCCAAGAAATAATAACGCACTTGGATGCTAAAGCTACCATACGATTATTATCATAAACCGTACAAATTAACAAAATAAGTATTAAATTTAGTATACGTTACTTTGAAGTAATATATATTTTAATTTTCTTTTACTTTTTAGTTCGATTCACTAAAAAAGCGTGTTTTTTAGATTGTTTTAAAACTATAATTTATTTTATAACTATTTTTACTATACGCGATAAAAATCACAATTCCAGTGAATAATTTAATTAACAGAAAATAAACTTACCTACTTTCAAGGACTTTTCAATTTTTCTTTGAAAATTTGAGAAAAAATCCAATAACAATAAAGAAAAGGTTCGAAATGTGCGTGCTCTTAATAAAGGACATAAATCACAGACATTTTTCGCGAGCAATGCTGGAACGTTATTTTCCAGCAAAACTGTCATATTTTGTTCCAATTATGGTAGTTTTGCTGTAGTTTGATGATCTACAAATAGCATTTTGAACTTTTTCTTCCTTGCGTTTTTTTGACGGGGTGAAGTGCTACATTTATGGCTTCGTAGTTTTCTTCCTAGAGTTCTTCAGGCAGCATTTGTAAATTTCAATTCAACTGAAACGTTTCATGTCTATCGCTTTTCTCATATTTACTTTTGCTATCTTGATTAATATGCGTTATTTCAGCAGATTCTTCAATGGCTTGATCAGTTTCAATTTCCTTCAATAGAGATCACAGATGCACATTTTTTTACATTCTGCTCATTTACATTTATAAACCATAATAAGTCTTACAACACAGCAATCAAAACCACAAAATTGTTCATGGGGAAAAGTGTAGCATGTTCAAAAAAATAATTGCGTAAAAAGTTTTTCATTATGCATTATATGTTTCAGAATACTCATAAAAATACATCTTAGCCAAATAATCCTTCATAGTGCTCAATATGCTTATCCATATATCATAAAACTCATTCACATGGAAAAAAAGCAACAGAAAAATATTATTTATAACTTTCCTAAAAGAAAAAGAGACGCAATGAAACATACCAGTAAGTTTGAAGGTCAAATAGTATATGATAGTCAAAAGTAGTATTTTAGGAGTTAAAAGAAACGTAATAAAAAAACCTCTCATCGTTGGGATTACAGCAAAGCAAACAAAATGTATTTTTTTATTTGGTTATAGAATCAAAGATAGCTAATGAGTGTTTGAAGTGGAATCTTTTATTTTTGATGATCACCAGATGATAAAAATAAATTAAACCAGTGTAAATGTGCATTTTTTATTATGCCAGAAAGCATTTTGTTTTACTTTATTTCAAAAAATTATTTTTTAAACCTTTTATTTTCAATATGCTCGCGCCCCCAGGGGGAGCACCCCACAGTTTGAGAAACACTGGCTTAATTTTTTTTCTTATCTGTGCCCAAGTATTTTCAAAATAAAGTTTTAAAAATGGTTATGAAAAATTTAAATTGTATGAAAATATTGTTTTAAAAACATTTTGCTATAAAAAAGCGATGGTTAAAAATGTATAATTCATTTCGGTGAAGAATATCTACCCAAAAAGTTATTGTTTTTTTCATTTAATAGTTTTGAGAGCGAAAGTGACAGGAAGGACGTGCTACAAAGCTGCACGAGGGCTATTAGCCACGGACCTCATCATTTTGAACCGAAGTTAAGCGACGAGGATAAAACCTAAGCTGGTACCAACGTTTGAACCTGAACATATTTAACGTGCATCGACCCCTCTACACGGTGGGTCTTCAACGGCACTAATCTCAAACTCATGACACACCAACCACGAGTCCGTGACCTTCACCACTAGGCTACCACGGCCATTTTAGTACACCCCCGTTTTGGAAGGAAGGTTTAAAATAAAATATCATTGAAATAAAAAATTATTTTCATTATGCAATTATAAAATTAAATATTTTGTAATCATTTAAATCAAGGGGGGTGAAGAATTTGGTTGCAAGTGTGTCTAGTCGTTTGTATCTTCACTTAATAATTTTGATTTTATGATAATGAGAACTACGCTCAGTTGAACGCGAGTAAAAAGAAGGGGCGATTGAATATTAATCCATAAATGAATTTATTCATCTTCCGATTGTATTGAAAGTGATAAAATGTATGCATTATAAATGATAAAGAGCGTATGTGGCTGAAAATAGCTGAATTGAGCTATCTTGTTACGATTGGAGAATGTTGAAGCTTTCATATCTAAACTGTTGCCAACGACTTTGAATTGTTCGGTGATAAGACGAATTAATATTTTGACAGACGTCCAGAAAATTGCAAAGTTCAATGCCAAAATGTATCGCATTAAAGTTTATGGGTTCCGGTATCCTTGTTATCAGTGTATGCTTTTTTTTAATTGTATTCCTATTCCTTTATTTCATCCTTTTTACTGTTGTTGTCTGCGTTTCATGTAGTTTCACTGTTGTCTGTAATTTTATTCGGTGTGCATTACTTAACAAAATAAAGTAGTCATTCGAAATTTGTATGTGTAAATTTACCGAATGGGCTAAATTAATTTGATGACAGGATCACATGATAAATGAAAATATGTGTTCCCCACCAATCAGTTTTATTATCTCACTGCTGCCGTCTTTTGAAGCTTTTTTTTTAGAAAATGTACATACTTGGTAATAATAATAACGCGCATTGTAATAAAATGGATTTGCTTTTAAAAAAAAACGTATACCATCAGATTTTTTTTTAATTTTTAAAACTTTTTAAACACCCTTTAATACTCGGACACACATGTTTGTCTAACTAAAGTAATTGGAATGGTATCTGAATTTTACAAGTACAAGAAGAGATGTACAAGTCTAAGGTCAAATTTGAATTCAATGGAGAACACGGGATTGCATCCATGCTACGTCATAGTCACATGATTAAATGTAACCACTTGTTTCCAGCCAACCATGTCATGCTCTTTGTTTACATATGCCAGTTTTTGCTTTTTACAAAAAAACTTTTGTTTTATAAAGTACATATTTGTAAACAATAATAACACACGCAGGTAAGTAAAATGTACTTTATTTTAAAATAAGGTTGGATCCTAGGAGAGCCCACGTCCTTGGAGCGAATTATTTTGGTTGGCGATAATTGCGCCATTTTGATAACCCTACTGTGATACGCTTGAAAAGGTAAACCTAATTATTTCTGGAATTTTCCTATTTTGCCATTTTGTCGGTGGGCATTTCGCATTTCATCATTTGTCGTTGGGCACCAGGCTGGAAATATGGCTTCGTGTGTAAATGAGTATACCTTAGAATTGGTTACTTAGTTGAATGCGAAAGTTGGTTGTCAGATGAGGGTCTTAAACATTTGGAGGTCAATCATAACATATGTTTCAAGGATCCTGATACAGGTGCTCACCCTAATTCTTTTGAGGGTACATGGTCGACAATTAAACGTTTTCTTCGAAACTACACCAGTCACGACGAAGGTATGTTCGACCATTACTTCGCAGAATACAGCGGTCAAAAAAAGTATTCGACATGCAACGATTTCTGCGAATATTGACTTTAAACACCTTACTATGCAACAACAACCCAACCATGTTTTGTTATTTGTTGCATATAGCTGTTCAATTTCTAATGTAGAAGGTAATGTATTTACAGAAACAAACCTAAGCCAAAAAAATCATCGTAATAATTTTCAAAAGCAGTTTGGCAAGCAAAATAAGTATTCGACATAGTAGGCTTTGATGAATTTTTATACCGAGAAACAAAAGTATCCTTAAGTGTATTTACGAACTTTTGTAATTAAAAGCTTTCGAACTATTTCTGAGAGCATTTAGAAGATTTTATTTAAGCACACAGGTAGCAAGATGAGCCAAAAGCAAGGAGAATTATCAGTGGAAATTAAAAATTTAATCATCATGCACTTTAAACATGGTTTATCTAAAAACTAAATTTCAGTTATTGTAAATAGGAAAAGAACAAGTTTGTACTATATAACTAAAAAGTATAAAGAGCAAAAAAGTCGGTTGATAACAAGCCAAGATCTGATCGATCAAAAAAATTTTCCTAAGCGGTGGAGTGATGGCTTGTACGTCAAATTAAAAAGGACCCTAAAACCAATGCATCAAATTTGGCAAAAGTTACCAAAGATTGTTTGGACATAGATGTATTAGGCTCCAAAGTGTTAGAAATTACCTGCATAATACAATAATTTAAGGCTAGAACTGCTCGAAAGAAGCTGTATATATCCAAAAAGAACCCAGGGCAAAGATTGGAATTTGCTAGAAAATATGCAAACACAGCAGTAGAATTCTGGTGCAATGTAATTTTTGCAGACTGGAACAAATTTAATCTTTTTGGATCCGATGGCAAAATTGCAGTGTACAGAAAACTCAAGGCTGAGTTGGAGAAACGAAATATGGTGTCCACAGTAAAGTATGGAGGATGTATAATGCGGTTTATTGGTGTATGACGGCTTCAGGAGGCTGAAATATTGTCGTAATTAACGGCACAATGGATCCTCTGTATTACATACAGATTTTAAAAGAAAACTTGCGCGCCTTGAGGAAAAACGGGGAATCAAGGAGGACTACGAGTTTTATACAAGACAAGAATGCAAATCACTTGGCTCGCAATACAAGGCTTTGGCTGCTATACAACTGCCCAAAAGTTATAAATACAGTCGTCACCTCAATTGAGCCCCTGTAGAGAATAGTGGAGAAATGATTAAGAGAGCGCCATTTTGTAACAAACGCCAAATGGAGGATATCCTTAGAAAGGAAAGAGCGAGAATTGACCAAGAGAAGACACAAAACTTGGTTCAATCGATGTCACAGCGTTTGAGAAAAGTCATCCGTCGGAGAGGAAGAGCAACTACAGATATTGATTTTATATTATTTTAATTATTTTTATGGTTTTTCCGAATGCTTTTTTGTTTGTTTAACTGCCTTTAAATGAAATAATGGTGATTTTGTTAATTTATTACAATTTAATACACTCATGGATAAAAAAAAAATTAGCGCACCAAGAAGGAGTAGTCAAAATGAAACGAAATTTTACATAAGCAATGACTATTTTGATATAAGTAAATGATTAGAAAAGAAAAGAAAAAGGATAATTTTTTTCAGAGAAAAAGGTAAAAGAGCAGAGGATTTAATACCCTGTTGAACCCCCTTTAGCCCGAATGCACGATGCGATACGATCGGGCATTGAGGCATACAAGTTATGTATGATATCTTGAGACATTTCATGCCATATTTGCTGTAACATTGTCTCTTGTTCGTTCAAAGTCATGGGATGTCCAACTCGCCGACCCAAATGATGCCAGGTATGCTCGATTAGA
Source organism: Trichonephila clavipes (assembly GCA_019973935.1). Lineage (NCBI taxonomy): Eukaryota > Metazoa > Arthropoda > Arachnida > Araneae > Nephilidae > Trichonephila > Trichonephila clavipes. The sequence goes on from BMAU01021306.1 coordinate 225,775, forward strand.
GACGAATCTGAGGATCGGGTAGGCTAAGGAAGGGCAGTAACAATGTGGAGATAGTCTTGTGAGACCCTTACGTGTGAGGCCGAGCATTGTCTTGTTGAAAAATGGCTCCACAGAGCCGTTGCATGAGGGGCAACACATGTGGTTGCAGGATATCATGGACATACCGCTGGGATGTCATGGTGCCGTGGATCAATACTAGGGGTGAAGACGTATTGTAGGCAATGGCACTCCATGCCATCACACCATCTGTGGGAGTGGTGTGTCACTGTAAAACAAAGGCAGGATTGAGGCGTTATCCAACTCGTCTCCACACACAAACACGATTGTCATCACTGCTGAGATTAAATCTGGATTCGCGCGCTTCGCTAAAGACGACCTGGTCCCATTCCGCTGCAGTCCAGTTTCCTCGTACGCGGCACCACTCCAAACGGAGACGTCGATGGATGGGCATCAAGGGCAGTACGCGTAATGAGTGCTGCGATCCCAAATGTCCTTCAGCCAGGCGCCTTCGTATGGTTCGAGAAGACACAGGGGCCCCTAGTGAAGATTCTGCTTGTGCCTGCAGGGTTGCCGATGAAGCAGTTGGCTGTACGCAGACATTTCTTACGATGTGGCGTTACCTCTGGATGACTGGTCTGTCGAGGGCATCCTGAGCTTGGTCTTCGTGCAAATGACATCTCTCGGATAAACTGGTACCAACACCTCCTCACAACACAATAAGAGTGGCCCAATTGACCAGCTACTCGCCTAGCTGACCACCCACCTTCCATCATGCCGATGATTTTCCCTCTCAAACTGTTACAGCTACTCATATTGTCTTCGAAAACGGTGTAATGACATGTCTACCTCGGCTCTATCTTTGTAAACGATTCAGTACTCCCAAACAAGCTTTGGTTACCTGTTTTATTCTCCACGGAGAACGACGATTAATGCACTCTGTTGGCTATACTTAATGCACAATCACGCCGCATTTCTAATCATTTGCATATCCATCCGACATGTACCTTCATGCCAAGTTTTGTTACGATCCCGTAATTATTTCTTGGTGCGCTAATTTTTTTTGTCCATGAGTGTATATTGCAATAGATGCTGTATTTAATAGTTAATGTTTTTAAAATCAATAAAATTTGTTTTGTTTTTTATTCAATTTTTATTTATTACTTCAATATATGCAGTAATTTCACATGTCGAATACTTATTTTGACCACTGTATATATGGTGGCGCACCCACGGTCATTCGCTTAGCGATAAGACCTTTAGGTCTTCTTTAAAATCTGCAGTTACGCTATACCCTCCACTCGGAAAAGATCAGCACTAAGAAAGTAAGTGCTGTTTTTTTATTGTTTATCTTAAATATATTTCATTAATTTCTGTATTGTTTACATATATTTTTATTACGCATCCGCCTTGTATCGCAATGTTCACTTGCCGCCATTGTCGTTTTCGCTTAGCGCCATCTCGCTCTGGCTTTTTTTTTTTGGTTTGTCACCAAGGGTGTAAGCTCCCCTAGGATTTCAACGAAAGTAAACATAGAAAAAAAAAGGGGTTTTTTTCTAAATTTTGAAGAATCTTAATATGTGAGTTCATTTACCAAATTATCAAATTTGAAATTTTCTCACGTGACTCTCATGAATTTAACCGTTTAATCTTCATTTTAAAAATGCAATTAGTTTGAAAAGCAGGTAAATAAAAACTTGTAATTATGATTCTATTTGATTGGATTCAATTTCTTGCACTGAAATCTTTTGACACTTATTGTGCCAAAATCCTATTTACTTATCATTCAACTAATATGATTCTAAATATTAATTATGATTCTAATTCGTAGTTTGTCTACTAGCTTCAGATGAATCAAAGAGCAGAAAAGTAACGTAGATAAAAATCAGGAAGACCTTAAGATACATTTACTCAGTGGTCATAAAATTAGGAATACCCAGTTACTTATCTCTGCGATCTCCTCTAACTTTGATAACAGCAGATATTATTCCAATCATAAGCTCTACAACTTGCTGCAGCTGTTTATAAATAATATCCCCCCCATGTTAACAAAATAGAAGCTTTGTTTATTCGATTATATTAGAAGGTAGAGCCTTAGAACTTTAAACACACCTTTTAACCTTGTCTCGCGTGAGTGAGTGAATATTAACGTCACCCTGTTCAGCTAACGAGGGCTTTAAACCTTGTCTCGCAAATGCTTATGTGGCTTGAAACGGAGGTTGTTGAAGCAACTGAAACTCTTCAAAGTACCTTTAACCAATCTATAGCAATTCTAACTCTGTGGAAAGATAGACTGTCCTACTGGAAGCAGTAATCCTCATAAGAAAATATTATAGACAACAATGGGTGTACAGGGCCAAGCAATGATGTGAAGGTAGCGCCGGTGCGGTCATTAACATGTAGTCGGCATGTCATAAGTTTGACCTCTAGTACGAATGAAGAAAATCCGCGTAAAGGGGCTGATGCACGTTAAATCCCTCGAGTCTCAAAGTCCTCCCATTGGCATTTGGTATTGCAGCTTTCGGGTGACCAATTCAGGGCATGTCTGTCACCAACAGTAATCGTGTTTTTCATAGTGTTAATAAACACTCACTCACTCATGATGTGAAAGAAGAAAGATGCGAATTTTTCCCAACAAAACCGAGACATCAAGAGTATACCAATAAAATTCTTCCCTTATCGGAATTTGCTGACTTCAGCTTAAAAAAAGCAATCATATATCTAGCCGGATTGATGACTTTGTGCTGCTTACGCTACACACAGACCCTACCATCACCTATCCCACAAAAGCCTTTTCTGCTGTTTTGCTGCGAAATTAAAGAGACTCGTGTTGGTCAGCGACTAAACCAAACTGTTTAGACCTATCTTATTGAGCACACCAGCATATTTTGCAATGATATTGGGTTGTATTTTATTACAATTTGTTGAGTTTTAATTGCATTCATATCGATGGTTTATGGCAGAGGTGAGCATTAAGTTGATCACGACCGACCGCCAAGACATTTTGGGGTGACCGCCTGAAGATAGGCAGTTAGTAATTATGACTGAAATATTCAATATTGAATCAGACAGAGAGAGTATGAAGACCAAGTCTTCTACTGACTATAACTACGAGAATTGACTTTAGAGCAAAATGTTTTTTTTTTAATGTATTTTGAATGGTTTTATAACTAATCCATCACTTTCTCCTAATATATATTATAAACGCGAAAGTTTGTGAGGATGTTTGGGCGTCTTTCACGCAAAAACAACTGAATGGATTTTAATGAAACTTTACAGTAATATAGCTTATACATCAGAATAACACATAGGCTATAATTTATGGTATAGACTATTATTTATAAAGATATTGTGTGAAGTTTTCAAAAAACATAACGATATTTTTCAAGTAAATAGGAAAAAATTCTGCCATCTGCAAGCAATTCTGGCATGCGCTGCAAAAACCCCGCGACAGCATATTTGATAAAACTTTTTGTTTTGTCTACGTAAGGCGCTGGCTTCTAATTTGTTCCAGTGATCAGTGTAATCTCTATTTTTTTATTTCAGAATAAAACTAAGTTTTGAAGGGAGAGGTTGTTTTAAATCCCTCTTTATTTGCTACTATTCATTCTTTTCATGTGTGAACCATAAGAAATTGATCCTTATATCAAAATAAATACTTTTATCACTTCTGGTACTTAAAGTAAATAAATTTGTCTTTCACACCACATCATTTGGACAAATTTGTATAATTTGTTTGTGGTTAGTAGTTAATTATAACTCTATAATTTTAATTTAATAGGCAATTGCATTTTTTAAGTATAAAAATAATAATAACTACTTTATTGTATGTTTTGGAGTGAATGAATATTAACGTCGCACTGTTCAGCTACACGAGGGCTTTTCGCGACGGACCACGTAGCTTTGAATCATGGTCAAGTGACGTGGACAACACCAGAGCTGGTACCATCTTTTCCTACCATACCACACCAACTTAGCAGGAATATTCTACCAATCATTAGCAGGAATATTCTTTGAAATCCACTCTTCCAAGATGTATGGCAGCGCGGGTTCTAAGATGAGTATTTTAGCGGTGAAGGCGAATAGTTTTGTAGCAGAAATTGCGTTTTCAGCGAATTGCAAAGATTACCATTTTTGTCCCGAAAAAAATTCTTAATATCAAAGTTTAAGTGTTATGTTTTTTGTATGTTAATGAAGACATTAGAAAACGATTTGACTATTTATTTTAAGTGAACGTTGTATGTAATTAATTTTACAGTGGAATATCTTTTTTTAATTAATTAGCTCTAACGGTTTAAATTTCCCAAAGTTGAGTATTTTGTTTATGTATATCCCTTATTTTTCATTGTAGTGATCCCAAAAAAATACTACATAAAAAAACTGCAGTAAATCATAATGCGGTAGATAAAGGGTTAACGTGTATCGCTTCCCTACACGGCGGGTCTTTCAAAGATCTAATAAAGCTCGAGCTATGCAAGTAGCTAGACATTTGCCAACTTGACTCTAACGTCAACATTTCGCTATGTTTTTCATTGAATCGCCATTATAATTTAAGAAATGGCGTTGCTTGCGAATATTACAATTTTAACATAAAATAAATACAACAGAAAGTAATATTAATGTATTACACTTTCAGGTATAAATTATTTACACTATTTTAAGCGTTCATTACACAAAACTTTTAACATTGTGTTACTTTTGTTGAGCAGAGATCAGCTTAGGGAGGTATTTTGGAAAATCTACACTCAAGAGAGTTGCGGGGAGTTATAAATAAAAAAATCCTTTTTATCAGTTATTAAATCTAAAGACTTAAAATTTAACAAAAAAGGATTTTTTTTTTTTTTTTTTTTTTTGTTCAGCTGAGATATGCAAAAAGCTTTTTTTGTTTAATTTCCAATTCACGTAAAATTAGCTTATTAAAAACTTCTGTATCCTTCCATCTGTCTTGTTTAATTTTTAAGTTCACCCGTGCGAAGAACGGGTATAGCAGCTGGTATAATTATATATTTGTGGCTATTATTGGTATGCTTGTATCTTACGTTTTACTTTAAACGCGATTTTAAAATTGTGAGTTATTATTTTTTTTTATTTTAGTTACGTAGGTAAGTACATATTTTGCATGCATTATTTGCTTAAGTTATGATACTCGCAACTAGTGTAGATCTTTTTCTTAACGCCTACGTCCCTGGGTGGAGCGCATGACCTTGACAAAGTTAGAAACCCTCGAAGTGTCTCGTTCATGGCTTCGTTGCTCGTCTTTAAAGATTCCAGATCCAAAAACATTGCTCTTCAGAAGTCAAAAATTAAAGTTTTTCTAATCCCTATTAACAAGCGAATTACATCATTAACAGACCAGAAGAAAGCTTTTCGTTTAACACTTTATCGACCGCATTAGGATTACATAGCTGACTTTTAGCCAAGGAAGGTGTCACTGAAAATTTAATGTCGAGAAGAACTTTGACTTTCTCGGAAATTTTTTTAAAACGAAATCTTTGATTCAAGAACATCATAGGCAGGCCCCAGGTGGTGCCCTTTAACAGTGGACACATTAGAGGCCTTTCCTTTAACTTAGGCCAGAAAATTTAAGAATTGTACTAAATGCAATTTGGTACAGGCAACGTCCAGATCATCTTTTGTTTTTAGGACACATCTTTATCGACAGGAGGAATAGTCAACAACAACAACAGGATTTACTGCAGTTTTTTTCATGCAATATATATATTATTGTTTTTGAATCACTACATTGAAAATTAAGCGATATACATAAACAAAATACTCAACTTAGGCAAATTTAACCCGTTAGAGCTAATAAATTAATTAAATATAATCAAATGTAAAATTAATTATATACACTGTTCACTTAAAATCAATAGTCAAATCGTTTCCTAAGGTTTTCATTTACATACAAAAAAAAGATGCTTACATTTTGACATTAACTATTTTTTCGGAACAAAAATGGCAATCTTCGCAATGCGCTGAAAACGCAATTTCTGCTCTAAAACTATTCGCCTTCTCTAAAATACTCATCATAGAACCCGTGCTGCCATATATATCGGAGAAGTGTATTTAAAAGAATATTCCTGCTAAGTATCGTCAGATTATTCGTAAGAAGGGTTATTCTACGTAATTTTAAAGTGAGTGGTAGTTATAAGTACCGTCGGTAGATAAAGGGTTAAGAGCCCCGATTTATATTACGTCAGCGCACGTGCTTCACGGTTGAGTCGAAGTTTGAGTAAAAAGTATTCTTAATTTTTTTGGACCCTGTGAGTATATCCTGAGAGTAAAAATAAAACAATCTCTACACACCTTGGCAACGACCTTCGGATTCCACCTGACCCTGCCGGCACTGACATCTAAACCCTTCAGGAGTCGACCAGTCATCTACGCATTCGGCACAGCGTTCGGAACACATGGACCAACCCGTCTCGCCTTCGTGACACATTCTTCTCGCTGAAGAAAAGGAAATTAAAAATAAATTGTCTCTCAATGTAAAATACTTCGGATTTTAGAAAATTCACATTAGGTATCATTTGTGCAATGGCACATCGTGTTTGAATTCAAGGTCTGCCAACAAATGAATGCATCGAGACAGAAAGTAGGCTTTTTGAGATTAGAAATAAAAGTTACGACACATACAAGGTGCATAAGAAAGTCCTTTTAACCTGAAAATACTTGAGCTACAGCTAAACAAATGAACTCACAGTATAATACAGCGACCTAATGCAAACGACAGCAGCGGAGAAATTTTGAAGGCTTTAGAGCATCAATTAATTATTAATGCTCCAAATTTATTTCCGATTTTTCTTCCAGATTTCCCCTCAAGGAGGGCAGCTGTCAGTTGCATTAGATGGGGCGTAGTCGCTTTACGGTACCTTCACTTTAGCTGTAGCTCTCGCAGCTCGTAAATATTTTCCGGTCCCTTCCTTTACACCCTGCATATTACAAATGTATAAAATCGCATTCACTTTTGCCTGTCCTAATAATCTTAACAAGCTTATTGAATATCCTACATAAATAGAGTTTCCATGTTTTGAATTTTTTAAGTATATCACCAAATCTTTCTCAACGCTAAGGAAGAGAATAGCAATTATGCAACACAAACTAATACAGTTGGGCCTCTTTTTAGTGAATTTCCCATTCTGCGAACTTTTTCCTGGAACCAAAAATATCTTATTACTCTTTCTACGTAAAATACCTCCAAATACCGAAGTATATTTTCTTTTTAACGAACTTTTTCTCTTGTGATTTGATTTCTTTTCTCCCTGGTCTTAAAACATTTCTGGATATCTCAAATTATTCTCTCTTTTACCACATTTTATGGTGATCAATGGCTTTGAACTGGTTTTGAAAAGTGCCTAACTCACCTAAAGCAACGGAATTGCCTTGGTTTTTTCAAACAAAAAGTTCAAATAAAATTAACATATTTTATCAGTAATTAAGTTTTAGGACTCATGTGGTAATGTAAACTTAAAACAACTGATTATAAAACAATGTATGCTTAAAATTATTTGTAGACTTAAAATTAGAAAACATATATCTAATTAATTTTTGTATAAAATTGTTTTTAAAAGTTGAAAAAATGGGATATTCTCAGACAGTCATTTTTCCTCTTGTTTTGCTACCCGATTTCTTTTTTATGGCTAATATTTATAAAATAAATAGATATTCATTTGCAAAAACAAGTGTAAATAATTAGTTTTTTTAATAATATAAAGGGGTGGGGTGGCGAGATCACGCGATAGCTGACAATTCAGTGTTATTAAAAGTGGTGTACTATACGCGAAAAAAAAACAATTCGTTCCCAAGGTCGAAAAATATTTTAAAACGTACTGATCATGTAATTTCCAGGTTTGGTGGTCAGAAATAATCTCCTACTGGTCGTATAATTTAATGACGCTGGGTTTTTTATTTTTTATTTTGGGAATTTTCGAAGTGTAAGGCTCATGTCAACAAGCCTACAGCCATTTACGCCTTGAAGAAGAAAATTGAGCCCTGTTTCAACGAAATACAGTAACATTGATCCAAAATGGCCATGGGAAATTTCAACTAAACAAGGGATTCTGGGGCATCAAAACCGTGTAGCTTTACTCGATATGCTATATATATATGCACATTTGATATGTGACCCTATACAATATATTTTATAACTCAATAAAAAATTTACAATTTTTAATTTTAAATTTGTGGTTTTTATGTAAATTACTTCTTGTGGTATTACTTTACTTAATAAATAGCGCTTATGAATTTAAAAAAAAATTGTATGTAGATTCTAAAGAACATTAAGAGATAAATCTCTATTTAATGAATTTACCATATAACGAGCTTTTTTACAGGATTTAGTCACTTCATACAATAGAGGTCCGACTGCATTTAGGTTAGTACGTGGGCAACATTTCATCTGATATTCAAGAATTGGTGTTTCTAAAGTATATTATCATCACTTCATTGCTTCCAGACTTCCCATTTTCCAGCTATTTTGAATTTATGAAAGAAGTTGTAATCCTGCAGAAACTCTGCACACTGTAAAATTCATCTTTGCAATACTATGAAATGGCTCTGAAAGAGCAAACAAGGAAGGAGGATTCTCTAAAAAGGCTTCATTCAATTAATCAGTTATGAATTTTGTGGAGTTTTCAGGTGTTTATGAAATGTTTAAAATATTTTTAAATATTTAGTATTCAAACGCCTGGTCATTGACCATCAGGTTATTAGGCAACGAGCTCTCCAAAACTTTTTTACACTGGTGTTTAAATTCTTAATTGTAGAGCACGCATTCAAACGAGCAGCACCCATGAAATGTCCAGAATCACATGAAGATGCGACAGTGAAACTAAAATGAAAGGCACGAGGAGAGTGCTAGACGCCGTCAGGTTTTAATAGCCCCCTTCAAAGTTCCTTTTTAGTAGCACTGGCAGCTGCTTAAATCTTATTGATCTGGAGCTTAGCAGAGCTCCTTGAGGAATAACCGTGGCTCTTTTTACCACCATCTCATTTCCCACCTACTACAAAGCAACCTTTATTTGAATTCTATTTAGTAGCTTCCTGCAGCTCTGGACTCGGGAACTTTGTTTTTCTAGATTACTTCCCAGAGCCTGAAGAGCAGAACTTGGATCCTATAAAATTACAGCCTTATCACAGGGGGGAAAAAGACGAGCAGTAAGCTGCAGTAACTGAAGTGGATGGCTCCCACTTCAACGTCGAACGGGGTCGCATGAGAGTCAAAATGTATGTAAAAGTAAAATAGGCTACAGAAAATGCCAGCACCAGCGTCCAGAGTGAAGCTCAAAAGGGATCGGTATAAATAGGAAGCCAATTACACATCAAGAGGATAATGAGTATTAATGGTTTCCAATGAGATGGCTCGAACAGCAGTTGGGCAAAAAACTAAAAATTAGAGTTTTAAAATACTAAAAAGACACGCTTTTTTATTGTTAATCGAACTAAAAAAGCAAAAAAAATAACTTTGAATATAAAAATAAAATGATTAACGAGAAAATTAATGTCATTGTGGTAAATGCGTGGGGTGCTCTAAATCATTTGTTATAATTTCTTACTAGTTCTATTCCGAAATGCAGAGTTTGTGTAAAAATGTAGTACAAAGCACCCCACACACACGGGCACGCGCTTTTACCACAATCACATTACTTTTCTCTCCTTACTCTTTTTATTCTTATATAAAGAATTATTTTTTTACTTTTTAATTCGATTCACTCTATAAAAGCGTGTTTCTTTGTTGTTGTTTTTTTGTTTTTTTAAAGTATAATTTATTTTTAAATTTTTAATTCAATCGACAGTAAGAACGTGTGTGTTCTTTTTAGTTTTTTAAACTATACCATTTATTCTCATTGATGAATTCATCTTAAATGCGTCACTTTTTAGAATTTGGAATACCCATTGGAATACCCATCTCAAGCCCGATTTGCAAAATGTAGGATCAATCAACTGAAGGAAATCTGGAAGAGCTACGTTTGAAATATTTAATGTGGAAGAAAGTGTAAGGTCAATGATATTTTTTCCTAAAAAGAGCTCAATATTCTCTATGAAACTTGCATCAGCAATAGACATAAAAGTACACGTTTTGAATTGAAGAGTTTGTGAGAAAATATTCATACCGATGACCTCTGAACCAATTCTCAGCTTTTTTGGCAAAAGGGAGCAATGAATGATGTTTCATTCCACAGATCCGAAAAAGAATTTAGAAAAACAGACTTCATGGCTGGGTTTCAAGCAATTAGAGAATAATTTTTTTTCACATTCTCGAGTGTTTGTTTTTATTTCTATTTTCAGAAAAACCAGGAAATTGTTTAAATCATGGCAAAAAATTTCTCTGACGCATTCCTTCCCCTTTTCCCATAAAGATCACTTTTTTGTTTCTTGTATTTGTATTAACCGTGAGCGTTTTCGGTTTAGGGTTTCAACTTAATCTTTTAGTCGTCAAATCTGGAAATAGGATCTGGAATTAATCGCCAAATTTGGAATTGGGAAATTGTTAATCCTGGTGATCCTGATCAGAACAATGGAACAAAATTATGAAATTATTGTATTGTCATCGGTCCTTGAAAAGTGTGTGAAATTTTGCATTAATTTGACCTTTTAAAGTAGATAAAAATTGAGTTCAAATATTCCATACATACAGGTGTAGCTAATAAAAGCTTAAAGGTCGTTTTTCCTCGCATTCGACATATACTTAAATATGAATAATAATGAATGAATTTCCATACATTTTGCTTTCTTAGAGGCTCTTTATTGCATTCAAATCATTGGTCTGGATTAAAGGAGGAAAGTAGGACTTTACAGTTTTAAAGACATGTTAATTCTGCAAAATCCTTTCGAATGGATGAATGTCATAGTTCTCTGAATTTAAAATGACCGGTGGAAGGAAGGAATGTTTATTAACGTCGGACTAAAAAGCAAAGCGAGAGCTATTGGAGATGAACCTCATAGTTTGGAGCCACGATCTAAGGACGAGGATGACACTTAAGCTGGCACACAGTAGCACCAGGTGTCGAACTCGCGACACTCCGGCAACGAAAATGTGACCATAATCACTTGGCTATCACGGCCACTTTAAAGAGGAAACAGAAACTCCGTATGGTTCGTTACGCTCTTGAATGCAAAGTTGTTAGTATAAGAGAGTCTTAACAATTTTAGATTCTAAGTGTAGTATATTATAACATTTTTTTTATGAAAAACAATATTTAAAAATAATTTTCCATTGAAATATTTTCAGGCATATTCCGCTGATATTCATATCTAACCTGCGTTAAGAATGCACATAAGTCTATTTTTCAGAATACCCATATTATTTAAGCAAAAGATACTTGTGTTCCAACAAGAAAACAATATATTTGCAACTTATTGAGCATTTTCGCTATCTTATGTCGTCTCTGCCTTATGGAAGATCGAAGTCGTAAAGATAAAGTTTGAACACACACGGCATAGTTCCAGAATTTAATTTCGCCACAACAGATCAGAAGGTTTGCGTTTCTTTTCAGCCTGGGTCACCAATGTGGAGGAGAGAACCCGCGACGCTCGGGTTCGTAGCCGAGTAACATGACCACTAGACAAAAGTGATCACCCTTGTCAGGGGGCTGTTACTGGCTTACGTAGATACCGCTACAAGAGCGTAATTCTGATTTAAAGAGCAAGTAAATGTATTGATACAAACTAAGATGCATTGACACCATGTGACATAATATGCACCAGAGCTGTCTACACTGAGGAGGAAGCTAAGACAGAGAAGTTCGAAAATTCATTCTCTACTTATTCGCTGTACAATGTGTATAAAAAACCCATTACTTAGTACTTTCCCTGTTGTTATTTGGAATCGAGGTAACAAAGCTTGGGGTTATGGTGAAAAGTGGCAGGTGTATCATGAGTTCGAGCCCTTGTGCCACAGAAACTCTGCCATGTGGAAGGCTGATGCACGTTAAACCTGTCGAGGCTCAAAGTCCTCCAGTTTGGGTGGTGTGGACACTAGGAGAGAGGATGTCAACTCGGATGTCATCCACATCACTTGGCCGTAGGTTCAAAATTGAATTTAAATTAATTTTCCTCAAAATCGCGACATCTTCTGCAACTTCTCCCTCCTAATTCTGCAGATGATCACTAATCTTAGCAGAAAAACTTTCAGGTGCTTTGTTTTTCTAATAAAGGAATAAATGAATTCTATTTTCTTTACAGTGGAATATATGAGAGAAATCTTTGGTAGAGCACGAGAAAGAAATCTGGGTTCAAAGCGGATTTTCCGACCGCATTTGGCCATCCCTGTGTTAAATAATTATTATTTAATTATATTCTTTCGGAAACAAAGATTAACGGTGACATTATCAAATTAAGGTATCCGACTACGTTCGGAACCGTGATTTTGCAAAAGCGCATAAATGGATAATTTTCATGATATTTAGTGTCACTTAGATTAGAATATATGCATACAATTGTTTTAAGGATATTTTGACAATTTTTTTTTATTTAAATACAATCTTTTGGCAAAAAATTAACTTAGAATAATCTTTTTCCAAATGTTCTCCTTTTGTAAAAAATGCTTCTATTATAATAATATTTTGTCTGTATATAGCTTAGACCTCTCTACAGAGGCTCAACTAGAATTGTTGAAATATATTGTTTAGAAGGGGGGTTATTCATTTTACGACAACAGAGGGGAGCAATTTTAAGAAAAAAACGCCAATAATTATTTCAATTGGTGATAACTCTGAAAATAATGTGAATTTTTCAAAAATTCTAGTTGAGCCTCTGTAGAGAGGTCTGAGCTATATACCGGCAAAATGTTATTATAATAGAACCATTTTTCACTAAAGGAGAACATTTGGAAAAAAAGATTGTTCTAAGTTAATTTTTTGCCAAAATATTATATTTAAATAATTTTTTTTGTCAAAATGTCCTTAAAACAATTTTATGCATGTATTATAATCTAAGTGACACTAAATATCATGAAAATTATCCATTTATGTGCTTTTTTAAAATCACGGTTCCGAACGTAGTCGGATACCTTAAAGAAAAAAAAAGCAATAATCGCCATGATGCATCCACAAATTTCTCTTCGCTAATTTTGAACTTTCAACATTGGTATCCATCAAAGAAAATTCGAGAGTATTATTGGAATTTTCAGGATAAACTGTAGAAATTTATAATCTTAAGATACTTGCTTTGTTTTTTCCCTGCCGGAGACAAATATGTGTACATTGTCTATTCACACAACTGATAAGATAACGAAGAGACCCTGTGATTCATCGCATCACGTTCTGCGCAAACAGAGGAGGGAAAATAAAATTCGAGATACAGCCGGAGATTTACAAGTCATTTATAAATCATTTGGACTGTAAAGGAAAACTTTGCGTGAATTTGTTTATTTGTATTTGTTCTTTTATGATTTTTTTTCAATTTTATTACACTGCTAGCCTCAATTAAGATTTTCGTAAATCATGAATATTCTCTTTTAAGGTTGTGGATCTTTTTAAGGCTGTCTTCACCAAATTTCCAGTGGTCAAGGTTACGAACTCGTGGCCGACGTATCATGAGTTCGACCTCAATACCGCTGAAGACCCGCTGTGCAGGGGAACGATCTACGTTAAATCTGTCGAGATCTCCCGTTGGTATGGTATGAAAGTTAGGAGAAGGGTGTCATCATCGTCACTTGACCATGAGGTCTGTCACCAAAAGCCCTCGAGAAACTGAATAGTGCAACGTTAATATTCCCTCACTCACTCTCCAAATGTCTGAAAACCTGAATTAAGAGTGGAATATATTCATGATAGAAAAATGTGTAAGTGTATGTGTGTCACAATTTCCATAAATATTTACAAAATTGTTATTCACATATATCTCTGTGTTTAAAGTACTGCGCTTTTAAAATTTCAGAATTTTCCATAATAGATTTTTATTTTAATAGGTAAAAGAGTTTGCTCAGTTAGCGTAATAGTTCTGTCATGAGAGAAAGTTTTATTAACGCCTCGCCTCTAAAGTAACACAAGATTCATTCTCAATCGACTACGTCATTTTGAACTTCGGTCAAGTGACGAATACAACACATGCACTGGCACCGCCCTCCCCAAACTGCCACACCACTACAATGGGAGGAAATTGAACCTCGACAGTTACGATCTCTCTACATGATGGACCTTCAGTGGCGCAAGGACTCAAACCCCCGACACTCCGACCCCGAGTTCGTGACCATAACCACTAGACTACGGCAGCCACTAACAGTACAGTAAGAAAATGTAAAACATTTTATACCAGAAAAGAATGGTTTCACACAGAGATAGAAATAAAAGTAGTATGATAAAATACATTGCAATTTTATAGAATAACGAAGCCAGAATGTAAAAATAATGCATCGATACTTTTATGTCTGATAAAATATTCCGATTTAGGTTCCCATTCTTCAACATTACATGAAGACAGCCCTATCCTTCTCATGTTAATTCAATTTCATATTAATAAATATTAACATGAAATGGTTCTAACCTAATCTCATTTCCGTTCATGGCTCTAACTTAATAATTTCTTGTTATTGCCTCTAATGTTCATATGAGAGAGAGAGTTTTAACTTCTCATAATTTCTTGATACTTGCTTTAATTTAACAAACTGATTTGAACAATTTCCTGATAATAGTTTTAACTTATTCTATTCATGACTCGATTTAATAATTTTTGGATAACGGTAAATCCCCTTTCACAATAAACACATACACATCCTCATATTCCAGTTGAATTCAAATCTTCTTTTCAACCCCGGAAGTATAACATCTTTCATATTTCTTGCAGGCCGTTTCACAATTTATGGCATTCATTGATAACCTATTGTTTTAAAACTCGTTTTCCATCATTTTCTTTCTCGATGAGAGAGATAACCAAATTTAGAAATTAAATATGCATGTTCCATTGCCTTGTGGAGCGGAACAAACCCCCTGCTAGCACTTAAACTTAACTTGTTTTATCTTTGTTTTGTATACCAGCCAACCTTTTTATCTTGGCGGACCGGTCAACGTTTGATAATTTTACCACTAAAGTGAGAGAGGCATGTTTATTATTCATATTTTATGCGTTATATCACGATATTTTGCGCATGCGTTTTTGCGACTTTTCCGTGAAAAGTCGCAAAAATAAAACCTATTCATATACACCACAGTAAATAAAATAGAAATAATTTAATGTTTCTTTGGAGGCACGGTACCATTTGATCCACGGACCGGTTTCGGTCCGCGGCCCGGGCACCACTAGTGCTTACGGTTGGCACCAGCCACACCACCGATTTACTTTCTGTAAGCAGAATAAATTTTGATTGCGAAAGAATGTCTCGCTCTATATTTGAATAGTATTTTATTAAGCACGTACTTGCTAGCCAAACTTCCCTTTTTTATCTATAGTACTGAGCGAAATCTTCTGAATTCTATGTTAATCATGAAAAAAAAACAGGAACATGTGTAAAATGCATTCCGAAAACCCCTTAGATCACTGCTAGAATCAGAGAAAGAAGTTATCTACAAACGAGTTTAGAAAGACTGAATCACAGCCGCGTTTCTCAAGCTGTGGGGTGCCCCCGCCTAAGGGGGGTACTCTACGAGGGGGGCGCGAGCCTATTGAAAAGTCGAAAACAAAAGATAATTTTTTTAAAAAATGTTAATTTACTGAAAGTAAACAAACAAAATACATTTTGACATAATAAAAAAAATACACATTGACACTGATATAACACACTTATAAATGTATCAGAACTGCACAGTGTATTTTATAGTTAATTTAGCAATACTAAATTAAGAACAAATTTTATGATTACCAGTGACCCTATGGACTTAAATATACAAAAATTAACTTTTATCTTGATCATTTGTAAGGTTTATAATTAGTCCCTTGACTGCCCATTAACCTTTCGCAAACACTGTCAAGATTCGAGTATTACCTTTCAAAGCCTTCGAAATAATTTTATCGACAGCAGTGCACAGAAAAGATCGTACTTCGGAAAGATGTATATATACCTCCGAGGTAATTAACGTTTTGGCTGACGTTTATAAACGCCGGTGGCACTTAAGAGGTTAAAATCGTATTGCAGCTTTAGCTTCAAAACATAGTATTCTTGAATTCAATGCATTGTTATTAAATGGTGTTCACACAGGAAGCGGGTGCTATGAAAATTGGGATTGAATATTGGGTGGCAACTATTGAAAGTTTGAGAAACATTGGATTATAGAAAATTTGATAAATATAATTCAGAAATATTCAAAAAAAGGATAAACTAGTATTAATTAAAATTTTAAATACTTTTTTTATATTAAGATCCATACTTTACAAGTTCTTACGCAATAATAATACTGGTCTAATAATACATATACGAGATATATGTATTACTTATCATTATTTCTACAAACTAACTAGTATTGCCAATGGGATCCGAAGGAAGTTTTTAAGGTAACTAACTATATTCGAAGCCATAATTTTACAGCAGGGTTTAAAGGAATAATATTACTGAGAGAGAATATGATATTTTTAGAGTTAGTTGAATTAGAATAAATATTTAAGAATTTTGTAACAAAAAAAATTTTAATGCAATTTTTGGCTAGTAAGAAAAGAAAAGAAAAAAGTGTGTGTGTACTTATGTACGCACGTAAGTTACACTTCTTTGGCGTAACAAGATTAAAATATTTCTAAAAATCTTGAGATGAGCAAGCTGGGCCAAGAACGAAAGACGGTCAGGAGCAGAGTTGAACGATACTAACCTTCAGTCAATCGGACCAGCCAAACCTGAGATAATCACGATTTAAATAAATTTAACCCCCCGCACAGGGACAATAGAGCCAACAACATGGGGGGGGGTCGGCAGACTGTACCTGGAGATGAGTTGAACCGAAAGTGACGCCCGAGACCTCACATTGAATGTCTCGGCGGGAAGAATCGTTCCTGTGAAAATTAAGGCATCCGACTACGTTCGGAACCGTGATTTTAAAAAAGAGCATAAATGGATAATTTTCATGATATTTAGTGTCACTCAGATTAGAATACATGTATAAAATTGTTTTAAGGACATTTTGACAAAGAAAATTATTTTAAATATAATATTTTGGCAAAAAATTAACTTAGAGTAATCTTTTTTTCCAAATGTTCTCCTTTTGTGAAAAATGCTTCTATTATAATAATATTTTGCCTGTATATAACTCAGATGATTTTGGCTCAACTATGATTTTTGAAAAATTCACATTTTCAGAGTTACAACCAATTGAAATAATTATCGTCGTTTTTTTCTTAAAATTTCTACACTCTGTTGTCGTAAAATATGAATAAAGCCACTTCTAAGTTATATAATTCAAAACTTCTAGTTGAGCCTCTGTAGAGAGGTCTGAGCTATATACAGGCAAAATATTATTCTAATAGAAGCATTTTTCACAAAAGGAGAACATTTTGAAAATGGGTTCATTTTTTGTCAAAATATTGTACTTAAGCAATTTTTATTGTAATACTATTCTTAAAACAATTTAAGTGACTAAATATCATGAAAATTATCCATTTATGCGCTTTTGAAAATCACGGTTCCGAACGTAGTCGAATACCTTAAGACATCTGCCTGAAGAGTTATGGTCATTTTAAGATAATTAATACATTTAAAACAATTCAGTAAAATAGAAGCAGGGCACCCAGCAACTCGAAACTGTGCCTGGTTGTGAGGAAACACACAAGGAATCCATTCGATCCGGTCGAGAGTCTGTAGTTGCAAATGGGGCGGTGCTAGCTCGGGAAAAGGAAACAAAACTAACTCCCCCGGGGGTTACAACTGTGACGTAAATGGTCACGTACATCCCAGCGATATACAGAGTAGTAAGTGATCCCAAAGTTCCATCCTTCTATCTCTGTAATATCGTTACGTCATCAAAAGATCGAACCCCATAGGAATAACATGAGGATTCTAATTTTCGTGATAACGCCACCCCTAAGTTCACTGTCTACACGCGAATCATAACAGATGAAATAGCTCAACGAGGAGAACCTATGGTTCGAGTTTCATTAACGAATCTCAAAAATCCTCGGAGCTATGCGGGATTTTAAAAAAATCATAACTTTAAAATAATTTTAAAATGTTAAATATAGGTGAAGAAATGGGGCTATGGTCCTGAAAAAATATATATCTAGGGTGCTCATAGGAAGAACAATCGAATCCAGTCGGTACGGTCGTCCAAGGTGGCATAGGATTCAAATTATTTCTGGGGAAACCCTGTAGGGGGGAGGGGACCAATTCCACGTAAAGCTCACGCTAATACGAAAATATGGCGGACCACCGAAAATCAAGTTTCAAGCTTGATTGTTTAGGGAGGGGTGAAATATTTTCTAGTCCCCATAGGATTGACATGGGAGTATGATATTTTAGTGCTTAAGGCCTCCCCATGCCTGCACAATGGGTATGAAGTAGATGACTGGATGGGTCTCGACGAGTGGAACAGTTGGTTCAAATCTCAAGTTTGGTACTCGAACAGGAGCCAAGATATTGTGAATTTAAACAAATTTAAAAAGTTCAAGACAATTAAAAACTATAGAAGAAATAGCCCTATCAGCACACACATGAAATTATAACTGGAAGAGCAGATGGAGAGGGATCGAATGAGCCAGGACCGAATGGACCGTGAGGCTCGGGTGCCGAGATATTGGCCAAAAACCTGCAGAGGAAAGGAATGCACAGGGGGAGATGCGTCCTAACAGATATGGTTTATAACAATAGTTTTTATGATCCCCCAAATATCAGTCCCATAGCACCAAAATGTGGCATGTTAAAATATTACACAATGGTGTGCGCGCGCATCGGTGATGGTGTGAGCGCGCATCGTAAAAATTTACCCTCTTCCTTTTTCCCTAACTCCCAAAGGTAGAGCGGATCGAGAGGTTCCCGGTTCAAACCTGGGTGCCCCCTTCTTCAGGGAAATGAAGAGAAATATTTTTCTGAGAATTTCGAAGACGGGAATGTGATCTGTCCCATTCTGTATATTTCTAGACTAAGAATGTTCGCATCCGTGATGGTGTGCGCGCGCATCGTAAAAATTTACCCTCATCCTTCTTCCCAAACGCCCAATAAGAAGCATAACTTCAAAAAGTTTTGTAAATGCCTAAAATCCCTGTAGGCATCTTTTCAAAACATTCTCTTTTTATCAATGCTTCTATTATGATCATATTTTGCCTATAGGGGGGGAGGGGATTGCGGCTGACCGAGGGAGGGGTCAGAGTAGTCAGTAAAGGGATGACAAATCAACATAGAACGTAGGGGTGTAAAACCACTTTGACTCGTTGAAAATCGCGATTACAGTAGCCGTTCGAGTAACGGATGCACCAGACGAGAGGAGTAGCTAAGCGAATGCGTAGATTAAGAACGCCGTGGAAGGAACTTACCAGTATGCCAATTTCCCACTCGTCTGGCTAAGATAAAAGCTGCGAGCAATTCGTCATAGATGAGCTAACTATAATCCCGATCATCTTACTAAAAGGCCGAGAAAAATTCTTCTCGATTCCTACAATCCACCATAACATTAATTTTTAGTGCAATTTTTATTGCTCACCTCTGCTAAATTTAATTTCTTATCTTGTCATTTTTCATTTATTTCTGCCGTTTTCCTCACATCTGGAAGATGTGATGGACAGATGTGAGGAAAATGACAGAAATAAATGAAAAATCAGAAGTTAAGTAAGTTGGTGTGCAATAAAAACTGCAAGTCTTGAATTTCTTTCTGGGATATTTGAGCAGCCAATAAGAGTCAGTTTCCTCATCTGCTAAGAACCAATCAGAGAGCGAACACTCAGCTCTCACCCATGCAACCAAAAATCACTATGAACCTGGAACTTTTTCCGAACGATTGGTTCGACCCATCAGAAGCTTTCAATTCCCCAGCATGAAAATTTCACAGTCGCTCCACATCTACTTTCCAGATATGGGATGGAGGTTCGCTTCGCGAGCATCGTCACAGATGAGCGCTGCATAAAGCGCGGATGTTAAACTGCATTTTCTGTAAAATGTTGGATTACTCAAACGAAGAATAAGCAGATATGCACTTCATGTACGGCCCATGTAAGTCAAATGCAATTATTATTATAGAAGTATATTTCACAAAAAAAGAATGGTTTGACATTCTTCCTTCGTTTTTTGCCAACCAATTGCATTTACCATAAAGAAGAAAAGTACTTTGAAAAGATATAAAAAGTAAGTACGAATGTTTCTCTCTTACCTGTACACGTGATGCCATCCCAGGAAAGAGTGTACTTGCCTTCGCACTTACACCTGAAACCCGAGTCTACAGGTTCACACTGGTTTCCTGGGCAATAGCCTTCCGGCAGATGATCAGCAGAGCACAAGTCTAGGAAACAGCGGGGAAGGTTTCAAAGAGAGTAAATTAAACAGCAATTTTTTATGCATCAATTCATTTTTCTTCATACTCCTAGTGTTTTCTTAAACCTTGGATATTATATGAAATGAAAGCATATCAGAAAGAAAAGAATTGTTTTTCGTATTATATTAAAGATGTTTGCTTTCAAATGATAGCACCAACTGACCTGCTACGATTTTACATCACTTTTTTTAAAAAAATTTACGAAAAACAGTTGCAGAGTTGATGAGTCATTTAATGCAAAGTAGGAGGTATAAAGGAAACAGAAATAAAACACAGTGATGCCAGCTTTTATGTAAAGGCTACAACTCAATTGACTCCCTAACAATACTATGAAATCGGGATACATTATGAAATTAAAAAAAAATTATAATAAAACTTTATCAAATCCTATCTAACAATATTGCGAAAAAAAAATAAAGTGCATGCTGAGTTTTGCTTTTAAAGTAATGTAAATAAATGTAATTACTTTCGGTAAATGTGCTCTAAACGTATTCAATTTTCTATTTCAAATCCAGAGATGAGTTTGCTTTCAAATCAAATATATTCGAGGTATTTATGAGATATTCCAAAATAAATATTTTCTAGATTTAATAAAGCTTTTCGAGTTATTTAATAAAGTTTATGAATCAAAATATTTTGAGACTACAGTGAAATTTTAAACTTCAATGTAATATTTAAATAAGAGGGTAATTCTCAGAAATAGAGACTGCATTCACACATATAGAGTTTCAATTAAATGATTCATTTCACATTTTGCACAACTCGCATCTTCTACAAAAGTCAGTTTTAAAATCTTGCAACGATTTTTACATTACTCTGGTCAGTTTTAATGCCATTTATTAAAGAAATATTTAATCATACACCTCACTTAAACTGAGTAACATTATTGTCTTCTGTATGTTTTTTTTTAATTGTTAGCTTGCCAACTTTAAATTATTTAACTAGTTACCATTAACACTAGAGCTGATATACTTCACTTACGTGGGATTATAGTTTGTTTTATTATCAACTATCGAAATTGCAAAGAATAATTCTGTCTTATTATGTTATTAGTGTATTATTTTTAAGCAACCCACAATGGCTTCGAAGCTTCCCCAAATCATATGTCTTCTTCTTTGCATTACGTAACAGTTTTAAGTAAAAGACATAATTTTATAGAAATAAAACTGTTCCTTGAATTCATTTTTATATAATCGTTCCGTTGAAAAAGTGTTTTCCCATTTTACAAAACTCACCGACGCACTTGCCATCTACTTCTTCAAAGCCCGGGGGACAAATGCACATCTCTTCGCCTTCCGTGTTTAGACAAACTCCGCGGTCACATGTCTTGTTAGTACACGTAACGTTGCCAATATATTCTGCGAAGTAAAGAGATTAAAATTCTTACTTTATATACAGAACCAAATCTTAAGATCTAACAATTTTCTATATCGTAGGTTGTGTAAGTTGAATGGATACCATAATGCTATTTCTATCTAGTTTATTATTTACATCATAAAAATTAGAAATAAAAATAATATTTCAAGAGAAAATATATAATCGGGACTTCAACAATTGGTCTTTATGCAATCCAGCGGAGAACACCTGCAATCTCGAGAGATTTTGTGCGGGAGTACCGACCTCCGTTAGATCAGGTTTTACTTTATTCTACAAATGAATGTGTAGACGATGTTATCCGGGCCTCCTCTTTTAGACCAGATACATTTAGAAGGCCCTCTTTTTTGGCATGGGACAAGCACCGTCCATTCTTTAACTGAGGTTATCTCTATTTTTCTTTTATTATTTATATGTAAGATTTCACGCTTCATGGACGTTAAATTTAAAAAGTACAGACCTAGTATTGTAATTAGTTGAGACAAAATTAAAAGAAAATAGAACCGTAATTAGATTATATATTTTATGCCTACAATTTTTCAAGCATATCTTCTACTGAAAGCTGTCATTTCACTGATCTTAAATTTTATTTAATCATTCAAAAAATAAAAATTACTGTTATTCAAATTTAGTGTTTAGAATTATCATCATTCAGTGGCGTAAAAAGACCTCTCACATGCCGGGGAGGGTTACAGTCTAAAAACACTAAGTCTAAAGATGTAGGCGCCGAGGGGTAATCGCTAAGGGAAGAATTAAAAATCCGTTTGGTTTAAGGGGGTTGACCTTCCACTTGTATAAGCCACCGTCATCATTAACCAACATGGTTTATTCGTGCATTTACCCCTGCAGCATGTCTCTAAAACGTTCCAGAACGATCGGTTGTATCCTTGGTCTTGAATTCGTAAACTTAATATTAATCGTACTGAATGTTTTCTGTTTAATTAAAAAAATATTATTATTCCATTTCGATGCAGAGGCATCTTATCTGCAAAATTCTCTTTAACTTACTTTGAATGGTGTTGTTGTTTCTAATGCCACCTGTCTGACGTAGTCAGATCGAGGCTCGTGAAATTCATCGTGGCAAGGGGCTAGAAGTACGCCTGTCGTTGGCCTTGAGCACCGTGCAAGTGACAGTACGAATTAGCCCTGCGAAATTCCCCGAAGTGACGATAGATGGCGACACCACCGATCTCCACCTCCACAATTTTGGCATGGAACTGAAGGGGAGGGAAATATTCTCCAGTCTCCTGCACGCTTATTCAGCCCACGAGAGACTTTCGGACTCTCTGATTTAACGAGCACGTACTCCTTGTGTACTCTGAGGGTATTTGGTGGCATTGGGCATGGAACCCAGGCCTTCCGGTCTGGAGTCCGATACGCTAACCACTAGGCTACCTACGGCCCACTTTGAATGGTGTACTACACTGAAATGAATCTCATTATAACTATTCATTAAAAATTGCCATAGTTGTTAGTACAGCCCCTAGAGATGAATCGCGTATTCTTAGGAGTGTTTTTGCTACTGTTGAAAACCCTTTTCCTAGAACTTTTGTCTCAAATATAAGTTTTAGATGTTTTTTTTTCTTTAAATTTCCTTACCGTATAATAAAAACTATGTATTAAATAAACAGTTTCCTTTTATGACCGCTAGTAAATAATAAAAATAGAGGAAATTATGACATTAATTTAACTTATACCTCTTCTTTAAAAGTTATAACAATAATTTGACTCGGTTTGATCTACAAAAATATTTTTTTCTTCTATAAGGCAAAAGCAAAACTAATTTCCCTTCAATGAAACTCACCACAAGTTGCGTTGTCTTTCAATTTGAAGTGGTTCTCATAGCAACCACAGACGTACCCGTCTTCTGCAGCAGCGCATTTCTGATCACAGGAGTTCAAAGCGGGAAACAGACAAAAGGCTCCAGCTAACAAGAACACATTGGTAGAAACTTAATCGGCGGTTCAAAGCAGGTTAAAGTTTTTTGATCAATTCTCAAGGACTCTGTTATTGAGATTCACTTTGAATTTTAGAACATAAAAGTGCTTCCATGAAACTTAATATGTACATGCTTACCATTACAATGAGTTCCGTTGAAGGCGTTGCCACTTTTACAAGCACACTTATAACGGCGAATACCATCGCCTTCCGTACAAATCAGATCGTCCACCGGGCACGGATTAGATACGCAGAAGTGGGCTGGAAAACAAAATACATCTTTCCTTATGACAACAATGATTAAATATTCTTATTTGCTTATATAAATGGGACAATATCCGTCAGGATTTGATACATACGAGATAGGATCCAAAAGTTTAGGGATTTGGCCTTCTCACTTTGAATGTTTCAAAATAGCGACCTAAACATTTCTCTTGGGTGGCAATACACTTTTCCAGTGCTTGTGCAACCTCTGGATGCCATTTTTCGCAACCATTTATAAAGTCTCGACATCTCCATATATTTTTTCAATAACGGATGAAAAAAAATTACGGTCTCGTGAATTCAGAGAACAGGAGGAAAGTGAATGCGTTTCAGTTTTTGCGAAAAACTCTATGACCCTTTGAATCAATGTGTAAGATACCAATGTTCATTTTGCCACATCCAAATCAGCTTGAGATTAATTAGGTCTCTTAAACGACGTAAAACTTCTGATAACATCCTGGATTCATTTTACTGTCTTTGGGAATGTATTCTGAACATTTTGTTCGGAAACAAAGCATATTTACAACAGCACTTCCCATTTTCTACAGAATTCTCAATTTCTTCAAAAGGCCGATACTCGCTGTTCTTTAAAAAAAAATCCATGTTTCTTGCATCACCGATGGCTAACCTCAGAACAAAATGTTTGCACGCGCAATTCAATAGTGGAAATGGCCAAGACCATGCTGAACGTGGAAAAGAATGATGGTAGAATTCATTCAAAACAGCGCGTGTAACTTTTTTTTGTTTTTTGTCGTGTGGTTGAAAACAGTCTCCTAAATATAGTAATACCCCGAACTTAACGCGATAGAGGGAATTGAGGTACAACCGCGTAAGTCGGAGTATAAGTTCGAATATAAATACATATAAATTAATTTTAATCGGAGCCGGAGACGAAACAAAAAATAATTAAGAAAAAAAATGCTTAGTAAAAAAAATAATCTACAACACACATACAAAATCGCAAACCGAAGTTATTTCAATGTAGAAGGTTTCATAAAATCTAACAAAGTAGTCTGTGCTGCCTCTAATATTTTTTTCTCGCATAAAATTCCCGCGTAACCTGCTAATATTTTCCCTCTTGTTTTGTTAAAAAAATACTTTCTTCGTTGAAGTCTTTTTTTCAATAAAACCGGGGCGTTCTGTCAAATTCTCAACCGTCATTCCATCTTTTGATTAAACTAGATCTAAAGATTCAAGTTCTTCAATATCTTGTTCATACATTTCTATGAACTCATATACCATCAGCTCCTGACTGTGGAAATCCAACAATTCTTGAACTTCATCACTATCCTCTTCTACATTTATTTACCTAGCAATATCAACAATTTCTTTAATCCCATTATCAATTTCGTCAGGCTCTGGCACTAATACCGCTCGAGTTCCATTGATGAAAGAAAGCGTCACACAACGAGTTGTGCAGTGCTTAAAACAAGAAAGACTGAAACTTAGTACATACCTATATTGACCAAAAGTAGTCAAAATGACAGCATTGTGAACGAATGATTAATATGTAAAAAAAATTCTTTAAAAAAATTGATTTTTAATGTTTTTTATGTTATTTACAGTTACATAACAAGTTATTAGCAAATATTAACATTAAAAAAAAAAAATTCATCACTTGGGAAAAAATATATTCTAAAAAATTCTAAGAAATTGTTCATTATTACGTAATGTTTTTCTAATTGAAATTAAAAGGTAGTCGAAATGACTTCCTTTGGGCAATCTAGTGTTAAGCAAAGGACGAATCTACGAGTTTTGAAAATTGCGTAGATCCGGGTAGCATGATTTGAGGTATTACTGTATTACAGTGTTTTACATACACAATAATGGTAAAACTAGAGGGTGAAAGAATAGGTTCACAAATTGAAAAAAAAAGCTGCTTGGGCTTCCCCTTTGGTTCTGTGCTTATTAAAGACCGTAAATCCCAAAAAAGAATGAAAAAATAATCTCAAAATTTGGATCCGCGCCGCATCTTTTCGCTACTGAAAATGAGTCCCTCAGTAGAAAAAAAGAAAGTAGTAACTCATTTCGAGAATAAATCTGAATTATGACACATTCACGAGAGAGTTCGATGGTTTTCTTACATTCGTATTTAATTCAAAAAGTCGAGAATAAATGTTCTGAAGTATTAAAAAAATGTCAACTATTTGAAAATTTTTCTTTGAAATAATTACCTTTACATTTTCCAGTAGAATTGTCTCTCTTGTAATTTTTCTTACAGTCACACATGTTGTCCACGCATTCTTCGTTCTCCCCGCACTTCATCAACGGACAGAAATCAATGCCTAGAATTGAAATATCAAACGAAAGACATGTATAAAAAAATTAATAGTTACGAAACTGATGCACAATTGAGCGCAATTTAACCGGGAGAACTCTCTGAATTAAATACAATCGGATCTCTATATAACGAAGCTGCTAGTAAATCCCGAAAAAAGTTCGTTATATAGAGGCTCATCTTTCAATTTTTTTATAAACCATATAAAACAAATTTTAAACTTCTAAACACTATATATATGTATTAAAAAAGTAATTATTCACACCTTTTTATAAATTAATAATATTTCTTTTATATATCTTACCTATCAAAAGGAAAGAAAGAAAAACTGCAAGAAAACTTTCTTGGTGCCTTTATCCGCACACACACACACTTTCTAAAGAATTAATTTTTTTTCTTTGATGCTCAAGCATTTACGTTTTGATATTTTCGAGCTACAAGAAACGAAGTTACCAGTACGACTGATCAACACTACAAGTGAACGAAGAATAGTTCAAGGACACGAGACCATTGAGGGTGAAAGAGGATATCGAAGATCTTCCCAGTGAACTGGACAATGGGGTTAAAGGTAACACTTTTTGGATGAAATGTCCAGAATTATATTGATCTCGCCGAGCTAGGCACCTAATGAAATTAATTCAAGATCTATGCCCACCATAAATTGTCAAAAGAGAAAAGTTCGTTACATAGAAAATGGACTTCGCTATTGTGAAGTTATTTTACGAAGAAACTCGAGAAATGATCTTGGTTCCATGAAAAAGTTCGCTCTATAGAAAAATTCGCAATATAGAAGTTCGCAATATAAAGGTTCGACTGCATTACCTCTCTTTTAAGAAAAAAAGTCCTGGGAGATTCTGTAACACGTAGGATGGCAAATGTCCCCTTGCCTTTTCTAACGGAATCTCATTACTTTCTCAACAATTTATTGCAGACTTGTAGATGAGCCATTTCATTTTTAACTCTACACCCTTTGAAGAAAGCCTGTCAGAGACCCTCACGAGTAATACTTCTTCATATCACTCTACCCCAACAACAGAGCAGATTATTTTCATAATTAAAGAAAACATTAACGGAAGATTATATTTAAAGACCTTATAAATCTAAACCTTGTGACGAAAAGTCACCATTTATATCGATACCCAACGCTTTTTTCAAAAATATCGTAAAATACTGTAGTGTGTTATTAAATACTGCGGAACTCTAAAAATAGGCCCTTCAGAAACAAATATCTGGAAATAACTTCGGTATATGAAAGGGAAAAAGTGCCCTGAACGAAACTTTCTTACACGTCCATCAAGTTTTTGCCACTTTATGTCAATCACGTGCCTATTATTGTGAGCTTCAGAATTTTTAGTTGATTCAACAATTAGTTTCATGCCACCTTTAAGTTTTTATCCTACATCTTCTCTTATATTTAGTAGAATGTAAAAGTATTTTTATACATTATAACACAGCTTTGATAGTGTGTGTTCTCGCTTGATCACACCAAAGAAAATCTTTTTGCTGAACAAGCGTATGCGCAGATTTTCAATTTGGAGTGAGTGAGTGAATATTAACGTCGCACTGTTCGGCTGCACGAGGGCTTTTGGCGACGGACCACGTCATTTTGAACCATGGTCAAGTGACGAGGACGTCACCTGAGCTGGCACCCCCTCCTCTCCTAACTACCCCACCACACCAATGAAAGGACGTTTCAGCTCTCTACAGATTTCACGTGCATCGCTGCCCTACACGGCGGGTCTTTAAAGGTATTGGGCTCGAACTCGTGACAAAACCAGCCACGATCCGATACCTATACCACTCGGCTACCGTGGCCACTTTTCAGTTTGGAATCTTAACACTTGCAAGAACTTTTTATCTGTAACTGTCCCTATGTGCGTTTGCTTTGATTAACTTCATTAACAAAAGTTTTAATGTCGCTGGGACTTGCTCGAATCGAATTCGATTCATAGGAGCTGAACCCCACCGATTAAGATGATTAATTACAGACTTCGGATAACTTAGATATTCAGAATCAATTAGATTTCCGCAGCCTGGTATGTTTAATTTATAAAAGCTCACGTGTTTCTCATTGTTGAATAAAAAAAACATAGTGGTACCTAAGAAATAATGAAGATATATGTGGATAAAATTCATTGTGCATATTAACATTATAATGTAAATGATAGCTCATGCGGATCTGAGGAAACCGTCTATTGAAGAAATTAGGAGGCCCCCGAGTTCCTTCATTTTGGCGATTCTTTTCGAAAAAGATCGATTCGAATTGCAACCTGATGCACCAAGAAATCGAGGTCAAAAAAATCCATTTTTTTTTCAAGTTTCCATTTACGATGTAAATATAAATCCATTTTATGAAAAACAAGAAAGATACCATAATAAAGGATCTCTTATCAATAAAAGCAGGGAATTATTTTAGTTCAGGAAATTCGACAGTTACAAAAATTTTATTTCCATATCAAAGTATCAGTATAAAACAAGCATTTATTTCCTAAATGTATTTTTCACATTAAAAAGTTAATAAAATAGATAATATATAGCTAATAGTTTCCTATGCTTAATATCTAAGCTTTTTAAAAACAACAGTCTTAAGTCTACTGGGATCTAAGCGGTTCCTCTCATTATTTGCGACGTTGCCGGCAATCGAAAAAAGGCGCTCACAAGGAACAGATGATCCAATGGTACTCATATACATCATGGCCATTGAGTGAACGTGATGGTAAATACAGTTTTTTTTGTTCTTGCTAGTAAATTAACCCTTTACCACCAACACCGTAATATAACGAGTTTTAAAGATAGTAGTAAGATAGTTTAAAGATAGTACATACAAGTAATTGTAAATAATTTTATGATTTTTACCGAAACAGTAGAAATCGAATGTGGATTTTCTAGGATGAAATATCTATTCACTGAATCGATTCAGTGCTACATATCGATTTAAAAAAAATCGATTTTTTTTCGGCCCGAGAAATCGATTTTTTGATTAATTCATCTCAGTTCACCATCCCGTCCCTACTGCTCGTCAAATCTATGATAAAAAGATGGCTGTTTATGGAATAATTTGTGTTGTTGTGAGGTGGAAAAAAAATTTTCAAACTGGCCTTCAGAGAATTGAAGCGGACACAGATAAATTTGTGTGGAGAACTAACTTTATCCTAGACCAAAGTAAAATCATCCAAATGATCTTGAAAGAGACGAATCTTAGTTAAGAGACAACGTCGTGTCCACAAAGAATTGCACATGGCGAAAGTATCATCGCACTGGGTTTCAGGGACTCCTTGGGCCCCAACACAAATGTAGAGACCGACTATGACGAATCAAAGTAGACAATACATAGCATACGTTGCCAAATACTCGTACAAACAATAACCCCGAAACAAATAATTGTGAGGACGTGCCAACCAGTTCGACCTTAATGAGTAATGATGGTGTCAACCTATTCATGGACGACGATCATCACTTGTAGCCAGATTGATATATCGTCCAAAATTCTCAGTTGTTCGGAGCCGGAAATAACATTGGAACTTTAAAATTATTCGAATCATGACCTTATTTAGAGGGTCCGGCACATGAACTTTCAAATATTATCAAAATTTTCACTTTTTTATATTTTCTAAAAGTTCAAATATTTTTGTTTAAAATGATATATAATATGAGGAAATACGATAATTGGAAGTATTTTTATTTATTTTTTTAAATGAAGCAACTCTTTGACGCGCATTAAATGACCTATGCTAGGAGCACCTGTGTTACCCCTTGCAAAAGTTTCTGATGAGTGCGAATACATATATTTTAAGTGGAAAAGTTATAGTGTATTGGGCTTATTCAAAATTGTATGTGTACACGTCTTTGGGATCTTAAAAGCAAAACAGGGGGGGGGGAGAAGTTAAATGATGGAAAAGCCTAAGAGTTCGTAACCGACTCAGACATTTTAACATCAAAAATTTAAAGATATTATAGTACGACTATTAGAAATAATATCAATTATCTACACAGCATGAAAATTTCTGTTTGGGCTGTTTATTTTCATCTTCTGTCTTCAAAAACGAGAGCTCTCAACATGGACTGTATCCTGCGATTATAAATGTCTGGTACAGGTTTCAAAAGACAGAATCTGAATGTAACAAAAGGCACTATGATTATAAACACATACACCATAATAAATTAAATGAAACCAATTTTTAGAGCTCTAGGGGATCCAATGTTATTAAGAAAGTGTTTACATGTAGCCCACAGAGCATTACCCAGAATCCAAGTGAGTCAGTTAATAACACCATATGGTCAGTGATTCCAACATCTACATTCGTGGAATTTAAAAATCAGAAATTAGGCGTAAATATGGCTATTGCACAGTTCAATACGAGTCATGTAGCAAAATTAATGATCTTAAAACATTGGGATATTGAACCGCGTGTCATGCTTCAAAAGTTAAATACACGTAGGATTTGTGTAGCCCAACGAAAACTTCTTAAGATCCTCAGAAAAGTCAAAATTGTAAAAAATAATGAAAAAAAGAAAATTAGAAAAGTCTTTTTTGTAAAAGTAGAGAGTTAAAAAGGGGGGCTTCGTATGCTTCTGGAAAGTACTAAAAAAAAGGTAAATGCTCAGAAAATTACAAATTTTTACTTTAAAACCTGTTTTCTCAAAATGTAAAATTGTTCAATTTATGTAACTTCTCAAAAACTACTTATTATATAATCCTAAAATTTTCAGCGAACAGATTTTTAACATGTTTAAACATTTTAATCGAGGTATATCTTGAAAACTTGTTTAGATATGGCTTTTTTAAATTAAATTTTAGGGGAAAATATTGGACAATTTTTAAAAAATTCACAATTATTTTAATTTTTAACAAAAAGACAAAACCCTTCGTTAAAGTGTTATTGACAGTACACATAACCTACTGTAAAATGTTTATTTATGAGAAAAAAGAAGTTCCTGAGAAAAAGGTACATATATATATAAACTTACGCAATTTAACGTGGGCTCTTATGGACTTGCCGGAGCCCCTTAAGGCTGAGTTGAAAAAGGTCCCCATTGTGATAGAGGCCCTGGGCCCAGTCGGACCATGCCTTAAAATGTCCCTGCTAGGCTTCAGGGTTTTACTGACTCTTCGAAAATAAATACTGCTTAATTTGTAAAGGGAAACTAGGCCTAGGAAAGGGCCTAGTTGAAAGGTTCAACTAGGCGAAGAGGACTGATTTTTTTTTGGTCGTGACTACAGACTAATCTCGGATCTATAAATACGATGGGGAGACTCAAGAGATGAGCAAAAAGTAGAAACACAGCAAACCACTTTCCTCAAAGAAAGCTAAGGTACAGAAATATGTAGTGCAGGTCATGGTGTCTTTTTTTTTTGGGGGGGGGACTGTCGTGGACTGCTCTTAACTAGTTAACTGTGATTGACGAGTTCACTCATCATGGAAAAGTTGCAGTATTTTGTGTCATGATGAGTATATGTTGAAAATTAGGGACCACTGGCTATCTAAATTGTAAATTTTGAGAACAACAAAACATTCTCGAATTTCAAAATGTTTAGAATATTTTGAGGCCAAGCCGGGTAAAACAAATAAATAAAAATATGAAAAATTTAAGACGAGAACACATGCGTCACCATATGCACCGTGGTGGTGGTAGCCCAGTGGTCAAGGTGTTATAAGTTCGAGCCTAGTACCTCTAAAGACTCACCGTGTAGGGAGGTGGTGATGCACGTTAAATCTATCGAGAGCTCAAACATCCTTCCCATTGGTTTGGTGTGGTAGTTAGGAGAGGGGCGTGCCAGTTCAGGTGTTGCCCTCGTCACTCAACCATGATTCAAAATTACAAGGTATGTCGCCAAAAGCTCTCGAATAGCTAAATAGTGCGGCGTCAATATTTACTCACTCACCCCATATGAACCGGCTGAAATATCGCATAATTTCGCGTAACGAATTTAATTATGTGCGATGATAACATTTTTTTAGATATCAGCCTAAAAGAAGCAAAGGCAGAAAATGGAAAGTGGATTTATAATAGGTTTCCTTCAGATAAGGTCAGCCAAGGGACAAATGCGTGACGCCAACCAGACGCTGAGCTCATTGATAGCTGTTGGCTCGAAGTTATCGAGAGGTGTTAATGTCAACTGTTTGATGTTACAATCATGTGCTAACATTAGAATAATGGCCTAATTCCGTGCTAACTACAGAACAGTTATTTTATTGGTGTGGGAAAGGCAAGGGTGCTTTCTGGTGAAAGGACTGGGATCAACGCTACAGCACCTTTCTAAAACTTCCTTAGTGTCACGACAGATACAAAATATAATGGTTGCCCTAATTAAAAGTGGATAAGTTCAACAAAAAGAATTATTTTAATGGAATTCGAATGAAATCGCTCTGGGGGTTCCATCGTTTCGGCAGCAGGTCACTCTAAAAAGAACGCAGTTGATTCTTGAGAAAGTTCTGTCCAGCTTCCTTCCCTTCATCGTCCAAATTAAAAAAAGTAATACTCTTTTAAGGGCCTTAAGGCATAGAAATCAGAGTCACAAATCCGGATTGTACGGAGGGGGATCTAATATTTCCCGACGGATTTTGCCTCGGTTTCACGGAAGACGGACCTAGTCATAGAGACCCGATATCGCTTGCTGCCCTTTTCGAAAACTTTTACATCAGCTGTTTCTTAACGTTCGGTCTAAACACTACTCGCCATAGACTGCCACTATTTGTTGATAGATGTCCGTATTAAACTCATCTCCTGCAATCAGAAACCGTACTACCGCACGTTGTTGCGATCTGGAAGACTTTACTTTCGATTAATTTCTTTTAAAAATAACAAGTTTCAGTTTTAAACATAGCATGCGGTGTACACTTCCTACAGTCCTACGTGTCTCTGTTGGGTGGCTCTGCTATAGCTTCCGTCATTCTGAAGCAATAACATGTGGTCTTTTTCATTTGGGCAACCCTCATAGTTTGTCAGTAAAGAAAGTAAATCAGTGTGCGTGTTAAAGTCTCCGGGAGTTTTAACGGTCGCTAAAATTCATAGATATCCATAAAAACTCTAATAAAAATGTATTATAAATTTACGTTAACCAAATCAATAAGTACGTCGGCTTGGTGGCGTAGTTGTTTTTTGGCGCTGGCCTTCTGTACTCCAGGGTGAGGGTTCG
Organism: Trichonephila clavipes; assembly: GCA_019973935.1. Lineage (NCBI taxonomy): Eukaryota > Metazoa > Arthropoda > Arachnida > Araneae > Nephilidae > Trichonephila > Trichonephila clavipes. The sequence goes on from BMAU01021306.1 coordinate 259,139, forward strand.
ACCCTGGCCCAAGTCGATGGATTTTCATGATGCGGAAAATCGACAGCGACCTTGTCGCATGATTATAAAGCATATAAGAATTCCTAAGGGGGGTGATCTAATCACAATTAATTCCTAGTACAGGTTCACATCGTCAGAGCTCAGGTGCCTCCCTCTAGGGAGGAAATTGGGCGTCAAAATTACCTGCGGCGATCGGTATCCGCCTATAGAGCACCGCACTCAAAAGAGCTTTCGGAGAATAATCTACCATGAGAAATTAAAATAAACAAGTAATGTAATTTTTTTTTATTAAATACAATTAATATAAATATGTATATACATAGGACAGAATCCCAACATTAAGTGGTCATTTGTTTTTATTCATTATCATTCAAGTATCGTATTGTCATCCAAAAACAATCGTGTCTATAAAATTTCAGTTCGACTGAATGCTTTAAAACGTGAGAAAAAACATTTTCAAGCTTTGACACAAGTCCCCAAAAAGGATGCTAACGTGGCTGTATTTATAATTCTTTAAATACTTAGTTTTAACCCATTAATTTTAATTAATTATAATTAAATTACTGTATTATCATCCAAAAGAATCATGTGTATAAAATTTCAGCTTGAATGGGCGCTTTAAAATGTATTTTATTAACGACTGGAAATTCCACCAAGATAAATAATATAGAGAGAGTGTGTATTAATAGTAGGAATTGAAAAATAAATAAGTATTAGTAGTAAAATTTCCAATTTTACAAAATAAGCCCATTTTTTTCATCCAATATTTTAACCGCGACACTTAATCTGCGGTTGATTTCGTGACGCTCAAAGTTGCGCGCTCACCCCACGGGAGAAAGGGCGCCCGCTAATGAGCTACAAAAGGACAGTCTTCGAGAAAGGCTAACAAAGGTGTGACACCGGAGGTCTTAAGAGTGACTGCAGTATCAATGAAACGGGGGCCACAAGCTTCAGAGCCCCCAAAGTGTGTAAGAAAAAATCGCAAAATGTTGAGAGCCCACCAGAAAAAGGTCTCCGAGGAATTTTGATACAGGGCCCACTCTGAACTAGCTACGACAATGCATAAGAGTAACAAAAATTAAACTTTTATCTTGATAATTTTGAATAATAATAAAACTTTACGGTATTATTTCACAAAATTTCTTTTTTGCGCAATTTTCAATTTGGAAATGATTTTATTAACAAACCTGAGACTCTCTCTTATTTATATATCAAAAGTTATTTGAATGTAAGAATTTCTTATATAGATATGGTATTCATGAATTACTGATCGTGAATTTTTTAGCGAGCATTCAGGCTAAGAGAATCACAATATCAAATAAATTAATGAATTATATCAAATTAAAAATTCGATTACGAATAAAAATGTTGTGTATTGGGGAAACTTCAAAAATGTACTATTTCCTTTAACCAGTAAATAATTAAAATTAGTACTTATATTTTTTACAAGAGATGGCGAAACCTAACACCCATTTTATATCACTAATATTTAATTTAGAGATAATTATATTAAACATTAATTTATAAAATAAAGATTTAAACAATGCTTTTCTGATATTTATATTTCAATCTAAAAATTAAAATTATATAATTTTGCTTCATTTTTTATATTTTTTTCAATAAAGTTGTAAGAAAATTCCATAAACTTACCAATACACATTCGTGTTCCGTATTGGAAATACTGTCCACTTGAGCACGAACAGTAATAGGTTTGTAAGGAGTGCACACTTTTACATTGAGCATCTCTACAGAAAGAGTTGCCACCTTTTAGAATACAATAATCGTAATCAGAGCAACTCGGTCCTGTGTACCCTTCAGAACAAGTACAATTGAACGTACTCGAATCCAACGGTGTGCATTTTCCCTCATTAGAACATGGATTTGGAAGACATGGTTTCATAATTTCTGTAATAATATATTTTTTAATTTTAGGCAATGCTGTATTCAAAATTCTAGAGGGGAAATTTGAAGCTATGATTTATTATGATTATGAATTTGGACTAGAACAGATGTATTGCTAGAATCCACATTTTTTAAGTAAAATGTGAAACGTTATGGTTTGCTCGAAAATTCAAAACATTCAACTTATATTGAAATATTTGGATTCAAAGAATTTAAACTATTTTACAGAATCAAAATTATTGTAATGTAATTATATTGGGAAATATTTTAAGAAATCTTACTTTTGCAAGTACGACTTTCTCTGTCCAAATAATGGCCTTCGTTGCAGCGACATTCTCTGACGCCTTTGGATTCCATACACTCCCCATGATCACAGATTTCTGTACCGTTATTAGAGGCCGCGCACAGATCTTGAATTTCGCAGGCCTGTCCAATGAAGCCTTCGGCGCATGTGCAGTTGAATTCGGTCAAAGAAAGTGCTTCACACGTTCCTCGGTACTTGCACGGATTTGGATGACAAGGAAGGTCAAAGTCTACCAAAGGTAAAACAGACAAAACGAAATCTCTTCAGTGGATTATTAATGAACAAAATTAGAATAAGAAGAGTACAATCTATCGTCGTTGATATTTTTACTCACTTATGCAATGAGTTCAATTCATGAAGGTTCCCTTCATATACAAGGGGATTCGCTACCAGACCTAACTTTCAGGGTGTGTAGGGGGTACAAAAAGGACTCTGGACTTCATAAGAACGCAGGGTCGCAAGCTATGGTGCGCAGAAGCAGAGAACACATTTATGGGACAGAAAACATTTTATTACTATAACATGTATTCGAAATTACGACCAGAAGTCATCTGGAAAGTCTGACAGCGACGCTGTATGGAATTCAGGTTTCTCTGGAAGATTCCTCCAGGTGAAAACCAACTCTGCTAGAAGTCCCATTTCCGATTCGTTTCTCGAAATAATTGGATGAACTCATATTAAAATGAAGAGCAGCCGACATGCTGAGAGTGTTTGGAGATGTGGATTGTAACGGGCATGCACTCGGCGGTTCTACTAGGAACGTTACCCGAACAGGTGTGTTCTGTATCAGACAACCTTCACAAGTATGAACAGAAGGTTACGTGAGACTGGTTATTTTTGGTGTACGAGGCACCCGTTCCTTCAGTTAAAACCCTCATCGCTCGTATATCTGTAGCTGCCGGGAGGATGCGGGACATGAGAGGAATCTTCCAGAAAGTACAGAATATCATGGATTGCCACAGTCAGACCAGTAAGAGGACTTCAGGTGTAATTTAGATTACGTGTTGTAATACAACCTTTCAATAAAATGTTTTCTGTCCCATTAATGTGTTGCTGTTTCTGTTCTTTTGCTCTGTTTCGTTGCCCCATAACTCGCAACTACTACCCTTTATATAATTACATGTTCTTCTCCATTAAATTCAAAACTGACATTAGACTTGTTCTACTTTTAAAATTTAGATAAAATTTCAATTTTGTTTATTGGGTAAAAATGTTAAAATACTAAAATTTTTCAAAATATTTTTTAAGGAAAAATTTAATTATATGTGTTTTTTTAATCAATTGCATTTTATGTACCTATGTGCATTATTATCTTTACATATAAAAATCTTCTGTGCGTGTGTATGTGACTAAACTCCTCCTAAACGGCAGGACCGATTTTGATGACATTTTTTGAGTCGGTTTAAGTGAATTCGAGAATGGTTTAGATTCCCAATTCGGTCCGATATAGCAATTAGTTAAAAATATATTAATTAAAACCAGTTTTGGGCACCAACTTCGATTTGTCTGCATTGTTCTAACACTGTTATTGTTACAACAATGACAAAAGTTGGCACCGAAAATCAGTTTTCAGCCAAAATGGAATTTTATGACGTTGCTCTACTGTATTAATCAACTTTCTTAAAAAAATAAGTGCTTTTAACATGTGATTAACTTGAAATACACTACTAAAATCTCAATTTCCACAATGCTTTAAATTTTTCTAATTTAAATTCCTAAAAAAGGATAAAACTATTTTTCAAGAAGATTGGTACATTTTTTTTAACCTTTTCCAACGCTGCCAAGTTAATTTGATGCAAGTTATTGTAAAACTTCAAAAAAGTTTGGGAATGTTGTAATTAAAAAAACATTTTCCTTTCTTTATACATAAAACATTTTAAAGAAGATGCATTTTTTTCCGTCTTGGGGAACTGTAAAAATACAAAAAAAAAAAAAATTGGAAAAATCGCCAAATGCCAGTAATATTTAGTTATGGGGCAGCTACCTCGAAACACACGAGTTTGAGCGCTTATAGCGCATGTACAGAAAAACAACTTCCGGAGAGTACGTAAGCAGACGAAAGATTTTTTTGTCCGATAAAAAGTCGTTTTCTTTTTAATCGTTTTTTTCTTTTATAATGAGTGTAAATAATGAATTTTCCAGCGATTTTCTAAAGCCAATTTATTAGTTTGAATTTTAAGAAAGTATTCATTATTTCGTGTATAAAATAATTAATACGATCTTAGTTTTTAAAAATACATCGCAACTGATAGTTTTCTTTTAGAGAAATAATTTACTGAAAAACCTTAAAATATAGGAAAATGCAGCCCTGTTTTTATTAAATTACTATTTCCTTTTAAATCTTTCTTATGCAAGGAATTTAAACAAATTTTTAGGCTCCCCCCTCCCATAGTTCTTTTTTCATAGTTACGTATATTTAATCATCAAAAAATCAAACATCCAGATAAAAGCAGTCGTTCCATAGCTAACGGTAGACATTTTTTGATTCATTATTTAACGAAAATTGTTATAAATTAACACTTTTTTTAAGAAATAAAGTTATAGGGTATTTTATTATTTATTACTAAATTATTTAATAATAAATTCGTACATTGTCTGTTTTTAGGAGAGCAAAACTGGATTAGCTTTGTAAATGTTTAATCGAAAATAGAAATTTGAAAAAAAAATATCTTATTCCTCGGGGAAAAAGGGGGGTTTTATACTTGAAAAAACCCATACAACGCTTGGTTGAACGTAGAGAAAAGAAATGTGTGTGTGTGCGTGCGTGCGTGTGTGACGAAGAGAAGTGGAAAAAACTTCTCAAAAGGGGATTTAAATGACATAAATATATAAATCCCTCACATCGCTCAGTAACATGCACACACAGAAATACTGGTGTCCAGAGAGAAAGGGAAAATTTCCATGAGGATAAAATTGTACCCTCGGAAAAAGCCCTTGCAACGCCGAGCTAAGTGGGCAGAAAACAGACCCGCCCGACAGATTGATTGATTGAATATTAAAGTCGCACTGTTCAGCTACACGAGGGCTTTTGGCGACGGACCACGTCATTTTGAACCATGGTCAAGTGACGTGGACGACACCTGAGCTGGCACCCCTCTCCTAACTACCACACCACACCAACGGGAGGACGTTTCAGCTCTCGACAGATTTAACGTGCATCGCTGCCCTACACGGCGGGTCTTTAGTGGTACAGGGTTCGAGCCCGTGACAAAGCAAGCCACGGTCCGATACCTTTACCACTCGGCTACCGCGGCCACCCCGCCCGACAGAACAAAGGTGTGAAAGAAACTTCGAAAAACAGCATTTTAATGGCATTAATTTAGAAATCCCTCACGCACTACAAAGTGCTGACACTGAAGGGGAATTTTCCAAGGCATAAAGCTGTACACTTGAAGAAGTCCGTGCAACGCCGGGCCATCCAGCTAGTTTTTTATAAATACAGTCACTCCAATTGATGGATTGATCGATTATTAACTTTGCACTGTTTAGCTACACGAGGGCTTTTAGCGACGAACCACGTAATTTTGAACCAAGTGATGTGGACGACACCTGAGCTGGCAACCCCTCTCCTAATACCACACCACACCAACGGGAGGACGTTTTAGATCTCGACGGATTTAACGTGCATCGCTGCCCTACACGGTGGGTCTTTTGTGGTACTGGGCTCGAACTCATGACAAAGCAATCCACGGTCCCATACATATGCCACTCGGCTACTGCAGCCGTCGCTCCAAGCCAAACTCGGACACTATAGAAAAAAATCTTGTTTCGCAATAATACTTTGACTAAAAGGAATTCAAAAAAAGTAAAGATTGTTTTCTAATAGTGAATTTATTGTTCTATTAAAAACAAACCAAATAACGCTAATTCATAAATTATAATGACAAATTTAGAGATAAAAATAAAATTGCGGAAGAAAGAGAGCGCAGGCCAAACTCGGATATCTGACAATAAAGCGCCAAATAATTGCAACCCTGAGTGAAAATTGTAGACAACTTCATGAAAAACATTGTAGTTGCTCAGCAGAATTCTCGATTTGACGTTTTTTCATTTATTGCAGAAAAAAAACTTAATTTATTGAAAATGTCAAGGCAAAGGGGCCAAACGAGCATATAGTTAAGGAAATTGATCATTAAGCACACTGAAGATGGAAGGTCTGGGCGAGAAATATCGGAGATTGTCAAAAGCAGTCATTCCACGGTTCATGACATCATAAAACGCTACCAAACCAATAATCAGGTGGAAAATAAGCCTAAAAAAGCCCATAACAAGATTTTCACCGAAGCAGATCAGCGATATTTAGTGAGAAAAGGGAAAGTAAATCCCTTCCTTAGCGCTCCAAAGCTAGCTATTATTATTGAAAATGAATAGGGAAAAAAGCTAATCCATTAACAATTAGAAATGTGCTCCATAAGAAAAATCTCACTGGAAGAAAAGCCAGACAAAAGCCTTTCATAAGTTAGCGAAATCAAAAAGTAAGACGCGAATTCGCAAAGGAGCATGAAAATAAGGATTTTTCTTACTGGAAACAAGTATTATTCACTGACGAGAGCAAATTCAATATATTTGGATCAGATGGCAAGCCATGTTTGGAGAAAATCGAATGAGGAATTGCGTAGACAAAACTTGAAACCAACTGTCAAGCATGGTGCTGGATCAGTAATGGTCTGGGGATCATTTTCAGCTGCTGGCCCAGGAACTTCGTATTTCATTGAAGGGAGAATGAATCAGAATGTATACCTTGACATTTAAAAAACAAATTTGCCATTATGTGTGCAAAACTTTCACTTGGCAATAATTGGAGATTTTATCAGGATAATGATCCCAAGCATAAAGCTTATAGAGTGCGTTCCTGACTCCGATATAATTGTCCTCACGTTATGGAAACACCATCCCAAAGCCCAGACATCAATCCCATCGAGAATTTGTGGGATCATCTTAACAAAAAAGTACGCTGTTTCAAGTAAAACTGAGTTGAAAAGAGTATTATTTCTAGAATGGGACAATTATTCAGCCTGATTTTTGTGAAAAATTGGTGCAATCTATGCCTAAACGACTTAAAATGGTTATAAAAAACAAAGGATTACTTACAAAATATTAATTCATTTGAAATATTAACTAGTTTTAAAAATCTTCTTAGCCGTCCGAGTTTGGATTGTGCGTTAATTTGTGTTTTGTTTTGTTTTTTACCATAATTTCTGGTTACAATGTAATGATTTATATGTTTTGTTATCTGTTTTTAATACTGCAATAAATATATTATTGAAAATGCATTTAATTATTTTGCTAATCATTTTTTTATTTAAAATTTTTTTACTTAATTAGTAGATTTTCTTTGATGTCCGAGTTTGGCTTGGAGCGACTGTGTGTAACTTTTAAAATAATCTGCAAAAACAAAAGTTGGCAACAGCGAAGCACATGACCTGATTGGTTGGAAACACATGCTTGTGGTTGACATGTGACTATAACGTCACACGAATTTAGATTATTAGAATTATAATGAAATGCATTATAATTCAATTTTTTTCATCGTGTCTCTGTAACTGCTCACAAGCCTGCTTTTTCACCATTATTAACCCTTATGCCGTTACGATTGCGTTGAGCGTGCTCATCTAGACAGAGATTAAATATATAATATATATTTTACGAGACGAACATGTATTTATCTTTGCTATTTACTTTATATATATGCATAGTATATTTTTAACTCCACAGAAAAATTTTGTTTTGTTGCTTTTGTTAAAATATGTCAAAAATATGAGATACCTGGTTAAAATATATATATTATATCCTAAATTCCATCCTCCAGATATTTGAACTTTTGTAAGCCTTTTTTGAATTATTTTTTTTCTAAAAACATGTAGGCATAAAATGTTCGAATTCCCCCTCCTGAGTTAAGAACTTTCGGATCGGAAAAGGAGAAAGCTTTTGGGCAGGAGCTTACCGTATCGCTGTAATTTGTATGTTTCGTAAGTGTATTGCTCCCATATAAATGTCTGTCTATTTACAAATTAGAAACAAATGGTAGTCAATAATCGAAATTGCCAACAGCATGCTTTCCATGACTATTTCCAAAGGGACATAGCTTTTTATAAGTTACAGTTAATATTTTTTATGTGGGATATGGAGCGAGAAAGGCTATTATCCCCAAACCCCTCTTTTTATAAGAAAGGGTATTTTGAATGAACCTCCCAATAATGATTCCTTTTATGTACTAATCAACAAAAGGTTTTCATCACAATGAGTTGCTTTTGACTTGAAAATATGCGTTTTGTACTTTGTGCGTCTTTTAATACTTTTAACATTTCCTTCAAAAATATTCAGAGCCACTCTATATCAATATAGTGTATCGTATTTTTCATGCACTTCTTTGCAAAAAGCCCTGAAATATTAATTTGAATAATTCCTTATTCTTTTACACATCTGTCCAACATTAGTGACTACTTTGAATCTCAGAAGACTTGTCACGAGTTAGAGCCCAGTATCAGTAAAGACCCGCCGTGCAGGGCAGCGATTCACATTAAATCTGTCGAGAGCTGAAACATCCTCCCGTTGGTGTAGTGTGGTAGTTAGGAGAGAGGATGACAGCTCAGGTGTCATCCACGTCACTTGACCATGGTTCAAAATGACGTGGTCCGTCGCCCTCGTGTAGCTGAACAGTGCGACGTTAATATTCAATCAATTAAATCTCGGATATCCTCAACTATTCATACATTTATTTTCCGAGAGGAGTATGTAAATGTTGGACATTCCATATTATGTCTCAAGGGATCTCTACTGACTTTCCAAATGTTGATTCATTCTTTGATAAATAATGGTCACATTGTCACCCTCCAGTAGATTCCAAGTCCATCTGGAATTGAAAATAGCGAGTTTGCTGAGATACACCGGCCAAGACTGAATCTGGCCTCCCCCAACCAGATTCTTCTGTTTGTTATTCAAAAGAATCTTCAATGCTGGATTGAAGGCTCATTTTCGAGAGAAGATTCTGGACTCTGTAGAAGGCAAAAGAATAGGATCTCCTTAAGGGAAAAGCCCATTCCTGGGGGCCTGACAGCGTCGCTCACTTTAGAATCACAGCTGGACATGGCTACCATACACAGATCCCATTCTCCAGCTTTCACTGCATGAAGTGCTAAAAACATGTGCAGAGCCTATTTGGTCTATTATTCTGAACTCGGGTGAGTGAGTGAATATTGACGTCGCACTGTTCAGCTACACGAGGGCTTTTGGCGACGGACAACGTCATTTTGAACCATAATCAAGTGAGGAGAACGACACCTGAGCTGGCAGCCCCTCTCCTAACTACCACACTAGACCAACGGGAGGACGTTTGAGCTCTCGACAGATTTAACGTGCCTCGCTCCCCTACACGGCGGATATTTTGTGGTACTGGGCTCGAACTCATGACACGTCTGCCATGATCCGATACCTTTCACCACTGGGCTACCGCAGCCCCTTTTCTGAGCTCGGAGAAACAGTAGCAGATATTATAGGTAAAACTCCTTTCTCTGCACTGCTATTCGTCATCGACTGATGGCAGTCTTGTTAAAGTTTAACGTAGGATGAAGATAAATCCTGAAATACACGTGATTCTCGCATCTTGCATTGATTTTTTAATGTGTTCAACCCATTCTCTATTACCTTAAAGTTACTCTACCAATCAAAAACAAAATTTCATTTCTAATATGGTGATAACAGACTAAAAAGAATCGAAAGTACTGGATAAGTACTGAGATGTATAACGTACCTTCACATCTTTCACTGTTTTCATTCCAATAGAAATCGGAATTGCATTGACAGTACTTTAAGTTCTTCAATGGATTTAAGATGCACTCGCCATTTTCGCATGCATCCTCTTCTCCGCATTCGTTGAGGAGGGCGCAGGATTCGCCGTCGTATCCACTGTGGCACGAGCAATGGAAATGTGTCCCGAGTCGCACGCAGGTTCCGTGGCGACACGGATTCGGAAAGCAGGGAGGATCCGGATCTAGGGAGAGAGGGACAAAAAAACTTTCCACGTGAAAAAGAGATAAAACAGAAATAAGCCACGTAAAATGTGTGGTTAGTTTATTAATTCGAAGAAAATATTTTAATGAAATGGCTTGGAATTATGAAGTGCTCTTAAATAACGAGTTTTGAAATATAAAGAAAGGAAAGCGTATACACACACAGAATTCAATACAGAATGTGAGTGAATATATTCAATTGAATTGAGCTTGTATGGCGACAGAACTGGATAAAACTGTAAGAGATAAATATATTAAAAGCATACTTCGGCAGTCATTTTAAGATCTATCCTTAACCCTTTATCTACCGCATTATGATTTACTGCAGTTTTACTCATGCAATATTTTTTTAATCACTACATTGAAAATTAAGGGATATACATAGACAAAATACTCAGCTTTGAGAAATTTAATCCATTAGAGCTAATTAATTCATTAAAGATAATCAACTGTAAACGGGGGCAGCGGTAGTCCAGTGATCAAGGTATCGGATCATGGCAGGCATGTCATGAGTTCGAACCCAGTACCACAAAATACCCGCCGTGTAAGAGAGCGATGCACGAAAAATCTGTCGAGAGCTCTAATGTCCTCCCGTTGGTGTGGTGTGCTAATTAGGACAGGGGGGTGCCAGCTCAGGTGTCGTCATCGTCACTTGACAATGGTTAAAAATGAGGAGGTCCGTCACTAAAAGCCCTCGTGTGAACAGTGAGCCGTTTATATTCACTCACTCAACTGTAAAATTAATTATTAACAATGTTCACTTAAATAGTCAAATCATTTTCTAAGATCTTCATTAACACACACAAAAAAATTAGACACATTTTGACATTAACTATTTTTTCGGAACAAAAATGACAATCTTCGCAATGCGCTGAAAACGCAGTTTCTGCTCTAAAACTATTTGTCTTCTCCGCTAAAATACTCGTCATAGAACCCGTACTGCCATGTACCTTCGAAGAATGGATCTAAAAGAATATTCTTGCTAAGTATTGTCAGAGTGTTCGTAAAAATGGGTATTCTATGTTATTTTCAAATAAGTGGTACTTATAAGTACCGTCGGTAGATAAAAATTAAATAAAACTCTTATTTTATTTTGCAAGTAAAGGGGTTTCTTTTAGAGGTATAGAACTTTAAATTACAATAAAACAACGATGTATTATTCGATTGACATGAATTTTTTTTATTCGAAAGATAATCTTGGGGCATTACATTTTAAATGATTTCTGGCATAGGACTGCCACGGCTGGCCCGGATGTAGTCCAATCTGGACGTCCAATTTTCGATGACTTTTTCCAACATTTGTGGCCGTATATCGGCAATAACACGGCGAATGTTGTCTTCCAAACGGTCAAGCGTTTGTGGCTTATCCGCATAGACCAATGACTTTACATAGCCCCACAAAAAATAGTCTAGCGGTGTTAAATCACAATATCTTGGAGGCCAATTCACAAGTCCAAAACGGGAAATTAGGCGGTCACCAAACGTGTCTTTCAATAAATCGATTGTGGCACGAGATGTGCGATATGTTGCGCCGTCTCGTTGGATTGATTGATTGATTGAATATTAACGTCGCACTGTTCAGCTACACGAGGGCTTTTGGCGACGGACCACGTAATTTTGAACCATGGTCAAGTGACGTGGACGACACCTGAGCTGGCACCCCCCTCTCCTAACTACCACACCACACCAACGGGAGGACGTTTCAGCTCTCGACAGATTTAACGTGCATCGCTGCCCTACACGGCGGGTCTTTAGTGGTACTGGGCTCGAACCTGTGACAAAGCAAGCCACAGTCCTATACCTATACCACTCGGCTACCGCGGCCACGCCGTCTCGTTGGAACCACAGCTCCTGGACATCATGATTGTTAAATTCAGGAATGAAAAAGTTAGTAATCATGGCTCTATACCGATCACCATTGACTGTAACGTTGTGGCCTTCATCATTTTTGAAGAAGGATTCCACCAGCCCATAAAGCGCACCAAACAGTCAGTTTTTCTGGATGTAACGGTGTTTCGACATACACTTGTGGATTAGCCTCACTCCAAATGCGGCAGTTTTGTTTGTTGACGTAGCCATTCAACCAGAAGTGCGCTTCATCGCTAAACAAAATTCGCTTATGAAAATCGGGAACAACGGCAATCTCGTTTTGGGCCCATTCGACGAATCTACGCCTTGCTTGATGATCGTTTTGATGAATTGCCAAACCAAACTGAGAATAAATCACTTGACAGCTGTTAAATCGGTCGCCATCTTGGAAAATAATGCCAACTTAAACTTTTATACCTGGAAAAAAAACACTCTTTATAATATACTATCTCACTATTTTTATAACTATAATATTAATATTCTTTTGTTGAAAATTCTGAAAGATTAAGCATTTTATTTATCTCCATGACAAAAACAATAAAAAAAAACCTCCATTAATACGGAAAAAAAATCCTTATTTTGAAAGAATAAGGATAAAGATGTCGGAGCAAAAAGTATTAGATGGGTGCATATGAAACATTGGATTTTCTTTACATGGGAATGTTTGCCTCCCTGTTTCCGTTATGCTTTGTTTTTGACATAACCTCGTTTATAGTCGTACCGTCCATTGCCGATGTCTAGATTTTCTTAAAAGTGTTTCATTTTTGTATCTACACTATTAAAATCCGAAGGTAAACAAACGTATCTATGTATGTCCGGATGACGCCCAATGTTCTCAAGAACCACAAGGCGCAGAAACTGGCAGAAGGTATCAAAATTTCGGGAATGCTCCGAGGAATCCTTTTTGACCATTTATATTCCTATATTCCAATTAGTTAAAAAGATATTGATTAAAAACCTTAAAACGCATTAAAATGCATCGTGGCGCATATCTGCAGAGAATATCGGAAAGAAATTATGTTTTTACAAAACAACAAAACTTTGCATATAAATAATTTTTTTTGAAAATTAATAGAATAAAGTTTTATATATATATATATATATATATATCTTTCAATTTAATTGTTTTACAATTTTTAATATAAAAAAAGAGTCAAAATCGGCTCCGTTTTTTGAATACGAATTATATGTTGTTCCGCTTGAATTTTCTTTCGCTGTAATGAAAAAATATTTTACACAAAAAAAAAGTTCATGCTTTTCTTTTTTTTTCCGCGTGTTGAACAATATTATACGTAATCTGTACAAAGATTGATAAAATATCTTAAAAATTACGGTTAAAAAAACGATATCTTTCTTTCAATTTAATTATTTTACAATTTGTTTTTTAAATATTTTCGGAACTTCTTTTTTTTCAGAGTTTTTTAAAACACGATCTAATAATTTTGTAATTGTGAAAATTTCTATTTTTCTGTTTATTTCTATACATAAACTATTCTTTTTTTAAAAAAATGTACTTTTAAGTTTCCGGTGGCTGCAAAATTAAACGAAAAAAATTGCCTAAAAAATGTCGGTAATAATTAATTAATTATAATTACATTCTTTATTTTTGTTTCATACTTTTTGATTACAAAAGCAATAGTTTCAATCTGTCAATTTTTCTTTTATTAATTACTTATATATATTTACTAAAATTAAATTTCTATATGTTTTTAAAAGGATTATTTCTATTATTTAATTACTAAAGGAATTCTTTGTTAATTTTAAAGTATATCGTCTATTATTTATATGAAGTTTGAAAGCATTAACTTAAAAATGAAGCCCGAAAAAAAAACGTTTACTTTAACGAATAACGAAATGGGATGTTGAAAAAAATTTACCTTTATTTTAAAGCTCAATTCAATGTTCTTCCCCGACGTAACTGTATTTTGGTTGGTTAACCCACTGCTTTATAAATGGCAGTTCCTGGGTTCGAAACTGAAGAGGAACAAACTTTCAATTTCGCATTACGCTACTTTTTAAAGATTAATATTTTTTTAGTGGAATGAGAAAGGTTAAAATTAAAATGAAATAAATTAATTCTTTGTTAATTAAAAAGTACGTCGCGTCTATTATTTTGGATCAAAATACATTTTAGAGACATTTTTTACTCTTAGTATCAGAATCGTTTTCTTTTTATTGCTTCACATTAATAATTTTTTAATTCTGACGCACGACTGTTAAGACCTTAAAACATCGGAAAGATCATTTTAAATTTTTTTTAGTGGAATGAAAAAGGTTAAAATTAAATCGGTTATTTTTTAATGTTTTTAGTACATGTATATAAATATATATATCTAGGCTTTCCCCCATACTGTTTTTTTCTAACTTATATATATTTATATGTTTAATCAAACATTCAAACGTTCAGAAAAAAGCAATCGTTTCAATAGCTATATGTACATTTTTCTTTTATTTATTACTTATAGAAACTTGAATTTTATAAATATATATATATGTGTATGTGTATGTGTGTGTGTGTTTTTAAAGGATTATTTCTATTATTTCATTACTAAAGTAATTCTTTGTTAATTAAAAAGTACATCGTCTATTATTTTGGATCAAAATACATTTTAGAGACATTTTTAAGCTAACTATATATAACGATTGATTGATTCATGAAAATCAGAAATCTATTTTATTATTTTAGATTCTTAGAAACTAACTATTATTAAAAAAATGATGAACTTTTTTTGTTTTACTCTTAGCATCAGAATCATTTTCTATTTATTGCTTCACATTAATAATTTTTTAATTCTAACGCAATATTTTTTTTATAAGTCATACATCGAAATTTGAAGCTATATCTTATCTGTGAGAAGGAGGGGAAGATAGAACAATAATTTTACACTAAAAAAACCGTGTTCAAGCTATAGAGAGGGGAAAGAAACCTGTCTTAAATCAAAACTAAGTGGAATGGAACAAATTTCGAAAAAAGGGAAATTTTTATGAGGAAAAGAGAAAACCCGAGCAACGCCGGGCTAAGCGGTGAAGGGAGGGGTGGAAGTCATTTTGAAAATGAGTATAAGAAGTTCTGATTTTGTGAAAGAAAGGAAAAATTTATAAAAGTAGAGATAGCCCGTGTAAAGCCGGGCCATGCAGCTAGTTTGTTTTAAATTTCGTAAAGATACGAATTCCACCAATATTCGTGTTATTTTTTTTATATGAGAATAAACTTTTTATCGAGCTGCAAAAGCTATAAGCAATATAAGCCAGGCATTTGAGGTGAATCAAATTCGGTTTGAAACCTTTTGGTCTCTAATGATTTTTTCCCTACAAAATGAATAGCGTTTAAAACCGAAAATATCTGTGAAAAAATGATGCTCTGAAAGTATGAGTGGAAGCGATCCCCAATGGGCTCAATTCATGTGACGTCATAGTCACATGATAGTGAAAGCTGCGTGATTCCGGCCAATCAATTCAAAAACTCATGCGACGTCATAGTCACACGATAAAAACTGTCTAGTGTTTCCAGCTACTCCGGTGTTGCCAAGTTTTGCTCTTTGCAGAAACTTTCTCTTAAAAAGTGCATAGGTATACAAAATGCATTTTATTTAAAAGTATAAACATAAAATAAGATTTTTTTAAATAAAAAAAAATCATTTTGAAGAATTTTTTTCCCTAACATTTAAACATCTTTACCCAAATATGAAATTTTATCTGAGTTTTACAAGTAAGACAATTAGTTTAATGTTTGTTTTGAATTCACTAGAGCACACGTGTTTGTTTTATCATGTGACTTCATAAATTGCATCTATTATGCTACCAGAACTTTGATTGAATGCATGAAACATTAGACGCAGCACTTGTTCACCGACGTGGCACCATACTTCAGCCCGACAATGTTGGACTGCATCCATAGAACAAAAATGCGAATTGAATGAAGAATGTTAATTTTGCGTGCGACAACTAACTTTCCGTTTTTTAAAACATTCAGAACAATATTTACGAGCAGGAACACAAATAAAGTCTGTAAGTCATATCGGACTCTGTATTGATTCTAAAGATAAGAATTTCTTTAAGACAGGATCTATGCATTAAAGTCTCGTTGAGAAAAGTGCATTGATTCAAATAGAGCATGTTTTGAAGCGAAAAAAATTTAAAATAGTATATCGTTTTATATATTCATTATATAAAAACTTCGACATTTCATACACATCAACCTAAAATAGAATATAAAAAACTAATATACAAAAATAGAATATAAATATTTTTTTTTACTTTAATTTATTTTTCTAGAATAGGAACACATTTCACAGAGTTAAATTTCAGTATCATCACTGCTTATGTTTACCATGGAATAATAAAGTCCCATTCAGAAATTGCACTTTAAAAAAAATTCAAGATAATTGTATTTAGCTGAAGGTTGAAGAACAAATAATTCTTATCTCCTCTAAGTACTCGGCACTTTATGATAAAAATGTAATTCAGGTCACACACAGAAAGACTTACCTCGACATTCTTTCAAATCGTCATCCCAAGACATTCCAAAGAAACATGCGCAAGACTTAGAAAGACCATCCTCTTCGTAGACGCATGCGCCTCTTGGACAAGTTTCATTTTCCACAATGACGCAACTGTCCAATACCTGACAGTGCGTTCCAGTATATTCTTGAATGCAGTTGCATTTATAAGCGTTGGGATCAGCAGAATTCTTTTCGCACGTTCCGCCATTCTTGCATGGATTGAAAGAGCATGCTGACCAGTCTGGGTGGATTAAAAAGTAGCAAAATTAAAGTATAAAAAAACGAGGCATTTTCAACAAAAACAAAATATAAATTGAGTTAATAAAATTCAAGAAAGTTTTTTCCATGCCGTATTAAAAGTTTGAAGAATTTTCTCTGAAATTGTTTGAAAATTTATTAATTGACATTTTTCACATATTCAAATGCGTGTTTCTTTAAATGATTATTTAATGTTTACATTTTATTGCAAAATGTAATACACTGAAGATATAATTATCATAAAGTTTATCATTTCACGGTTCAATTTCTTCTTTCCATGCACTACAGCCCGGAGTCAGCTTAGATGATGATCTTTATCTTTTTCATGCTATGATCTTCCATCGATTAACTCCTTAGTCCTTCTCCTTTATCCAACGGCTAAATTTAATGAATTCATTTATTTTTCTAAATTAAATACAGCATTTGCATCACATTTCAAACAAATCCGGTCGGTTTTCATAAAAAAAAATTTTTATTCCACAGAAATTTCAAGAAAATCGCTCGGGAACTATATATTAGATTTTTTTCAGCGCTAACGATTCGTATTGTTTTCCCCGCTTATAAAAGAGCGTGAGGTTTGGACATAATGAAATTTTGTTACTATAACATTACCCCTTGAAGCTCCATTATTCCCTACGGATTAAATTCATGGTGTTCACAGGATAAAGGCAGTCTCCAGTGAATTAAAAACTGACATTAAATTAACTTGCTGTAAAATTTAGATAAAATTGCATACTTTATAATTTGGTAAAAATGTTCAAGTATATATATATATATATATATATATATATATATATATATATATATATATATATATATAAGGTTATTCGGAGGAAGACGCCAATTCGTTAATAGTACTTTTATGCATCGATCGATGGCAATTTTGAGCGACTTGTGTCAAGAGTCTGGTTCGACATTATTGTGAATGTATCTGAAATAATTGTTTTTTTAATCGGCCTTATCTTTTGATCGAGTGAGCATTTAAAGTGGTGAGTGCAACATTTATAATATTCCACTCCTCCTATTTAAAGTTCATAAACGTTATTTTAAATAAGACATTAGCAATAGAAGTGGTTACATATAAAACTGCAGCAATAAGGAAATAAGCGTGTGTGGCTCCTATACTTGAGGGAAGACGTCACATGGTTCAGAAATAAATGAACTGAACTTTAAAATATTTTTTCATTTTTTTAACATTGTATTATCGTATAAAATATAGCTACAATGAATAATTATGCTGTGAGGATGGCACAGGAGATCGCCATAGGACGAGGATGTGCAGGGCTGAAGTCGACTACTACTTCAGTCTGCTGTAGACCGCTCTGCAGGAAAATTCGTTTTTAGAAAACTAATTATCAAAGAATTTAATTTGTTTCTTTGTAATTGTTACTTCACATTTTTTTGGCAATGTATGTCTTATTTTTTAATTTACTGTGGTGTTGTTGCATCTTACTCCACGACTGGTGGCATCTTCCCCATTTATACGGGGAAGATACCACAATTAAATGAATTTCTTTAACATTAAATTTCTTATTTATTTTCATACTAAGAAGAGTTTTTCTTATTTATTTTCATACTAACTTGCCTATGTAAACAATTAAATATTAAAAAATAAAGTGTATTTTTTCCATGGTCTTATTATTTCAATGTTCAACGTACTCATCGAAAAGTCCTCAAAGGGGGCGTCTTCCCCCGATTGACCTTAGACTTGAACATTTTTAAATAAAAATAATTTAAATATGAAAAATAATGTTCAAGTATATAATATATACGTGAACATTATGTTTTATATATTAATTATTTTTTATACATAAGAGCTGCCCTGAGTCAACAAGGTTTACAATACTGCAGCATCCATATATAATTTTAAATTCTATTAATTTTCTAATTTCTAATACACCTTTTTTAAATGCTATATCTGGTTTATTTTTAAATTTTGTCTTTTTTGCTTCAGTTTTAATGATGATTCATTTATCTATAGTAGAGAATTTTAATTATATATATATTTTTTAGACAGTTTATAAAAACTAGTTAATGTTTTTCAGATTTCCCTGCTGTGATCTCGGGTTCGAGTCTCGAATCCGGTTTAAACAAAAGTAACACCAAAATTGAAAAATTGAGAATTTGTTTATAAAATCCGTGGACGTTTAGTCATCTGCAGTTGGCAACGCCTTAAACGCAAAATGTTGTTATTAAACGCAAAATGTTGTTATTTTTGTGAAATTATTTCCTCGCAGTTTTCTGAACAGCACATTTATTGAACAAACGATTACGACACACAGCATAAGAGGTTCGTCCCCGTAGAAGGCGGGGAAAAACACGTGAGCGAATCACACAGTTATCCTTCTCCCAGGAAAAATAGTTCACTCGCCTCAACCCAACATACCCCTCCTGCGAGTGTGATAAGCTTTTTTTCAAACAATTCTAATGTTATAAGCATATACACATAAAATACAACAATAAACACAGTGACATAGAATCAAGAGAGTAATGGAAATTTTTGCATTGAATAATGCAGCTTTTCTACATTCATGGCTTTCGTAAGAAAATCAGCAATTAAAAATCCTGTTTAGATGTACTGTGATTTATATAGTTACAGTAGCTTCAATTAAATCTTTTACAAAATGAAAACATAACTTCATATGCCTTAATCCACAGAATTGCTGCTTGACTATATGAATTTAAAGTTACAGCATTATTTGTAAATTGTTCACATTTTGATTCAGTTAGCAAATTTATAGTCCAAATTATATCTTTACGAATTTCAGAAATAGAAAATAACTGTGGTTCCCATGTTGATAAACTAACAATTTTGTGTTAACGACATTTCTATAAAATTAATGAATTACCAACAGAACCAGAAAATTATTTTCCATTTTCTGCATTTCCCCAACTAGCATTTAAATTACCCAATTATTTTTCATGAAACAATTTTTCATCTTTTGTGCCCATCAAATATCTTAATACTTTTTTAGACAAATTATAATGTCACTTTTCTGGATTGTGATTAAATTGGGATAAATAGGACGTTACAAAGGAAATATCAAGGCGAGTTTTATTTGCTAAATATAAAAGTTCACCAATTAATTCCTGATACATATTAATGTCAATAAATTCATTTGTAGAAGGAAAATTTTTATCTTCCCTTTTCACAGTAAGAGTTTTGGCACTTTTACGCAGTTTTCTAAATTATGTTTAACCAATAATAAATTAATGTATTCACACTGGGATAAGCAAACACCATTTTCACATTTTTCAATTTCCATGCCTAAAAACTCTTATTAGTTTTGATTTCAAACACTTCAAATACATTTTTAATCTTACAATATCTTCATACAATTTATCGTTGTCAAAAAAATAGCTAAATCATCTACATACATCATAATATAAGAACACTTTGATTATCAGTTTTAATAAATACACAATATTCAGAAGCTAATTGTTTCAAACCAAATTTTTCTAATTCACACTTCATTTTCATATGCCAGTTTCAACCTGAATGTGGCAAACCATAAATACTCTTTTTCAATTTACAAACTTTGTCATCTCCAATTAATTTCTCATAACCAGGAGGAGGCAGCACCATACACAGTCTCCTCTTATTCACCAAATAAATATGCAGTTTTTACATCAAAGAAATTAACATTTAATTTTAATTTGTGCAATTAACAATCGAAAAAATTCAGTATTTACTATTAGTAAATACGACTCTGAATAATCTATATTTTTAATTTGATTAAAAGTAGCTGCAACAAGTCTTGTTTGTATTTTACATTTTTCTCAGCATCACCTTGTTTTAAACTATATACTCATTTAGTTTTTATTAATTTTCATTGCGCAGGTTTTTGTACTATATTTCCCAACCTTATGTTTATCTAACGAATCTAATTCATTCCCCATTGCTAGTTTCCGTTTTTGCCAATTAGCATCATTCTTTGCCTCAAAATAAGAGTTTGGTACATTGTTCGTTAAATGAACTGGCATCTGTTTAGATTTACGTCTTTCCGATCATCTAACAGGGATTTGTGATTTTGTACATCATTCAATTCAAGTACCAGGAGTTGAATTCTGTCTGTCTGATGCGATGGTGGGGTCTGAAGGGGAATTGAGTTATTCTCAATTGCTGCAGGCTCATTATTTATTTCAAAGTTAGACGATATTCTATATCCTGTATTTTGATCAGTTTCGTTTATTTCGGGAGAGACTTCAAAAAACGAGTCAATATCCCATGTTTCATTTTCAATCTCACCGAAATAACTAATACTTTTTAAAGATTCATTAAATTTAACTAATTCTCGCGTCAATTACTTTTTGATTTTTAATATCATTAATTTGATATCCCCTTCTTTCTCTAGTATACCCTAACATAATTCCACGTCTTCCGGGAACTTTAAATATATTTTTCAATACTTTCGGAATGTGAAAAAAGATCACACAGCCAAATTTTTTTAGGTAATTTAATCTTTGTTTTTTACCTGTCCAAATTTCTACTGGAATTTTTTCTTTCCCTTTTCATAGGATTAGATACCTTACTACATTTAATAGCTTCAGCCCCAAATTTTAAAGGAAGCTTACTTTAATATAATAAAGAAGAACACGATTCGCAGAAAGAATCAAATCATTGATAGGATTCAATTGAAAATTCCTGGTGCAGTAACGGAATACAACTCTATTGATAAAGTTATAGAAGAGAATGATGCTGTTGGGCCGTGGGTAGCCTAGTGGTTAGAGCACCGGACTCCAGACCAGAAGGCCTGGGTTCGATGCCGTACCACCAAATACCCTCCGAGTACACGCGGAGTACGTGCTCGTTAAATCAGTGGGTCCGAAAGCCTTGTGGGCTGAATCACGAGTGCAGGGAACTGGAGAAAGATTTCCCTCCACTTTCAGTTCCATGCCTAAATTGTGGAGGTAGAGATAGATGGTGGCGCCATTTATCATCCCTTCGGGAATTTCGCCGAGCTAAAACGTACTGTCACTTGTATGGTGCTCAAGGCTAAAGGCCAACAACTGGCGTACATCTAGCCCATTGCCACGATGAATTTCGTGGGCCTCGATCTGACTCTGTCAGACAGATGGCATAAGCAACAACAACATGATGCTGTTAATTATCCAGTCGAATTTCTAAATTCATGGGTGCCATCGGGAATACCGCCGCACAAGTTGGTGTTGTGAAAACTGGTTCATCCATATTACTTCTTCGGAGCCTGAACATACTAATGTTATGTAACGAAGCCAGACTTTCCACTAAGAAAATGATCCCGAATGTGATTGAAGCAACAATAAATAAAGGAGAAGACGTGCTGACTCCACACATTGTTACGGTTCCTACTGATTTGCCCTTTCAATTCAAGCAGTTACAATTTCCTGTACAACTTGCTTTCGCAATGACAATCAACAAAGCTCAAAGGCAGTCGCTGGGCGTTGCCGGATTAAATTTAGCGAATCCATGTTTTTCGCATGGCCCATGTGTTGCTTACTCCAGATTAGGAACTCCAAAAACTTTTTACATCTATATGTTACCGGCAAAGTATGAAGTCCGGCATTCTATAGAATGCCTAAAACTAGCCGGCAATGTATGAAATGATTTTTATTTCATACATTGCCTAGGCATTCTATAGAATGCCAAATGAGAACCGGAAAAGTATGAAATACACCAATTAAAATAACTTGTATGTACGTGCGACCCTTTAATTGACCGGGGAGAAAGAATCTCATGATTTCACCCCTGAAGGTCACCGCCTATATGTGGCAGGGAAACGATGAAATTAGGGCTTTCGTCAAATCCCTCAAGGAGATGATCACTTCACGCAAAATAAATTCTCTTTTGTCTTTTCCTGTTGTAAGTAAGTGAATTAGTCAAATCCCCGAACTGTTTTAGTGAAATGATGGTGAAAAAAATATGCCTCTTTTTTTGGTGCTAGGGGACAGATATTTGGGGGATCGTAATAACTTTTGTTATGGTTAGGATCTGCTGGGATACATCCCCCCGGTGCATTCTCATCCCCTCTACAGCTTTTTGGCTAATATCTCGACACCCGAGCCTCACAGTCCATTCTAAGATGGCTCATTCGATCCCTTTCTAGCTGCTCTTCCAGTTAATATAATTTCATGCTAATAGGGCTATTCCTGACATAGTTTTCAATTGTTTTTTAAACTTTTAAATTTTATTTAAATCCTCAATATCTTGGCTCCTGTTTGAGTCTCGGACTTGAGATTTGAACCAACTGTCCCACTCGTTGAGACCCATCCAGACATATACTTGACACCCATTTGTGTAGGCATGGGGAGGGCTTAAGCACTAAAATATCATGTTCCCATGTTAATCCTATGGGGTCTGAAAAGATTTCACCCCCTCCCCCTAAGGAATTGAGCTTAGGACTTGATTTTTGGAGGTACGCCATATTTTCGTGTATGCGTGAGCCTTACGTGGAATTGGCCCCCTCCGGTTCTCCCTCCCCTACCGGGCTTCCCCATTAATAACTCGAATCCTATGCTACCTTGGTCCGACCGCACCGGCTGGATTCGATTGTTCTCCCTATGATCTCTTCAAATATGTAGTTTTATCCCAATAGCCCCATTCCTCCCCCTCCCCATTTCCCGTTTTTAAACAATTTTAAAAATTTTTAAATTCCCCATAGCTCCGAGGATTTTTGACCTGTATGGTTCGGAAGTACAAGGACTGGACCTCCCAAGTGTCTCCCCCCTCCTGGACAGCCTTTTGCCAGTACTTTAAAATAACGTCTCTTCAATGTCATTTCCATGATGACAGTAAGTGATTTTATTACACCCTGAACTGTTTCAGTGAAATGATGAAATGAGCTAGTCAGGATTTGCATTAGCAAAATGCTGTCCGGGGGGGAGAGACTTGGGAGGTCGAGTCCTTGTACTTCCGAATCATACAGGTCAAAAATCCTCGGAGCTAATGGGGAATTTTAAAACAATTTTAAATTGTTTTAAAACGTGAAAGGGGGGGAAGGAATGGGGCTATTGTAAAATTACATATTTAAAGAGCTCATAGGGAGAACAATCGAATCCAGCCGGTGCGATCGACCAAGGTAGCAAAGGATTCGAGTTATTAATGGGGAAACCCAGAGGGAGCCGATTCCAATTAAGGCTCGCACACACACGAAAATATGGCGTACCTCCAAAAATCAAGTTCCAAGCTCAATTCCATGGGGGGGGTGAAATTTTTTAGACCCCTTAGGATTAACATGGGAACATGATATTTTAGTGCTTAAGGCCTCCCCATACCTACACAATGGGAGTCAAGTATATGACTGGATGGGTCTCGACAAGTGGAACAGTTGGTTCAAATCTCAAGCCCGAGAATTAAACAGGAGCCAAGATATTGTGGATTTAAATAAAATTTAAAAGTTTATAAAACAATTAAAAACTATGTAAGGAATAGCCCTAGGAGCATGAAATTATAATAACTGGAAGAGCAGTTAGAGAGGGATCGAATGAGCCAGGTTTTATTTCCCTTAAGACTTGGTGCCCTAAAAATGATCAAAATATCGTTTGTTTATTTTTATTTAGTTATATTCTTTGCATTATTATCTTTCGATTGATACATCATTCTTGCATACCTGAAAATTAGAGAGAGAGAAGTTGGGAAAACTTCAATTGAAAACTATAAACAAACATCCCTTTATAGATTAAGAAAAATGAGAGAAATAAAAAAAACTATTGCAAAAAGGGAAATAATAACTCAAAAAAGAAGCTTTTATAAATAAAGCATGATATTTCTTAAAAATATATTACATTAATGTAACTTGTATTTCTTTTGAAATGTGTACATGTAAAATTGTTTCATTAAGGCTTTTTTAAAAAACTTTTTGTTATTTCAGTTCTTATTCATCATATGTTTTCCATAAAAATATAATATTTCAATATTATGTGGAGGAAAAAAAACTTGAAAATTTGTGCAATTGTAGAAAAAAAAATTTTAACATTTTTCTTGAGTTTTCTTATGCAATTAATAATGTAAAAAAGGATCGTGTGTTTATAAAATATATGATTTTAAATAATTTGAAAATGCGATATTATTCTTACGAAAATATGTAGCTAATGCTTTAAAGTGATATTTTGTGTTATTTAAGCTTATAATAATTATTTTTTTAGAATTACAAACTTTACAGTTTTTTATCTTAATTTGCGTTTTTTCGCATTCAAATGCTTCTCCTTCTATAAATATTAATCCATCACTTCGAATTTTCCCCCTGTGTTTTATGTATAATGCATGTAACAAAATTAGGCATCCAGTTTGTGCTGTAACTTAATACTTTTTTTTAAAGAAATGTTAATGTTGGAGATTTTGGCATTTTTTCGTTGAATTTTAGCATGCATATCTACATTTTATTTTTCTTCTCTAACATTAATTAAGTTATTGTAAAATCGATTCAAAATTTGCTTAAGACATTCTTAGGAAAGTTACAAGAAATTTCAGGTCAAATAATTAGTAAATACAAAAAGAGTATTATTTCAAAAAATGTTCCATATATATATATATATATATATATATATATATATATATATATATATATATATATATATATATATATATATAAATATTAAACTTTCAATTTTTCTAAATGGTGTGAATGATTTACGTAAAATTTCCTCTCGTATTATTTTCTTGAATAAAAACATTTGTAATGCTAAAATAAAATGTTTAAATACATAAAAATAAAAAATAATTGTTCAAAATATGCCCAAGTCCCCTTAATAAGAAAGGCAATAATCTTGTTCAGTAGAAAGTTCATTTTTCTTTACGTATTTTGTGTGAATAAATTTTTTCAATGGCACTCTTATTATTTTTCTAGTATAACATTTGTATTTCTTAGAAATGCATGTCATTTATAAAATAGCTTTATTAGGATTTTTTCATAGATTGCCTAAATAGCATTTGGCATTCTATACAATGCCTAGTCAAAGTATGTAATAATTCTCCTATTTCATACCATTCCTTCTATAGAATGCTGGCATTTCATACTTTGCCGGTAACATATACACCAATTGATAAAACTAAAAATGGTGTTTATCCACTTGCGTTAAGCTAGATACATTATATTTTGAATTATATTTTTTATTACATAAAACAAAAATTCAATTAATTACTGAAATATATATATATATATATATATATATATATATATATATATATATATATATATATATATATATATATATATATACTCTACTAAAACTCTATTTATTCGTTAACTAATTGTTATGATACAGACTGGCAGAACAACATCTGCCGAGTTCAGCTAGCATATATTAATTGAACCCGGAACCTTAGCTGAACTGTTTATATATATATATATATATATATATATATATATATATATATATAAAAGTTTTCAAAATTTTAAAAAAAATTATTATATGTGTGTTTTTAAATAGTGAACTTTTTGTTTACTTATGTGCTTTATATCATTGTTGACAAATCTGTATTCCTTAAAAGGAAGTTTCTGCTAAAAGCAAAAGTTGGCAGCGGCAAAGCGCAGAAAGTAATCGGCTGGAAACACGCGATTCCAGTTATTGCCCATTGAAAGGTTTAACATTGAATGTATCATCATGTTATAGGAGGGTATTAGATTTCTGATTTTCCAGGTTCTAAAATTATACCAAATGTACCTAGTTTATATAATAATTAGCCGTTACCTACTCGCTTCGCTGGGTATTTTATGATGTTGTAAAGATATATACATAAATAATTGATATAGAAGTCCGAGCATCAAACGTTCGATTGTATTGAAAAAAATTCTTATAATTTTCACCTCTTGATAAAAAAAGGGGGGCAGAAAGTTTGAATAATAATTTCTAATAATTTTTAAATTTGAATCAAAATTATCTTCCGTAACCTTCCGCCACACACACTCAACAAAAAACATGCTTTTCAAATTTCAAGTCTAAATCTAACAGTTCAAGAATGAAACATTTTTTATCAATAAGCATCGTAAAACTCTCTTTGAGAGTCGCGATTTCCCTAACACGAATTCTTATTGGATTTCTATTCAATCAAAGAAACATCCATTTCAAATTTCGCTACTGTTGGTCTAGTTGTTCGAAAACGGGATTTTTTTGTTCTATAAATAAGCTCCAACAACTTCCCGCTTCCCCCATAGAAGTCAATTTCCGTAAAATGTATTCTTTATGGGGATCTCTACTTCATGAAAGAAACATGCCTACGGAATTTCAAGTTAGTCGGTCTAATAGTTAAAAAACGGAAATGTTTATCAATAACGCCCCTTAAGCCCTCGCAACGCCCCTTGGGGGTCGATTTTCTTAAATTCCGTTCTTAGCGGATCTCTACTCCATGAAGGAACCAAAATTCAAGTCTGTACGTTTATTAGTTTCGGAGATATCGTGATAAGTGAATAAATAAGTTGATTTTTCTAAGCTTTTTTTTTTTAAGAATTTCAGGGGGAAAAAATAGTTTGGCTCAAAACGCTTTGAAAATTGTTGAGAAGAAAGGTTTAAATCATCAAGTGTTTCAGACATTCATTCAGTATTGTATAATCCATTTTATAAGTTCTCGCAATTCAGAAACTTTCAAGCAGAGTTTCGCGAAACTTAAAATCGGGGACAATTTTAAATTATGAGAAATCAGATACGAGAAAGAAAAAAAAATGACTAGCTTTGTTAATGAGTAGAAAATAAATTTACAAAGTTATGTAACTATTTTCCACCCACCCAGTATGGTGGATATGACTCTCGGCTTGTAACCGAGTGGGTTCGGGTTCGAATCTCGAGTAAGGCATGGTTGTATTTTCTTCGGGAAAAGAAGTCGGACTTTTGCCTGCAATGGATTCCCGTCTCGAATGGAAAGCAGCGCACCCCTTCTATTATATACTGAGATCATCGTCTGTAATAAAAATGTCTACATTATTCTGTTTGTGTTGTATGTTTCTGTTCTTCCACTTGTATTTCATATGTATCCCAGGATAAAAACACACGACAACAACACCATGCAACTATTTGAATTACGTAAAGAAATTGATTCGTTAACATTGTCGTTTTATTCCCATTGAATAATTCAGCAAAGAAAGATGGACTTACCCGATACAGTGATAATTTCTTCTGGTTCAGTTGAAGTAATCACTGTTTCTGTTGACCTTCCTTCAGTCGCTGTAAAAGAGTCTGCGTCATTTTCCGTCTCGCTAGTGATAATTATATCACCACTTGTGTCTGTAAAATAATTTAAAACTTTTCTATCTCAAATCTATTCTTTCACGTTTATTTTAATGCATTAAAATGCACCCGAGAGGGGGGAGGGGAGAATAATTATTAAAAAGTAAGTGATGTTAAAATGTATTTTTTCTCTAAATTCTGATAGTATTTTTATGTATGTTTAATTTGTTTATGGATTATCAAATTTTTTTGAAACATTTAACTCAAAAAAATCTGTACTTTTTATGCTAAACCCTCCAACACTAAAATGTTATAATATCTCATAAGATTAGATTGATTGTACTCTTTTGTATGTAGCTGCTATTTATAAGTAGCTATTTAATTTTTAAATAAATAATCTCTGCCTTCTTTTGACATTCCTATGGGTTCAATTTTTGACAATCATCTTATGACAAAACAATGGTGTGTTTTCCGCTTAGTTCAAATAGGACACCATTTTCATATTGAATTAACTTGAAAATTTCTCGTACAATTTCAAATAGACTCTCATACAATTTCAAATTAATTAGTAATAATTAATGTTCTCCCAAAAACTTTTAAGCAAAAAAAAATGTATTTCTTTTTTTAATATGTCACTTGGATACTTTTAAAGAAAATGTATCTTTTGCTTATAGTAACCTACAATAATGTTCGAATTAATTGGGACAAACGGAAATAAACGATTCTTTCTAAAATATTTGCTTTTAATCATGACATATTTTAAACAGACTGAAAAATTTCTATATTAGAATGAACTATGTCCTCTTTTAGAAGAAATGGCCACTTGAACGTGTTTCGGCAATGACTCTTCTAGTGCAACGCACATGTTCTTGACTTTATCGTCGACTGTACTTATATAACGATTTTTATCAATTGTTTTGTTGTCATAGAATTCATCTCAACTAAACGATTCTTGAGAATATGACATAAGTAGGATCTAGGTCTGGTGAATTAACAGGTCAATCAAGCACTTGTATTTTATTTTCCCGCATAAAAGTGTGGATTAATTTCGAATTATGACAAACAGCCAAGTCATGTTGAAATGTTCCGTCAAATGTATCCATAAATTGAGCCATCCTATATTATCTAAGTATTTGATAGAATTCATATTTTTAAGAGGCAGTAAGCTTCCAGTGCAAAAAAAACCCCAAAACATCTCTTTAAAAGGGTGTTGGAGATGATCCGGTGGCAGAGCTTCATCGTCTTACTACACTTTGTTTGAGTCCCTGCGCAAATATATGTGTTTCAGCATTGAAAAAACTACCTTCTTTAAGTCGTTAATAGTCCCAGATTAGTATTTTTTGCCCTATGCTAAAGTTTTCCCGACATTTTCTGCATTTGTGACGGCTCTATCCGCGTTCTTCCATTAATATTTTCCTCTTGGGAAATCTTTGGTCTTTCAAATATATTTTATTCGCAACCAAACCTCTGAAGAAGAACCCCTGATTATTCAAATTAGGTCTGCTATATATACTTTAGGTCTTCAAGCTAGATGGATAGGAAGTGAGGAGATAAATTGCTACTGTGATCAGGTATTATTCAATTTTATAGTGTATTTCAGATATTTGAAGTGAAAGAATCATAGTGAGACGATTGGTCATTAGAGTTTAATTAGTGCTCCGATAATTCGGAAAGTAGATTCGATCCTGAGTGAGTGAGTGAGTGATTGTTGGGTTTAATGGCGCAAGAGCCAAATTTGGCTATACTGCGCCACACGCGTTTGTTAAAATATGAAAAACAAGTTAAAAATACACAAGAAAAAAAACTATGATATAAAAATAATTACTATATATGTGCATGCCTGCATGCACATATATAAAAAATAAAGTGAAAGTTAAAACATTTTAAAAAGTCAAATTAAATATAAAAATCCAAATCTTCGGATAAAAGCAAATAGGTTTTGGTGGGGTATTTCTCCCACCAAGTCAGGTAAGATTCGATCCTGAAATAAGTGGGTCGATATTTAAAGTCTTCTCATACTTTGCTTATCCCGTTATTTAGGTTGCTTAAATTAGGCGCATCTCTTATTTAAAATTACTTGAATTGTGTTGTTCATTGTGGGATCAATAAATAGATTGTGTTTGGGGATGGTTAGTCTTCCTTCCCCTCCTTTCTTTTGAATTTGTAAGAAAGTTGGAATATATATATATTCTTTTTCCTTCTCTTTTATTTCTTATATTATTGTTATTCTTATTCTATTTGCTTTATATATTTTTATTACGTTCACTTCACAAGTTAGAAATTGTTTTTGCCTTACGAACAACTTTCAGAAGCTTTTTGAGTACAATTGAAGCACTCGCTTCAACACCAGGATCTAATAAATCCTTTCGAAAGTCTGCGTTTATCTATCCTCGATTTATTCTGTTATTTCGTATTAGAATTTTATCAGTTCTTGGAGTAGTTCTTCACTTGCGTCCACGTTTCATTTTCTTTTTGTAGAGGATGTTCTGGACTCTTGAAATGTTCTTAAAATTCTTGAAACACTTTATTTGCTCACACCAACTGTCTTAGCTATATCTCTCACAGTCATAGAAGTGTGTTCATTAAGAGAGATTATTAACTCTTCCTGGGAGTAATATCCATCTTTGAAGAAGCAAAGGTAACACATGTTATTCGGAACGCAAAATTATAACCATTAGTTGCCACATTGAAATGCTCACAACTTAACTACTGATACACTAAAACCAGTCAAACGAGTAAATTATAGTCAAAGTTGATCTTTTACATTATGTCCAGGCAGATATGACTGATTTGAGGTGGTTCGGGGCATCACTGGTTATCACATACCAACTTAGACAAGAAAAATATGTTTGTCCCAATGAATTCGAACAGTATAGTATGTTTTTTTAATAAAAGTTTCTGCAAAAAGTAAAAGATGACAGCCCAGAACCACATGAACTGAAAAGCATAATTTTGGGATTCATTGTGGATACAAAAATAGAGCAACCCAATAAGTTTTGAGCTACTCAGAATTACAAAAATGTATGAGAAAATTAAACTTACCTATATCTGTTTGATTTGAAGCGGTGGTTTCGGACGTTAATTCTATTTGGCTGCCCCCTGTTGAGGCTGTAAGAATTTCAAAAGAAGTCACATCTGTTTCATTACCTAAATAAATAAAAATTCAAATCATCAATAATGGTTCGACCCCCATTTCTTAATTAACTTAAAATTACACCAATTTTTCAGTTGAAAAAAAAGCAGCTTTAAAAATTCGAAATGTAATTTCCTTCTTTAAATCACATTCCCCTTAATCAAAAAGAGTATTGCATTCATTAAATGTTATCAAAGAGCCTATAATTTAATAAATGTATTCATTTTAAATTCTCCTAAAATTATTATTATAAATTTCGTGAATACGCCTAGTATAACGCAGGCAAGAAAAAATAGTTGGAACGTTAGCGTAATCTTTTAAAATACTAAGAAATAATTATTACACTGAAATAAAACACTATTAAATTTTTATTAAAATTCAAAACAAGTTTTGTTTCATTGATTATATTAAAAAAACTACATGAAATTTAAAACAACTTGTTTTCTAAAAAAGTTTTTTTTTTCAAATACACAAGTTAGAGTTACTTTTTAAGTGTTGAATTATCATCCCTCTTTGGTTTCCTTTATCTGAAAATAGGTTTAAAAAAGTAATAATATTACTTTTATTTAACCTTTTTTTTAAATAATAAATTCATCATTATCAGACATACATACTCTGAAATCACTTATGTGTGCCTTTTTATAAATTTTATCCTGTTTTATTGCTTTGTTATCATTTTTTCAAGGATTTTGTGTGTGTGTGTGCTCCTAAATTTTTCAAAGAATAAATACGAAGTAAGAAATGGCGTTATTTATGCTAAGTAATTTACTGTTATACTTAAGCACCTTCATTTTCAGAAGATTAAGAATTATTTTTTTAAGTACAGTAACAGTTGTGTGTGTGCGCGCGTGCTTAGTTCATAAAATTTTGTTGTAAAAATTTGATTTTGTTCTTAAATTAAATTTAGTTGCAATTCAGAGGCTTATTTAATTTAGGTTTATCCAAAATTACTGAGTGAATTAATTTCTAGGTAAAATTGTTCAGTAAGAAAAAAAAATCGTTTCATTACATACTTCATAGTAAAAAAAGAATACATGAATAATTTTTTCAAACAATATTTTCTTTTTAAGTAGAATTATTACATACATTTTGAATAAAATTACGAATATAACTTACCTTTTAACTCAAAAGTTTGATAATTCTTGGTAATATCTAGATTCATAATGATAACGTATGATTATAATATATTAGGTTGGGGAAAAAGAAATCCATTATTTTTTTGGTAGATGGCTGTAGTGTCGATATCTCGTGAAGTATCGATCAAACAATTTTAAATTTATGCTCATTCTCAAGATGACATTTCACACTAAAAAATTATTTTGCTTTTTTTTTTGTTTGTTTAGTGCAGTTGTGAGTTACAGGGTGTTAAAAATGGAAGCCAACAAAGTTAAAATTCGGTTCCTTTTACAGCTTTTCTTTGATGAAGGCGAAAATGCAAGCCAGCTGGCTGAAATTGCGAATGGTGCTCATACTGTAACAGCTAATCACGTGCAATTTTGGTTTCGTCGATTCCGTTCAGGTATTTTTGATGTTAGAGATGCCCCTCGTAGAAAATGTCGAAAAAAATCACAAAAATAATAGAAGTGGACCGGCATATTAGTAGTCGCCCAGGAGCTAAAGATCGACCATAAAACAGTTTTAAGCCATTTGCACAAAGTTGAATTCAAAAAGAAGCCCGATGTTTGGGTGCCACACCAAAAAACTTGATGGATCGAATTTCCATCTGCGAAGCCTTGGCCAAACGGAATGAAATCGACCCATTTCTTAAGCGGATGGTGACTGGGAGGAGAAATGGGTCACATACAACAATAGTGAGTGAAAACGATCGTGGTCAAAAAGCGATGAAGCAGCTCAAACGGTGGCTAAACCAGGACTAACGGCCAGGAAAGTTCTACTGTGTATTTGGTGGGACTGGAAAGGAATCATTTATTAGGAATTGCTTCCACATGGCCAAGCACTAAATTCAGCTTTCTACTATCAACAACTGGACAGTTTGAAGCTAGCCATTGACCAAAAATGTCCAGGATTGCGAACAGAAGAAAGCCTTGATTTTCATGCAAAAATAATGGATTTCTTTCTCCCCAACCTAATATTATAATAAATAATAATATATAATAACTATGCATAGTTATTATTCATTAATAATAATCTATATTTTTTTTAAAAAAATTCTAATTCAGTAATTAAAAAATGGAAAATGTTAGACAATCTTTTTTAAATTATTAAGTTAAGAAGTTAGTATGTGTGGATCAATGAAAAATAAGAAAAGATCTGTATAATTACTTACTGTTATATTAAATATATCATGCTGTGAATACTCTTGGGCGAAATCAATTAAATATGACAGTCAAGTCTATTTCAGTAATACTGATAAACGTTAACAATGCTTCGAAAAATTATTATATTTAGAATAATAACAATAGATGCTATATTTATCAACGTAACTTATAACAGCAAACGTTCATATAAGAATAAATGAAATAAGCAAGGAAATTAATAAAAATTATATAAATGAAATCAGACGATATTAATGAGAAAGACAGAATAATTTTTATTCTCTAACCACGCATCTTAGTCCAATTTGTAATAATTATGCCTTATGATACATATTAATTCAAATACTCATTCCCACAAGATAAATAATGCCATGCCCAATACTGATTATTATTTTATTAAATTTACATAATCATATAAATTTTCTGCCTTGCAGGAATTTCATATGAAATGTTTATTTCAAAACATTCGTCATTATTGAAACATTCGTCGTAGTAAATCTTATCAAGGTGTTCATTGGGTCATTTAAAATTATTTGCAAAAAAGCACATTTAAACAATAATATAAATATTCCCATACCTCCATTTTCATTTGAAATTATATGTAAATTAAGCTTGATACCATTTGAAAAGCTAATTCGTTGTTTTGCATTACGTATTTTCTTGAAGAAAAATAGTTTTATGCGGCAAACAAAATATTACCTAATTTAGTAATTTTTAAAATAAAATTAGTCTCTCTCTCTCTTATTTTTACTAAAAATATTCAAATGGAATTTTTATTAAGTATTTAGGACAATTTTTTGTTGGGTATTCTACGATTAAAACATATTCCAAACAAAGAAAATGGCAGATCTATTGTATTCATATGGAAAATGTATTGAATATTTGAAGCGACATTAGAATAAATAGAAAATCACTTTAACTTGAACTTTGAAAAATTCCGGAAGAGATGAATTTTGAATAAATAGTATATAACTGAGAGAGAAGATTTCAGTTATATTGCTAAAATAATTCTGAAGTTTAAAAAAATTTTCGGTAGTATTTTAAATTGTGCTGTTAACATTTTTTTAAAAAAAATTCGAAATCTTGATAATTTCCAATAGCTATTGCTGTAATCCTGACTGCAATATAAAGAACGTGGCATGAACAAGTATTCTTCATAATTTCAGTCTAGTTACTTCACTAAACATCCATTAAAATTTTCAGTTATTCGAGAATAATTAAAACGTAACTTCTTTATATACAAAAAAATTCTCACCTTCGTAAAAAGAAATGATAGTACCGATCTTGTCTTCGCAAGTTACTCCAGACACAATAAACAAAATGGCGATTAATTGTAATACAATCATAACGAAAACCGATGGTTGTTAGAGCGACGAAGTAGGAATCCGTTGAGAGGCAACCACAGAAAAGACTGAAACGCTCAAGTTGTAAATGATTCCGTGAGCCTGTTGTTTGCTTTTTATTCCATATCTCTTGAAGGCAATATATATTAGGGTATCCAGGATTTGCAACTGAGATTTTAATGGGTTGATAACAGGCTTTAGCGAGGATTCATTTTCTTCTTAAGGACGAGATTTTATGTCGTAGAACTATATATATTTTTAGTATCTTTTCAGGGCTATCATTACACCTACCAAATATGTGGGTATTCTTGCTAAAAATGTCCTTCCCTAGATATCATTCTGACTATTATAATACATCATAAAATTCTTTAATTCTAAATTAGGGTATCTGACTATCTTGAGAAGCGTAATTTTTTGTTATTCAGTGTCATTAGAATATACATATTAAATCGCTTTAAGAATATTATTACTGTAAAAAGCTATTTGGATGCAATTGATTTGGCAAAGCACGAAGAATAAATAATATTTTCATAGCATTTTTCTTTTATGGAAAATACTTCTATAATAATATTTTGCGTATATATATATAT
Source organism: Trichonephila clavipes (assembly GCA_019973935.1). NCBI lineage: Eukaryota > Metazoa > Arthropoda > Arachnida > Araneae > Nephilidae > Trichonephila > Trichonephila clavipes. Next base: position 294,464 of record BMAU01021306.1, read on the forward strand.
ATATATATATATATATATATATATATATACTAGCCGTTACACACCCGCTTCACTGGGTATTTCCCGATGTTGTATAAATGTATACTGTTTACATATATGTGGGAGTCCGAATAAATCTTCGAATAAAAATCAGACTTTTCAGAAGGCGGGATTTTAGATTGGCGAGGTGGTTTGTCTAGGGGTAAGTATTTAAGGGTGAGTGATGAATTAAATGAATCTAAGTCATTTAAACACAAATACTTCATTTAAGTAAAAAAGAGAATTTATTTAAAGTTAAAGGAAAATATTTACAAAAGGGGATAATTACAAAGAGAAAGACATGCAGGAATTAGGTTAATTATAAGTTGAGTTATACCTTTAGAAGACGGGGAAATAAACCTTTCTCATTATTGGATGTTAGGACTGGTGGTGCCGCGCTGGGCGCGGAAATGCGGTAAAGATGCGACGTGTTGAACAAGCAGTGGTTAGTAGGCCTCTGCCGAAAAATTATTCAAGCCGGAGCTACGAAAGCTCACTAGATGGCGCTGCTTCGGAATGCAGTAATAAATAAAATTGAGATTTATGGTCCTCTGAAAAGGATATGACTCAACCTTTTAACAAATGTTTCAAAGGGAAAATCCTACAAAATCACCCTCTCCTGACAGAGCTGGTCTCTCAGCTCTTACAAAATGTTGAGAGCTAAAGTACTTTAAATACAAACTATTTTTAGTTACAACTATAAATTTGATGATTATTGGAATATGGATGCAATAAAGACAAATAATACGATTTTTAAAGATAATAAAATAAAATATTACAGCTGAAAAGATGTATACCTTATATTCACAATTCCGGACCTAAAATAAAGCATATAAAAACAAAATATTCTATGTTGTGATCTACAATTAACTAAACCATAAAAAAAAATCCTTCGCATCAATGGAAAGATAATGAATAATACGAAAATAGAATAAATGTTACAAGTGAATATAAAATGATTAATGGAAACGAGTGTGTTACCATAGAACATCTATTAATTTCTCAAGATGGATATAATATGAGAAAAATTAAAAATAATAACTAATATAAAAAATTCAATTAAGCATAAAAATGTTTCATCAAATCAGCTGAGGTGGTGGTTGAGTTCGGTCCATCGTGCTGACCAACCTTTTCCACTTCATACCTATCCTTGGAATTAACTTTTGTTACTTTGTAAGGGCCTAAGAACTTTGGTCTTAGTTTCAGTCCAGCTCCAAATTGGGTTCTTTGGATGGCTACTAAATCACCTTCTTTGTATAACGAAGCTTTCTTTTTTCTTCTGTTATACGTCTTTCTATTTTCAGACTGCAGGGTTTCGATGTTCTTTTTTACATCGTTTCTTAAAAATTCGCGTTCTAGTAATTCTTTCGCCATTTCTTCTAGAAGTAAGTCTTTGATTAGGATGTCTTCCTTGTTACGCATTTTGATTCCCACTAATAGTTCGAATGGTGTCCATTTTGTACTGCGACTTATAGTACTATTTAGTATTCTCTGTAATCTGTCGACGTATTTGTACCATTTCGTTGAGTCGTCTAATGATAGTTTGGTGAGAACTGGAATCAAAGTTCGATGAATTCGTTCAACTTGTCCGTTTCCTCGAGGAACACCTGTCGCTATTTGTAGATGTTGAATGTTTTCTTCATCACAGTAGTCGTTGAATAATTTTGAAGTGAACGCTGAACCTCTATCAGAGATAATTCTGATGGGATTACCAAAGGTTTTCTGCTGTTGTTTTAGTTTTTCGAGGGCACTTTCAGCAAACACAGTTTTGACGGGATATAGCCAAGTAAATTTGGCAAATGCGTCTACTACGGTGAAAATGTGTTGATAACTTTTGTTTGTGGAGGGTAAAGAACCAATGAAGTCAACATGGTACGTACTTAAAGGAATGCTTTCCTTAGAAATAGGATTCAAAAACCCTTCCTTTTTGCCAGTTTTCTTATTAGCTAAGATACATGGAACACAATTAACTATTACTTTTTTAACGACGTTGGATAAATTTGGGATAAAAAATTCCTATTTCACAATTTCTTCTGTTTTTCCTACTGAGAAATGACCATTTTCGTGAATCAATTTAATTAGTTCAGCTTGCATTGCTTTAGGGGTTACAATTAATTCTCGACCATTTAAGTACTTATAGAGTATACCATTTCGCTCAAAAAATTCTTCTGATTCTTGTTTCTCTAGAAGTGATTTCAATGTTTGGATGTTGTCATCTTCCTCTTGTGCTTTTTTTAAGCTTTGAAGTTAATGTATCATTGCATACCATCATTACGGGATATCGGCTAAGAGCATCAACGTGTGGCCGCGGTAGCCGAGTGGTATAGGTATCGGACCGTGGCTTGCTTTGTCACGGGTTCGAGCCCAGTACCACTTAAGACCCGCCGTGTAGGACAGAGATGCACGTTAAATCTGTCGAGAGCTGAAACGTCCTCCCGTTGGTGTGGTGTGGTAGTTAGGAGAGGGGGGTGCCAGCTCAGGTGTCGTCCACGTCACTTGACCATGGTTCAAAATTACGTGGTCCGTTACCAAAAGCCCTCGTGTAGCTGAACAGTGCGACGTTAACATTCAATCAATCAATCAAAGAGCATCAACGTGCTTCATACGACTTCCAGCTCTGTGCTCTATTTCCTAATCGAATTCTTCTAATTGAAGCGCCCATCTGGTTATGCGAGTAATTAGCTCCTTTTTTGCATAGTCTTCTGAAATGCTGAACAGTCAGTTACTATTTTAAAGTGTTGTCCTAAAAGATAAACACGAAACTTCTTTAATGCGTTGATAATTGCTAGTACCTCTAATTCGTAGCTGTCATACTTTTCTTCTGCTGTATTTGTCTTTTTCGACATGTAGTAAACGGGATGTAACTTTCCATCTTCTGCTTCTTGTAACAAAATTGCGCCGTACGTTTGTTTACATGCGTCTGTATGCAGTTCTGTTTTTCTTCCATACTTGTAAAGGTGCAAGATTGGGCCTTCGGACAGGATTTTCTTCAATTTTTCAAATGCTTCTTTTTGTTGAATCCCGAAAAAAAAAACAAAGAGGTTTTCTTTTCTTGTTAAATCGCTAAGTGGTTTAGCTATCTTTGAATAATCCTTGATGTACTTGCGGAAATATCCAGTTAAACCAAGAAAACTTTGTACTTGTTTTATTGTTGTTGGTTCTGGAAATTTTCGGACAGCTAGTGTCTTCGTGGGAGATGGTTTAATAGTTCCGCTTTCTACAATGTGACCTAGAAATTCAATTTTCTTTTTTAAGAATTGACACTTCTTGAACTTAATTTCTCTCTCTCTGATCCGTGTTTCTTTGCGACTTCAAAAATAATTTTAAGTTTTTCGAGACCTTCCTGTTCGTTTTTCGCTGGAATGACGAGATCATCTAAATAACTGATTACAATTCCTTTCCGAGTAAGATCTCTAAATATACTTGATACTTAGCGTTGGAAAACTCCTGGACTTATGCTTAGTCCGAAAGGAATTTGTTGAATTCAAATTGTCCATCTGGGACGATAAAGGATGTATACTTTCTGCAATCTTCGTCAACATCGACGTGAAAGAAACCATTGCGTAAATCTAATGTAGAATATACCTTTGCTTCTTGCAAAGTGTCTAAAACATCTTCGATGATAGGTAACGGAAATTTATCTTTCACAAGTTTCTGATTCAATTTTATGTAGTCAATGCACATTCTCGAAGATCCATCTTTCTTTTTTACCATTACGATTGGACTTGCATATTCCGCAGAACTCGGACGTATAATGCCTTCGTTGAGCCATTCTTCTATCTGTTTGTTTACTTCTTGTCTTTCTGTGAAAGCTAGTCGACGAGGGTGTTGACAGACTGGTTCTTCGTCTTTTAAAATAATTCTCATTGTGACGTCAGTAGATGCTGTTTTTTCTGGCTTGTAGTCTTGAATTAACTTTTCAAGTTCCTTCTTGATTTGACGATTTTCAACATGACGTAGGTCTAGTTCTTCTTGAAGATTTTCAGCAGATATTTGCATAAGCTGTGCATGATTCTCATATTTGTTGAATTTAACTCCTTCTTTAGTAAAACTTATCGATGCTTGTTCCAAAAGATCTGATCCAATAACTGCTTCGAATTTTAATTTATCAGTCGGTACAACATGCCAAGTTAACGAGTAATTTTCATCATCTATTTTGAACTCATGTTCAAAGAAACCGATAGTTGTCACTTGTGCTTCACCAATACCTGTGAGAAGCATCTTGTTCTTCGATAATTTTGTTGGATCCATTATTCTGCTTGTGTTTTCTCGAAGCAAACTTACGCTACTACCGCTGTCTATGAGCACCGTGATTTTCACCCCTTTCCAAAACATATCTCTTTAGTACGTAAACCTTCCTTAATGATGAGTGTGCAAGTTTCTTTTGGAGGTTCTTTGAATTTCTGCGATTTTGAATAGTTCGTCTGAGCATGCTTGGAAGCATTGTGATTTGAGTGTTTCTCGTAATTTTTGTTGTAATACCCTTTCTGCGCGCTGTCTTGATATCTTTTAACAGATTCGTACTTGGTAACAGGGGCTTCGTAATGTTTGTTGCAATTCGTTGACGCTGGAAACTGCTTATCTTTCCTGTTATACTCGAATTTTCCTGGTGCTTCATATCTGCGATTATTTTCTGTAAATCTGAATTCTTGTTTCTTCACCAATGGACTGCTAGAGTTTTGTTTCAGAGTCCTTTTAAAGTCTTCGAATTCTTCTAGTTTTTCCGCTAATTGAACAGGGGGAGTTCATATTTGCCCATTCATCAAGATAATATTCTTTAAATTCAAAAGGAGTTTTTCGTTTGAGTTGATCTGTTATGATTAGATCTGATAACTTGTTGAAAGTATCTATCTTCAATCCATCTATCCATCCGTTGAAGTAAGTGTTTAACTCATGGCAAAAATCAATCCATGTTCTTTCAGGTGAGTGACAAATAGTTGTCGAAACTTTTCTGGAGTTAGTTTAAAGCGTTTCAGCAGTAAATCTTTAACGTGTTCGTAAGAGTTGGCTTTATCGTCAGGCTCTCTCGCTATGATGTGAGATACTTCCGTCGGTAACAAGCCTAACAGATGAGAAACCCAGTTTTCTTGATCAATATTTAATTTCTGCGCTTGACGTTCAAATAATTTTAGATAAAGACTGATGTCTTCTTTCAAATCAAAACGATGTATAAACTTTGAAACTTCTTTGACGAGAAATTTAGTATCACTTTCTTTGGATGTATCAGCGCCTAATTGGATTCTTAACTTTTCCAACTCAAATTCATCTTTGCGTTTTTGCTCATCTAACCTCAATTGTTCGAAGCGTAATTTTTCTTCTCGTTCTTCAATGCGTAATTTTTCTTCTCGTTCTTCAATGCGTAATTTTTCTTTTTGTTCTTCAATGCGTAATTTTTCTTTTTGCTTTTCAATGCGTAAATTTTCTTCTCTGGCTTTGCGATCCTCCACAATCGTTGAATGTATGTTTTTGGTCAGTTCTTCGTCATAATTTTCACTACCAATAATTAGATCTTTGAGTGTGGCGATGGTCATAGATTTATCGAATTTTAAATTTAATTCCGTGGCTAAGACAAATAAATCTTCGCGTCAACCTTTGCCAAGATACGCCATTTTAAAATTTAAATTTAAGTTTAGATAGTAACCAAAGGAATAAACAAAATTGTCACGCGTTCAAACAAAACCAATGATGTTGCTATTGGCAATTCTCGTTTGCATTTACAAAAATTCTCAAGTTAAAATGATATTACATCAAAATACACTAAATATACATTGAAATATTTAAATTCTATTCATTTAGAAATATTTTAAACCAGTAACGTGTAAAGACAACAGTGCGAGCTAAAATACGTAATGCTTAATTTAAAATAGTCAAATTATTAATTTCAACTAAAAACAAAACTTTTTTTTAAACCATTTGCTATATCAGTTATCTCATTTCGTTATAACAAACGCAAAAAGAATTTGAAAGAAAAAATAAATTAATATAAATCTTGTTTAGAAACTGATTAAATTTATTGTGATATGAAAAAGTTAATCATTTAAAGAGTTCTTTGCTGAAAAAAGCAAACAATTAGAAGTTAGTTACTTAAGAAAAATCTCATATATATTTTTTATTACACCAATAAAAATAAAATCTTTTTAGGATCTCATCAGCAAATTTTAAGGATAAACACATGTTTCAATAGAAAGCATAATAATTCTGTCAAAAATGAACTCAAAATACTTATATATTGAATGATAAAATACAACATTAAAATAAGATTATACATGATCTTTCATCAATTCTAAAAAACATAGCATATTCTTTCAAAATATATTTCTGGAATACTCGTTAAAAATAATTAATTACTAAACAGTTGCAAGAGAAATGTTACTGTATATGAGTCATCGAAATTACGATCGCATCCAAATTACAAAATGTTTAGGAATGGGAAGACATTAATCTTTTAGTTCAAGGTCGATGACATAACTAAATAAATGTAAACTTTTCATATGAAATGCAATTCCTTATTAAATGAGATAAAAACTTGAATATTACGTACGACTTTCTTAATATTTTAAAAGATATACTTGTACAAAATTTTAATTGATACGATTTCTATACACATAGAAAAATAGTATTTCAGAAAAACACACATCATATTTAAAAATATAAATTACTTCATGAAATCGACTACAACAATTTTTTCATAATCAAATTAACGGTGACTCACGTATTCTTTTTAGATTTTTTTCCTTTTGAAGAACAATATAAAAAGTACCTGATACAGTTGACGACGTGTGATTAATTACTTGAAAACAAAAACTTCAAAGGCTCCTGGATGTGTTCACTGGACTTGTGAAACTCTTGTAGTTGTTGTACACGGCAGAAAATAACTTGGTTTCGGCGAGCGATCTTGTAAGATCTTGAGGTGTGACTCGTTTTACTCACCTTAATGTTAGTATGCTATGAGAGGCAATCCGCATTTTCGATTCAGTCCGTTTATAATTTAGGCGTGCAGCCAAAAATGGGGGGTTTTTTTAAAGAAGAAGAGAGTTAGAAGGTTATCAACTTATTATTTAGAGAAGATTTTCGAAATCAAATCCCGGCCGAGCCCCCAATTATTTCTGTCGGAGTCCGAATAAATCTTCGAATAAAAATCAGACTCTTCAGAAGGCGGGATTTTAGATTGGCGAGGTGGTTTGTCTAGGGGTAAGTATTTAAGGGTGAGTGATGAATTAAATGTGAATCTAAGTCATTTAAAAACAAATACTTCAGTTAAGTAAAAAAGAGAATTTATTTAAAGTTAAAGGAAAATATTTACAAAAGGGGATAATTACAAAGGGAAAGACATGCAGGAATTAGGTTAATTAAAAGTTGAGTTATACCTTTAGAAGACGGGGAAATAAACCTTTTTCATTATTGGATGTTAGGACTGGTGGTGCCGCGCTGGGCGCGGAAATGCGGTAAAGACGCGACGTGTTGAACAAGCAGTGGTTAGTAGGCCTCTGCCAAAAAATTATTCAAGCCGGAGCTACGAAAGCTCACTAGATGGCGCTGCTTCGGAATGCAGTAATAAATAAAATTGAGATTTATGGTCCTCTGAAAAGGATATGACTCAACCTTTTAACAAATGTTTCAAAGGGAAAATCCTACATATATATGAATTATTGATATCTAGCATTAAGAATTCGATATTGTATTGAAAAAATATATTTATAGCTGTAACTCTCGCCGCTTGATATAAGGACATAAATTATAATATCTAATTTTTTGCGCTCACTTAACCTAATAATCAAGCGGATTTCCACCAAAGCAACTTTCAGTGGATCTCTACTCCATAAAATAAACATGCATGCTAAATTTTAAGTCTAAATCAAACAGAGCAAAAACGGAATTTTTACCATAAACACCTCGTTGAGAGCCTTCTTAGCGGATTTTAATTCAACAAAAGAAGCATACAAACTAAATTTTTATATTATAGTCTTAGCAGTTCGAAAACGGGAATTTTGTCTATCAATACGCCCCAATAACTCTCCCCCCTGGAGTTGATTTCCGTAAAATCCATTCTTAGTGGAACTCTATTCAACTAAAAAAAACGTGCTCAACAAATTTCAAGTAAATGGGTTAAATTCAAAAACAAGAATTTTTCTATAGCACGCCTTAATCCCTCGCAACCTCCCTCCTTTGGGGGTCCGTTTTTGAAAATCTCTTTGCAAAAGGAACTCTATTCCATGAACGGAACATACCTTCTAATTTTCCAGCAGGCGGGTATATTAGTTGAAAAGCGGAAATATTTATCTATTACACCCCTTAATCCCCCTCAGTGACCCTTGGGGATAAATTTTCCCCAAAACTATTTTGTTGCGGATCTCTACACCATGAAAGGAATCCACTTATATACCAAATTTTAAGTCTGTACGTCTAATAGTTTAAAAATGGAAATAATTATCTATAACGTCCCTTAAGCCCCCGCAACGCCACTTAGGAAGCGATTTTCACAAAACCCATTTTATAGAGGATATCTACTCAATGAATGGAATATGCTTACTCAATTTCAAGACTGCACGTCTAATAGTTTAAAAAAGGAGTTAATTGCCTATATAACGCCCCTTAATTCTCCACAAAGCCACTTGGAGTTGATTTTAACAAAACCCATTTGGAAGCGGATCTGTACTCTATGAAAGGAATCCGCTTATATCAAATTTCAAGACTGCACGTCTAATAGTTTAAAAATGGAAATAATTATGTATAACGCCCCTTAAGCGCCCTCAACGCCCCTTGGAGGTTTATTTTCGTAAAAATCATTATATAGGGAATCTCTGCTTTATGAAAGAAATCTGTGTACCAAGTTTCAAGACTGTACATCTAATAGTTTAATAATGGAACTAATTCTCTTGAACTCCCCTTAAACCCCCGTAACGCCCCTTAAGGTTCGATCTTTGCAAAATCCGTTTTTAGCTGATGTCTACTCTATGAAGGGAACCTACCTACCAAATTTCAAATTTGTAGGTTTAATAGTTCCGGAGATATCGTGATTAGTCATTGAGTCCTTTTCTCCTGTATATATCTATATATATAAAGGAGAAAAGGGCGCTTAAGGTACGTTATGCATAATTATTTTCATTTTTAAACTATTAGACGTGCAGTCTTGAAATTTGATAAGCGGATTCCTTTAATAGAGTACAGATCCACTGCAAAATGGGTTTTGCCAAAATCGACTCCCAAGTGGCGTTGTAGAGTATTAGGTGGCGTTATAGGCAATTAACTCCTTTTTTAAACTATTAGACGTAAAATCTCGAAATTTAGTAAGCTAATTCCATTCATTAAGCAGAGATCCGCTATAAGATGGGTTTTGGGAAAATCGTTTCCTAAGTGGCGTTGCGGGGGCTTAAGAGGCGTTATACATAATTATATTTCCATTTCTAAACTATTAGACGTACAGTCTTGAAATTAGATAAGCGGATCCCTTTCATAAAGTACAGATCCCCTACAGAATGGGTTTTGTAAAAATCACCCCCAAGTGGCGTTGTGGAGAATTAAGGGGCGTTATAGGCAATTAACTCCTTTTTTAAACAATTAGACGTAAAATCTTGAAATTGAGTTAGATTCCATTCACTGAGTAGTGATCTGTCATAAGATGGGTTTTGTGTAAATCGTTTCCTAAGTGGCGTTGCGGGGACTTAAGGGGCGTTATAGATAATTATTTCCATTTTTAAACTATTAGACGTACAGTCTTAAAATTTGGTATAAGCTAATTCCTTTCATGGTGTAGAGATCCGCTACAAAATCGTTTTGGGGAAAATTGATCCCCAAGGGTTACTGAGGGTGATTAAGGGGCGTATATAATAGATAAATATTTCCGCGTTTCAACTAATAGAACCACCTACTTGAAAATTAGAAGGTATGTTCCGTTCATGGAATAAAGTTCCTTTTACAAAGATTTTTGCGAAAACGGACCCCCAAAGGAGTGAGTTTGCGAGGGATTAAGGCATGTTATAGAAAAATTCCGGTTTTTGAATTTAACTCACTTGCTTGAAATTTGTTGAGCAGTTTTCTTTAGTTGAATAGAGTTCCACTAAGAATGGATTTTACGGAAATCAACTCCAGGGGGAAGCGGGGAAAGTTATTAAGGCGTATTGATAGACAAAATTCCCGTTTTTGAACTGCTAAGACTATAATAATAAAATTTGGTTTGCATGTCTCTTTTGTTGAATTGGAATCCACTAAGAATGCTGTCAACGAGGTATTGATGATAAAAATTCCGTTTTTGCTGTTAGATTTAGACTTGAAATTCAGCACGCATGTTTATTTTATGGAGTAGAGATCCACTGAAAGTTGCTTTGGTAAAAATCCACTTGATTATTAGGTTAAGTGAGCTAAAAAAATCTTTCTACTTCGATTTTAGACATAAATAGAAATTATATATTATAATTTATATTCTTTTTATATCAAGGGGTGAGAGTGTAACAGCTATAAATATATTTTTCAATATAATCGAATTCTTAATGCTAGATATCAATAATTAATATACACTGGCCTCAAAAAGTTAAGGTACAACCGGGTTTTTGTGTCTAATTTGCAAATGAATGAATGTAGAAACAAAAAATTTGGAGGATATGTGCATTAAATAGTTTTTTATTGAATGCGTCATAGAAATTTGTATAAGTGTATTGCAAAAACGATTTATAACAAAAAAAGCAATCTCTGCGGAAAAGTCCATTCTTGGAGAAAACAGCACATCACAGTGTTATGTGGTAAAATGGCATAAAAACAATACAAAAATGGGTTCTAATAAGGAATGTGTCCACCCCTAACTTGAATGCATTGGCGGCATCGATTTCCCATGCTGTTTATTAAGTTGTCGGACACCGGAATAGGAAGCGAAGACCAGACACAGAGTAAGCCTTGTTTCAGCTCATGTAACGACCTTGGAGGAGGATTTAATGCAGCAACCTCTCTTCCAAGATATTCCCAAAGATGTTCTATCGGATTCAGGTCTGGAGATCGAGCTGGCCATTCCATTCGTTCCAAACCGTGATCCTCCAGATACTCCTCAACAATCCGAGCTCGGTGAGGTCGTGCATTATCATCCATCAGAATGAAGTCGTTACCAATAGCAGCAGCATATGGGCGGACATATGGATCAAGGTTCTCATCCCGATATCTAAGACCAGTTACGGTTCCTCCATGGAACACATGCAGGTCAGTGTGGCCACCGAGCGAGATCCCTGCCCAAACCAGGATTCCACCACCTCTATAACTGTGTCTTTCAACAGTGTTGGATTGATGGTATCTAGTGCGCTGTTCCCTCCAGATCAGTAGACGCCCTGAATCACTCTCCATTGTAAATCTGGACTCGTCTGTGAACAGCACAGAAGCCCATTGTTGCTGCGTCCAAGAAACATGTTCTCTTGCCCAGCATAAGCGGTTCCTTCGCTGTCGTCCGTTGAGGGGAACGCACACAACTGGTCTTCTTGCATACAGACCTGCATTGTGAAGACGATTTCCTACCGTAGTAGCGGAGATTCTTCTTCCTGATGCTTGAAAGTGGTCTGCAACGAGCTGCGGTACAGTAGTGGTTCTTCTCCTTCGTGCCGAAAGAGCTAGAAAACGGTCTTCTGCAGGTGTTGTAGCTCGTGGTCGGCCTGAACATGTCTTCTGGACACAGAATCTTCGTATTGGTGTTGATCCCAAAGTCGCTGAACAACACTACGAGACACATTGAGACGTCTAGCAGCATCAGCCTGCGACAATCCCGTTTCCATTCATCCAACTGCCCGCCACCTTAACGAATTGGGTAAACGACGTCTCTGAGACATTTTCTAAACTCTATTGACTATTGTCACCGAAACTGCCAACAACTGTTGAAAATCAACACAACTTACACACAAAAGTACGAAAGCTTGATATTTGCATATTTTTCTCTCACTCATAAATATACGTTCTTTTCTATAAAATAAAAGTTGTAGCAATCGTTTTTGCATTAATGTTTTTAAAGTTCGTTATTATCATTCATGTAAACTATGCATTTTATTGTTACTGCCATTTTTTTTATGGTGAGCTTCGAAAAACATGTTGTACCTTAACTTTTTGAGGCCAGTGTATATGTATACAGTATACATATATGCAACATCGTGAAATACCCAGTGAAGCGGGTAGGTAACGGCTAGTATAGATATAAATACTAGCTGGTACACCCGTTCTTCGCACGGATGGATTGAAAATTTAAGCAATATAAACTGAAGGATAAAGAAGTTTTTAATGAGTTAATTTTACGTGAATTGTAAATTAAACAAAAAGAAAAAAGACTTATGCATATCTCAGCTGAACAAAAAACCATGTTTGCTAAATTTTAAGTCTTTAAATATAATAGCTGATAAAAAAGATTTTTTTTACTTATTATGTCCCGTAACTCTCTTATGGATCCATTTTTGAAAACACCTTCCTTCTGCTCAGCAAAACTAACACATTGTTACAAATTTTGTGTAATAAACGCATTAAAATAATGTAAATAATTTGTATCTGGATGTGTAATACGTGAATATTACTTTTTGATGCAATTATTTTATGTTAAATAGCTGTTACCCCCCGCGACTTCATCCACGTGGAATTTAACAAAAAAGTGTTTATTCAATTCGCTTTGTTTACGAAAACTTAATAATTAAATATTCCACGTAAAGAAATACCTATGCTATAAGTATAATGTCATTCTTCTACTTTGTGAATCAATGTTTCTTTTTTGTTTTTTACTTTTGTTTTCTTTGTTTTATGTTGAGCAAAGTGCGAGAGGAACGCATGACCTTTGATACTGTCGATGGGGTAAAAACTGTAAAATCATTGCTGTGTTTTCAATGAAATAAACAATACAGGTATGAAATTGGCTTACCTCTATTTAAATGTGGAGCCTTGTAAGAAGTCAAATGACGTAAAACCCAAAAACTTCCTAATTTAAGTTTAAATGCTGTCTAAGTTATGGAAAAATTGATGTTGCTCAGTGTTCTTGAGAGAGAATGAAATCATTTTTGGAATGATTATAAGCGTTAAATGCAACAGTTCAAAACAGGTCTAAATAGCAGTAGGGTGAAACGAATCTTCAAGCAGGGGGGGAGAGCCTTGCGTGACCTTTGACACTGTCGATGGCGTAAGGACTGGGTAGGGTGAAACGAACACAAACGAAGCCGCAAGCAAGGGGTGAGAAAGATGCATGACCTTTGACAGTGTCGGTGGTGTGAAGACTGTTAAGATCATTAGTATCAAGCATGAAAGGGAAAAATCGCGAGTGTCAATAACCTAATTAAACAAAAAAGTTATATATAACTGCTAGAAACGTTGAGGCAGAAGGCTTGCGAAATAAAACAATCCCTATTGACTAAAATTAATCCTTAATGAATAAAAATAATCCCTATTTGAAACAGATATCCCCATTTCACTCGTTTTAATTTTATTTTCGCGGAACCCTATTTTTTTTCTTCTATAATTAAAGTAGCCTAAGTTATTTCTTATAGCATGAGTTATCTACCAGTGAAAGTTTTATCAAAATTGATTCAGCCGTTTCAGAGATTCGCCGGAACAAACAGACGGACAGAAAGACAGATAGACAGACAAAAATTTTAAAAATTGATTTTTTCATATAAGTACCATGTATACTTTTAAATGCATTTAATAAAAAGCTTTTAATTTCAAATTACGAACAGACACTTCATTTTTATTTATATGTATAGATGTATAGATATAGATTAAATTTAACAAAAAATCTTTCTATATACAATATTAAATTTATTGAAAAATCTCTCTCTATATATAATATGTCTATCCTGTTGAGATTCTTTTTCACGTTGCAGTCTTTGACTTTTGGCCTTTCTCGTGTTTTTAGAGAGATTTGATTTTCTTTTAGGCATAACTAAAGAGTACCCTTTTCCACCTAAAACTTAATTAAACATATTTATTTTAGAAACAACTACCTACTTACTTAACTAAATAAAATAACCTATAAGTAATTTATCAATTTCAAAGTAAATAAAAAACTGAAATATTTTCATGAAAGAAAACCTAATGATGTTTAACATTAATTTCTAATTATTACTTAAAGGTCTCATTACCAGAAACAGTGAAAATTTAACGAAACAAATTGAATTAAGCAGAACGAAGCGGTAGAAAATAAAAGATACCGTGTGACTCGAGAAACTGTTATTCGTCAATTTCAAAATAAATATTATCTATACATATAAATAAAAATGAAGTGTCTGTTGGTAATTTGAAATTAACAGCTCTTTACTAAATGGATTTAAAAGTATATACGGTACTTATATATGAAAAAATCTATTTTTAAAATTTTTGTTTGTCTATCTGTCTGTCTATCTATCTTTCTGTCAGTCTGTTTGTTTATTCCGGCTAATCTTTGAAATGGCTGGACCAATTTTGACGAAACTTTCACGGGCAGATAGCTAATGTTATAAGGAATAACTCAGGCTACTTTTATTATAGAAAAAAAAAATATTGTTCCGCGAAAATAAAATTAAAACCAATGAGAAATGGTGAACAATAACCGTTTCTAATAGGGATTGTTTTATTTTGCGATTCTTCTGTCTCAACGTTTCTAGCAGTTATTTCAAACTTTTTTTTGTTTGATAAGGTTACTGAGACTCGCGATATTTTCCGTTCATGTCCGATCCTAATGATTTTCAGAGTCTTCACTTACCCCTTGCTTGCGGCTTCGTCCTCACCCCATCGACAGTGTCAAAGGTCACGAGTCCCTCTCCCCCTGCTTGCAGATTCGTTTCACCTTACTGTTACTAAGACCTATTTTGACCTGTTACTTCATTCTAATGATTTCATTCTCTCTCAAAAACACTGAGCAACATCAATTTTTCTATAACTTAGACAGCATTTAAAATTAAAAAAGGAAGTTTTTGGGTTTTACACACGTCATTTGACTTCTCACAAGGCTCCGCATTTAAATAGAGGTAATCCAATTTCATACATCGATTGTTTATTTCATTGTGTGCCAAACACTTCACAAAGCAGTCACAATAAATGTTTGTCTTACAAAAGTGATTGAACAAGTTTGAGTGTGCGGTGTGGGGGGGCGATCGCAGAGCCAACAGGTTGTTTTATTTAGTTAAGTACGTAGATATTTGGTTCTAAAATAAATATTTTTAATTACGATTTAGGTGAAAAAGTGCACTTACACCCTTAAATTAAGTAAGTTTATTCAAAACTGTAAATAGCTTCATTTAACCTGCGCAATATCTATACATATAAATAAAAATGAAGTGTCTGTATGTAATTTGAAATTAACAGCTTTTTACTAAATGCATTTTAAAGTATATACGGTACTTATATGAAAAAATCAATTTTTAAAATTTTTGTCTTTCTGTCTATTTGTTCCCAATTGTGATGGAACTTTCACTGGCAGATGTTATAAGGAGTAACTTAGGCTACTTTTATTTAAGAAAATAAATTAGGGTTCCGCGGAAATAAAATTAAAACCAATGAACAATATCCGATTCAAATAGGGATTATTTTTATTCAACAGGGATTATTTTATTTCGCGAGTCTTCTGTCTCAACGATTTCTAACATTTATATTAAACCTTTTTGTTTGATTAGGTTGCTGACACTTGCGACATTTCGCGTCCATGTCCTTTGATCCTAATGATTTTACAGTCCTCACCCCAAAGACAGTATCAAAGGTCATGCGTCCCTCTCACACTTTGCTCAACATAAAACAAAGGAAAAAAAAGTAAAACAAGAAAGAAACATTGATTCACAAAGTAGAAGAATGACATACTTATACGGCGGGTCTTTAGTGGTACTGGGCTCGAACCTGTGACAAAGCAAGCCACAGTCCGATACCTATTTCTTTACGTGGAATGTATAACTATTAAGTTTTCGTAAACTCTGCGAATTGAATGAACACTTTTTTGTTAAATTCCACGTCGACGAAGTCGCGGGTAACAGCTATTTAACATAAAATAATTGCATCAGAAAGTAATATTAACGTACTACACATCCTGATACAAATTATTTACGTTATTTTAATGTGTTTATTACACAAAATTTGTAGCAATGTGTAAATTTTGCTGAGCAGAAGGAAGGTGTTTTCAAAAGTCGATTCATAAGAGAGTTACGGAACGTTGTAAGTAAAAAAAAAAAAAAAAAAAATTATCAGCTATTATATCTACAGACTTAAAATTTAGCAAACATGGTTTTTTGTTCAGCTGAGATATGCAAAAACATTTTTTCTATTTGTTAAATTTACAATTCATGTAAAATTAACTTATTAAAAACTTGTTTATACTTCAGTCTGTATTGCTTAAATTTTCAATTCACCCGTGTGAAGAACGGGTATAGCAGCTAGTGCAATATAAATATTATTCAATTAAATATTATTATTTATATATATTGCGCAGGTTCAATAAGGTCTGAATAGAGGGCCGCGGGAAGCCTAGTGGTTAGATCATCGGACTGCAGACCGGAAGGCCTGGGCTCGATGCCACCAAATATCCAAAATACACGGAGTACGTCCTCGTTAGATAAGAGGGTCCGAAAGTCTTGTGGAAGCAGCGGAATCCACGAGTGCAGGGGAACAAAGAATATTTCCCTCCCATCCAGTACCATGCCTAAATTGTGGAGGTGGAACGCGGTGGTGTCGTCATCTGTTGTAAAGTCCAACCTGTCTCACAGGCTCTGGCAACATTCATTCCTTTCCTTCGGGAATTTCACCGAGCTAAATCGTACTGTCACGTGTATGATGCTCAAGTTTGAGGTTTTTTGGCGCAAGAGCCAATTCTGGCTATACTGCGCCAAACAATTGTTAAAAAATTAAATTGTAAAATGGTTAAAAAGGTTTATAAAAAGAGTTGGATTTTAAAAATGTAAAATCTCAAAACTAGTGAAAAAATCAGTTCTAAAGTTAAAAAGTGAACAGATCATGGTGAGGATTTCCCCCACCAAGTCTGACAAGTATGAGTTCAAAATGTTATTTTCTGTATCTGGTCGGGGTTAAAGATCGGTTTATATCCTCTAGTTGGTCCACTTCATATATGATCATATCGTCGTCTTGATAAGATATTCTCCTGGTCGGGCGAGGTTTCGTGTTAATTTTAATTTCTGGCTGTTGTTCTTTCGGTAATTTTTTTCTTTTCAGTGCTCGAGTTTTGGAGTTTTGTTTTGGATAATGTGTGTGTGTTTCTTTAGATGTCGAAGGGATTAGAACATTGGGGTCGGATGTGGATACGATTGATGAAGATGGTTCAGTTGGGGTAATTATAGTATTGGCTGAGGAAAGTATGACATCGGACACAGGAGTTGGTGGATGCGGCTCTGATACTGTAGCTGCTATTGAAGAGGCGGGTGGCAAGAGTTGTGCTTGGGTTGAAGACGACGATGTGGTAACAGAAGGAGTGAATTGTGATGCATTTGGTTTCGGGGATATGAAAGCGGTTGCAGTAAATTTAAAGGTGGACATTTTATTTTAGTAATATTTTCATCTGTCTGAGTAGCAGCAGATATTGGTGAAGATTTAGCAGTCTGAACATATGTTTGAGATAACTGGGGGGCTATTAATTTACGTGCTTCTTGATAAGAAATATTGTTATTTGTTTTTTTTCCTGTATCCGTTTTTATATTTTCCACTTTTTGAATCTGATGAATGGGAACAATTAAAACATTTCGGCTCCAGAGTACAATCCGTGGAAGAATGCCCAACGGATGCACATCTAGAGCATGTTAATTGACCGCGACAGGAGGTTTGGAAGTGTCCGAATCTCTGGCACTTAAAGCAGCGCAGAGGATTCGGTATGTAGGGATGGATCTTGTAGTTTAAATAATCAGCCATTATTGTTGTCGGAAGTTTTGGGTTATTGAGCGAGTGTTTAGGTTTATGGCGCAAGAGCCAGACCTGGCTAAGCTGCACCAGACGTTTGTTAAAATATTAAAATCAATTTTAAAAACACACATTAAAAATATATTCATAAGAATTATATATGTGCATGCCTGCATGCACATATATAAAAATTAAATTTCAAGGTAAACATTTTAAAAAGTCAAATTAAAAATAAAAATCCAATTCTTCTGATAAAAGCAAATAGGTTTTGGTAGGGTATTTCTCCCACTAAGTCAGGTAAAGTTAAATGTGATGAATTAAAAAAGGTGATGCGATAATTATTAAAAACGGGACAATCTATTAAAATGTGACGCACAGTGTAAGAGACCTTACATGAAGGACATTCAGGAGCATCTTCACCCAACAACAAATGCCTGTGAGTGAAGCGAGTATGACCAATGCGAAGACGAGTCAATTTGACATCAGTCCTTCGCATTGGCATCACAGGCCATACTCCTATGACAGGTTTCCCAGAGTGCAGTTTGTTATCCAATTGCAAACTCCATGATTCCTGCCAGATCATAAAAATATGATGCAGGATGATGCGCTTCATATCCATTAGCGGAACGGCTAGCGGCAGATGGGTCGTCGCCGACCTTGCTACGCTGTCCGCTGGCTCGTTGCCTATGATTCCTACGTGACTTGGTAGCCAGCAAAACACGATATCGAAACCCTTGCTGTACAATCGACTCGTAATGTCGAGTATTTTACAAACCACTGCATGGCATCGATCGTTGTAATTTTCAAGCGCTTCTAGTACACTCATGCTGTCAGTATAGATGCAGTGTTTACGGGGCATATTGGAGTCGATTAATTGAAGCGCACGGTAAATGGCAACAGCTTCGGCAGTGAAAACGCTGCAAGAAGTGTCGAGCCTATAACCGTGCATAATATCTTCAATCACAACTCCACAGCCAACGTAATCTGCATGTTTCGAACCATCTGTGTATATAGTCGAATAACTACTATACTGACCGCGATGGGAGGCGAAGACGCGTTGAAAGACAATTGGTGCTATGCTACAGTGGATTTACTGTAATCGGCAAAAGGGTTGATATAATGGAACCATGGTGTATCCCAAGGTTGGAATAGGAAAAGGTTCCTTTGCTGGATATTCACGTTAGGTAGGTCGAGTTCAGAAACGAGAAGTTTCATCCTATCCATAAATGGCCTGATGTTAGACGGCCGGGCATCATACAGTCTCTTCATGCTGGTACTCATATACACATTTTGCAGAGGGTTTGAAGGCACGGACAAGATCTTGAAATAATACGCAAGAGACAGCTTCCTCCGTCTAAGATCTAGAGGAAGCTGATTACAGTTAGCATAGAAACTCTTCACTGGTGATGTGCGAAACGCACCTGAGCAGATTCTCAATGCCATATGGTGGACGGGGTCAAAGTAGTAGTCGATGCGAGAGAGTACGATTGCCTGATACACTGAGTAATGATATTTGATCCACCCCCCAAGAGGTGTTTGACAACACCTTCAAGAGGTTTAAAGACTTTTCACACCTCTTCCGCAAATGTAAAGTATGCGGAAGGAAAGTGAGCCGGCGGTCGAAAATTACTCCGAGGAATCGCACGTCGGGAACTACGGGAATTTGTGCATCACGGATGCGTATTTCGGGGTCGGGATGAATACTCCGTTTGTGGCAAAAGTGCACGCAGCAACTCTTGCTGGCAGAAATACTATGACCGTTGGTGTCGCACTATTTTACAATGTTGTTGACGGCAGTTTGCAACTGCCGTTCAATCATGCACATGTCCGAACCTTCACAACTGATCTGCAGATCGTCCACGTATAGTGAAGCCTGTATAAAAGGCGAAAAAACATTTAAAATGGATGAAATGTGGCATATAAAGAGGGTGACACTCAAAATACTCCCTTGAGGAACTCCCTCAGCTTGGGTAAAAGGAGCAGAGAGAGTGCCACCCAGTCTCACTCTAAAAGTACGAAGATTTTAAAAAAATTAACAAAAGTAGGCAAATTTCCTCTCAATCCAAAAGTATATAAAGTGCGAAGTATCCCATAGCGCTAAGTACGATCCTATGCCTTCTCGATATCGAAGAAGATAGAAACTAGGGGATTCCTCCGGACAAAAGCGCTTCTGATTTTGTTTTCTAGTTTAGTAATATTGTCGAGAGTGGATCTTCCTTTACGGAAGCAACTTTGAAACAGAGGAATGCATCGGTTCTTTTCTAACTGATAAATGAGACCGGTATTGACCATACGTTCTAGTGTCTTACAAAAGGCAGCTCGTGAGTGCTATTGGTCGATAGCTGAGAGGGTTCTTTGGATCTTTTCCAGGTTTTAGAATGGGGATCACTATGGCTTCTTGCCATTGAGTAGGGTACACCTGCTCCCTCCATATTCGGTTGAATAGGTAAAGGAGACATTAGTGAATCCTCGTTCAAATGGCGAAGCAATTCATAGTATATTCCATCAGGACCTGGACTAGTGTTGTGGGCCGATGAAAAGGCCCTCTTCAATTCCCACATGTCAAAATCACAGTTGTATGATAGGGGTTGTCGGCACCTAAAGTTGATAGGTGTCCACTCTAAACGATTCTTAATCACGTTGGCCACATCAAAAGGTGACGAATACAAAGCAGTCGATGTTTCCATTATCGGAATAATAAATTCCCGATAAAGGCCATTCGCTGCTTTGACCTTTCTCCATAACTGTTGGCTGGTAGTTGACGATGTGATTGAAGACACATACTTGATCCAAGATTCTCTCTGGCATTGACGACGTATTCTACGAGCTAACGCTTTTGCACGTTTGAACGCTATGAGATTATCAGTGGTGGGGTACCTCTCCTGAAAATACCCCACGCCCTCCTTTGTTCCTTTTTGGCTTGTTGGCAGGAAGCGTTCCATCATGGTTTGCACAGCTTTCGAGGAGAATTTGATGTTTTGGGAATTGCTGCATCGGCAGCATTCCGAATAGCTTCAGTGACATTTAAAATGGCATCATCAACTGTCCTGTTCTGAACCATTGAGCCTGTGATAATCGCTAACCGCGTGAATTTATCCCAGTCTGCGTGGTGAAAATGATAAGGGGGGACGAAGTCGTGTCCCCGCACCATTAACATGCGAGACTAGGAGAGGGAAGTGATCGCTGTTATGCAGATCTTGATCTACCTCAAATTTCAACTACGGTAGCAGAACTGGCGAACAGATGGCTAGATCGAGGGAGTGAAATGTCCTCGTGGGTGCATGAAAATACGTTTTCTCGTCGTTGTTCAGCAGACAGAGACAGTGATCTGAGATCAACTGTTCAATCTGTCACCCGCGAGAGTTTGTATCATCATGCTCCCACAAAGGGCTGTGTCCATTAAAGTCACCGAGCAAAATAAAAGGAGCTGGCAATTGGCTGACTAATTGATTCAAATCCACTTGTGGCACAACATCGTTGGGTGGTAAATAAACACAGCAGGCAGTGACTAAAGAATGGATGTGAATCCGAACAGCCACAGCCTGTAATTGTGTGCAGTGTGACGACATTACTGGGATACAGATGGGACGTAAAAAGGCATACACCTCCGGTTGGAGATGTATCGCCATCTACATCCCGTCGTACACAATTATAACTAAGCACTTGCATTGTCATAGTACTCTTCAGAAATGTCTCCTGAAGAGCAACGCATGCGGGCTGGTACGTGGATATGATGGATTTGAGATCATGAAGTCGAGTTCTTAGACCACGGCAGTTCCAGGAGATAAAGGAGGTCATCAAGTCTTCGGACTTGCTCCTCGCAAGGAGCCAGAAGACGAAGGTTTGGGCGACAGATCTTCCATTAGACTTTCATCGCTTTGGGATGCATGAATTTCCATGACATCGTCTCCCATGTCATGGGGTTTTTTAGAAAGGTTTGACCTCTTTTTTTGTGAGCTTGCACCCCCGATTCCTTTATACGTGTTTTTCTAGTTTTTTTAACATTGGGTGGAGTGGATACAGTCTTACGTGTATCCACTGTAATAGTTTTCGGTTTTTCAGATTCGGCCTTTTCAGATTTTGGAGCTGTACTTGCGTCTACTTGAATGGCTATTGTTTTTTATGTTTTGTTGGCTGCCGATGCATAACTTTTTCCAGAAACTGGCGTGCGTAATGATACAATATGCCGAGCCTCCGGATACGAAAGTTTATTTTTAATTTTGACTGCCGTGATCTCCTTTTCTAAAATCCATGTTGGACAAGATCGAGAAAACAATGAATGATCCCCTTTAGAGTTGACACATCGTTCCTTTGCTTTACAGTCTGCGCTATCATGACCTACCTCCGCACATCTAGAGCAGGTTGGCTGGCCGCGGCAGACTGTTTTTGAATGTCCAAATATCTGGCACTGAAAGCAACGGAGCGGATTTGGAATGTAAGGTCGAATAAAGCAATGGAGATATGCGGCCTTTACGGACTGTGGGAGTTCAGGCATCGAAAAGGTCAGGATGAGGTGCTTAGTGTTAAGTATCTGTCCATCCCGCCGAATCGTAATTCGCCGAACATCACAGACCTTTTGATCCAGCGTATTCTCCTTGATTTCCTCTGTAGACACATTCAACAAATCCGCTGCAGAGATGACGCCTCGCGAATAGTTCAGGCTGCGGTGTGGAACGACAGTGATGTCAATGTGGGTCATTTTACGTAAAGTCTTAAGGGCGGCAGACTGTTTCGCTGATGTTACTTCGAGGAACAAGTCCCCGGAGCGCATCTTGCAAATTGTCTTGACCTGCCCTATGCTACTGGTGATCGCTTTCTCGATTAGAAAAGGTGATATTGATGAAAAGGTGCTTGGTGTTTTAAGAATAAAGAATCTAGCAGAATCGCTAAATTCTTGTTGTGCATTAGATTCATTGTCAATTGTATTCGATGCAATTACTTGCTCCACTGCGGGAGAGGATGACGGTTTGTCCGTCCCGGATGATGGTGCCGAAGACTCGACACGATCAGCCCAGAAGGACGAAAAGTTTTTTAATACAGGAAGCAAAATTGCTCCTGTAGATGGCACAGCCAAAGGAAATATTTTATTTGTCTCCATAAGAGGCAAAACGCTATTTCCTTTATTTGTCTCCATATTTTGGCTGACACGGATTCCTTCCAGTTCCATCGCGGCCCCCGCCAGGCCACGAATTCCCACACTTTTCTAACGTGCCCAGTGTAACCGCCGGAGGATTCTTCAAAGCTAGACACCGGGGAAATACCTATAACGTGCTGCCGGGCACGGTCCAAGGCCGAAGCCAAGGAGGATTTCTCGATATGAGCGAGTCCCCCCCCCACCTAGCCATCCGCAACCAAGTTCCTCGTCCTCTGAGACCGCTTTCGGCAGAGCGTTCCTTGGAGCCGTCACCGACGACACACGCAACTCTTCCGCCGCACACCCTTCCCCGCAAGGGTCCTTTCCGCTGCCCAATTAGTATCCCTAGCGGGAGAGGCTAAAAGGGTGGTACTGAGACCCCTAGAGCTAAAGGCTAGGCATGCAGCAGATCGGCATTGATACGCCGCCGACCTGTTATTTGGTTAGGAACAAAAATTGTTTTTTTTTTAAATTTTTAAAAACGTATCTTATGATTTTTTTGGGTTTTTATATTTTTGTAAAACAAAGTTAGAGAACTAAAAAAGAAAAGATAATTGTGGGTTATTTAAAGAAAACAGTGATATCTTATCATAAAAAACCATAAACGAAAACTATCCCCAAAGCAAACAAATGTCTAAAGAAAAAAAAGGGAGTAGGGAAAAAAGATCGCTGGGGACCTCGGGAGCGTGAAACCCGCACTCACCTAAAGGAGGTGAGCCCCCTGAGGGGTGTATGATGCTCAAGGCTAAGGCTAACGACAGGCGTACATCTAGCCCTTTGCCACGATGAGCTTCGTGGGCCTCGATTTGATTTCGTCAGACAGGTGGCATGAGCAACAATTCTGAATAAACTTAACTGAAATTCTATTGCCCGATTCAAAGTGAATAAACAGGCACGAGACAAATATTAAATAATATCAAACGGGAAATGTCGAGTGGCAGAAAAGTAATCAAACAAAAAAAGTTTGATATAATCGCTAGAAATCGTTGAGACAGAAGGCTCGCGAAATAAAATAATCCCTATGTTAAATCGGGTATTGTTCACCATTTCATTGGTTTTAATTTTGTTTTCACGGAACCCAAATCTTTTTTTCTAAAATAAAACCAGCCTAGTTAATCCTTATAACATTAGCTATCTGGCAGTGAAAGTCCCGCCAAAATCGGTCCAGCCGTTTCAGAGATTAGCCGGAACAACCAGAGAGACAGACAAAAATTTAAAAAATTGATTTTTCGATATAAGTACCGTATATACTTTTAAATACATTTAGTAAAAATTGCTTATTTCAAATTAAAACAGACACTTCAATTTTATTTATTTGTATAGATTTTTCATTTTACATACATAAATATAAATGTCATCAGTTTCGTAGAATATTTTTATGCTGATAAACATATTTAAGTATGTGTGGGGGCCGTGGGTAGCCTAGTGGTTAGAGCATCGGACTCCAGACCGAAAGGCCTGGGTTAGATGCCCGATGCCACCAAATACCCTCCGAGTACACACGGAGTACGTGCTCGTTAAATCAGTGGGTACGAAAGTCTTGTGGGCTGAATCACGAGTGCAGGGGACTGGAAAGTAATTCTCTCCTCTCCAGTTCCCATGCCAAAATTGTGGAGGTGGAGATAGGTGGTGTCGCCATCTATCGTCCCTTCGGGGAATTTTGCCGAGCTAATTCGTACTGTCACCTGTATGGTGCTCAAGGCTTAGGCCAACGACAGGCGTACTTCTAGCCCCTTTCCACGATGAATTTAGCGGGTTTCGTTCTGATTACGTCAGACAGGTGGCATAAGGCTCAAAAACAAGTATGTGTGTTTTCGGGGCTTGAATGTACCGTAATTGTCTTAAAACATTTTCGTTTGACATTGTTATTCAAATGAGAAGATATTATTTGCCTCTCGTATAAATATATTTCTTTAGTCGCTTATAAAGGACGATAGTAGTTCATTTAAAATGCAAAACATTAATGAGCTTTTGAGTACTTTCATTATTTATATTCGTGATTTAAAAGCTACTCCTGAAACTGATGGGAATTCATCAGATATAAACGCGCTGGACCTGGCAGACGAGATAGTAGCGGTTTTGGCTTTGCTAAATAAAAAAGAATCTCTGATAGAGATTTTAAAATTCATATCGAACTTAGATTTTGCTTCAAATCTCCGTATAGTTTTAAGGGTATTGCTTACTCTCCCAATAAGTGTGGCAAGTGGAGAAAGAAGTTTCTCCAAATTAAAATTAAGGAACATTTTACGCTCCAGAACTATCGATGATCGGCTAAACGGCTTGGCAACCAAAGCAATTGAACATGAACTGGCTGAAGAAATTAATGATAAAGAAATTATAAAAAAAATTCTCAGAATTAAAAGTGAGAAAAAAAACACTTTTAAGTTTAACTCTAGGTTTAAATGTATTTTTAATACGTAATTAAGTTAATATTTAGTGGTTGTATAATTTGTTTTAGTATTTTTTTAATATCTGTATTTTATCATTATACACTAGACACGACTTCTTTTTTCCTGTGCAATCCTAATTTTAATTTAGTGCCTGTTCGAGCATGCGCAGGGGGCGCCGCGTGGCGGTGATTAAGTGTATTACGCGAAACGCGAATTAAGAGTTTTCAGAGTGTGTGTGGGAGATCAGACGAGCGAGAGCGCGGAATTACGGTGCCTATCGTAAGTGTTCCGACATACTCCCCGAGCAACTGAGTGTGAAAATAAAGGAGTTGTGTCAACATCCTCGTCTGTTTTCCTGAGAAAAAAACACATAGGGACCACTCCCCAACATGGTCCGTTCAGCCGAGCCGGAGAAGTGAGCTATTCAAGGTGACGTGAGTAGTGGTCTTTTTTGTGTTTTTATTATTATAAATTGAGGACTAAATTAAATTTAGAAAAATGTTTAAGGCACCCGACTAGGTTCGAAGACCAATTTTTTCAAAATTGATTATCAGAAGAATTTTATTTTAAAGAACATAAATAGGCCTAAAGAGTTATAATGATGAAATAAATACCATGCATCACCTCTGTTTCTGAAAAAAAAATTATTTTAATAAAATTTTTAAAAAAATTTCAATTTCAGGAAAAACAGCGTAAAAAAATATATTGGACATAATGTAATTTTAATTGCATTGATATATTTATTTATCCACCTGAAGTGTCGCAAACCGCAGGTTAAAAAATATTTTCAAAAATAAATATTTAATAAGCATTCGAACTTCACGTTAATGATTTTTCGTCAAAATTACTCTTTATTCTATGCTGAAAAGGACTATAAAATGTTATCAAGTGTAAGTATCTTAAAAACTGCGGTTTGCTACTCTCAAGGGCTTATAATATAAGTGTTGCAAATTTCATTGAATTTTATATAATTGTTCTGGAGATATCCCAGTTTTCGTGCAAAAATTATCGTGAAAATTTCATTTTTCAAAAAACACATTTAAAAAATATACTTATAAGTTACATAAAGTAAATATTAAAAAAACAACTTAAAATTCTCCACTTTTATAGGTAATTCCTTCTTCCTCAATTTTTATATTTCTTTTTTTTCGAATGGCCCTAAGTTTTCTTCTGCAGGTTTTTGCTGTTGGCAGTGAGTGACGTTTTGAGTCTGCAATACGCTCATTATCGAAGATTTTTTGTCCCCGTATAGTATAATACCCTGAAACAATACCCATTTCATTTAATATGGATATTAATCCCTGAAAGCCATTATTAAACTGCACAACAGCAATATATGCTCCTAAACGCAATGTTAGATGCTCAACGAAAACTTCTTTTGGTAATATCTACCACAAAATTGCATTAAAACTTTCTCGTTCGGATTCTGAGTTTTTCCGTGTAAACATTTTTTTAAAAGATTTCTGTCTCTCACACAAATCCATATAAACAGTTGAAATTTACACCAACCAATTTTGTGGCAGACCCAAAGATTTATCCTGGTACACAATATTTGAAGCTTTAGCCCGTTGAAATTTACACCAACTTTCATCTCCGACAGGGCACTGTCCATGTTTTGGCTGAAGTTTTGATGCGCAAAAATGAAAGAAGGCAGCAATAACAGCAGACTGCATTTTGTCCAAATTCCCAATATTGCTTCGAATAGCAATCCCATAGTAATTTTGTAACTTATTAATTAAACCATCAGTTAATTTACCTTTCCCCCGAGTCCTTTATTTCTGCTTTTCAATTTTCGAACGGAATGCCTCTCAAAAAAATACGATACAGCACAACCGGTTCCATGCTGGATGAAGATCCTTTATGATGATTACACTGCCATAAACAAACGAGTATTGAGTTCATTCGTTTTGTTAATTTTAGAAGTACAAAATGCCGATATGAAACTGCAATAATTTTCCCAGTGCAAAGAAAAGTTTGAAGATAATCCAAACCATTTAGCGAAGAAAAACCACTACAAGATAAAGGTACCTTCCACGTTGAAACACACATTTTTGTTACCATGCATAGAAAAAATACCTAATAAAATTTCCAGATCAATCAATCTGTTTCCAGTTAAATGTTCTGAAATGTTTTTTTCATTACATTGCTGCAGCTTCAGTGAACTGGCGGTCATAATTTCATTAGATGAAGCTGTTCCAGGGCTTGAAATTTTGGCTTCCATGAAACTTAATCATTTACGGGGACGATATGAGGACATTTACCCATGATTTCAGGTAAAATAAATTAAATATTAAATTGAAATTTTAAATGCTAAAAATAAAGCAAAATAAAGGGGAAAAAAGAATTAAAATAGGCGTGGTTCTAACGTCGAATGTAAACAAACACGGAATAGCGAAAGTCTTAAAAATCAGATCAATCAATCGTTTGCAACAAAATTATTTGAAATAATTATTAGCAAGTGAGTGAGTGAAGATTAACGTCGCACTGTTCAGATGAAGCTGAGGGCTTTTGGCGACGGACCACGTAATTTCAACGGGGACGACACCTGAGCTGGCATTTACCCATGATCTCAGGTAAAATAAATTAAACACCAACGGGATTGAAACGTTTCAATTCTAACAGATTTAGCGTGCATCGCTGAATTAAAACGGCGGGTCTTTAGTGGTATAAACAAACACGGAACTCGTAGTCAAAGCCAGCCACGATCCGATGCCTATTTGAAATAATTATTAGCAAACTGTGGCTTTTAGTAAGCAGATAATTAAAATTTGTGTGGTTTTTGAAACTTCATTTTAGGGAAATAATAATTAAACACTGCATATGTAGCTCACTACCGGTCCAGATTACACTACTTCCGGTTTCGTTTTCAACTACTATGACTTATTTAAATTGCTATAATTAGAGTTCTAATTTACGTAAAATTAAAATAAAGACTGTTTTGGAATCTTAAAGGCTGGGGCTTGATTTTACAATCATAAAAAAAATTCGACCTTTTTGTCAAAAAACACTTTTTCAACCTAGTCGGATACCTTAAGAACTGCCGTAAGGAAGATCTTCGGATCGTAGCTCTTGAACTTGGTGAGACTGTTGCTGAAAAAGTAACTATCGTTGAGAGTTAACTGAAATTATTAAAGAAAATAAATATTTTAAAGAGGATGTTGAATTTGTTAAAGAATTAATTCAATATACGATCGAGGACCGTAAGAAAGCAGAGGAAGAAGGTAAGAGAGCAGAGGAAGACCGTAAAAAAGAAGCTGAAAATAGGTTACGAGAAAAGGAGCTTGAACTAGCACGTTTAAATGTTAGAGTTAATTCAGATAACGAGAGAACAGGTGAGGGTTGTAACACGCTGGATGCGTTGGTGAAAAGTGTTCGAATCCTAACGGTGAAGGTGCGTAATAGACCTGAAGGTTGGGCATTCTTTTTCGCTTCGTTAGAAAGAGCCTTTGTATCAAAAAATGTGCCCGAGAAATTCAAGTAGGAGATTTTATTAAGTTTGTTGGGAGAAAAAGCTTCAAATGTGTTAACATATGTTAAAGATTACGAGCGTAACAATTATGAACAACTAAAATCAATAATACTAAGAGAATATGAGCCAAGTGCAAATCAATTCCTTGAACAATTTAAAAAACTACGCGTCATCCAAATGAAACATTTATTCAATATACTTCTCGCTTAATTACAAATTGGCAGTATTACTTAAAATTAAGGAAGGTCTCACATTTTGACAACTTAAACGATCTTATTGTGTCCGACAAAATCTTCAGTTCGCTTGAAAAACAGGTAGCGTCACACATTTCCGTTCGAGCAGAAAATGATTGGTTTCGCCCTCTAGAGCTTGCCAAAGAGATAGACTTGTATAACACTTCTCGGGGTAAGAGCTTAAAACCTTTGCAGAATGTCCTTCCTAGAAATAATCCAGTGAAAAACGCGTCAAGGGTATTTTTGAGTGAGATTAAGGATTCTAAATGTATTTGTTGCGCTGAATCGCATCCATTATATAAGTGTGTAGTGTATATAAAACTTCCCATAAATAAGAGAATTGATCTGATTAAAACTTATAACCTTTGCTTTAATTGCCTTTCTACATCTCATAGAGCGAAAGACTGTAAATCGAGATTTGTTTGCTCTGAGTGTCAAAAGAGACATAAAACGATACATTATACAGCCCAAAACCAGGAAGTAACGAATTCCACCTTTGAACCTCTTAACACATCAGCGCCAGTCTTCGAGCCGCGAGTAGAAACTCAAAACAACTTACTAA
The DNA here is from genome assembly GCA_019973935.1 of Trichonephila clavipes. Classification (NCBI taxonomy): domain Eukaryota; kingdom Metazoa; phylum Arthropoda; class Arachnida; order Araneae; family Nephilidae; genus Trichonephila; species Trichonephila clavipes. The sequence continues at coordinate 324,078 of BMAU01021306.1, forward strand.
CCACAATGAGTATAGTATAAACAGAAGCGTCTTGCTAAGCTCAGCAATTTGTTACATTAAAAGTGAAAATGGTTTATTCCCAGTCAAAGCATTTCTAGACAGTGGATTTACATCTAACTTTTTAACGAGGAGCTTATGCGATTTAATTGAATTGAAAAAATACAAGACTGATGTTTCGGGACTAAACAAAACAGTAATTCCAATAGACTCGCGCATTTCAGTATCTATCAGCAATAAAGAAGGGAGTTACGTTAAAACATTAGACTTTTTTTTGGTACCAACAATAACGGAAGATCTTGTTCCATCAACGAAAATCGATTGTAATCTGAATAATATTCCCAATCTTAAATTATCTGACAAAAATTTCAATATTCCAGAGCGCGTGCAAATGTTATTAGGTGCAGAAGTATTTTATGAATTAATGTTACCTGGACAGTTCAAGATGGAGGGTTCAAATGTAATTTTTCAAAACACTTTTCGAATTTATCGTTTCCGGATCTACTTCAGACGCGAAGAGAAAAAAACATTGTGGGTTTATTCAGTCTGCGGATAATCTAGAGCATTCAATTAAGAAGTTTTGGGAAATCGAAAATGTAGAAACAGATTCTGTTAAAACCAGTGAATTAGATATTTGCGAAGACCATTTTAAAAACACTCATTCGAGAGATGACCAGGTAAGATATACGGTGGCGATGCCATTAAAAGAAGATCCTTCATGTCTTGGTGAATCCAGACAAACCGCGATTCAGAGATTAAACTCTTTGTGGAAACGACTAAGTAGAGATAAAGAATATTTGTCCCTGTATGAGACATTTTTACATGAATATGAGGATTTGGGCCACATAAGGGAAATCAAGGTGGATGGATCTGGAGTTGCATTTTACATGCCACACCATGGTGTTTATCACCCCGAAAAGTCTACAACTAAACTGAGAACTGTTTTTAATGCATCAAGTCCTTCAACGAGTGGGAAATCTCTAAATTCAATTCAATTTAATGGTGGACTGGTCCAAGACCTCTTTTCCATTATGGCTCGCTTCCGAAAGCACAAGTATGCCTTTACTACGGATATAGAGAAAATGTTTCGCATGGTAAACATACATCCGGAGAAAGCGTGTTTGCAAAGAATTCTGTGGAAGAAGGGCATAGGAGAGCCAATAAAAACGTACGAGTTAACGACAGTCACCTACGGCACACTTAGCGCACCTTATCTAGCCACGAGAACTTTGAAACAGTTAGCAATGGATGAAGCTAATAATTTTTCTTTAGAAGCTCCTGTAGTGCTGAGTGACTGCTACATGGATGACATACTATCGGGATCCGAGAGTATAGAAGAGGTAATCGAATTGCAGCATCAATTAATAGAAATGTTCAAGACCGCAGGGATGCATCTTCATCAGTGGTTTGGAAATTTACCCGAGATAACTTCCAATCTACAGGAGTATGCTTTCTAGGAGTCTGATGAGACTAAAGCTCTAGGAATAATTTGGAATCCTAAGTTAGACTGTTTTCTTTTCAGAATAGAGCAACAAAGGCCGACTTCATTCACCAAAAGAATGGTTTTGTCAACTATTGCAAGAATCTTTGACCCTTTGGGTCTCCTCGGACCAATCATAACTTGGGCAAAGATTGTGGTTGCTGGAATTGGGATGAAGTGATGAACTTCCTTTTAAAGAATAAAAGGAGTGGCGTCGATTTATCGACTCTTTGGAAGCCGTGAGTAACATCTCTATTGATAGATGTATTGTGATTCACAGAGCGCGGAGAGCATTGAGTTACATGCATTTAGCGACGCATCGGAAAAGGCGTATGGTTCATCCATTTATCTCAAGTCTATATCTGCCCTTGGAGAAGTCAAAGTGTGTCTCGTAACGAGTAAAAGCCGAGTGTCACCTCTGAAGCAGATTTCCATTCCAAGACTTGAACTGTGTAGGGCAGTTCAGGCCGCTAAATTGATGAAGAAGGTGAAGGAGGCATTGAATCTTCAGATTACAGCTGTGCATTTTTGGTCGGAGTCGACTTTAGTGATTTCATGGTACATCGAGAATCAAGGGAATTGAAGACGTTCGTGGCTAATCGAGTGTCTAAGATTCATCAACTAAGTTCCCGTGACCAGTGACATCGCATTGCATTGCATCTGAACAGAATCCTGCAGATGTGTTATCTGGAGGACTACTTCCTGAGGAGCTTCGTGACGACTCTCTATGGTGGTATGGTCCTGAGCTTCTTCTACAGAGTGCTTATTCAACCACTGCCATTTCAGAACCCACGCAGAGAGATGACTTTGACTGCGAACTAAGGGTGTCTGAAAGAACTCTGGAGACTTCATTGCTGAGTTCCAAGAACTTTGACTTTTTCAATTATCTTACGGACCTTTCTAATTATTTTAAAATAATACATATTGTTTCTTATATTTATAGATTTATTGAAAATTGCAGATCCGAGGTGAAAAAGAGGGGACCTTTAACTACGAGTGAGGTAAATGATGCAGAATCCTGGCTTATTAAACAGGACCAGAGAGAGAGAGAGAGTGTGGCATTAACTTAACCGACCCGTCAGGTAATCTTAAATCTTTGAACATATTCCAGGATGATAAAGGAGTCCTGAGAGTTGGTGGAAGGCTGGAAAAAGCTTCCATACCCTACAGCCAAAAGCATCCAGCTATACTGGCTAAAAATTCTAAATTGAGTAAAATATATTTCACAACTTTGCATAAGAAATTATTTCACGTTGGTTCACAAGGACTACTGAATGCAGTAAGATTGAGATTTTGGGCTTTAGGAGGTAGAAACCTAGCTAGGAAAATGGTTCATACTTGTGTGGTGTGTTTCAAGTGTGTAAACCAATTCCCTCTTCTCAAATAATGGGCAATCTACCATATGAAATAGTAAATATGACCATTCCATTCAGTATAACTGGACTAGATTTGGGAGGTCCATATTTTGTAACTTACAAAAACCAGAGAAAGGGCGTTTTGAATAAAATTTATGTTTGTGTTTGCATTTGCTTTGTGACTTGTGCCATTCACCTAAAAATTCTTTCCGATTTGACTTCGGATGCAATAATTGCGACCCTTAAGAAATTCATCTCTAGGCGAGGAAAATGTTCCAAAATTTTTACGGATAATGCAACAAATTTTGTTGGTGCGAATTCTCAACTAAAGGTATTTTATAAGACCCTTAACTTTCCAGATCAAAATCTGGCGGCATATTTCACTGAGGAAGGTATTGAATGGAATTTTATTCCATCAAGGGCCCCACATATGGGAGGTCTTTGGGAGGCGGGCATAAAGTCAGTGAAATATCACCTCAAGCGAGAACTGGGAAGATCCCGACTCACATACGAGGAGTTTGAAACAGTGATTATCCAGGAGGAAGGAATTTTAAATTCCAGACCCCTTACACCAATAACCAATGATTTTGATAGCTTTGAGGTATTAACACCTGCACATTTCTTGATTGGTAGATCAATTAATTGTATTCTTGAGTCCCCCTAGTCATTAATATTAGTGACAATAGATTAAGCCGTTGGCAGAAAACAACAAAGGTAATTCAGGTAGTTTGGAAAAAATGGAGTACCGATTATCTGAATACTCTCCAACAGAGAGGAAAGTGGATGATCAAGAAGGACAATGTAATGTGTGGTACAATGGTAATTGTGAAGGAGGATTTTACAACAGTTTGCAACTGGCTTTTAGGGCGCGTCGTTGAGGTCTATCATGGTTCTCATGGTAAAGTGAGAACAGTCAGAATTAAAACAAAGACAGGAGAAAATTTAAGAGGCCCATAACTAAGATTTGTATTCTACCTATAGATGTAAATATTGTGTCAAGGTCAATTTTCATTTAAGAAATTATGTGTTTACCTTTAAATTGTGCTATTGTAATTTTAATTTTTTTTTTACTGAAAAATTATAGTACCTTACATGTATAATAATAATTTTGAAAACAATTGTGTAATTTTTGTGAAACTTGTTGTGAATAGGGAAACTATTGTGCTATTATTGAATATTAATATTGCAAGGCCGGGGGTATGTTCGAGCATGCGCAGTGGGCGCCGCGTGGCGGTGATTAAGTGTATTACGCGAAACGCGAATTAAGAGTTTTCAGAGTGTGTGTGGGAGATCAGACGAGCGAGAGCGCGGAATTACGGCGCCCATCGTAAGTGTTCCGACATACTCCCCGAGCAACTGAGTGTGAAAATAAAGGACTTGTGTCAACATCCTCGTCTGTTTTCCTGAGAAAAAAAACACATAGGGACCACTCCCCAACAGTGCCAAAAACATAAGTCAATAAATTAGTATTTTTTGTCTAATCAAAACTTCAACATTATTGATAAAATTTTTTTTGCTCACGTTTTATTTTACCACTAAGCGTAGGAAGGGCTTAGACTATCTCTTTTAATTTTTGTTATAAACGGTCGGCATTTTACCTCTTTGCCCGGGATGGCGAAACTGCTAACCCCGGCCCTGGTCACGAGTTCGAGCGTTGTGACGCTGAAGGGGCCTCGCTGTGTAGAGGGGGACGTTGCACGTTAAATCTGTCAAGGCTGAAACGTCCTTTCGTTATAGTAATGTAGAAGTTAGGAGCGTAGTGTGCCAGCTCAGATGTCATCCACGTCACTTTACCGAAGTTCAAAATGACGAGATCGGTTGCCAACAGCCCTTGAATGTGCCAAGGATCTCGCCGACTCACTCAAACTTATTTTAGAATTATTTAAGAAGAGAGTAACGGTTAAATACATTAAAAGTGTCGCCATCTTGTAGGACTTCATCTTAAGGGGTCACAGAGGTGTTAATCTTCTATTTTTCGAAAAAAATATTCATTTTCTTTTGAACATTTGATACCAACCACGTGATAGTACTACAAAAACTTCGAAAGTTATTCGAAAAATTCCAAACAGCAATTTAGTAATAACAATGTTTAAAAAATGCCACACCCACTTATTCTTGATTTCCGCATACGTTTTATTTTCTGTTTTTAAAAAGCCTCATGAAATATTTTAAACACTTGCTTAATTGAGAAGGAAGCTTGCAATCAACACAAACTTTTAAATGTGTTTTGATTCTGTTTTGGTAATGCTAGCACGTTTGTTTGAAATCTATCGAAATTCAAAACAGCGTTGTTTAAAACCGTTTATCACAATTGAAAATTCTCGATTGAAATGGAAAATACTCATCGTAGACCTTCTAATAAAACTCCTAAGAAAAGAAGATTTAGAGGAACCAAATCATGAAGGTATGTTCTCATACATATGTTTAGATGCTTCAGTAATAAAATCTCAGGATTCAGACTTCATTAAAAGTCAAATCTTGTTAAGGTGTGAAAAAAAACTTCAAAGGATATCGTATTTTTGATTTTATTTCAACTTTTAGCTCTATTTTATCAGTATCATGTTGTTTAAAATGTCATAAACCATTAACAATTAATGAAAAGTCCACTCGTGGTTTTTATGTTCAAGAAATACGTTGTAATGTTTTACTTTTTCAAGCTGTGAAAACACTTGGAATAAAAATAACAGAAATTAACAGAAGGATGAGATGCATAGGCCAAGGTTTAGAGTCATTAAAAACCTTTTGTGCAGTCTTCCTAATCCTGTTGAACAAAATCACATGATGTTATTAATAATTTTCACGTGTTATGAAGGAAGTCGCTGAAGAAAGCATGAAAATGGCAGCTGTAGAAGAATATTCTTGTCACCTGATAACCTTTTAACGGTAAGTGGTGATTTGGAAGACGAGAGGACATTCATCGTTGATTGGAGTATGTACTGTTTAATAGGGGCCGAAACGGGTAAGGTTTTGGATAGGGAAGTGTTGTCCTCATTTTGAAAAGGATGCGACAGTTATAGAAGTGGTATTAAAAATGGCCACATAAGATTTCATGTAGAAAAAATTACTGGGCTGGTAAGATGGAGATTGACGGGATGTTGAGGATTTTTAATCGATCAGAAAAACAACCTGAAATATTCGAACTACATAGGAGATGGCGACACAAAAACATTCAATGCCCTTTCTGAAAACAAGCCATACGGCGATGACTATCTTATTCAGAAAATAGAATGTGTAGGCCATGTGCAAAAGAGAATGGGTACAAGACTTATGAAGCTTAAATTAGTATATAGTAAAAAGGAATTATCTGATGGTAAAACTATTGGCGGTAAAGGTAGGTTAACAGATAGTTTAATTGATCTTGCGCATTACTATGGTAATGCTATTCGATGCAATTCTACTAGTGTAAAGGAAATGCGGAAAGCCATTTGGGCTGTTTGGGGAATATGGCTATAAATTTATAATAATTTACAAAAATCACAAACCCTCTAATAATATTAAGCCTGTATTTGCAGACTTATCTCAGCACAAAAATGTTTAGGAGGTAAGACACAGAATCTAATGAAAGTTTAAATTATAACTAAGAAAAATTGCTGCAAATCTAGAAACCAGTGTTTTAATGATGGAAATCAAATACTTATTACTACAATTTGGCTTTGAAATTAACAGAAATGTTTGTGTGCCCCTGGCTTTGTAATACGCTGTTTTAAAATGCTAAAAAGCTGTTTTTACTAAATGCATTTTCTCAAATTAAAAGCCCTTTTAGTTTGTGTTTTTTCAATTACGCATTGCGTTTCAAAAACTATCATACTTTGATGTATAAAACTTTACAGAAAAAAATCATAATCTTTTTAGCTATTTATAGCATTATAAATTTTTAATTTTTTGAAATATTTCAACAAAATTGAATTTTTAAAAATTTTAAAAAATGTATTTTTATTTTTAAAAATATTATTTTTATTTTATTTTTATAAAGAGCATGTAATAAGGATATATTTGACTTTATAAATCAACTTAGCTAGTTTAGAATTATTATTGCAGAAAATATCATGCGCGTCGTAAAACTCACTATTTGTTTCTTACAAAAATTTTTCTTATTTTTATGTGCTTATTATTTTTAAAATTATGATTATAATATTTTATACTTTTTTGAAACTTTATTCCTTTATAAAACAAATTATTTCATTTTAATCTGGAATTATTTCTAGTCAATTTTTGTACGAAACATTTTCACCCCTGGCAGATATATTAATTGCTAATGTTAGATAAGCCAGATTTAAATAGGATGTCTAGAAACATCACTGGAACAAACTAATTTCTGAAGTAAATTTATTAAATGTACTTTTCCCTTCATTTGTGTTGACAAAATTCAAGAACGGCGAAGGGAAAGAAACGTTTCTCTAGGCCCGCACGGGACAGGGCGAATATCCCAGCTAAGCCTAATTTAATTTAATAATTTATATAAAATCTTTAATATAACTGAATATGCTAAAATTTACACAATCACTAATAATATCTAAAGATACAGTACAAAAATATTCACTATAACAAAAAAATTGGACAATAGTGTCTGTTTGTTTTAAAATTAAAAGCTTTTACTAAATGCATTTAAAAGTATATCACTTATATGGAAAAAATCAATTTTTAAATTTTTTTCTTCAGACTAGTTTGTTCTAATCTCTAAAACGGCTGGACCAATTTTGACGAAACTTTCACTGGCAGATAGCTAATGTTATAAGGAATAACTTAGACTACTTTAATTATAGAAAAAAAAATTAGGGTTCTGCGAAAATAAAATTAAAACGAATGAAGTGGTGGACAATATCTGTTTCAAATAAAGATTTATTTCAATAGGGATTATTTTTATTCATTAAGGATTATTTTTAGTCAATAGGGATTGTTTTATTTCGCGAGCCTTCTGTCTCAACGTTTCTAGCAGTTATAAACTTTTTTGTATAATTAGGTTACCGACACTCGCGATTTTTCCCGTTCATGTCTGATACTAATGAATTTAACAGTCTTCACACCATCGACACTGTCAAAGGTCATGCATCTTTCTTACCCCTTGCTTGCGGCTTCGTTTGTGTTCGTTTCACAGTACCCAGTCCTCACCCCATCGACAGTGTCAAAGGTCACGCGACCCTCTCCCCCCCCGCTTGCAGATTCATTTCCCCCTACTGCTACTTGGACCTGTTTTGAACTGTTGCATTCAATGCTTATGATCATTCCAAAAAATGATTTCATTCTCTCTCAAGAACACTGAGCAACATCTATTTTTCCATAACATAGACAGCATTTAAACTTAAATTAGGAAGTTTTTGGGTTTTAAGTCATTTGACTTCTCACAAGGCTCCGCTTTCAAATAGAGGTAAGCCAATTTCATACCTCTATTGTTTATTTCATTTCCAAACACTGCACACAAGCATTGCAATGATTTTACAGTCCTTGCCCCATCGACAGTATCAAAGGTCATGCGTCACACTTTGCTCAACAAAAAACAAAGAAAACAAAAGTAAAACAAAAAAGAAACATTGATTCACAAAGTAGAAGAATGACATTATACTTAAAGCATAGGTATTTCTTTTACGTGGAATATATAATTATTAAGTTTTCGTAAACTCTGCGAATTTAATAAACACTTTTTTGTTAAATTCAACGGGTCACAGCTATTTAACATAAAATAATTGCATCAGAAAGTAATATTCACGTGTATTACACATCCAGATACAAATTATTTACATTATTTTAATGCGTTTATTACACAAAGTTTGTAACAATGTGTTAATTTTGCTGAGCAGAAGGAAGGTGTTTTCAAAAGTCAATTCATAAGAGAGTTACGGGCGTTATAAGTAAAAAAAAATTTTTATCAGCTATTATATCTACAGACTTAAAATTTAGCAAACAGTTTTTTGTTCAGCTGAGATTTGCAAAAAGTTTTTTTCTATTTGTTAAATTTACAGTTCACGTAAAATTAACTCATTAAAAACTTGTTTATCTTTCAGTCTGTATTGCTTAAATTTTCAATTCACCCGTGCGAAGAATGTGTGGGTATACCAGCTAGTTTTAAATAAAATGTTTTCATTTTAATAAAAGAAAGTATTCTCTTTTCGCCATGATGATTAAAATAAAAGACACAAAACTTGCAAAATATACTCTCTCTCTCTCTCTCTGGCTAATTCCAAGCGATATATTTATTTTCACGTAAACTTGTTGCTTGAACTGATATTAATTAAAAAAATGCTTTTTTATTTCTAATTAATCCTTATATTGCTTATAGTTTTCTGTCCTTATAGTTATGGCAACTTTGGTTGTCATAGCAATGAAAAAGAATAATCAGTTCTTACCGAATTAAAAATGAGTCAAGTAAGAACAAACCATTCTTTATCGTTAAAAAATGAATCACGTTTGTTCTAAGATCTGCTTTCTAAATATTTTTGGAGTATTAAAATTATTATAAATACTAACCAAAAATAAAATAAATGCTGAAACTATTATGAATGTTTGATGCCTAATAAACTTTCCAACTTTGTCAAAATATTTGCAGTTGTTTACATTCATAAATAACCTCTGGGCATAAAAAGCGCAATCACGGACAATACCGGGGACCCTGGAGGAAGAAACGCGTGATCACGGTCCTGAACGGGTTAAAAAATTAGCTAAAAAGCCAAGAAATATGTATAAATCATCAACAGAGTATACTCGCCTTCTTGCTTAAACCAGTTTCAGTTGGATCAAACTTCTTGTTAAGGATTGACAACCCCTTAAAGTGTATGTGTTCAAAAACAGCTTTCCCTCGCACCCAACACATCAATTGAAATATTAGCTGAAAATAACCAGGCTCATAAAGACCATCCACAGAACAAACAACTTTCATCTCTAGGAAGGGCTCATGCAGAAATCCCTAACTTCTGCAAATCGTAAGCTAAACACCGTATCACACGTACACGTTTCGAGCAATTTTTAGTCCAATTCATATATACAATTTTTACTCAGTTATCATAGCAACGGCTTTCGAACAAATTTTGCTAGTGAGCTCAGAAAGTTATTCCAAATAAAAGTTGCCTGAAATTCCAGCCAATGGTATTCTTCGGCACCCAACGTCATAAACAAGATGGAGGCGTCGATTTCGTCAATTGATTGATTGATTGAATATTAACGTCGCACTGTTCAGCTACACGAGGGCTTTTGGTGACGGACCACGTAATTTTGAATCATGGTCAAGTGACGTGGACGACACCCGAGCTGGCACCCCCTCTCCTAACTACCACACCAATCGATTTCGTCAAACGCATAAGATATGGCGTATATTATATTAATGGTGTATAATATTTTAAATGGAATGGTGCTCCATTTCTGTTTAGGTTCATCAATAGAAGCGCGAGAGAAATAAAAGAAATAATTCTGGATGTTCGTTTGCCGAAGCAGAAAAATCGGCGAGAAATTTTTCAATGTGAAGATAGAGCACGGTTGACTTCAGATCATGTCGTTTTGCTTACGGCAACCCTTCACCCTCAGATAGGATGAAAAATTGGTCCAAAAAGTTGCACCAAAAATGCACGTGTAATACGGTCTTTAAGGATAGAAATACAAGTGCTTTACAATGGCCTGAAAAAAAGACCCATTTTCGTCCAAGTCGTGAAGTACTCTGAACAAGTTCAGAGTAGATGAGTGTCGTTTGGTTGATCTTTCAAATAAATTCTCCGGTTAGGGTTCCTCAAATGCTAGATAATTAATTCTTTAATTTTTCTTTTTCAAATTTTAATTTCTCTGTTCTAATATTTTTATCTCAATAGTTCTCATTTCAATAGTTAAACTTTTTCTTTGAGTGAGTGCGAGTCAGTGAATATTAAGGTCACACTGGTCAGCTACACAAGGGCTTAGGCGACGGACCACGTAATTTTGAACCATGGTCAAGTGACGTGGACGACACCTGAGCTGGCCACCCCCTCTCCTAACTACCACACCAACGGGAGGACGTTTCAGCTCTCGACAGATTTAGCGTGCATCGCTGCCCTACACGGCGGGTCTTTAGTGGTACTGGGCTCGAACTCGTGGCAAAGCCAGCCACGATCCGATACCACTCGGCTACCGCGGCCCTTTTTCTCTGTGAAAAGAGCAGTCTCTGCAAGCTTACTCTACAACTGATAGCAATGCTTAAACCCAATAGCCGAAACTAGCTACCCCATTGATCCTTGCCTTAATAAAGCCACTCCTCCAACAAGCCGTGTAATGACTTCACACACAGCTATGGGATACACTATTTCTCAGTAAGAAAATATTCTATCACAATTAGTAAAATGGAACACAAATTTCGAGTCTCTTTAGCTGCAAGGTCTCATCTGTCGCATAAAATAATGACGTGAATAACACTGTAGAGAAAAGTCCTATATCTAGGATACGTAAAAAGGGTTCACTCTCGGTAATTCCACACCGAGTCTGGATGAGTTCGCTGGCTCCAAATCCACCTTACTTCGCGGACTAAGGTAAAACTATCACAGTGCTTTAGCGGGAGGGACCTCCAAATCGATTCCCTCACGTAAAGTTTCTCTTGTTCCAACCTAATTCGCGGATTTCGTGGCGCTTTCCTACCGCTGGGACTCAGACTGTTCCCGGATCTCTCCATTTTGGATTCCGCAGTACTTCGCAGTCTCCCTATCGTTTTCTATCGCGGGACCTCACCAGGGCTCCCTCAAAAATCCAATCGCCTTCTTGCTGGAGGAGCTTCACAACGGCACCCTCAAATTCCAGTCCTTCCTCGGGCGCTCTGGCTCCGCTTATCTCTCTCTCTCTAACCATCTCCCCGCCTAATCATCCTTCTGTCATCTTTTATTTTTGACACCCCTGTCGGACTCTACTCCCTTGATCTCTTTATTCTGCCGCTCCTGTCGGTCTCGGCTCCCTTGATTTCTTGTCCTTCTGTGGCCCCTGTCGGTCTCAACTAATGGGCACCGATGTCTAGGTGCACATTGTACGTTTTCAGACGCACTGTCGTCACCGAATCGTGGGTAAACGAAAGCACAATGTTAATGCGTCTCTTTTTGACGCCGATGACCCAATTCCGAAATTTTTTCCCAGCAATTAGGGAAATGTCTGGAATGTTCCCAACGATTGTCGGCAAGGGGGTCCGTAGTAATTAGGGGGGGAGAGACCGGCTTCTTCACAGCTGCCTCTCCCCTTCAAGTGTCCATATCATGGGACACTAGGAAGTAACACGTAACACCACACTATTGGCATGCCTGCGATTGGTCCCGCATTCAGTGAGACCATTCTCGGGCGAAGCAATTAACTTAAACACACACAGGTGTAACTAAAAATGAAATTAAGTCAATTCCCTGCGAGAAAATTTTACCAGTTATTCCTTTTTATCATATCACTAAATTTCCATGCCAAGAGGCTCAAAGATTTATAACAAACAAATTAATTATTTTTACACATACAACACAAACATACATTCACACACACAAAAGAAATAGTAATTTAAAAGAAAACTAAAAACACAGTCTAATTTTCATAATCCATCTGTAAAATCAAATTTTTCGAGAACTCAGGTATGAAAAGAATAAGTCCCGAAACCAATCTACCTGTCAATCCCACGAACGCATTCTCGCAACTCTTGTCCCGCGGGTAAGTTTTCTCCCGTCAATTCTCCACTCGTAAATTAGGTTTGAGGGGTCATAAAATCCCTCGATATCACCCATTTGGAGGGGCTAAAACCTCTGTTTTCATGCGAAATGGTGCGTGTCGCAAATAATGCCGAGAGGATCCGTTTTTTCTTTTCCGCTCCAAGTCACTTCAAGGCGAGTTTTAAAATTCCTTGAACTGTTCAAAATGAGTCAATCAACGGGTGGCTCAACTGGTTAGTTTCTAGTGTGGATTTCAAGGGCACACCTAGTTTTCGGAATTCGTCCCCCTTTTTCCGTTCCAGTAACCCTCTCTAGATTTCCTTCCTTTGTCCGACAACATTCGCCTACACCTAGTTTGGCTTTTTCCTACAATACATGGAGGTATGGGCATTTCTTTTGCTCCGAACTAAAATCGGAGTTCGTTAATTGAGCTGACTCCCTTCACTGTTTTCGACAAACGCCGGAAATTCTATCGTTGGTTAAGTTCCGTCCCCTTGGGTGGGAAAAACTGGATCCGTGTTTTCAATTGAAAAGTCACTCCACGTTTAAACCTGCCTCCCTTTCCTTCTCGAAAGGAACTATTTTACCATCACTTCTAGTCACAACAGTGTCGTTTTTCTTGCTGTTATTCTCACAAATCAAGGCCTCAGGGCCTGTCAAACCCTTATCTACTACCAATTCTAAGGAACCAACTCCTATGTCTCCTGAATTCATTAACCGCTGTGCACCCAACGCCACAGCCCTAACACTTTTTCCTGCAATTGACCCCACTTTCCTTTCACAATCACTAATTCTATACACATTGATTCCTTTTCCTTCCTCCATCTTAGACCTTTTTTTTTTTTTCTGTTACTATCCCCATTACTTCATACGGGGGGGAAAACGTTCGTGTATCTTACGAGGGTTCACAATTCAAGGCGTGGTGTCCTCCACGCTTTTATTAACTACCTTGTTAACTAATGGCCTACACTTGCTAACCGGTTCCCTAAATTCTGCGGTACGGTTTCCTCACAAATAACAGACATTTGCAAGACTTCTTTCATCACCTGCATTCATATTAAACCTTGTTCTTTCAATTTATTTCTAAATTTAGCCCTCAGTCGTTCTAACTCCAATTCCCTCATTTGTCTTCACTCTTCAAACTCTTGGCCCCCTTCTTTTTCCTTCCTTTCTTCCAAAATACCCTCCAACAAATATTTAACCCACTCTTAGTCATAGTATTTATTTTGACAAATTCTCTTAAATTCTTTCATGGGTAAGGTAATATCAACTTCCACCCCTAATTCTTTCGCAATGTCAAACAAGTCACCTTTTCTTAACTTTAAAAGGAAAGTCATCGTGCAATAATACACAACAAACAATACAATTCTATCAGTACTGCTAAAAAACTAGCAAGTATCCTATAGCTAAAAAAAAAAAAACTAGCAAGTATCCTATTGCTAAAAAAAAAAGCAAGTATCCCTGTAGCTAAAAAAAAAAAAAAACTAGCAAAAGTATCCCTGTTGCTAAAAAAAAAAACTAGCAAAGTATCCCTGTTGCTAAAAAAAAAAACTAGCAAGTATCCCTATTGCTAAAAAAAAAAACTAGCAAGTATCCTGTTGCTAAAAAAACTAGCAAGTATCCCTGTTAGCTAAAAAAAAACTAGCAAGTATCCCTAGTAAAAAAAAAAAAACTAGCAAGTATCCTGTTGCTAAAAAAAAAAAAAAAAAGTATCCTAGCAAGTATCCCTGTTGCTAAAAAAAACTAGCAAGTATCCTGTTGCTAAAAAAAAACTAGCAAGTATCCTGTTGCTAAAAAAAAAAACTAGCAAGTATCCTATTGCTAAAAAAAACTAGCAAGTAATAAAAAAAAACTAGCAAGTATCCTATTGCTAAAAAAAAACTAAAAGTATCCCTATCCTATAGCTAAAAAAAAACTAGCAAGTATCCTATAGCTAAAAAAAAAAAAAACTAGCAAGTATCCTGTTGCTAAAAAAAAAAACTAGCAAGTATCCTATTGCTAAAAAAAAAAACTAGCAAGTATCCCTATAGCTAAAAAAAAAAACTAGCAAGTATCCCTATAGCTAAAAAAAAAAAAAAAAAGCAAGTATCCTATAGCTAAAAAAAAAAAAAAAACTAGCAAGTATCCTATAGCTAAAAAAAAAAACTAGCAAGTATCCTATAGCTAAAAAAAAAAACTAGCAAGTATCCTGTAGCTAAAAAAAAAAAACTAGCAAGTATCCTATAGCTAAAAAAAAACTAGCAAGTATCCTATAGCTAAAAAAAAACTAGCAAGTATCCTATAGCTAAAAAAAAACTAGCAAGTATCCTATGCTAAAAAAAAACTAGCAAGTATCCTATAGCTAAAAAAAAACTAGCAAGTATCCTATAGCTAAAAAAAAACTAGCAAGTATCCTGTTGCTAAAAAAAAACTAGCAAGTATCCTATAGCTAAAAAAAACTAGCAAGTATCCTATAGCTAAAAAAAAACTAGCAAGTATCCTATAGCTAAAAAACTAGCAAGTATCCTATAGCTAAAAAAACTAGCAAGTATCCTATAGCTAAAAAAACTAGCAAGTATCCTATAGCTAAAAAACTAGCAAGTATCCTATAGCTAAAAAACTAGCAAGTATCCTATTGCTAAAAAACTATAAAGTAACTATGCAAAAATCGACAATATGTACTTTACACTACAACCGTGCGCATCTATCAATATCATAAAATAAAAACACAATTCTATGATTCTGACCCGTAAACAAAACTAACATAATAGAAAAAAAAACCTTCATACCAAAACAACTCTTAGACTCTTGGTAAACAAAATTCATTACCGCGAGCACAAAACTCACTTTGATGTTCAAACAATACTAAGCTAACAACCAAATAAATAGCTACTCTGCTCCGAGTATAATCTCAAAGAAAAAAGACTTACCTTCTCGCGCACCGGGAAACGCTATGCCTTTCCTTCTTTTGTCGCTTGAAGCACTTCTTCGTAGCTGCACCTTTTTTCCTTCGGCAAACTTTTAACTCCGCTGGTATAAACACTCTTGACTGAGACAGTTTTTCTTGTATATCGCGCACACACAAAAAGACCCGTCTCACTCGATTTAAAAGATAATCCTTTTTACTATTCAGGCATAAATTCCAGCATTTATTCCATTTAAATGCAATCCGCTGCCACCAGATATATAAATAGTATAGCTGTAATGACTTCACACACAGCTCTGGGATACACTATTTCTCAGTAAGAAAATTATCAAAACAAAATAAAATATTCTATCACACTTAATTAGTAAAATGGAACACAAATTTCGAGTCTCTTTAGCTGCAAGGTCTAATCTCTCTCGCATAAAATAATGACGTGAATAACACTGTAGAGAAAAGTCCTATATCTAGGATACGTAAAAAGGGTTCACTCTCGGTAATTTCACACCGAGTCTGGATGAGTTCGCTGGCTCCAAATCCGCCTTACTTCGCGGACTAGGGTAAAACTGTATCACAGTGCTTTAACGGGAGGGACCTCCAAATCGATTCCCTCACGTAAAGTTTCTCCGGTTCCTTCTCCTCCTTAATTCGCGGACTTCGTAGCGCTTTCCTATCGCTGATCGGGACTCAGACCGTTCCCGAATATCTCCAGTTCGGATTCCGTAGTACTTCACGGTCTCCCTATCGTTTTCTCTCTATCACGGAAGGGACCTCACCAGGGCTCCCTCAAAAATCCAATCGCCTTCTCGCTGGAGGGGCTTCACAACGGCACCCTCAATTCCCAATCCTTCCTCGGGTGCTCTCGCTCCGCTTATCTCTCTAACCATCTCCCGCCTATTCATCTTCTGTCATCTCTTGTTCTTTTGCCGCCCCTGCCGGACTCTGCTCCCTTGATCTCTTTTTCTTCTGTCACTCCTTTCGGACTCTACTCCTTTGATCTCTTTATTCTGCCGCTCCTGTCGGTCTCGGCTCCCTTGATTTCTTGTCCTTCTGCGGCCCCTGTCGGTCTCAACTCAATTCATCTCTAGCCCAATGGATGCCGATGTCTAGGTGCACATTGTACGTTTTCAGACGTGCTGTCGTCAACGTATCGTGGGTAAACGAAATCACAATGTTAATGTGTATCTTTGACGCCGAGGACCCAATTCCGAAATTCTTTCCCAGCAATTAGAGAAATGTCTGGAATGTTCCCAACGTTTGTCGGCAAGGTGTCCGTAGAAGTTAGGGCGAAATGATCGGCTTCGTTACACAAGCTAACAACGCCAGCAATATCGTAGTTTCAAGACAAGGAGTGGAGGATCGAGTCATCGATCCAGCCTCCAGCGAAGTTCGACTTTTTTCTTCAAAGGCTTTCATGGAAGAATTAAGTTTTGAACCTTAAAATGATACCTTTGAAAAAGATTCCTGAATCTTTATCTCAAACCAACTCAAATAATTGCAAGGCTGAAAGCATTAAGATACACTTCAGGCAAAAATTTTAAAGAGTTATAGCGAGGACATTTCAATCAAACGAACTATTTAGTAAACAAAATTATAATACAATGTTTCATCACAATTATCAACCTCTTATTGTAGAATTGATACAGAACTAAAAACGTGAGAAAAAGTCAAGATTTCAAATGATACACAATGAATATAAATGTGAATTTTTAAAATCAAAAAAATTTACTTTAAGAGTAAACCCTTTTGAATATATTTACAAGATTATTAAAAATGTTAGTCTCTTAACAGTTTAAAAAACATTGTAGTGAATAGCGAGAAGTTTGGGTTAGGATTTTGGCTGGCCTTTCATGATTCATATACAATACATCTCGCAAAACTATTTGTTTCAGTATTTAAATGCCAGTTACAATAAAACAATAAAAGTCAGTTACAATAAAAATTACATTGGTTAAAAATTTTAATTAACGCTTTACTAAAACTTTTTAAAAGTCAATGCTTTAGCGAATTCGAACGCGGGTGAAATTACGTTTTGGAATTTATAATCTTCCTATTTATAAAATAGTCTAGAAAAATTGGATCCTTACTGGGATTAGTATATTTCTAATTACTTCCCCCTCTATACATACATATATCTATATGAAAGACAATTATTAGTCATTTGAGTTGTTTTAACACTTAACTCTCGTTTTAGTTAAAATCATCAAGTTTTATAATGTCGAAGAAAATCCTTTTAAGAGCTGAATAAAATTTTAGAGTTTTATTTTTAAAACTAATCAAGTTCAAAACTAGTTAAAAATTTCCAAGATAGTTTAAATCTAAAAAATATCACTCGAATATTTTCAAGCGTATGTACTCAAGATTTTCATCTCAAGCAGGCCCATTTTCAATTTCAAATCCACATCGTACACACAGCACATCGTTGAACATCAATTCTTTATACTTCATGAATTCTTTTGCAATAGCCATCAGATTTCTATTGATTTCATTTCTTAAGGTATCCGACTACTTGCGACAACTTTTTTGAAAAAAGGAGATATGGAGATCTTTTTTGTGATTTTTATATTTATTTAGTATATTTTAAGGAAAAAATCCTAAAATTGGTAAAAGAAAAAAAATTATTATTATTAAAATGGAAAAAACTAGTAAAAATGTACGAAAAATTACATAAACGGGGCCCGCTCTGTACAAAGATTTTATGAAAAAATTCTCAATTTTTCAATTTTGATGTGTTACTTTGTTATTCCTGTTTGAAGTGACCTTCACGATAAGAGATATTTTAATTTTTACAAAAACTAGAGCACTTTATCTAAGTCATTATACGAAATTGCTTAAAAAAAAAAACATTGACTATATTCACATAAAGAACTGCAAATTTTGAAATAAAACAGTTATTGATAAATCTGAAGATCAAAACACTTCTACTGTTATGCAGAACATAAGCAAAAAATTTCAGCTAATTATTTTCAAAACTTTTTGATCAATCGCGGTCCCCGTTTGAGTTTTTCGAAAAAAACACATTTCGAGTAAAACTCATTTTAAAGTTTGACATCTTGTGTAAAGTTATGGCATTTGCTTTTACTAAAACGCTTGTAGTTTTTGTTCTAGTGGAGGGAAAATAAAGTACTTGGTATTGTTATTAAGTTAATAAAATGCTCTATAAAATAAAGTCATAAAAAAATTTGCCAATTTTTGAAAAAAATCATGGTTTTAGGGTAGTCGGATACCTTAAATGATACCTAATAGAGTTACTGTAGAAGCACTTCTTTCCTTCTATGTCCAAGACTGATTTATCGAAACCGAGGCGTTAAGGTAGATTGTCTTCCAAAATAGTGATCAGAATTCTTTCTCCATCTTCATTCGGTGTTATTTCCAAGCTCAAAGTGATCACATAATGTTCTGTTTGAGAAAGATGTGGTAACCTATATTCGACTGCAGGCCCACCTGCACGTCCTTCGCTGAAAGCTCTAACATACCACAATATTATTCTCCTCTCAATTGCCAATCAAGTGTGGGTAAAACATTGGCTGGGTAATATTATAGAAAGATACTTGTCAGCACTCCACAGGCGGCCTCGAATGGTAAGGGTGTCGTTCACAATGAATCTAGCCCTTTCTGATTCAAACGTATCTTCCAGTATAAATTCGTAGTATAATATCGAATCGAAGCATTGTCTTTGTTTTCTCGAAACTACAGCCGATCCATTTGGGTCCAAAAAACGAAATCTCGAATATTACATCGACGGGGTACCAAATATGATTTACACGTTTATCTCTGTGAATCGAGTACAAAGTTTTCTTTTCTCTACACTTATTTCTAGGTGCCACTTCGTATCTAGAAGTCTTTACGCATGGAAAGATAGGCTTTTCGCAAAGAGGGTAAGAACAATACAGGCTAGCTTTCTATTGTCCATGTGAACATCAAATCGCACCCGCTATCGACATCGTTGGTAGCCATATCATATGCGGTCATATGTACTTTAGTAAATCAAATGCCTTGTGTCAATGAAAAATTACAACGAAAAATTATTGTTGTAATTCAACTTGTGTAAATAGTTCCACAACTGAATCCTTTATATTCGTACGAAATTTAATAAATATTTGGTTGGTTGAGTTGAAACTAGAGTCGGTGGATTAATTTGAAAAAAAAAAACAAGGGGCATAACATACACGAACCGCGTTGCGGGGGCAGGATTATAGGGGGCCCAAAGACTGATGTTACGGTTTTGCAATTCTTTGTAAGGCCGACCTGGCTTAGCGACTAAAACCAGATTTTTCAGAGGAGCTCTAATATTCTCCGTTACGCCTCTGGAATAAACAGCACTCTAAGCAGTAGCAGCGTTAGCCGAGTGGTCATTATCGCGAACCTGTGGCCGGCGTTGTTCAGCCACAGGTTCAAACAGTAGTTCCTTTGAAGATGCACGTTAAATATATCATGGCTCAAAATCTTCCCATTGGCGTGGTGTGGAAGGCCAGCTCAGGTGTTGTACTCGTCACTTGACCGTGGCTAAAAGTTAAAAAATCCTCTTGTTTCTGTGCTACGTAAATCAAAATGTAAGCAACATAACTGCAAATATGGTAAATTTTAAACAAGAGGCATATAAGCTGGTTTCTTACTCTCATAACTTCAAATCTACATCAAGTAAAGATAAAGGGTTTGACACCTAGTGCCATTTCTAATGTGTAACAGCTCCAACACATACTTTTCCAAACTGCTTCCAGAAGGAACAATGACCCAAGTTCTTCAATTTGAATATCTTTAGCTATGAAATAAGCGCCATAATCATTCAATTTACGTGATTTGAGTCATTGTCGGATTAAATAAAGCTACATATAATCTGGTATCTCAATCTATTGAATTAAATAAAGAACTGTTATATAAAGGGACTAATGCACATTAAATCCACCAATACCTCACTCTAATGCATTGACCTAACCAGATGTATAGTGTGCAATATCAGCTCATGCGTCAACTTCGTTTTCTAACTATGAACTACAGTGTCGTAAGAAAGAGTTGATTCGCATCTCATCCGCCGATAGGGCTGCAGTAGCCCATTGGTCAAGGTATCGGATCATGGCAGGTATGTCATGAGTTCGAGCCCAGTACCATTAAAGACCCGCCGTGTAGGGCAGCGATGCATGTTAAATCTGTGGAGAGCTGAAACGTCCTCCCGTTGGTGTGGTGTGGTAGTTAGGAGAGGGAGGTGCCAGCTCAGGTGTCGGCCACGTCACTTAACCATGGCTCAAAATTACGTGGTACGTCGCCAAAAGCCCTCGTGTAGCTGAACAGTGCGACGTTAATATTCACTCACTCCCTCATTCATCCGCCGATACCTTATTCCTCCTTAACGTATGACATAACTAGATGCATAGTGAGATACCAGCTATGTGTCGACTGTGTCATCTAACTATGATCTACAATGTCGTAAGAAAGAATTGATTCACAATTCAGCCGCCTCTACCTTATCCCTCACTAACGTATTGACATAACTATATGAATAGTGTGAGATACCAGCTTATGTTTCTACTTCGTCATCTAACTAGGATCTACTACAGAGGTCGGTGTACATGTGGCACAATTCACAGTTGTACTCTGCTCTACTGTACAAACTTGTCAATATTTGAGTGATTGGAAGTTAATAAATGTGAATTGGGCCTTATTCACAAACATTTTGAGAATTTTGGACATTAACGGAATTAAAAAAAATCTGATAACTGTAAAGATAAATTTGCAGCTATTTTGTAAATTATTGAATATTATTGCTGTAGAGATTTAATTGTTCGAAGAGAAAAAATTGCATGAACTCTGCTTTCCGCTTTTTAGTTCTACATTTCTAAGTAAAAAACTCTTTCCTCGTATAAAAAATATTTCGAGTCTGCAAAGAAATTGCTTAACAACTCAATACTCAAAACCGTGTCAAATTGAAAGTAACACACTATACTTCTGATTTAACTGATCAAAATTTTATCGGAGCATAAGGCGTTAGCCAGGTCTCCACTTTTTCAGTGCTTGCACTGAACTGAACTGAACTGAACTGAACTTCTGATTTTTCTGGATGAAAGTAAAGTGGTACAAAGGTCTAGGTTTTTGCATTACAATTTTTTATCCTTTTATTTAACTTTATTGAAGGAAAATGCTTAGATTTTATATTGTCTATTTCTCATATAAAAAATAAAATATTATATATATATATATTTAAAGATGCATACTTTAATTTATTTATTTTAAAAAATTAGTTACATTTTATGCTATTGATTTTTATGTTAAGAAATATCTTTAAATGATTCTCAAAATTAATATATAATAATACTATAAATCTATATTATTGACCTATATTCTTCTTCTATTCTATGCATGCATCATAGTGGGAATCATATTGTTTAAAAAAAAGTCCTGTGCGGCACTCAGCATCTCGTACAACTCGAGACCCGCCATACATTAAAGTTATCACCAATCTCAAAAGGCCGTGGGAAAAACTTATCCAAATTTCAGCCTCTAGGAACTTTCAGTCAAATGAAGAGATAAGTAAAAGATTGCCGACCTCTGACCTACAATATCGTAAGGAAGAGATGATTCACGTTAAATCCTCCGATTCCTCACTCCCCACTAACATATCGAATGAACTAGATGTATAGTGTGAGATGACAGCTCCTTTCAAGACTTCGACACCTAACTATGGTCTCGGGGGTGGCTCTAGAGCCGAACAAATCGGACCCTGCTAAGGGAGGCAAGTTTTAAGGGCGGCATTTGGATCGAATTTGAAGAGTTTTTTTTGTTACAAAAAACTTGATATATTTTCTGGAATATTAGTGGGTGTGAATTTGGTATTTCAATTAACATATCTTATTTCCTTATTTTATACTCTGTATGTTTATTGTCAGTTTTCTTTTATGCTGAAACTTGAAGGGTGAGAGTATATGTTAAATCAGGAAATTTTACATGTTTACACATACTAAAACAACCGACATAAGCTATTCAAAAGGTGAAAAGGGTATTAAGAAATTTTGGTACATTGAGAGCCACAGGAAATGTTTTATTTTTGCCTTAAGTGTATTTACTATAAGTTAAAATAAACGCTTGTAATTCCCACCATCAGAAGAATCTTTTACGAAGAAATTGACCTGCTGACATGGTCGCAGTGCCAGTTTATCCATTGGGCGCTTGGGGAGCACACCTAGGGGCCCGGGGTCCAAAAAGCTACATTTAACCAGGTTTTCTGGGAATAAATTTTTTCCACCAGTGCCAAGGGAGCCTGTTGATCTTCTGCGCCCAGGGCCCGAAATGAGCTTAAATCGACACTTCGTGGGTGATCCCTCTCTTGCATTTTACTCGTTTGAAATAATAACAGGTAACTATGTCATTAATTTCAAATTATTTTGTGTTTTTTAATACCTAAAATAATATATATATTATGCATTATTTTTGTTCGCGGTGATTATCTGTTCGAACAATTAATCCTTTTTAATTATAATTTTTCGCTTTGAAGAGAGAGATGGTATTTTCCATTTTTTTTCCGGGGCGGCAAAGCTGTTAGAGCCGGTCCTGATATGACTTTATCCAAGAAATCCAACGGAGTTGTGAAACTCATGTAACCATTTAAGAATATTAAATTCTTTTCTGTTCAGTTCAGGTTTTGTGGGATATGGAGCAACAAATGCTGTGATTTCCAAATTCTTTTCTTATGTAACTTTTGGCAATATAACTCGAGATGTGGCAACACGCCACAAATATTGCAGCATCGTTTACCGGTATTGATGCACGTGTGTGTGGTGTTGCTTCCTTATACAAATATATATATGTTTTTTCCTTCTACCACTTAAAGTCTTAAAATAAATTAACCACAATGAGTTGGTTATTCGGACTCAGAAAGGATTCTGTCCCCGATTTATCTAGTTTGGGTATTCCTACAGATCCCACTGGTGGACAAGGCGAAGGTCAACCTGCTGCCGGTGGTGGTGCCTCTGGTTCTGGTTCTAATGATGATCGAAAATCCATGTCTTATAGATTTGATTCAACTGCTTTGGAGAGAGCTGCCAAAGCAGCCAGAGAACTAGAACAATCTGGTATGAATATATGAGAAGAAAAATGAATATAGACTTTTAAAAATAATGAGAAATAATTTTAGAAAAAGGGATTCATTTACTTCATATTTGTTTACATTATTTAATTTCTAAGTTTTATCTAGTATATTGAAATATTTTCTGATAATGTACCTCTTACTGTATTTACTTTGGAACATCAAAACATTTTAAAAGATTTAGTAATAATAATGTACTGAATGTATTGTTACACCTTATCTATTTACTCTGGATTCTTATTTATTTCAATCCATAATTAGCAGAATAGTTTATTGCATAGATTTCAGGCGAATGCGTTAAAAGGTTATGTTGATGTGATATTTTTGCAAGTTCTTGTTTAAAAATTAACTCATCTATGAGGTAATAATTTATGTTTTTTGTAGTCTATCCTGTAGTTCCAGTATGAGAAAGCAATGGAATTCAATAATGCATGAGTACATTTTAAAAGTGTTTGGTGCCAAAGTAGACATAGTTGTTGATGAATTAAATATAAAGTAGTTGTATGTAAGGTTGTGCAAAATAGCACCAACTTAGTGTTCTTCAAATATAGATTCAAATATATAATATATGGCATAACTGGTTTGTCTTGAGGTATGAAATTTATGTATTTAGTGTCACTGCAACCAAGTTTGTGCCATGTGAATCGCTCCATGATATCGAAACAACTAAAAGATTCTTATCTATTTTATTTTTTTAAAAATCAGCATCACATCAGAATTTGTTTCAAAATAGTGCTATTTGTGTGGCGCAGATTTGGCTGCAGTGATGCTAATATGCAAATTCTGAAACTTCATAAAGGATTCATTTTGTCAAATATAGTTTTTAAGAATAGTAAAGTAAATTAAATTAATTTTGCCATCAACAGAAGAAAAATTATGGAGTTGATGAAAAAGAATAAACAGAAATGTTTTAAGTTAATTTGATCCTAAAAACTATATTATCGGAAAAAGCACCAACTTTATTTAAACGACATGTCCTTCTATTGGTGAGTACATCATGAAAATTCTTACCATTGTTCTGCAATAGTAACAAGTTCAAGAGAGGAGCTTTAAAGCTGCTTTTACCTTGACCAAGTTAGAGGCACAGGATTCCTCCCTCACAGTACTGCCCAGCACCAGTATTTTCCTCACATGCTGAGAGCCGTCAGTGTAGGTCCACTTGGCTAGAGTCTATAACTTCTAAAGAAAAAGCCTTTAAGTTCATCACGAACTGCATCACATTTCTTTTTCAGGCTTACCGATGGCAAGGTTCTAATGGTAGGAGGAAAGAGGCCGAACTGAAAAGGGGGGAGCAAAGTAGGCATGCTATATAGGGTACAAAGTTCCTCAGCACAAGAGATAAATGATTTTTTAGTCTAGGAGTGGCAGGGGGAGTACTGGGTAAAATCCTAGAAAAGCCCTACACCCTTGGCAACTAATAAAAAAACGCCAAGTGAAAATGACTATAGCAAGACAAGATAGATGCGTAATGTGTAGAAATATATGTAAGCAATACAGAAATTAATCACACAAATATATTTAAGATTAATAATAAAAAAAACAGCACTTATTTTCTTACTGCTGATCTTTTCGGAGTAAAGGGTACAGCTTAACAGCAGATTTTAAGAAAACCTTGTAGGCCTCATCACTAAGCAAATGATCTTGGGAGTGCTGCTGTATAAACTCTGTAAGGTAATGGTCGGACATACCCATTCGACATTGTTCAAATCCATCCAAAACAACACTCTTTTGTTTGTATAATCCCATTTGCTCATTACATTTAGACTTCCAGCCCGGTACCCAACAACAAAATTCAAAATGCCCACCAACAAAATACGAAAATTCCGGAAATATCGTGAACCAAAATAATTCACACCGAGGGTGTGGGCTCTCCTAGGACCGAACCATCAATACTATTAAATTATATAAAAAAGAAACTGGTTGAAAACCAGAACATTAAAAATAGTTTCAATCATCAAGCACATGTAAAGTAAGCTTTGCTAATAATAATAATAATAATGAAATATTTAAAATAGAAGATGATCTGAATTATTATGATACTGACATGGTTACCTAAGATGATTGAATATAACAAATCTGGATGCTTGGATATTACTCTCATGTCAGTGATTTATCATCACAGAGTTACTAGTTATGGCAACCCATTTCATTTTGAATCAGCTTTGTGACTTATTTTTCAATGTATAATTTACAAAAGGTTACCTGTGGCAGAGGATTAATCCATAAATAGCTAGTTGTGCTTTGTTACAGTGATTTGTGTTGCTTGTTAAAAGCATCTATATCAAATCCATGAACCTGTGTACAATGAAGAACTGTAGCAGTATTTGAGCAAGGCAACCAGTACAAGCCAAGATGTGGGCAGGAGCGGCTTGAGTCATATTGCAATTTTGGCAAGGAGGGTATACTTAAAGATCCTTCCCATGCTATTGTGCTCGAGTGTGTCCACTGCGAAACCTAGCAAGAATCGTTCCATCTCGCCTTCTGCTTGTCCAAAGCAAAGCAACACCAGGACAGTTTCCTTCATATCGCTCATGTATGGGGTCCTGCCTCCAAGAAGAAGTGATTTGTTTGACCCAGGATACAATTTCTGAAAAAGTAAAGCAGCCACCATATGTAGATTCCATGCCTTCACGGACTAGACCATCTGCAATCTCATTTCCACAGACATTCACGTGCGACAGTACCCACTGAAAGAAGATCTTAACAGTGGCTCTCAAGCAACTTAAAAGCTGGAGAATACTCGTTGTTCTGTCACCATGCCTCCACCATTCAAACAAATGCTGAATAGAGCTTCGGCTATCACTCAATATCCAAATATCTGTATTGACACTCTCAATAATACAAAATTTCAAAACTTCAATAGCTAAAAGTTCTGGCCAAAAAACTGAGCAGTAGTTCAGATTTCTCTTACAGATCCTAATTCCATTTCCCTCTTTGATGAAAATTCCACTGCCCAAGACAGCGCCTTCACCCAAGCTGCCATCATTGTATAGATGTGTAACACACCACATAGGATATTGTGAATAGTCTCCAAATCAAGCTGCCTAAGATATTCTCAATGTTAAGTGCCCTTGTTAGTATCCATAGTATTGTAGTTCCATAGTGTATGAGGATAATTTGGTCTTAAAAAAAACCTTTTCATTGGGCAATGCAGCAACATCCATATAGCAGGTCCTTGAGATGCAAATCTGCTTCGTAATCTGAGAGGTTGCAAGTCCGCTTCATACAATACAATATCCCTCGGAGCAGCAGTTGTGGAGACCAGTAACGACTGGCAGCAGAGAGTTGTACCCTTTCTTGTTTATCAAGGTTGCTACTAGAGACAACTCGATAGACCTGTACATCATATTCAAGGATGGGTTAAGTAAGAGCAATATATGCATTTCAAAGCGTTCAAGCTTCCCCTCCCCAGTCCTTGCCAGAATTCTATTTTAGTTGCTTTTTGCCTGTAAAAAACAAATTGTTTATATAAGTATGACTGAGAATCTCCTAATCTAGGATGAATCTCAGATATTTTGGATGTTTTTCACAATTCTGTCATATACCCAGTAGATAAATATCAGGTTCATAGTTGTAAAGATATCTGTTAGTGGTGAAAATACTTCATACACAGACTTTGAGGGATTAAAAATGATTTTATACTCTGCAGCAAACATTTCCAGCCAAAGGAGGATAGAGTCAATTTTATTCTGAGCAGTAGTTAAACTTGTATTGCTGCTTCTGATAATTACACTGCTGGACAATTGCTAAGGACGGATAACACTATCATCCATAGCAACCACAAAATGAAAGGAAGCAAAATGTGGAAAATTAGAATAAGTGCGGGTTATTAGTAAGAAGAAGTATGTGTATGCAAATTTTTTTCCACGTCTGTTCATCATGTGATAACGTTCATAAGAGCTTTAAAGGTTTTGACGCGTGTGGACAGTTGTGTTGTTTCAAGTCAAAGTTTTACAGGAAAGATTTAAAAGACAAACTTAAAATTTTTGGCATGTCTTCCTGACATCACATAGATGATTTTATGCGTGGCCGAATTATTGGAAAGATCGAAGAAGGGCGAGAAATAACAGATGTTGCCAGGGAGTTCGACATCGCTCACAGCGTTTTTTCACGGCTGTGGAAGTCATTTAAAACTACTCGAATGTGTAGTAGACGGCACGGGGGAGGTCGTGTTAGAAGTACGACGCCTGCAGAAGACAGATATATCGTCCTATCAGCAAAAAGGAACAGGCGCACCACAGCTCAGCAGGTGGCAAATCAGTTTCTTGCTGCCTCAGGAAAGCAGGTCTCTCGAAAAACTGTTGCCAGACGTTTGAGGGGAGGAGGACTATACGCACGCAGACCTGTTGTGTGTGTCCCATTGACCAGACAGCACCGTACTGCCCGTTTTCAATGGTGTCGTGAGCATCACAATTGGACTGAACAGGACTGGGCATGCTTACTATTCTCAGATGAGAGTAGGTTCGGTCTGTCATCGGATTGTAGACGCCAACTGATCTGGCGCGAGAGTGGTACTGCTTATCGTCCAGAAAATATCCAGGAAAAGGACCGATATCCGACATGCAGTATTATGGTGTGGGCCGGCATCATGATCAATGGCCGCACGCGCCTACATGTGGTTGCGAATGGGACTATGACGGGCCAACGATACATTGATGAAGTTCTACTTCCTCATGTTCGTCTTTTCCGTGGTGCTGTTGATGATAAATTTGTTTTTATGGACGACAACGCAACATGTCATCCAACACTCGCTGTTCAGGATTGTCTAGACAGCGAGGGTATTCAACGTCTCGTATGGCCAGCGCGTTCTCCAGATCTAAACTCCATTGAAAATGTGTGGGATGCTTTGGGGAGGCAAGTTACTGGTCGAAACTATCCTCCAACAAACAAGAACACCCTCATCCGTGCACTCACAGAGGAATGGGATAAATTGCTTCAACAGCTGCTGGATAATGTTGTGCAAAGTATGATACGACGTGTGGAATGTTGCATCACACTCCACGGTGCACATATCCCGTACTGATACCTTTCTTTAAGGTGCCTGCTGACTTTTAGATGCATTGTTCCCTTTCTCCGTACGCAGAGATCAAATGAATATTTTTTCTTTCAGATGTTTCACAGCTTTTGTACTTTCCAGAACAATAAATATTCTTTATTCTAATGTCTGAACAGTGTGGCAACTATATTTTATCCTACTAGGCCTCATGTCTCGCTTAATGTTATGCTACATAGCAATTTGTGATCCGTCCTTAACAATTGTCCAGCAGTGTATATTGTCAGTATACAATCCTATACAGTAATCAGAATTGGCTTCAGCCTTGATTCCAGCAATAAATAAAGAAAACAAAGTGGGGGGACTGAGCACAGATAGATATATCCCTGTGAGATACCTGGCTCTATCTAAATTTTCCTGAAACAGTGTCTCTAAACTTAAGTATAATATACCTGGCCCTTATGAAGTCAGCAAATGAAGACAGAATTCTCCTCCTGATTTTAAAAGTTCTTTAAAGTTTACAAATGAGTTAGTATTTTCGGACCCTATGAAAGGCTTTTGATAAATCAAGAAAGGCAGCTACTGTGTGATTTGTGGGTCTGAGATTATGGGCATCCCTAATCTTCAGTCTAAAACATAAGACCTGATCCATCATGCAGTGACCTTTCCTAAAACTAAACTGGTCAGGAGATATTAAGTTTATTTGGTCAAGATAATTAGTAAATCTATGCATGAAAGTCCTATCCATGAATTTGCATGAGATGCTGGTAAGTGTGATTGGTCTATAACTGTTGGGGTCATTAGCCGGTCTATCTTGTTTTCTAATGGGGATAAGGGCTTCTTTCCAATCCCATCATTCCAAGAAGTATTAAAAATATTAAGGAACAGTGTCATTTGTATAATTTCTTTTCTAATATTAATACATTCTACCTCTGTGCTTAATGGGCACCTTCATGGGCTGTTGTGCCACTGAGTTTGAGTTTAATACGTTCTCTATTATAATTTTACATTTAACCTGTTATTTTAAATAATGATTGATAAAACTACTAAATTGGTTATGAAATATGTATTATGATAATTTGAGAATTACAAATTTGATATTCTGATTATCAATGGTTATAGATATTGTTTCATAAGTTACTGTCTTGCTTTTTAAGCATTGAACTAACAGAGGAAAATAGAAATTACAACAATCAAAAAATTTGTTTGATGTATTGAGTAAAACAATTTTTTTTATAGGAAATGCTAAGGAATATTTGGAGCTTGCTAAAATGCAAGAAGTCAACTTTCAGCTTGAAAAACAGACTAAAATGAAGGAATTTGAAGCTCATATTGAAAACGCTAAATCGGAACAAATTAGAGTACAACAGGAAGAACGCAGAAAGACAATTGCTGAAGAAACTAAACATAATCAAATGGTATTTTTATTTTTAAATTTATTTTACTAGTATCTAATCTAAAAAAAAACCAATGTTTGTGACACTTTCATTTTTAAAACATTATTTCTCTCTCTTAAAAATTTTAAATCATATATGGGAACATTTTTAGATGAATATCTTAGAAAATGAAACTTTAACTGAACATTTTTTTAATTTATTTTGTTTTCATTTTTAGCGGGCACAATACCAAGATCAGCTAGCTAGAAAAAGATATGAAGACCAACTTATCCAACAGGTAGCATATTTTTTTGTTAAAAAATTCAAAAGCTGAAAAATATTTTATTATTCTATAGTTTATCGTTATAAATTTTTTAAATAAATTTAACTCAGCTGCTAAAAGTTATTTAGTTATTTATTATTCTTGCAATTTATAAATTGAAATTTATTTTAATAAATAAGAAAATATAAAAATATTTGTTAGTGACTAATTTTAGTTTTAAGTAGTTATTTATCTTATTTTATTTTTGTTTTTGTCTTGCAGCAAAAAGCAAATGAAGAAAATTTAAGGAAGCAAGAAGAATCATTAGCCAAACAAGAAGCAATGAGAAGAGGTAAAATAATAAATATGCTATATAAAGAAAAAGTGATATATAATAGTAATAATTTATGTGTGTACTTTAAATGTGTTATGCATGCTTGAATATATGTTTAATAACCAATTTTTCAAATTTACAAAAATAAATACGGGGTGTTTCTAAAAGAATATCGGAGTTGTAACGCTTTACAGTATTCATTACATATAACATATTAGTATGACTCAGTGGCGCACACAAGGGGGAGGGTCCGTACCCCCCCAAAGCCCTTGATTTTTTTCCGATTGATTATAATTCTAAGTATATAGTACGTAAAATTTAATTAATTACTTGCTATTAATGATTAATTTTATTAATTAATGCTAATTATTTATTCAAAAACTAGTTTCTGACTGTTTTGTTCCCGAAAATTGACAAATCAAAAACAGCATGATACAAGAATGGTGAACTTTCGACCCCGGACCCCCTTGAAAAATTTCTGTGTGCACCACTGGTATGACTCATACATCAAATGAAAGAGCAACTGAAACAGTATTGTTTGCTGACATGTGTGTGCATGTGCATGAAATATTTACCCCCTTTCTTGCCGATCAACGCACTAGAAGAAAAATAGCAACTAGTAAACAGAAAGCGTTTTGTGTTCTCCAGTTTGCAAACGCAGAATCTGCTATCACTGTGCAACGAGCATTCCTTATTAAGTTCGGTTGTCAACCTCCAAATGATAATAACATTCTTAAGTGGTATCATCAGTTTGAAACAACTGGCTGTCTTTGTACAGGGAAAAGTATGGGACGACCAAGGCTGTAACTAGTAACCAACAGTAACTGGTTCTGCCTATCTTGATGCTCTACAACTGTGGCTATTTCCTCAATTGGAAGAAATTGAACCAAATAACTTCATTTGGCAGCAAGATGATGCACCGCCTCACTGGCATCTCTCGGGCTCTGTACCCAACCAATGGATTGGCCGCAAAGAGCCTCCCAATAAAGCTTGTATCGCATGACCTCCACATTCACCCGATCTGACGCCAAGTGACTTTTATCTGTGGGGGTTTATAAAGGATTGTGTGTACGTTCCTCCACTACCAGCTGATCTTTCAAACTTAAGACAGGATGGAAGCAGGTGTTGCAAGAGTTTTCTCAGACACAGTGAAAAAAGTTTGGAATGAACTTGCCTATCGACTTGATTTGTGCCACGTGAAGAATGGGGCTCACATTGAATATTTGTAAACTTGTAGGTAAAACTATTTCAGTTATTTTCATTCAATGTATGAATTATAATTGTAACTTATATGTGGTAAATACTATAAAGCATTAAAACTGATATATATTCTTTTAGAAACACCCAGTTGAATGTTATAAATAATTATGTGTTGAGGTTAAAATTTTGTTTAAATCTGTACACACGTTGTATAAACATAATAATTATTGCTGCTATATATTGTATTTCAGTATAAAACTTCAATACATTTTATTTTTAACTTTCTTTCAAAAAGGGCTGCAGATTGGTAATTACTATTGCAGACCTAGTACATTTCTCCAGGGAGCTGGTATCACTTTTTAATGAGGCACCATATAAGTGGATACCAATTGCTACCATGCAGTTTTGATGCACAGTTTCCTCCTCGAAAGGAGGCACCTGAGCTCTGACATTGGGAAATTGTACTGGAAATTTAGTTTTTCCGAGAACACCCAAGCCAAACAGGCACTCTAAGCATCTTAAACATATCACATAATCATATGATGTGGACGCTGTTGATTTTTTGAACCGTGAAAATCCTTCAACTTGGGCTGGGGTCAAACTCATAAACTTGGGCAAACAAGGCCAGTGCCAACTACCCCACCCATCCGGCATAGATTTTATGAATTTTTAGTATTTTCACAAATTTATTGAGTTTTTTTATATTGTTTTTAAATGTGCTTAAAGCTTTTAAAAAGCAAAAGTAAAACGACTCTGAATGAATATGTATAAAAATGTGTTATTTCATGTTTGTGTTTGTATTTATAGCGACTCTGGAAAGAGAGATGGAGATTCGGAATCAGACAGACATGAAAAGAATAGAGGCAGAAATGAGAGCAAAAGCAAAGGTTGATAGAGAAAACCAAGATTTGTATTTAGAGCAGATTCGTCTAAAAGCAGCTGAAAGTCGAGTAACCGTTCTAGAATCGATTAAGTAAGATGAGATTGCTTTATGTATTTGATATAATTATCTGTTATTTGCAATGCTACTTGAGTAGGAAATGATTTCTTTATTTAATATTGAAATTATCTGTTCCAGAACAGCTGGGTCGATTTTAGGTACTGGTTTCAATGCATTTATTAGTGACTGGGGCAAAGTTACAACCAGTGTAAGTGTTTTAATCTTCCTGTTTTTTGAAAACTTATGGAACAATTAAAAATCTCACGCAGCAAATAAGTGCATATCTTTGGATGAAAAATATCTCCTAGATTATATTTTTGCTGGGTTTTTATTTCTTTTACAATTGAGTTTTTTTTTACGCTTCAAAATTATAAAAAGTTTTGTTAACTAAACTTTATATCTATTTTTTTCATTCACAACAAATCAAGTTTTGTAAATCACATTTCTTGTCCTTCGATAACATTATAACTAAAGCATCTATCAGTTATTTATCATAATATTAATAATACTTTTTTTTCCAAATAAGGCTGTAGATAGGTATTTTTACCATTGCAGACCTAGTACATTCTCTGGGAGCTGGTATCACTTTTTAGTGTGGTACCATATAGGTATATACCAATCACCATGATGTAGTTTTGATGTCCAGTTTCCTCCGGAATTTAATTCTGTCAAGAGCTCCCAAGCCAAACAAATACTCTAGGGATCTTAAACATGCTGCACAATAATACACTGCTGGACAATTGCTAAGGACGGATCACAAATTGCTATGTAGCATAACATTAAGCGAGACATGAGGCCTAGTAGGATAAAATATAGTTGCCACACACTGTTCAGACATTAGAATAAAGAATATTTATTGTTCTGGAAAGTACAAAAGCTGTGAAACAACTGAAAGAAAAAAAAATGTTCATTTGATCTGCGTACGGAGAAAGGGAACAATGCATCTAAAAGTCAGCAGGCACCTTAAAGAAAGGTATCAGTACGGGATATGTCCACCGTGGAGTGTGATGATACATTCCACACGTTGTACCATACTTTGCACAACACTATCCAGCAGCTGTTGAGGCAATTTATCCCATTCCTCTGTGAGTGCACGAATGAGGGTGTTCTTGTTTGTCGGAGGATAGTTTCGACCAGCAACTTGCCTCCCCAAAGCATCCCACACATTTTCAATGGGGTTTAGATCTGAAGAACGCGCTGGCCATACGATACGTTGAATACCCTCTGTCTAGACAATCCTGAACACCGAGTGTTCGATGACATGTTGCGTTGTCGTCCATAAAAACAAATTTATCACCGACAGCACCACGGAAAAGACGAACATGCGGAAGTAGAACTTCATCAATGTATCGTTGGCCCGTCATAGTCCCATTCGCAACCACATGTAGGCGTGTGCGGCCATTGATCATGATGCCGGCCCACACCATGATACTGCATGTCGGATATCGGTCCTTTTCCTGGATATTTTCTGGACGATAAGCAGTACCACTCTTGCGCCAGATCAGTTAGGGTCTACAATCCGATGACAGACTGAACCTACTCTCATCTGAGAATAGTACACATGCCCAGTCCTGTTTAGTCCAATTGTGATGCTCACGACACCATTACAAACGGGCAGTAGGGTGCTGTCTAGTCAATGGGACACACACAACAGTTCTGCGTGTGTATAGTTCTCCTCCCCTCAAACGTCTGGCAACAGTTTTTCGGGAGACCTGCTTTCCTGAGGCAGCAAGAAACTGATTTGCCACCTGCTGAGCTGTGGTGCGCCTGTTCCTTTTTGCTGATAGGACGATATATCTGTCTTCTGCAGGCGTCGTACTTCTAACACGACCTCCCCCGTGCCGTCTACTACACATTCGAGTAGTTTTAAATGACTTCCACAGCCGTGAAACAACGCTGTGAGCGATGTCGAACTCCCTGGAAACATCTGTTATTTTTCGATCTTTCCAATAATTCGGCCACGCATAAAATCATCTATGTGATGTCGGGAAGACATGCAAAAAATTTTAAGTTGTCTTTTAAATCTTTCCTGTAAAACTTTGACTTGAAACAAAAACTGTCCATACGCGTCAAAACCTTTAAAGCTCTTATGAACGCTATCACGTGATGAACAGACGTGGAAAAAAAATTGCATACTCTTACTTCTTCTTACTAATAACCCGCACTTATTATAATTTTCCACATTTTGCTTCCTTTCATTTTGTGGTTGCTATGGATGATAGTGTTATCCGTCCTTAGCAATTGTCCAGCAGTATACAACATGGATGCTGTTGTTTTTTGCATTATGAAAATCCACCGACTTGGGCCAAGGTGGAACCCTGGGCATACAAAACCAGAGCATAATAACTATGCCTCCCAGCTGACTTATTAATTAAATATAGACCAAATCTTTTATTATTATCCTGGACCTAAGAATACAAGAAATGCTGGGTTTTTATTTCTTTTACAATTGACAGTTTTTTTTACGCTTCAAAATTATAAAAAGTAAAATTGACAAGTTATGCATTCATTAACTAGATAAAAATTTAAATATATTTACTGACCTGATTTTCTTAGTAGCATATATTCTGGTATTGAATGGTCTTCTATATTGACAAATAAAAATATTTTGATAAACTAATTAACTTATACAATTTTTCAAATATTATATTAAATGCAAACAGTTCTGTTTTAAAATTTTATTTCTTGGTTGAATTTTTTATGCATGACTAGGATTTGTAAAACAATTTTTGTGTAAAGTGAAATTGCATTGATTCTCGCATGCTTTATTTTCTTTGATTAGGTTGCAGGATTGACCATGCTGGCCCTTGGTTATTATTCTGTTAAACGAGGCACAGGTGTTGTAGCCAGGTATGTTGAAGCTCATCTAGGAAAACCCTCTTTAGTACAAGAAACATCTCGACTCACTTTTGCAGAAGCTCTCAAACATCCCATTAAGACAAAGCAAAGATTAACCAGTAAACCCAAAGATGTGTTACAGGGTGTTATTCTCAATGTAAGCTATGATTGTTCTGACTTTAAAAAAATCCCACTTGACAATAATACGTATACTTTAAAAAAAAATCCTGTATATTTCAGAAACATTTCTTTGCCTCATTTTTCTTAATTTTTTTTAACAAAAGAAAATTTTTTAGAAAAACAGTTTTCAAACCTTTATATTAAAAAAGCTGAGTGATAGTGAATCATGCTTCCACACCACATGTCCAGGGTTGAAATCCCAGGCTGGACAAGGTTGACTCAGCCTTTCATCCTTTCAGTGGGTCTGTAAATGATTACTGAGCTTGCTTGGGAACTGAACACTGGAGGTTTTTTACGTCAAACTGACTACTAGACCAAATTACCTGCACATGCATCCCAGCCCTTAAAGTCACGTAAACTGAGATAGGCACAGTAGGCTTTGGCCCTCATGGGCTGTTGTACCACAGTTCAGTTCAGTATATATTCAAAAATTAAATAATTAAAAAAATTTTTTATTTCTGTCATTAAATTTAACCAAACTTTTTTTTTTATATTTTATGTCTTGTGGTATTTTCTTTTGCATATTCAAAAATACCTTCTACATTTACATCAGGAAATTTCATTATATTTTATGATATTGGAAAAAAAATATAAATAAAAAGATTTGCACTTTTCAATTTCTAAAAATTGTTCTGATCAGATATGGCAATCCTGTTTTTTGTGAGTGCTGATTTTTAAATAGGAAATGTTGCATTGGATTTTTATTTAATTTTATTGCGTTAATCTGGCATTTATATCAGTTTTGAATGTTGCATTAAGTATGCAAAAGAAATATAAATCTGTGCTTTTTAACAGGCTTATTTATGCACACTTTTTATCATAGAAAATTCTTATATTCATACTGAACAGTACAAGATCAAATTTTCTGGATACGATTTTCTTTTCAAATTTGGCATGTTGTGATAGAAGATAATAGTTTTATGGAAGTAAAATGTCATAATTTTCTAGGTGTTATTGAGGGGTGTGGTGCCGGTGCAATGTTTAACATACTATGCTATGAACAATCTATCCTCCGATTCTGTTTTACAAGGTTTTTCTTCTTGTGTTTAGTTTTTTTTTAAATTTATGTTATTGGACTATAATATTTTATAACTTTCCATTTAGTTTTTGCAAGTCTATTTATTAGTTTTTGTTTTATAATCAGTTACTCGTGTGACAATTTTTATTTCAAAAATAAAAAAAATTGTATCAGTTGCATGTTTTACTTGAAAATCAGAATTCATCTTTTTTATATAGATGGGTGTTGGATGATAAGCAGCATATATATGTGCAGAATACTAATTAAAATCTCATTTAGTAGAATTTCAATTCAATGCATATGTAACTTGAGGATGCATCTTTGTGCTGTTAAAAAATGCACTTTCAAAAAGAATAGTAATAGTTGAAATTATTTTTTATTAAATTACAGAATTGTTTTTATGATTATGGATCATAAAATAGATTAATGTATTAATACCCAGAAACTTAAAAGAAAATTTTTGATTTTTTCTGGTTATAATTTTTTTTTTTTTTTTTTTGCATTAAATATTGAAAAGTATTTGAAAAGCAACTACAGAAAAGAATTGGAGATTAGATATATTTTAGTTCAGTATATTAGAAGTGCAAATAATTGTAGAACTTATAAAATGTGATATCCTTTAAAGTATTTGAAAAAATGCTCCATTTTTTTAAATTTAATTATTTCTACATATTTTTATCTATTTGACAAGTATGGAAAAAAAAGAATCAGTAGCACGGACATCTGTATCTATATCCTTATGAATGTTTTGTTTTTATTACTTAATAAAACAACATTCCTTGGAAATATTTGTAAATACAAATGCATTGTAAATATATATATTGCTGCCAAACATTGTAATATTAATTTAAAGTTTTATTGTTTTGTATATCTCTCTATGTAATTTTTCTTAATAAATCAACTTTGTTACAGATTGTCAATTTGATTTTAAGTTAATATGTTAAAAAAATGTGTCTGTTTTGTATTAATATATGACAAATTTCTGTTGTATTTGCAAGTATTTTTAAAAATCTGTGATTAGTTTTATTGTATTAAATTTTAAGATGCCCTTTTTTTTGTATTTATGAATCTTTTTGTCATTTGCCTTTTTTCCCAGTGAATACGTTTCATTCCCTCTATCAGTATGAATGAAAACTATTCATTCTAACCTTATTGGATAAAATTCACTTGAAGTAAAAGATATTGTTAAAGCTTTGATATAGTTAGATTTTCTTATGTGTACAAATGGTAAACATGTTGATGGTAAATATTAAGGAGACAGATAAGCTATACAATTAAATCTAGGATATTATGAATATACGTAATATTTCTATTATGAAATTTGGAAATGTTATTTACTAATATATTTTGTTTAAAATTTACTCTTTATTTTTTAGCCTTCTTTAGAAGAAAGATTAAGTAAAATTACAGTAGCTACTAGAAATACTAAAAAAAACAAAGGCATGTATAGAAATCTATTATTGTATGGACCTCCTGGTACTGGGAAAACCCTTTTTGTTAAGGTGAGAGATAATTTATTAAAATTTGTATCAGATACCATTTTATAATCATTCATTCATAGTCTGGCTACTCAATATATTCAGAATTTAAAAACTTGTAAAAAAAATATTGTTTTATTTAATCAATTTGTTTGAAAATTTTGAATTTTCATTGCATAATTCAAGTTAGAACTACTTGGGAATGAACATTTAAAATTACATAAAACTTTTTTGTAGAAAGTATAAATACTTTTCCATGTCCGAGTGGTAATCTTTAGCAAATTTTAACAGACTCTTATTGACTCCGGAGAATGGTTAGCAATTGTTTTTAAAATGTTATCAAGCATATCATTTTCATTTACAGTATTTCTTTTCCTGAAATAGGCTGCTGTCAATCGTAACATTTTTAGTTATTAATTACAGGTTTGTGTTATCCTGAAAGTGCAAAAAAAAAAAATTATTGCTGTAAAGCAGCGGTGTCAAACTCGTGACCCCCAATGGACATTTTTGTTACCCAGTCAATATTTCAACACACTATAATATATAATAAAGTATCAAAATTTCTCCCAAAATAGCTAAGATAGTAGGAAACAAGAGGTGTCATGCGTCAAGACCTAAACATTAAATTTTTCATGCTCTTTTATTTCATCATGAAATCTTTAACCTCTCTTGCGCCAGTGCCTTCCTTTGAAGATTTATGTTCTTTTATTTAAGTTTATGAAAATGTATTATCTATATAAATAAAATTCAAAATAAACTTGCATTTCTTTGAATATTGATTTTTTTTCAAGGCCCCAAGTTAGCCTTTGACACTCTTACTGTAGTGATAAACAGTGAACCTCTTTTCATGTTAAAAGTGATTATAAGCTTCTTATTTATCAATAAAGGTTTTTTTTTAAATATAAAACTTTTAAAATCTTTTTTTAAACTAACTTAAATTTTGTTATGTGTTTTTAATTTTATTTTAATGGGAATACACAAATTTTTGCTTGTTCTATCTGTTATAAATGACTAGAAAATATATCTCTAGATATAATACTGATAAACAAATGTATTTTTTTCAGAGATTAGCACAGCATTGTAGTATGAATTATGCAATAATGAGCGGTGGTGATGTAGTGGCAATGGGCAGAGAAGGGGTTACAGCTATTAATAAAGTATTTGATTGGGCCAATAGTTCAAGACGAGGGTAAGTGTAAATTGTCATTATGATATTTAAATTCTGAAAAATTATAAATGAATTCTTTTTTAGAAATAAACATAATTTTATTTCCTCCCCTAGCTTGCTTTTATTTGTTGATGAAGCAGAAGCATTTTTAAGGAAACGTAGTTCTGTAAGTAATTTGTCACATTAGGTTTAATATTTTTGCTTTTTTAAGTATTATTTAATCTTCAAATTTATTTATTTGTATTTATATCTAAATTTTTCTTCCAGGAAGCGATTGGGGAAAATGTCCGTGCTGCTTTGAATGCCTTTTTGTATAGAACAGGAGACCAATCAGATAGGTAACCAGTCTAAGAAAATAATTTTATGCTTCATAAGTATTGATGTAAGTTGTAAGTTAGTTGAAAATTAACAACAATATATTAAACTCGAATATTTAGTGCACATTTTTGACTTGAACTTCTTATTTTGTTTGTGTAAATGTGAAAAAGTGAATTGAATTTTAAGCTAAATTTTTGTTGATTACTGAGGTCTGGAAAATGGTAAAGAATTTTTTTCTTTCATGCAAGGAAAGAAAACAATGAAGCTCAGAAAGTACTTGGTATACTTTGAGAAAACAATAAATCATGCGAGTTTTAAGTTTATCTATTCAAAGATAATAAATATATATTTTTAAAAGTAAAAAATTATAATGCAGATATTGCATTTTTTTTTATTATTCAAATCATGTATTTGTTATATTTAAATAATTTTCCTTGAAATTAAATGTGAAATTTCAAATCATTATATCATAAAATAAAAATGTATTATCTAAATTTTTTCAATATTTACGACAATTTTTAGATATTTAAAAACATAATTTGAGATGATTTGTGAATAGATTTTGCATGAATTAATTAAGTAATGACTTGTGAAGTGAATGTCCAACAGTTGTATTTTATGCTTTGTTTAATATATTTATTTCTTACTGGATAGTTTGCTATTTTGATATGTTACTTATTTGATATTTGTATTAAAATCACATTAACTTCTTTTTACAGCATTACATTGCTTAGATTTTGCATTTGGTTTTTGTTTTCTGAAACATTGTTTCTTAAAAACTTCTTGTTGCTTTCCTTGAACGATCTGGCTTGTCAGAGCAGCTCCAGAAGGCTGTTGATTACCAAAAAATTCTATAATAATAAGGGGATCAGATGTTAAAGTTCCCCTTAGAAAGTCTGATGCATCTTAGAATAAGATCTGGGGAAGCTGGATGGTCATACCATTTCTTACAAGTGGGGTGGTTTTTTCTGCCACTGTCATGGGAAGGACATTTCAGGTGGCTTTTTGTTAGTCTATCCAGAGCAATTTGGGAGCCACTGTCACATTTGATTGATTTTTTTCCCCACATTTGATCTTTTTTGGGGGAGGGGAGGGGGAGATTTGTCTGTTCTATAAAACATATATTTTAAAACTAAATGTGTGATTATACTTTCTGGGTTTGAAAATTAGTTTTATATGTATATTTTTCCACTTAAGATTCATGTTAGTTTTGGCCAGTAATACACCTGAGCAACTTGACTGGGCCATGAATGATCGTATGGATGAAGTTGTTGAATTCAGACTTCCAGGTTTAGCTGAAAGAGAAAGAATGATTCGACTTTACTTCGATAAATTTGTTCTTCATCCAGCAACTGAGGGCAAAAGGTATATAAATTCTTGTTTTTCTAAATGATAATTATAAATGGCTTTTAATGATGGTTAAATTTTCAACCAATGAGATTTGTTAACATTTTAATTTTCATTTCTCTGCAGACGATTTAAAGTAGATCAGTTTGATTATGGCAAAGTATGCTCTCACATAGCTGAGTTAACTGAAGGTTTATCTGGTAGAGAAATTGTCAAACTTGCTTCAGCATGGCAGGTAAATATATATATTTCACATTTCTTTTTTTCATTAAAAATATTACATATTTTAAAATTTATTTAATATAACACTATTTACTATACTGTTCGAATTAATTGAGACAAATGGTAAAAAAACGATTTTTTTTCTAACACCATAGCTTTTAATCACTACATACCTTAAGTAGACTGAAAAATCTTTATATTAGCTCAAAGTATGTCCTCCTACAGCAGAAATGACCTCTTCAACTCATCTTGGTATTGACTCCACTAGTGCAGCATACATGTACTTATCTTCATTCCGGAACCACACTTGTATAGCACCTTTTTATTTTGTTCTGTTGTCGTGCGACTC
This sequence comes from Trichonephila clavipes, assembly GCA_019973935.1. Lineage (NCBI taxonomy): Eukaryota > Metazoa > Arthropoda > Arachnida > Araneae > Nephilidae > Trichonephila > Trichonephila clavipes. The sequence continues at coordinate 365,532 of BMAU01021306.1, forward strand.
ATCTTAGCTAAACAATTCTTGTGAATATGTCATAAATTCTCAATAGGATTTAGGTCTAGTGAGTTACCTGGCCAATTAAATACTTTTATTTTATTTTACTGCATAAAAGTCTGGGCCAATATCGAATTGTGACAAGCCAAATCATGTTGAAATGTTCCGTCAAATGTTTCCATGGATGGAACAATTCTACTGCATAATTCACCAGGACTTTAAAAGGAACTAAGTTTCCAGTGTCGTTTGTTAAAAAAAACAAACCCAAAACATCTGCTTTAAAAGGATATTTTACAGTCTGTTGGATATGATTTGGCAGCAGAGTTTCAACTTCACTTTGTCTAACTACATTGATTTTTATCCCTGCACAAATAAATTCATTCCATCACTGAAAATAACCTTTTTCTTGTCGTTAACAGTACAGGATCAGCAGTTTTGGTCTATGCTAAACGTTTTTTCATCAATTCCTGATTTAGAAATGTCTTTTTCCTCAGTCTTGATGCTTTACAGCTAACTTCCAGAACTCTTTTCTGTACTCACTTTAACACCATAATCCAATAAATTCCTTCGAAGATCTGTGTGTGTCTTGCTTTCATTTATTTTTCTATTTCTTATTAAAATTTTATGGAGTAAATTTCTTGGAGTAATTTTCGGTTTGAGCCCACATTTTCTTTTTCTTTTTGGAGACGATTATCAGGAATCTTAAAATGTTTTTAAAATTCTTGAAACACTTGATTTGCCCCCATCAACGACCCTAGCTATATCTCTCGCAATCAAAGAAGTGTGTTCATTAAAAACGATTATTTTAGAATGGTTCCTTGGAGTAATATCCATCTCTGAACAAGCAAAAGTAACATGTGTTACTTGGAATGCAAAATTAAACCACCAGCTACCACACTGAAAGGCTCACAACTGAACTACTAATGTATTAAAACCAATTACACGAGTAAACTATAGTCATAGTCAATCAGTCACATTACTTCTGGGCAGATAAAACCTGTTTGTGGTGGTTCAGGACGTAACTGGTAATCACATACCTACACAGACAAGAAAAAAATGTTTGTCCCAATTAATTTCAACAGTATAGTATATACTTAAGTTCATTGAATGTATAAAGAATAATTGGTTGATTTGTCGAATCCGGCACTTATCGGGCCAAGTGTTTTCTCGCCAAATCGATAAATGCGCCAAATCTGGTAACCCTTCTGAATTCGTTTTTCAGTGGAGGAAAAGTCGCTTTTTTGGCGAAATGCGGCGCGTGCGCAGTACATGTTTTTAATTTTAACAGTTTTAACGAAGTTAGCGCATTCGTAATTGTTTTTTTTTATTTTAACAGTTTAATTCTCCAACGGTTTTCTCGCGCATGAGCAGAAAGCTTTTTTTTTCTTCAAAAATCCGTTACACAGCAAACGGTTATTTCTTTTGCTCGGTTGGGTCAGCTGTTCGGCCGTTTTCTTCAATTTGGGAATTACTTTTACAGGTAATTTTTTTTTTCTTTCTTTCTCCTCATAAATTACAACAGATTACCATGATGTCCAGCGATGTGCTGTTAGAATTAATTTAAATGAATGCATGCAGAAGTATGATGAGTATTCTGAAAGGTTTTTTGCCTTGTTGCCTGTGTTTGGAAAGAAAGCGGTTTTAGAATGGTGTATGAAAGGTTTGATTGCGTCTTCATATGTTTGCCCGAAATGTGGGAAACCTATGGAATTGAGAGAAAGAACAGGCAAAAGTGTGAATGATGGTTTTGAATGGATGTGTAGAAATCAGTCTAGTGTGAAAGAGGAGAATCATTATGTTTCTCGGAGTGTAAGGAAAGGGTCTTGGTTTCAACTGAGCAACATGGATATGTGTACGTTTTGTTAGTGATGCGTAAATGGTTCGGAAGGTGCCCTCAGAAATATGCGGTCGCAGACTTGGGTGTTGGTTCACACACGGCTGTCGATTGGTATAATTTCTGTAGGGAAGTATGCATACATGTTTTAATTAGAGATAGTTGCAAGATTGGAGGAGTGGATGCGATTGTTGAGGTGGATGAGAGTAAATTTGGGAAAATGAAATATGGTAAAGGAAGACCCGTGAATGGAAAATGGGTGTTTGGAGGTACTGAAAGGAATTCGAACAAATGTTTTTTCAGAGTGGTTCCATGTCGAACGAAAGAATGTTTGCTTGCTGTCATTAAAGAATGGGTGTTGCCTGGTACCACAATCATTTCGGACTGTTGGGCTTCCTACAATTGCTTGAAAGATGAAGGTTTTCAGCATTTGAAGGTAAACCACAGTCTGCGTTTGTGTGTCCGGTAACAGGTGCGCATACTAACAGCATTGAGGGCTCGTGGAGTGGAATCAAACGTTTCCTTGGAAATACGACTCATCGCACCGAGGACATGTTTGATTCATATCTGCATGAGTTTATGTGGCGAAGGAAAAATTCCCATTCCGTTGAAAACGAAGTCTTCAAAACGTTCTTAGCGGATGTGGCGAGTGTTTTTCCTCCTTTGCAACAGGACGTCCCGCCGGAGCACGAAATAATTCAGCAAGATGCTCAGCCGGGGACATCCTCTTCATAAACGTCGTTATTTACGGTAAGTCAATACATTTTCATTTTTAAATGCCTCATTTTTGTAGCGATTTTCAGTTTCTAAACATTAAAATGCTGTTTTTTAATGATTTTCCTTCCGAAATCTTGAATTTCGCGCTCCGGCGTTGCGTGTTGTGGTAGGGTTGCAACTCCAAAACACAACACGCCAAATTGGCGATTTTTCAAAATTTGGCGGAGAAGTGCCGGATTCGACAATTTCACCGAATAATTTCTTCATTAATATTTTTTAAGATTAATGATAAGATTCCAAAGTGGAGTGTGAAGAAAGTGAGGACCACAAAATATCCTAGTTTTCCCTAATAGACCATGAAAAGAAGAAAAAAAAAGGGCTTTTGATTTTTAGAATTATTTTAAAAGATAATTATATATTACCCCCCACCTCCAGTTTTTTCTCCTTTAATTCTTTCTATTGCATCTATTAGGGCTCTGAAAAGCTTTCTAGAATGCTACTTTTCAAATCAAGCTTTACAGTTATGATTTTAAGAAATAATTCTGTTTTCAAATTCTGTTTTCATGTTAATTTGAGATAATATTTTAACCAAGCATTAACAAATGATCTAATCATATTTGAGGGTATTTTTTAAATTATAATTATACACTTAAGCAATTATGAGCTGATTTGTGTGGTATGTGGTTCCATTTATCTTTTAAAATTGGAAATAAATAAATAAATTAATCTTATCTTTAATTTGTATGATTAGCAGTAAATCCTTCCTTGACTAGCTGTTTTTTTTGGGTAATCATCATATCTCATCTCAAATCGGTTACTCGGATCTTTTTTGGAAGGAAAATGTAGTCCTTTATTCTTCAAAAAAAAAAAAGGAAATTTGTGTTATCTAATTTTTTTTAAAGCTTAAAATTTATTAATATTTGCAAGCCCAAATTGAGAGATTATTTTTGCTTTTCAGTTTTCTGCTTATGCATCTGATGATGGTGTCTTAACCCATGACATGATTATGGTAGAAGTTAGGAATTCTATAAAACAGCATGAACATAAAGCCAGCTGGCAGACTATAGAAGAAGCTAAGAAACAAATTTTGGAAGCTTCCAGACCTAGGGCAATACCACTGGATTCTACACCTAGTTAATGCAAACTTTTGACTTTAGTTGAATTAAATTCATGAACATTGTATAAAATAGTCATATTCATGGAACAGCAACTAACTCAACTTCTTATAGAAGTTGGCATGATATATCTTGATCAAAAATGAAATTTGTGTGTTCCTGACACACAATATAGAAGAGCATAACACACAATAAAGCCATCTGCAAATATTTTTTATAGATATAGAGAAGTCAAACAGTTTATCTGAACATGTTCTTGTGATCTTGTATTCATTACCAAAAAAATTTAAAACTTTTCATTTTATAACTTTTTATTTTGTTATATAATTATTTAAATCTCAAAGACATTATGCTCCTTGTTTTCAGTTTTTTAAAATCCTAATATATGTTTTTCAATTCATCAAGACAATTTTTTCATTCATGAGTAGTTTTATATATTTTATAAGAATAGAAGGAATATATTTGAAATCAGATGTTGCAATTATACTTTTTTTAGAGTAATTGTTAAATAAAAGTCATTTGAAAGTTTTGTTTAAATACACCTTTTGCCTGTTTTCTTATATTTATTTATGTATATAACTTTTAATGTTAAATGATAATTAAATGTTTTAGTTTCATGACTTAAGGATACACAGTATGATTCAATTGACAAAAATCAGTAAAAAAATCAAATATTATTTTTTTTAACCTAAATTACTTTTTATGTGCTTTTCTACAAACTCGCAGAGATGTGATAACTTTTATGTTTGTTTTTATTCACATCCCAATGTTACAAATGTAAACTTTAACCTGACTCAGAAAGATAAAATAATTAGTTTGTCTTCATTTAAATGCTAAGGATTTTTTTCACTTGCTGCTAATAGTACGTGGAACAAAAGTTGGTATGCATTTTACAATTAAAGCATTATTTTTTAAAAAATAATTGAATTTACACATTTTTTAAGGAATTTTCAAATAGCATTTTACAAATACCAATCATATGTTATTGCAAAACCCATACCAACTTTTGTTATACATAGTTTGACATACTTGTAAATCAAATTTTGTCGGAGGAGTAGCATTTCAAAAGTTTCGAGTTTTTTACTTAAATTAAATGGTTAGCTTTTTATGAAATTTTGAGCACAAAAAAAGAGGGTGTGGCTGTGTCATGGACACGGTACTTAATGGGTAATATTTTTTATATAAAATATTATTTCTGTACTTCATCATGTTTGAAAACTAAGTAGTCTGGGTTTCCTGTTTATGATGGCAACTATTTTCTTTCAACGGGTTCAGGAAAGAAATCAAGTAAACAAATAATTACTGTGTTAACATAACTTTATTAATTATAGGTCTATGATATGAAAAGGATGACAAAAATGGCATACAGGATACATTGATATTTCTGGTAAACATTGTTGAAAAAGCTTCATGAGCATGATGCCAGGCAAAGTACGGTTTTGGGAGGCATTAACATTAAAGTTAAATAACTGGTGTAGTAAGATCAGGATCGTAATCGGGTATAATTTTCGCAATGTATTTGGAATATTATAATATCGAACGTACAATTTCTGCTAATGCTGTGCCGGAATCTATGTACACACACTCGAGTATGAATTTGAAGACGTTATTGACATTTTTACGTTTACTAGACAGACATCACCAGCCTTTACGTCTTTCATTCCCAAATGTCAATGTTAAGTTTATTACAATCAGTGAAGCTATTTATGTTGCGATATATGGAGACTCCACTGGCTTTGTGACTTGATGATGTAATTGCAATTTGTCTGTGCTTAGCAGTATTATTAGATGATCTTAGATCAAAACCAGGCACACTCACTAGCATGGAATCTGCCATCCAAGTCTTGCTGATTGCTAAATTTTACCTTATAAGCAGAACCTCAAACTCTGGTGCACTTCTTTCGCACTGTAGATGCTTGATCGGATCATCGCCAATGGCGTTGGCTGCCACACAGCTGGTTATTGTGCTAGCATGAAATGAATCCCAGTGTACTGTAATCTTGTAATGCTTACACATTGATTGACCAAGTAAGAATTGTAGTCAAGCTTTTACCTCTAACTTTATAACCATGCCACTCAGATATGTAGATTTATGTATCATGTTCTTCTTTATGTTGACAGTGAATGCCTGATCATCGTCCAATTCACGTGATAGCTGCTGCACCATTGTGTCCACAGACACATTAATGGTATCGCAACTAACGTATCTGCATGAATGACAGTCGTGGTGATACTAGACGTGCACTAATCTGATATGATACGTACAACCCATGTTGCTTAGGTGGATACACATCAGTTCGAACATGACAATGTGGGAACTTTGTCCGAGTCCTGCGAGTTTTTACACATAGCGCACAGTTTAAAGTCAGCCACTAGCTCTTCAGTGAAAGTATTATTAAGCAGATGCAGGTGTTTTTCTTTTGAAGGTTTCAATAAGTGCAGAAACCATAGACCATCACACACATTATACTTATGTCTGAATGGATTGTTGACAAACGTCATAGTGAAACATACACTAGCTGCTGTCCAATGTTATTTCATAAATAACCATCGTACACAATCGATGCCTACACAGCCCAGTGTCTATATAGGAGCGATTTCATCTGCCCCAGCTGCATATGTACTGGCACTGTCGTTGATTTGCTCAGTGCTCCTGGCATTGCATGGCTCACTCATATGGTGTTTTATTGGTACCATTCAATTGCTCTTGAGACGCCCTTTCCTACGGTATATGATTTTTGTGTTTGGACTTGGCTTTTTGACACGTATAGGCCAACATTATATATTTTTGGTAATACTTTTTTATTTTAACACCTAATTATACTCATCGTCACTATTTAACCCACAATCAATAGATTTTGATGAGAGCTGTGTGTCGATTGAAACAAAAACCAATGTTATAGCTTCTCCAAGTCAAAATTTATACTAAATGAAAATCCAGATACGCAGCAAAATTACCTCAAACTAGTGGTGCTCCCTTCATATGAGGCGAGTCACAGTCCTTACTTAGCATAATAATTTCCTTGATCCCTTAGCTATCCAGTGGTGTAATTGAGTTTTGGATAGAGATGATAGTTATGTAACTGCAACACCAAACTGTATCCCCTGATTTCATTATTTTTAATTGCCTCCCTATGGAAGCAATTTTAAAGACGTATTCTCATCGAAACTGTTTTACATCATACACACAGAGGCAACCAAAACATTTTGCATAAATCGTACCATGTCCCCTTAAAGGGGATTAATTTATAAAAAAAATAAAATTGCGGGATAGTTTACTTCTCACTATGAAATTAGCCTAAATTTCAACTTGTACTCAAGGTATTTTTCAAACCTTTGTCTGAAATCCAAAGATATAGTATAGAATAGTATCCAGATAAATAGATTCTGGATACTATTTTAAAAACATTTATGCAAAAAGTAAACTTCCCAGTTTTTTGACCTAATATGAATTCAAGAATTATTTTGTTATATAAATAAACTACAAATTAATCTAGAGCAGTGATCTTCAAACTGTTTTCCACGAGTCACAATAAAAAAAACGAGAAGAAATAAATTTGTATGTGTGAATTCGGGTTCTCTATAAAGTTTGTATAGTTACAAGTATCTAAAGCTCATCCTATTGATTAAAACTGAAAATTTTATTTGTATATAATAACTTTATTTTGCAACAATTTTTAAACTTTCATTATAATAAAAGAATATTAAAACATTTTATCTTTATACTTCCTACTAGAATATGAATATTCTATTGTTTACAATATCAGGTTCCATGAGATGATTTTATACTCGTTAGTTAGCACAATGTCTTGCAAAACTGATTAGTTTTCTAATAGAAAATGTACATTTTTTTCATTTGTGGAAAAAAGACCTATAATGAAGGGGAGGAAACAACATATAAATAGATTTGCTGTTAAAATCCAAATTTAAGCTCAAACAGCTTCTAAATTCATGCAAAATACACGGGATTTCTCATACAGCTATAAACATTAATACCCTTCAGAACATTATGTTTCAGTGAAATATATTTCTCAACTTAAGTGGCAACAAAACCAAAATTCAGAATATATAATGAGATAGCATTTCATTTCAGTAGATCTAGACTTTGTATGAAAAACGCAAGCAAACATATCCCAGTTACTAAATATAATGCATAGATAGGTTACACTTCGATCACAAATTAATATTAATGAGCAAGTTATATTAAAAATACTAGATAAGAATTTAATATAATAAATGCAATACTTTTTTTAATTGCCTTTATATAAAGTACATATAACATGTTGATCTACTTGAAATATTTTGAGATGTGAGGTATGGGGTTCCACAGAAACACTTTCAAGTTCCACGAGTTAAAAAAGTTTGAAGATCATTAATCTAGAGTAAGAGTCTTCAAAGTTCTTCAAAAAATTATAAATGTGATTTCACGTTCTTTAGGAAGTTTGTATAATTACATGTATCTAAAGCTCATCCTAGTTATTAAAACGTTCTTTTTAACATTGTGAATATTCTGCTTACCATCCTGGGTTCCAAGAAATAATTTTTTCTTATTAATACAATGGATTGCAGAACTTAATATGTTTTTATTGAAAAATACACCTTTTTTCATTTGTGGAGAAAGGCATGTATGATAAAGGAGAGGGAACGACAAATCAACAGATCCAATGGTAAAATCTGAATTTCAGGAAGAACATTCCTAAATTTTAGGCTGCAAAATACACAGGATTTATCACAGCCATAAACATTTTAATGCCCCTCACATTCAGAACAATGCACATTCAAGTAAAATATTTCTCAATGTGAGTGGATACAAATCTACACTATTAAAATTCGTAGGTAAACAAATGTATATATGCGTCCCTATCTTCTCACGAACCGCACGACGCAGAAACTCGCCGAATTTACCAAAGGTTTGGGAATGATCTAAGGAATCCGTTTTGACCATTTATATTCCGATTAGTTAGAAAGATAACTAAAAACCTTAAAACACAATGTCATTTTTCAAGTTCAACTTTTTTTTCCAGACGTTTTTAAAACGTGATCTAATTTTTTTCATGAGACTCAGACAAAAAATAATTGCAGATTCGGAAAGACCATTTACTTCACCACACGAAACGGTAAAATTTATTTTACAAAATAATTATACATTCTATTTTTTACGATTTTTTAAAAATGAGTCAAAATCGATACGTTTTTGTGAGTATGATTTCTAAATCGTTCCGCTTGCATTTTCTTTCGCGCTAATGAAAAAAATATTCTACACTAAAAAAGTTCATGCTTTTCTCTTATAGAATCAGTAATTTAAAAAATTAAATGTCAAAAACTTTTTTTTTCTTTACGATTTTTCAAAAAATACTCAATTATATTTAAATACTTAGTAACTTCTTCATTTATAAGAATAATCTCACGAAACTTTTCCCGTGTGTAGAACGATATACGTTAACTGTACAAAAATTGATAAAATATCTTAAGAATTAGTTTTTTTTTTTAAAAAAAATTTTGTTTTTCGTTTGATACCGTTTTTACGAGATTCCGTTAAAACAATACTTTATTTAAATTTTTTATTTTAAAATTACCGTTGTTTGTTATCGATGGATGCGGGAAATTTGGAAACTTCAACATAAAAATTAACTACTCAAAAAGCGAAAACGATAAAAAACATTCACAAGAGTTTTAGTGCTTTGCGCATGCGCGCGGGGGGAGGACTCCAAATCTTCGCGTTAGTGACATTGCTGTTTAGAACTAAGTCGAGTGGAAGGAGGGGGTTGTTTTCAGAGACGAAGACTTTGGGAATTTCCTTGTGTTATGCTCGCCTTAGTTATTTATAGAATGATTTCATTCATTACCGATAATTGTTTTAAAGTGCAGGCTTTTTACCCTTTTATTCAAATATATTTTTAATCTAAGATTAAAAAACAACGCAATAAAGAAATTAATAGTCTTTTCAATAAACACACAACGGGGAGAACTTTTGTATAACAGTGGAATAAAAAAACCTTAAAAATTCTTTTTTTTACAAAACAACGAAACTTTGCATATAAATAAATTTATTTAAAAATCAATATATAATAAAATTAATACGTATCTTTCTTTTGATTTAATTATTTTACAATTTTTTAAAAAATATTTTATAAGTCTTTATCAACAAACGAGATTTTTTTTTTATTTTACAGCCATTTTTTAAGCAAACGGTATGTCACAAGAACAATGAAAATTTTTATTTCAAAACCTAAGAAGGAAATTATTATGTAACGATTGATTGAGTAAATGAAAATACCAAACTCCTTTTATTATTTTAAGCTCTAAGAAAATAATTATTGTTAAAATAATGAATATGTTTTGTATAATATACTTTTTTCGTCAGATAAATGTTTAAATGATTTTCTAAACACAGTGAAATGAAAAACAAAAATTATTATAAAGTATTAAAATATTTTTATCAGACAATATTCTTTTTTTTTAATGTTATTTTTTGTGAATGTAAACATATATATATAGGCTTTTCTCTCTCTATTTTTTTTTACACTTCATATGTTTATTCAAACGATCTGAAAAAAAAATCATTTCAATAGCTTTCTGTAAGATTTTTTAATTCATCATTTATAAATATTGGGGGAGGGGGAATAGCTCTGCACTCAAAAAAGCCACTGTAACGCCGGGCTATAGAGATACAAAAGAAACGTGTCTGACAATAAGATGTGGAAGAAATTTCGAAAAAGGGAATTGTTATGACGTTAATATAGAAATAATACATACACAACAGGAGATGCTGACAGCTAGAAGAAAAGGGGAATTTCCATGACAACATGTTATACATTCAAAAATGTTCATGCAACGCAGGGGTAAATGAAGGAAAAAGAATCCTGTATGACAGTGAAAAGTCGAAAAATTTCAAAAAAGGGAATTTTAATGACATTATACCAATCACTCACATCGTACACGTACACACGCACACAAAAGTGCTGGCGTCATGACGGAAATTAAGTTGTACACTCGGTAAAAGCCCGTGTAATGCCGGGCTAAGCAGAGGGGAAGAAACAAAAAAGTCAAAGTAATTTCGAAAAAGAATAATGGAAGAATAATGGATTTTGTGAAGGAAAGGGAAAATTTATAAAAATAGAGAAAGGCCGTGCAACGCTGGGCCATGCAGCTAGTGTATATATATAAAAAATGCGTCATCAGATTTTGACAGTGTAAAAAATGCAAGCACATATCCCAAGTATAATGCATGATGGGCAAGTGACATTTAGATTACAAATTATATTAAAATTGTGTGTGTCTTCCATAAAGTACTTAAAAAAAGAATATACCTCAGCACTTTATAATCATGGAATTGCCCCCCCCCCAACACCTTTTAGTTTTAAGGATTCCATAAGTTGAAAACCTCTGATCTAGTCCTTTCTGCAAATATTTCAGGAAGCCAGTGGATTCTAATGAAACATCGAGAAAGGTCTAAATACAACTGACTTCTGAAACAAAGAATTAAATAATGAGATAATTCTGTTACAGAAGTTAATATTTATATTAATAGGCATCAGGATTCCATTGAGTCTTCCTATTATGGTTCATCATATGTTGAGAAGTATCAGATCAGGGGTATGGTTTCCCTCACCTATGATTCACAAAATAATCAAGTCTGTTCATCTCCTTCATATTGATTATTGTGCAGAATTTATTAAGTATCAAAGATCTATTATTTTTTGACTACAACTTCTATAAAATATATCATTCTTTTCAAAGTGTAGTATCGCCAAGATATTTCATTTTTTTATACAAAAAGCTTTGAAATCGTTATGCAAAAAATAGATATGGAAAGTGTACTTTTGGCTTTCGATGATGCAAATTTTTTTATTGTTTCATTTTAATAAATACTAAGCCTTGGTACAATATTTAACCTACAATCTCTTGTGATTGAAATTTAAGCTTTGGATGATTTTTTTAAACTTTCAAATTTTGTTTGGTTCAAAATATTTTTCTTCCCATGGAAAAAAAAACAAACAAATATTCTCCAAGCACATAATTCTTATTGATATATGCAAGGTCATTTTTTAAAAATTTTAATGATCAATTATCTCAACCTTAAATTAAACATAATTTTCCATCTGATTTCAGAAGTGAAAATCTGCCTCTATTGCATTTAACAATTATTTACTTAATGTATTTATAATTTAGGACAACAGTTATTTCAGAAGTGAAAATCTGCCTCTATTGCATTTAACAATTATTTACTTAATGTATTTATAATTTAGGACAACAGTTATTTCAGAAATTTCAAATTACAGTCAAACCTCTATAGTGCAAACTTTTTACAGTTTTCGTTGTAAAATAACATCCCAGAAGCAAAGTGCATTTTCTATATAACAAACTTTTTCTTCCTATTCTTGAATTACTTCTGGAGATTCTTTTAACACATTTATGGTCTTGTACTGGTTTTATTAGGAGCAATAGAATTGTGGCTGTTTCCTCAGAGTGCAACCTTTAACCTCCATTGTCCAGTTCACTGGAAGCATCTACGATATCCACTTTCACCCTCTGTGAAGTTGTCTTGTGTCCTCCGTTCATTGGTAGTGTTGATCAATTGTACTGATAACTTTGTCCCTTGTAGTTCGAAAATGTCAAAACGTAAGTGCTTGAGCATTAAAGAAAACAAATTAATTCTTCAGGAAGTGGATAAAGGCGTAAAAAAAAAGGAATATTGTTTAAAATTTGGTACTTCTCCAAACAGCTTATTAATTATTACAAAATAATTGAGATAAGCTACAAAATTATGATTCATCAAATTCTTGTTCATAACATTTAAGAACATATGTCGATGAAGCAGTTTTGAAGTGGATACACACAATGCGAGATAAAAATGTTCCGATCACTAGACCTTTCGTAATAGAGAAAGCTCTTCGATTTGCAAAGACATTGGGATATGACCAATTTCCGGGTAGCAATGGATGGCCAGAAAATTTAAGAAAAGACACAGAATTGTAGGGAAAGTATTACATGGGAAAAGAAAAGACATCTAATGATACTAAAAATTGGGTAACAGTGACACAGAGTAAAAGACTATAAACCAAAAAACATCTTTAATGCAGATGAGACGGCTTTGTTTTTCAATGATTGCCTCAAAAAACATTAACATTTAAAAACAAAAAATGCTTTGGAGTAAAACATAGTAGAGCAAATATGACTGGATATCAGAAATTAAAACCACTAGTTATAGGAAGCAAAACAAGATTTTTCAAAGGTGCTAAATCTTTGGAAGTTGGTTATGACTTAACAAGAAATCTTAGATGACATCAAAAATTTCTGAAAATTGGATTCAAAGGTTGGTCAAACTTATGGTTAAAGAGCTTCCCAAAATTGTTCTCCTTTTAGATAATTCCCCAGTCATCCAAAGGAAATCAATCAAAAATTGAAAAACAATAGTTTTTTTACTTGTTACCAAACACTGCAGCCAAGGGGTGGTAAAAAATGTTCAAGTATACTATTGTAAGAGGATACTGTGAAAAGTTAACACTGCTCTTGAAAACAATATGGTAAAGTGTTTCAGAAATTTCAAAAGCATGGAACTATGATATTACAGATCGTACCATTTATAACAGTTTTGCCATACCTGGATCCTTTGTCAGCAGGGAGAGTTCGGCAAGAACAAAGACAATATTTGCTTAAAAGAAATTTAAAAAATATGGGTACAGCTAAAAGAAAAACAAATTACGGATGATGTGCTGCTTGAAAATTTTCTTACCCTTCATTCTGAAGCTGAAACATCTGGATCACTAATTGAATTGGATATTTTGAACAAGGTGAAAAATAACAATACAGAAATGGATTGCAATGAAGATGAAAATGATGACAAATTCATTTGAAACAACTCAATGCGGATTAGTGTGAAAAAAAATACGCCTGAAGGGATTTTAGGTGCATGGCAAAGATGTGAGTCATATTATAAAACAAAGCAGTTTTTCAAACAAAATCAAGATTTTATGAGTAATTAAATTTAAGGATGCATGTGATAATATTTAGAATTTCTAATTAAAAAAAATGTATGCTTTAAATTAGAAAATGTCCTTTAAAATTCACTAATTTTAGTATAAAACTTTCTTAATGTTGGAAATACAATGTATTCCTTGGCATTCTTTTTTTCCTTGCAGTTTCTCTCTTTTTTTGATGGGTAATATATATAAAATAAATAGATATTAATTGACAAAAAGGTGTGAATAATGACTTTTTATTGATTTAAAATTTGTTTCACATGGTTTATAAAATATATTGAAAGATGAACCTCTATTGAACAATTTTTCCGTAAAACAAACTTTTTTTCGAGATTTAGCGACCTCATTAAATGGAGATCCGACAGTATTTTTAATTTATGTGTAGGAAGACTGTTATTCATTTTGCATATGAATATTATGCTGTAAATAATATTTTCAATGAATATATTTCTGTAATGCATTTAAATAAAGAAAAAAATGTCATTGCAAATCGAGATTACAAAGTTATTCTCTTTCCAGCTAGCTATCTTTGATCTCCTTTAAGAACTCAAAGTTAATGTAAACAAGTTGCTATTTCCGAAAAATCTAGCAGAAATGATTTTACACTAAAACTGAATGATAAACTTGAAACAGTGATCACATATTTTTTTTATTTGAATTAAATGATTTTTTTTCCTCAATCAAATAATACACTACAGTGTATATTTACACTTTACACAATTGCAACATTTAACATATTACACATTGTATACACATGATTATGTTATATGAATAAATTTTACACACACTTAGGCAGTACAAACTAGAAAATCATGATGGCGATGTATAGGTCTGTCTCTCTTCTCAGACAAATCTCTATAAAATTTTATGATTTTTGTTGAGATCCTAAAAATAAATCTCGCACAAGTCTTTCATAGCACTTGTTTTGTACATAATTAAGAAAAAATAAATAAATACAAGCTTATATACAATAACATTAAAAAAGAATAATATATACTATATACATTTTATAACTTCTGACATCAATTCATAATTAATCACAAATAAGGTAATATATTACAGAATTCAAACTGTTTTAATAAAATCGAACAAGATAATTCAAATAAATTATTTGCTTAAATTAGAAATACACATTTAAAATAAAAAAAGCATTAAAATTCTTCAGAAGTGAAAATTATCCTAAAACAATATAATGTACTAAAACTTTATTCTCTTGATATACTGTATATTCCATTCATTTTTATTTTTCTACTAACACTTGGTATACCCTAGTTTTCTTTTTACAAAAATTATATACATAATATATCTTTCTAAAAGAATACTTTCACAACTGCATGAAAATAATACTAAAACTAAAGACGCTACGATGGTTCTCTTATACTGAAAAAAATCAATACGGTTCCACGACATAGAAAATGATTGACACTAGAAATGTTACATTTTCAAAAAGGAGAATGGAAATTGCTAAGCTGCCATTCAATTCTAAAACTCTCATGTGGGAATTAATCACATCAGCAACAGCTGAAGCACTTTAGAAAATCAAATGCATTCTATCTCAACAGTTTTTTTTATAAGCTATTGTGACAATAGAAAAATGGAGACATACAATTTAGACAATGGAGTGACTTACTAGCCACTAGTAAATGGATTGCTGTAACAATGAGAAATATATATATTTTATATATAATTTATAAACACTTTTTTCACCATGTTCTTTCTTAGGATATGGTTCATAGAGAAAGCACAATTGCAATTGAGGAAAATAAAAAAAATATGCTATGAAACAAAATAGTTTTCTGTTATATATATTCACTATAAATATTCTAATTGTCTTTATTACAAGGCTATGGACCCTTCTTGCTGAGTTTTCAGTAAATTATAGCAGCCTTGACAGACCCGGACAGGATTTGGAATTCGAAGTCTGTTGATTTCAGACTCAAATCGACTGCATCTGTTGACAGTAAAAGAAAATTATCAGATCATCCTTACTCTATTTCATAGAAAATATTACACCAAAGAGGATTCTTGAAATTTGACTTCATGATTACTTTGTGAACATGTTCTAAAAGTGACAAGTTTTAGAGATTACATGTTGGATAATATGCACAGTTCTATGTAGTGAAATAAAATTTAAAAGAAATTCAGCTGAATATTGAATTTTGGGTCTTTGTGAAATTAAATTGTAAATTTTATTACCTAAATTTATTTAATAAAATTTATTTATAAAATTCCTCATCATATTTTTTTGACAGAGAAAGAAAATAAACGATGCATGTAGTTGCCCATTCATTACAGTAGTTAGGATACTGACTGCTGTGCTATTGGACCTGGATTCAAATCCTAGAGAAGGCATGGATATTTGTAAATGTAATGTGCCTGTGAACACTCTAAATAGTCATCAAGTTGCAAGTCCTCTTGTGAGGTTAGCGGAAGGGGAAGAGAGGTGGGAGGCTCCTGACCATCTTCAGGGTGTTTTACCTCAAAATTGGGGTGGAACTGAGCCAAATCGCATCATCACCTGTATGGTGCTCAAAGCTACAGCTAATGACAGGCATAAAACTAGCCTCTTGCCATGATAAATTTCCTGGGTCTTGATCTGATGTTATTGTTGATCAGGTGGGATAAGTAAAATAACGATAGAATGCAAGTATATAATTGGTAATTATGAGTCTAGTCAACAAGATTTCTATTACATTTTAAAGAGCCATTATTTGTTAAGATTACCAGCAACTTGGTATATCACAAGGCATTCTGGGGATTTCTTTCTTTTCATTATTACTACTTTCCATCTTTTGTAAAAATACTGTATTTACTCGAATCTAAGTTGCACTATTTTTTCAGTGTTAATGCTACTGAAAATTGGGTGCGTTTTAGAAGCAAAGGCAAAACATTTGTTGGATACAGAAAATTTTCTACCCCTTTCAAAAGGAAAAATGTAACCATCCACTCTGGCCACTTACATCAATGACTCATCCCATTCCATAGTTTATCTTCTGTATTTAGCCTATCCTAAACATTGTCTAGACGTATTTTGGAAATTTCTTTGTATAAACTTTTTTTAATTCCCTAAGCATCAAGAATATCCGTAATAGCATCAATACGAGTTCACTATGATTATCATGGATACATTTAAAGGTGATTTGACAGACTTTCAGAACAAGAAACTGAGAAGAAACCATTGCGATTTGGTGATACTCCCAGGCAGTATGACCAGCCAGCTTCAGCCACTTGATGTAAGCATTAATAAGCCATTTAAGGATGTAAAGAGAGTATGAAAACTGGTTACATTTGCAAAACCACCCTTTAACTGCTTCTACAAAAATCAAGAAGGTAAGTGCTTCAAATAATTGCAGAATTGATATCTGTTACCAGGAAGAAAGTTTCCAATGAGACTATAATACGAGTATATTCTTTTAAAAAAATAATGCATAACCAACACATTGGATGGTATTTAGCCAAGTGGGAAACTGGCACTAGTTTCGAAGTCAGTTGTGACCATGGGAGTGATAAATCATTTTTGGAAAATGATATTTATTGATAGGTTCATGTATGAATTTGAAAGTTTTTAATACTGGTAAAATAAATAAATTATTTTTTAATTATTTCTCATTAAAATTTAATAAATTTCTTAGTATTGGATATTGATGACCCTTTTACACAATTCTTTATTTTTTATAAAAACATGTAGAGAATTGGAGGAACTGCTTAGCATTGATGTCGGCTTAGATTCGAGTAAATGCAGTATGTTACATAATGTACTTTAGCTTGTTTGTGTGTCATTAAAACTACAAAATAATTTTTCTTAAAATTATGTCATGGGAACAGTTTAAATAGTTTTTTTTAAAAAAATGCCTGATAAGATATTGTTTTAGTTCATTTCAACTACTAATTCAAAAAATTTGTATTTACAAACAATTATTGGATTTGTAATGATATTCAGCCTGAATTGAATGAAGTTTCACACTGAATTTTTAAATAAATATAAAACAACACATTAATGTATTTCCAATTTAAAAAAGATTTAAAATAAAAATTTAATTATTCAACAATGTAATTTACTTCCTCACCACCTTCTGTATAAATTGTTAACCAGAACTTTGACGAACATCATTAAAATTACTAGGAATTAAAACATGGTGAATTTACATCAGAGAATAACTGCATAAAATATATAATTTTTTTTTTTACAAAAACATAAGAAAATTGATGTTAATAAGTCATTTTTTAAAAATCTAGCCTTTATAAAATCACACAAACTGTTTTGAGGTACTTACTAGAATTACTAATTCTAATTCAAAGTTCTTCTAGACATGGTGAAGAAATTTAAAGGAGGAATTGCATCAAGTATTGTTTCTCCCATTTTACCATGGTAATATTCTAATAAAACATTAATTAAATAAAATACTATATTCGAGAACAGGAAGGGGGGATGAGTAAATAGCAGTCCACAAACATAGTCAGAAAACCAAATAGACAGAAAATGTTCTCTCTCTATGGGTCAACACGTACATTTGTAAGCAAAATTTTTCTTCAACAAGAGTAAAGATAGATGCAAATAGGCTGATATGAGAATTTCAGCAATCAATCTCAAAAGAATTGTACAAAAGTGTGATAAAGAACATTCATCTCATTAAACTGATTCTAAAATTAAATATGCTTGAAACTATAGATGATATAAAATTAGCACCATAAATAAATTGAATAAAACTGCCACTATTGGATTTTATTTTATTTGATTTTTATGGAACAATTTATACTTTTTCTGAGATGCAAAGTTAACTAATGAATGCAATCATCTTAAAAAGGCACAGTACTCCCACAATGCGACCTTTGAGCCCAAAACAATTGCCCACCCCTGTTCTAGAAAGTTAATTCACCAATAGCATAAATTAAAATATGTTTAATTTAACATTTCCATTACCTTGAACAGAAGAGTTGTCCACAATTCCGGCAGTGATGTCTGCGTTCAGAGAAAGAGAAACGAACCCTGCACACAGTGCAACTATCACCTCCCCCTTCATCTCTGACCCAGTGGTCAGCAATCCCACGTCCAGGCTTGTCTGTCACACTCCAACTGAACACACGACCTCTTGCATCACCTACATACACTGTCTTGTGATCTCTAAATGAGAAAATATTAAAAAATGGAATTTTAATACAAAAAGATTTTCCCAATTTAATTTTGCACCACAATGTGCTTATCATTTTTTTATAGAAATTTTCCAATAATATACTCTTATTGAAGAGCACCTCTAAATTATGTTTTTTTTTATTTTAATTACCATGCCTAAGGGTCCTTTTTTTATGACATCTAGATATTTTTTGTTAGATTTTAAAAATAGATTAATTTTTATACTCATGAGCTTTTTGTACACTACTTTTTGTAAAAAATGCAACACCATGATGGAATCATCAGAATTAAATGAACTTTGCAGAAAATATCAATTATAGGATGTTATGTAAAATGGTAACGTTTCAGAGCCACAGTGCATGTGTGGCGTGCGCATCACCCTCTGAACTGATGCTGAAAGCATATAAATAGAGGGCTGTAGCAGGATCTTGAAAATAGTTAATGATTATTTGTTAGTGACGAAGGTTTAGTGAGACCTAAGTATGTGTCAACAACGAAATAAGGAGAAATTCCAACAACTTGCGGAGTTTGAACGGGGAGGACTATCGACCTTCAAGAAGGAGGATTTTCCTATCCCGCAATAGGAGCTCGTGTGCAGTGGAACAGTTCCACAGTGATGCAAGTTTGGAAGCAGTGGACCGACGAGTACCGAACAACTCAAAAAACTGGCAGTGGACGACAGAAGGAGACATCAGCGCTTGATGATCGACACCTGCTCTGCATGGCTGTGAATGACTGTAGAGCTTCCTCGAGACAGTTGGCAGCAAGTTGGTCTACTGCTACAGGTGTACTAATGTCAGCTTTGTCAATTCATCAACATCTGCTGCAGCATGGATTGCATGCAAGGGTGCCTTTATACAGGATCCCCCTCATGGCAAACCATCAACGGTTGCGTCTGCAATGGGCTCATGAGCACAGAGCCTGGCAAGCAGATGGGCATCAAGTTGTCTTTTCAGATGAACCACGCTTCAATTTGAGGGACTATGATGGCCGCATTTGTGTTAGACACTATACCGGTGAACACTGCCCTCCACAGTGCGTTATCGAATGACATAGTGGCCTAACACCCGAAGTTATGGCTTGGGGTGTGATTTCGTATCATGGATGATCCAATCTGCTACAAATTGTGGGTAATCTCAATAGCAACAGTTATGTCATGAAGTGCTACAGCCCGAAGTCGTTCCCTTCCTTTAAGGCATCCCTGGAGCTATCTTTCAGCAGGATAATGCATGCCCCCATGTTGCAAAGATTGTTTCAAGACTTCTGTTCAGCCCAACACATGCAACTTCTTCCTTGGCCTGCTTATTCGCCAGATATATCACCTAATGAGCACATGTGGGATTTGGTTGGTCGGCCTTTTGCTCATGGTCTGGGTCCAGCAGCTTCAAAAGACGAACTTTTGTTACGCATACAAGCAATATGAAATTCTCTTCCACAAACAGACATTCAAAATCTGTTTGACTACATATCATGTCGTATAGCAGCACTTATTGCAGTGTGTGGTGGCACCAAATACTGATTTTGGACACTTAATATTGTTTTTTTGCTTTGAAAATTTCATCATTTATTTGTACTAATACAAGTTGTTTGTGCATTAAATTTCATTTAATTCTGATGATTCCTTCATGGTGTTGCCTTTTTTACAAACAGCAGTTTAAAAAATATATTAGTTTTCACATACACAAACTTAAAAATTAAATTTTCTAAAATTTAATAGAAAAACCTTGAAGGTTTGGAGCATACTTTTGAGGTTTGATAAAAATGGTTTAAAAATAAATTTGTTTTAAATCTTAATTATAAACTTTCTTCGTGAATTAAGTGATTTTTAGTTATATGTGTATTTTTACAGATTTTACAGAAAAATTATTTCAGAATTTGATTTGTTACTTATGGCTTTGTTCTTAGAGCAGAGATTTTCCAAACGATATACAATAAAATAGCATTTTTAAAAAATTAATTTTAAGTTTACTTTAACTAAAAAAATAATAAAGATAAGGGAATTAGATTATCAAAACCTTAGAAAGGTCAATTTTTATATAATGAACATAGCATTTAATGAGTATCAGTCTTAGACAAAAAAATCCTACATTGCAGTGATATATAGATAAAGAAAATGAAAAAATTAACTTTAAATAAATCAATTATTCATCTACTAAATATCAAATATATTAAACTTTCAAACATACTATTACAAATACTTTCCAGAAAGATGGCATGATTTTCATGAATTATTAATTTATCTATTATTATTCTTGCAAAAACAAAACATTTTGCCAATACTATGTTATTTTGAACAATAAAATTAAATACATAATCAGTAAGCCATTGATAATTTTACTATATTGTTATGTAGATTAGGCTTCACAAGGATTTTATGCCTTTAGTCTCAAAGTGCAAAACATATTTTGAAAAGTGATGAGAATTTATTATGGAAAAACTATCCTAAGAAATATAGGATACAGCAGAAAAATTTGCAAAATAAATCCCAGAAAACCCTCACACCTTCAACAGTGCACCACACACACCTATCAGTGCCTAAAAGAACACAAATATGCAATGAATAAGATTATTTGCAAGCACTTGCTCTATGGTAACAAATAATTGCTGGTTGACTCTTCAACGGTCGAAACCATACTAACTCATTTTCAGCGGGCAGCTCCTATTTGTAGTCATCATGGGTCTTTCTCGAAAGATCCACTTACACCATACATCATGATATTAATAGATTCCTCTGGTAATTTTCAGAAACATCCATATGGTCACTAAAATTTGATGTCAACATTTCGCCAAGTTACCATTCAATCACCATCATAATGCAAGGAATGGCATTGCTTGCGAATATTACAATTTAACATAAAATAAATACAACAGAAAGTTACATTAACATATTATACATCCACATATATATGATTTACACTATTTTAAGCATTCATTACATGAATTTCGTAACAAGATTTTGGAAAACTGATTAATATTACAAGTATAACTTTATACTTAACACTAATTGTCCAATCCTATTATTTAAAAAGTTTTCAATTAAAAAAAAATAATAAATTACATTTTTTTAAAGAGAAGAGGAAAAACCATTTTGAAAATTTGACTGTCGGCCACAATTTATGTTGCTAATTACAACCTAATTAAACACCTTTAATATTCATTATCTTTTAATATTGTCTTTAATATGTTTCTTTAAATAATATATACATAATTAAAATAATTTTTTACACAAATGGTAAATGAAAATTAATAAAGAAAAGCACGACTTTGTATTGGTAAAAGTATACTAACCTCGACACTGCCAAGGCTGTGACAGCAGCGGGTTCAGTATTATCAGATCGATCAAAAGCGGTATGCATTGTCAGTTTACTTCGAAACACCAATTGACAATGCCATTTGAAACCTATAAAGTTCAAAATTAAGAATTAACATACATTTTGCTAGTACATAAAGTTTCATGAGTGCTACAGGATCTGATATCTCTGGTTTGGAGGATATGCTTCAGCGGGCTTTGCACATTCTTTACATTTGGTCTTATGATAACAATATGTTCATTAATACTGATAAAACCACCTTCCAATTGTTTCATCTCAGTACTAAACATCATGACACATCCAACTTCATTATGATAAAAAGTTCTATCTCGGACATTTGACACTGTCTATTTGGGCATTCATTTAGACCCTAAATTAACATGGAAAAACATATAGATTCATCTGTTGACAGAGGTTATTCAAGATCTAAGCTGCTGAAGCGTTTGGCTGGTGTCACTAGGGCTCAACTCAAGATGTTATACGTACAGCTTATAAGTTTTATGTCTGACCTGTTGTTGAATATGGAAATGAGTTTTTAATAACACTGCCTCTGATTCTGTTAGAAATAGGCTTAATCTGCCACAGCTGTATAGCTGGGAGGATAATGTTTATTAAAGGCTGTAATATTAGCTCCTGATGAAGGCTGCATTGAAACGAGCTGGAAAAGTGCCGGTGGAACAGATGCTGATAAGGCTACTGGAAATGCCAGGATGCAGATGCTGGTGAAGCTATTTGAATTGGAGAGACTTTTGGAGTTAGATCATGTCTCTGCGTTGTTGTCGCGCTCTCTTGCTTCTCACGATTTCAGAGTCTCTTTTTGAGGTGAAATACGTCCCGCCCACGAAAGTGACACGTGATGTATAGTCACTTCTGTTTGGACGTATTTGGAGAAACCATTCTTCAATTGGTCCAAGTCCCCTTCACGTGGTGTACTTTGAAACCGGCGGTTGGCGTGGGAACCGTGTCGGCTAGATCAAGTGAGGTAAGAGGTTGATTTCCCTTAGGATATCAGCACCGGGGTGTCCACCCTGTGATACTTTCACACGAAAAACTACATTACTGCTGAAACGTCACTCGTTCCCGATGGGAAATGAGTCTTTGGTGGGGTACCGCCGCAAATCTTTTCCAAAACAGCATGTTGCGTTTAATCACTGGTGGGGCCAAATCAACCCCTATAGCTGCAATGGAACTCCAGACATATTTAGAACCTTTGAGTGAAAGAAGCCAAAGAAGTGCCCTAAACATGGTTGAAAAGATCTCGAGTAGAAGAAACAATCTTCTAAACTATTATAGACCCACAAATGGGAGATTAAAAACTCATAAGTCATTCCTTTCAACTGTTCATGATCTTTATGACACTTTTGATATTCCTACACCCAACCGCCAAATTTTCCCACAGGAATTTAACCCTATTATGTGCCATGTGACATTGGACAGCCACCTGGATCTTGTTTAGAATGTTGGTAAACTATTTTCTATACAAAGTGTTACTCTTGCTACTATACATTGCAGATATCCTCTTGACAAATGGTTCCATGTATACACACATGGAACCATTTGTCCATGGTTCAACAGAAGATGCTATTAAAAATGCTGGAGCCTTTTCAAGTGCTTTTAGTTATCCAGTTGGAAAGTATTGCAATAATTTTGATGGTGAGGTAGCAGCAATATCATTTGCGATCGATAAATTGGAAAGCTGCTCTGAACGCAATATTCTGTTTTTTATCGATTCTCAAGCTGCCATTTTGTCTCTAAAAGACTCAAGATATAATGAAAATGCACTAGTTCATTCTTGTAAAATGAAGTTAATTGAACTTGAGAAGTCTAGAAAAAGCATTGCCCTCCAGTGGATTCCAAGCCATTGTAACATTTCTGGAAATGAGAAAGCAGATAGGCTTGCTAAAGCAGGATCTCTCATGTCCCAATCTAACTACCCCTCCTTTGCCTCTGCATAACAACAAACTCATTTACAGTAAACTGAAAAGCAATAGAGTCTCCCAGTATCCTGATGCAGTTGCAGGTAAAAGGTGGAACATCTTGCTTAACAAAAGTGGCAGAATCCCCAGTTCTCTGCCTTGATCTGTTGGGGTTGCATGCTTTTGTTTACTTACTGGACATAACTATTTGTAGAGGCATTTACATCACGTTGGAGTAAAGTATTCTGTTTGTTGCCCTTTGTGCCACCAGGGTGAAATAGATGGTGACCACCTCAGACACTGCCCTATTGTTTTGAAGTTTTTTGTAGACAAATCATCATCATTTTATTGGGCTGCTTGTCGACTAATGGCAGAGATGCCAAAGATTGGCGTAGGATTAAAAAAAAACTGTATAAAACTTAACTTCTAGACACAGTGAAACTAAAAAATATTTCACAGGAAATTTATTAAGGATGAAGGAATTAAAAAAATACATGAAATAATTTGAAATAAAGGTCAGTGTGGAGTTCTATTTGATTTGATTATAATTTATGTTACAATGTGAAGCAACATGAAACCAGTGTCAACAACAACCAGTGTCAAGTGATGAGGATCACTCTTAAGTCGGCATCCTCCTCTACAGAGAAAGTCTTTAATGGCACTGGGTTTCAAATACCTAATTCGACAATGCTAGCCATGAGTTCGCCATCATGACAATTCAGCTATTGCGGTTATAAGTGGAGTAATAAGTGGGTTATTTAAAATTAATTTTTCTTCACTTTTTCTTAACCCTCTAAGTGGATACCTTCCTCCTGAAAAGTTATTCCGAAAGCGTTAACTCTTATTTTGAAGTTCGCTTTAAAAATGCAACAGACTTCTTTCCTTTCCCCCTTTTAGAACTTGGGAGGTCGAACGGGGACAATTTTATGACCTAGTTCGGTTCCTTTGTCAAGTAAGAACGAAGAGATCAATCGTTTACAGTTAGCTGTTAAGTTGCCTTGGGCAATCTTGTATGAAAGCTGTAGTGGAATTCGTTGTTTCTTTCTCCTATATGTTCAGTCACAGTAAAATTAAAACAAAATGAAGGGTAAAAAAAAAAGGGGGGAAATGAAATAAATAGTATGTTAGAAGTTGAAAAATAATTATATTTTCTTCAAACAAAATTTATTTTTCTGTCATTTTTTAAAAATTAAAAAAATATACATATATTTTTTTGGTATTGCGATTTGAACAAGAAAAAAGCATCCTATATTCATTTTTGAATATGAGAGTAAGAAAACGCACTCACTTTCCTGTTTTTTAAAAAAGTAATGAGGTAAAAAGAGCAAAGGCCCTATCTCATTTTTTAAACAATAACACAATAAATGGTGCATACGGTAATATACATATGATGATTATATTTATGAAATAAAACCGATCTTTCTCTATTCACTTATATTTTTAATTTAAAATAGCATAAAAAAGGATTTCAATACTTTTAATTAAAATCATATAAAAGATATTTTTATATGTTAACTGAATATTTTTCGGAAAAAATTTAAATTTTCCTTCCTAGTGTTCTCCTTTTCGAACTTCTTGTATTAAATAAAAATTCCATTTCTACATCGGCATTTGTGATGGACATAACACACATTCAGTCAATAATTTTTAATTTTAATGGGGGATATACTTCTTCAAATGCGCATGACAGTACTTCTAACCATTTTCTAATTAGTTAAATTTCTTATCTTTCATTACAAGGAAAAATGTCACACATCGATAACTACATTTTCACACAATTCAGTCATTACAAATTCTATTGTGAGAAAAGTTTTCCCTAATTAATTTTGTCTTTCAAAACAGTACACTTAAAACAATTTTGTTCAGTGAAGTTAACCGACAGTTCCACAATCTATTCATACCAAATTTTTTAAAAACAAATTTAACACTTGGAAATGTATCCTGTATTAAATTTTTCAGTATACACAAATATTTCCTGCTGTAGGGAAGATATAGTATCAGATGTGGTGTGCGGTTGTGAAAGAATGTTTTCATACGTGTAGACTATTTTTGAAAATTTAAAGATCACTGAAGCTGATCATATAACTGCAAATGAGCCTTATTTTAATGTGTGCTGGTATCAAAGTAAAACACTTTACAATAGTAAACAGCCTATGGGTTTATACTCAATATCAAACTATTCGCAAAATGGTTTACAACTTCTATTCAAATTGTAAAGAAACTGAAATATATCTTACTGCAGTCAAAAGTATTCATAATATGTATAAGTATCCTACTCCTCCACTTATTTCAGTACATTTTAAAAACTGTAGCTGAATGCAATTTTTTATATTTATAAACGAGGCATAAAAGCTCACACAGTCGTAAAAATGTCCTTATCATTTTTAAATATACTATTATAAAACGTATATGGATTGTAAGATCAGTTGTAAAATTCTAAAAGCTTTTAGAGGAGCTAAAAACATGTAATTTTGGATTGATCAAATTTTTAATATAATACACAAATATACATGTTATTAAGCAAATACATTTGAAAAATCAAACTTCCTTCTGAAATAAATGTAATTGAAGGAAAAATGTTTAATTGCAAATGAGTGGAAATACATGTTTATCTAAGGGGTATCCCCAAAGTGAGGTAATCCTCAAACTTAAAGACTCAAACTCAGTGGCACAACAATCCATGAGGGCCAGGAACTACTGTGCCCATCATAATACACATGACCATTGGACGCTGAGGCGCATGAACAGATGTCCCGATTTGGTGGTCTGTCTGATAAGAGACCTTCAGTGTTTAAGACCCGAAACAAGCTTGGTACTCATTTATCGACCCAATGTAGCGGGGATGAAAGGCAGAGTCGACCTTGCGCAGCCCGTTAATAGAACCCCAGACCTGTGGTGTGGAAGCACTATACACTACCACTTGATCCTATTCGGTGAAAAATAAAATTTAATGTTAGAATCTTATATAAAATCCTAATGAATGAGGGAGTCCAAACTTTTTTTCTTCATGTAAACTGTTTAGACGGAAATGGTTAATTATGAACATTTCACAAGTTGCATAAATTAAAATTAACCATTATAGTTTACATAAATTTTTAAGGGTGCAAAAGGTGTATTTCGGCTGCACGAATAAATTTTTAAAGGAATACGGTTACGAAAAAGTAGTACAAATCTAGTCTCAAAGTAGGGTTGGTTACCTTACATACTGTCAAACACAACAATGTATTGGAAGCCAATTCCACAATTCGTTGTTATAAAAATGTATGGAAAATTACAAGATTTATTTTTGCATTTGTAATTTATATATATATAATTTTTCCTAGGAACTTTAAAAGCTAGAGCGGCATCCATCAAAACCGCGGTTCTCTCTCTGTTTTTCCAGATCGCCCCTGACTAAGCCAGCTCTGCCATAGTAAGTGAAAATGCCGGATTTTGTTTGTCAAGATCATTTTATAGCAGACTGCATTTTTCATGTATTTTAGATTGTCGTTTTATATTTTCTACATCAATATTTTAATGTCTGAATTTAAAATTACATAAAATTCTTGAGATTCGCATCAATGACCATGATAATTTTTATTAGTATATGAATGTGTCATCAAACGATTACATGACTAATATTAACATATTATTTTAACCATTTAATTAATATTAAGTATAACATAACGCACACAAATTTTCTGAACTTTAAAATAAATATTTCGAAAACTACTTCAGATATACTCAAAATTTTTCATTCCTACGCTTTAGCGCTTTTCAGTTTTGCTTCTATGTAAGAATTTATTGTAATTGTATATTCATCAATTTTTTTAGTATATTTTTTGCTCTTAGCATGCAGTCTTCAACTGAATTGTATGAAATCTTCGAAATATATTTAAAGATACCAAAGAAGCTATGTAATAAAATTTGAAATTTTTATTATACTCAAACAATTGCTAAAACTTATGGTAAATAATTTTTAACTGCGCGATGCATTTTTTTTTCGAAATTTCAAATGGAATTTCTAACATAAAATTTCTAGCTTTATATGGTCGAGATTTCAAAAAATATCCAGATTTTAATTACTTATTCAGTTAGCCCTTAAAAAAGATAAATGTTGAGGTATTTTGTATAAATAGATATTTTTGAACAATAATTCGAATGTTTTTGAATAGCTCGAATTTAAAATTGATTTTTATGTTTATTTATATGCATAAATGTCTACTGTAAATGTTTCCGTATATTTTTGATTAACATTTATTCAAACGTTCAAGTTATAAAAAAAATGTGTGAAAATCTTCATTCGTGTTGTCTTTGATGTAAACTAAAGTTGAAGCACTTAAAATTCAAATATAATTCGGTGTATTTTAACAATATATAACTAGGCACTGTACTTAAACTTCCCTGAACACTTGGGGGCTTTGAAATCTAAAAAAAAAAAAAAACTAATAAATCTTAATTAGTTGTTTTTTTCGTTATTATTTTTATCAAAGTGTAAGAAAATGTTTCAAATGATTTGATGAAGTTTAAATTTATTCATTTTTAGTGGTTGGAAAATTGAAAAGGTTTCAAATTTTAAAGAGTTTGGTGTTTTATTAATTTTTTCGGTATCTTATAATAAAATAATCATGTTTCAAAAACTGAAAGCTTTGATTAAAATAAGAAAAATGAAGCAAAAGAATATACTCAAAAAAAGATAATTTGTCTAACTATATAAAATAGCAGATTGCACTGACACGCCCCAACTTGTTACAGTTTCAAATTAATATGAAACCAAAAGGGAATTGTAACATATTTTACTTATGCGTTGCGACTTTTGAAAATTTTAAAATACAATGTAACAAATAAACACTTCCTGGGGTCTAAAGAAATTTCCCCTCGATTTTTTACGATTGCCCCAGGGTCAAAACACAGGTTTTTTTGTGAGCCATAAAACTTTTTATTAGTGTCCTGCTGTGTTGCTTTCACAGTCCCCAATTATCTTTCAAGATGTTAAACCTTTAAAAGGGGGAAAGGATTTCAGAAAAGTGCGGCTAATCCGCTTTTGAAAACGTTACTTGAAGGCAGAAAAATCCGTGCAGTGCATTTTCGAAGCATCTTTACACTGACGGAATTTTCTGTGCTATCCGCTTAGAGGGTTAATACAACTTCCGTTTCAGATTTTTGCTCAAAAGCAAACAATAACATAAATGCTGCTGTCTCTTAAAAAAATGTTTAAAGTTAGGGTGAAAAAAACAGGATCAAATTAAAATTAACACATTCTAGAGACCACAAAATTTACATTTCTAATGGGGCTGCAGATAGGTATTTTAGTATTGCAAACCAAGAACATTCCCTGGGAAGCTGGTATCTGTTTTTAGTGTGACACTATATACATAAAATACCAATTACAACAGGTAGATTTTATGCCCAGTTTCCTCCCCTGACGGAGGCACCTCAGTTCTGATAATGCGAAAAATCACATAGGTATTTAATTTTGCTGAGAGCACCCAAGCCAAACAAAGCACTCAAGGGATCTTAAGCATACAATAATCAAGTGAAGTGGACACTGTCAATTTTCTGCATCATGAAAATCCACCAATTTTAGATGGGGTCAAGTGAGTGAGTGAATAATGCTGCATGGTTCAGCTACACAAGGGCTTTAGGCGATGGACCTTGTAATTTTGAGCCATGGTTAAGTGATGAGGACGACACCCGAGTTGGTAACCCCCTCTCCTAACTACCACACCACATTAACAGGAGGATGTTCCAGCTCTCGACAGATTAAACATGCATCGCTCCCCTACACGCAGGTCTTTAGTGATACTGGGCTCAAACTTGTGACACGCCAGACATGATCTGATACCTTGACCACTAGGCTACTGCGGCCATTTGGCTGAGGTCGAACCCGCAACCTTGGGTGTACAAGGCCAGCGACAAACTAACTTTGCCATACAGCCATCATATATACCACAAAATAATGAATATTAAAATAAATACTTCAGTGCTATCAATACAAACAGTAAATATATATATATATATATATATGTTCAATAAATGCAACTCAATATACTTCAACTTTAAATAAATTGAAAAAATACACATAGACATGTAAACATATATTTGTTGAAAATAAAAAGCTTTGAATAGTTAAAAATTTAATTATAGTTTATATCTTTAATTATTAATCCCTTATGAGTAGGTCTTGATAAATTTGTTTTATAATAGGGTGGAGGATCTAAGTTTACATAAAGATTAAAGAATCTTTGATAAATAGAAAAATAAAACATTTTTCACAATAAATATTTACATAGGAATTTCGAGTCTTTTTGCATTTTTATCACAATGGATGTATGTTATTTATTACTAATAAATCCTTATAAATAGAGTAAGGATCATGTTTGTGATATAGTGAGAGTTCTTCAGGCAAATTTTTAACATATAATTATATCAAATATCTTTCTTCAGAGCAACTATAAAGATTTATCGTTGTTCATATATTAGTTTTCTTTCAAATTTGAATAAAATTTCTTGACTTTGTTCCTTGCTCTTAAGCTTTCTTAAAGGCCTAATAATGATTCAAAATGCTTTGTTTCCTTCACTCCTTTTTGCTTATAAATTGAAAAGAATGAAATAGTAATTGCCAATGGCTTACAATATCAACAAATAACAAATATTAAACACATTAGAATATGTAACATAACATAACTAACACAAAAACTTTTCACATTTGAGTATTTCATGTAGATACAGTATTTATCAAGATTATATATTTATTTCTTACCCAGAAATACAATGACATAGATTTCGAAGCTCTTTAGGTTAATCTGATATATTTAATCCTTCCTTTGCTAAATATTTAAGAGCCTGAACAAAATTCAAAACACATTTTTTGATAGAAAAATTTCAATTTCCAAAAAATTTACAATGTTGTAATTCATACATCTAAGCATTATACTGTATTTTTAAAATAATAAAACATTTCATAAATAAAAAATTTTCCCTTTAGCACGTAGAGTAAAAAACTCATTTAGCATTATGGTATAGGTCAATTGATAGCCTGTTTATCACCAAAGCATTTCAGTGAACTATTTGGCAATGGACCTCGTAATTTCAGCCTCAATCATTTGACAAAGGGGGGATACTTGCTCCAAGCTTCCACACTATATCACACACATGTCAGGATGTAGAGCCTCAGCAGATATAACACACTCAAACTTATGAAAGTTGAAGATTTGAAGTTAAAAAGAATGAAACATTCTAAAAATAATTTTCACAGGCTAACTCTTTCACTCATTCAAATGTCAATAATTTTATGTAATAAATTCCTGATATTCCACTCTTTTTGATGAATCATTATAAATTATTAGTAGCTTTAATAATTATTTATTTGTTTTACCCTTATAACTAAAATGAAAAGAAAAATTACGAATTAAATAAAAGAAAGCTTATATTACAATCATACCATCCTTGAGAATTTTTTTCTTTTTCTTGAGCTTCAATCCAGAGCCATCCTGGGTCCTTTCTCCATTCAAACCTTCATTCTCAGAAACAATGACAAATGAATCCGTCAAAGATGTATCTGACTTACTGAGCCTCATTTTACTGCTACCAATTTCTGAAACTTCTTCGCTCTTTACAGTTGACTCTGGTCCAACAGTGCTGCACCTTTGGAAAGTACCTTGTGGCTCTGGTGGACACTCAAAATTATCAGAGTGCACAAGTTTTTTGCTTTTAGTGGTTTCTTTAGTACCAGACTCAATTTCAGTACTGTGAAAACCAGAGACTGTTTTGGAATGTTGTATTTGACTTGTTGGAATAAGACTATTTTTTGGAATTTCTTTGGAATCATTTTCAGATTTCCTTGCCTGAGCTTCTTGTTCTTTAAGATCTTCTTCCAAATCTTCGAATTCTTCTTCATCTGAAGAAAAATAATACAAGAAAAAATAAATGTTTATAAATCGTGGAAGAGAAAAAAAAATCTGAAACACTTAATGTTACGCAGAACTTAATACTTGTACATTAAACCCATAAAACAAAAGTAAAACTGTCTGAAGAAGAATTTTCAAGCAATAATATAATTAATACAAAATGTGTTTCATAGAAGAAAAAAGATTATGAAGACCTATGAAACAAAATAAGTAAATGAGATAAAAACCTACAAATAATTATTTTTGATCTAACTGATATAAGCTGAATAGATATGCAATGAAAGACTGGAATATACCAGTTATAAAATATTACAAAATAAATATTTACCGTCTTTTTCCTCCTCTGATAGCGAGCTACCTGATGCACTTTTGGTAAACCTAGATTTATCAGTAGCGCACAGGGTACTACGCTGCATGAGTTCACCAATGTCTTTGGAACCAGCCAAACTCATTCGACGAACAATTTCGGCAGCTTTAGTTTCTACTACAGTTTCTTCTTTCTCAGGAGTTTGAGCTATTGACTGTTTTTTATTGGAAGAAGAATCCTTCAGATCTTCCACCATTGATAAGTTGGTGTCTTCAGGTATCTGGACATAGTCCGCAGACCACATCTATAAAAATAATATTCATTAAAAATACCACAGTTTGAAACTAACTATTATGGTTATTTGTTTTCAGAGTGAATATAAATTTCATTCATCAGACTAAATATGATAATTATAGCTGAATATCAAAATTTTATGTTAGAGGCAAAATAGAAAAATTCTAGTCTATACAAATGGATGACAACTTTTAATTAATCTATAAGCCATTTTTTCATTCTTTGTTTTATTTATTTTACTCACAATCTATTATTTTCTCATTGAAATATATTCCGTCAACAATATTTTTGGTTATATACAAGGGGTGACCCAAAAATAAACAGAATTTATTATTATTTTTTTTTATTTACATTTTTATTGAACTCTACAGTAGTCCCCTTCAAAATATTGTCCATATGCATTGATGTACTTGTCCCAATACTTTTGCTACTGCTCAGAACCCTGGAATTTAAGAGGCAGGATACAGTTTAAAGCTGTTCAGGTGTTTCCTTTGACTTCATCCACATCATTCAATCATTTCCCTTTTAGACCTCTTTAATATGTGGAAGCAAAAAAAAAAAAGGCATGATGGAGTCAGATTGAGCAAGTAATAAGGAGGAGGCACAAACACTGTGTTTTTGTTTACCAACATGTGTCAAACACATCAAAGCTATGTAGACTGGATTTTCTCAGAAACTTTGTCAATAGTCTGTTGATGATCTTCATTGATTTCACATTTGATTTTGGCAACGTTTTCATCATTTCTTGCCATTGAAGGATATTTTGAGTATAGCATGTTATCAATTGATATGTTACTGGACTTGAATGGGAAAACCATTCATAGACCTATGATTTTAAGAAAGCATCACCATTAAAGGTTAGTCGAAGCATTCCAACCATCTCGGCTGCTATTTTCCCAACAGAAAGCAAAATTTCACACTCACTCTTTGTTCTTTGAAATCAGCCATCTCACTCATTGCCAAAGGGTTGAAACAGGAATGCACAACAAAGCACCACAAGCAATCCATTTTTCTCAGACCAGTTCACTAACAATTGCAAGAGACCCCCAACTAACACCATCTCATAACTACAAAGCATGCACACACAACAGTTGATTCTGGTTACTTTTTGGTACCTCCTCATATAAAAAGAGTAGTATCGATTGAAAAGAAAAGTAAAATACAGTTGTACATAAAAAATCTATGACAATTAATGAGTTATTTCAATTTGGTTTTTGTAATGATATTAAAATTCAAGAACATATACTGAACCTTTCAAAATATTTCTCTGAATTAATTCATTACACTACTAAATTGGAAGCTTTTTTTGTCATAAAAGAGAGGTGGTAAAAGGAAGGGGATTTACTCAAATTGTACGATAAGTATTAAAAATGAAACATATTTTAAGGATTACTCATAATTATGACAATAATTGATAAATTGTATATTAGCTTCATATTAAAATTTGTTTTATACATGGAGCATGGTAAAATTTTAACAAAAAAATCAATCTACTAAATGCAATTCAAAATCTAGCCAATATACACAAAAATAAAATGCACACATACACGAACTACACCATCACTAGAACCAGTCATCACCACATTCTGATTGTCCCACTCATTCAGGAAGGAAAAGGCCACACATAGAATCTGTTGCGTCCTGTCCGCTCTACCGGTGGCAGTGTTGACCGAAGCAATCTCGTCACCATTGATAGACCACAAGAACAAGTGGGTCCCAGCACATGTTGCTATGTCACCCTGAAACACATCAAGAATTACATAAAGTACCTGCTTATAGACAGAAAAGCGTTTCATTATCAGTGATAAATGAGTAATTGCTACAAATGACTTTTGCAAAATCCCTTGGAATATGGAGGGAAAAAAATGCCATTCAAATATATATATAAATTTAATTTTTTAAAGACTGATGTTTCAAAACCTGCTACTTTTTTAAAAAAAATTATAATCGCACTGATAAATATGTCTTCATTTTGGAACCGCAAGTTGCCTGAAGTTAAAATTAGCATTGTTAAAAAGATATGCAATAAAAATCATGATCAGTTATTGGAATATATTCTAAATGTAACTATCTAGAAAATCATACTTAAGACATTAATAAAAACAATTCAAAGCACAGGAAGTTAAAAAGTAAATATTAGGAAGAAAACTAATAAAAAATAAACGGAACATAAAGAAAAGATATTATGAATTTTTTTTTCAAATTATTAGACTACAATGTTAGTCTTGTTGTTAAAGGTAAACAAAGAATTATTAAATAAATAACTAATATATTGAATACAGGATTATATATTTAATGTATGAAATTTTACTTTTCTAACATTGAGAATTCAATTTTATGCATAAACTTCATGAATATTTTGGAAAATTTATCCTGTTTTTATAAATATAATTTGTTTTAAGCACATAAATTATTAATAAAAACTAATTGCAAAAAAAAAGGATATGTAAATCCAACAAGAATGAGCCAAAAAGACTGAAATATTTTTTTAAAAGACAAATGTTTTCAACGAACCGTAACTTCATTTATTGCAACAGCAGCAACAGGGGCAGGGTGACCGAGCAACTGACGTACGAAAACTAAACGGCTGAGATCCCACAAAATGCAGGTTCTATCTCGAGATCCACTGACAATTAAGTTATACGCACGGGACGCAGCGAGACATGTGATGGGCTCTGTATGGCCATACAGGTTCTTCTTGATGGTCAGTTTCTTTTTATCATACTGCCAAACAGTGACCATCTGAGAAATAAATGAGCAAGACAGATCAATACTCATGCATTATTAAGCAATGTAATATATATTTTATGTACATGGTGAGGTTTCAATTTAAAAAAAAAAAGAGTACCAACCATTAGCAACAATATTACTGTAACTGTCAATAAATAAGATGTACATTTTAAAAAAAGTA
The DNA here is from genome assembly GCA_019973935.1 of Trichonephila clavipes. NCBI lineage: Eukaryota > Metazoa > Arthropoda > Arachnida > Araneae > Nephilidae > Trichonephila > Trichonephila clavipes. The sequence goes on from BMAU01021306.1 coordinate 400,931, forward strand.
GGCATAATATTATTTTAAATACTTTGGCAAGTTTAAAAATAACAATTTATTATATCTGGTAAATTTCACTATAGCAATAAAAACATTAATCAAAACTGCACATTTTTAGAAAGTGAGCATGCAAACATTTAATCTGAGTCAGAGGAGCACACAGGAATTTTTCAAGGGGGAGGGGTCGAAAGTTCACCATTCTTGTATTACGCTCCTTTTGATTTTGTCGATTTTCGGGAACAAAACACAGCAAAAAACTAATTTTTGAATAAATAATTAGCATTAACTAATAAAATTAATCATTAATAACAAGTAATTAATTAAATTTTACATACTATATACTTAGAATTATAATCAATCCAGAAAAAATCAAGGGCTTTAAGGGGGGTCCGGACCCCCCCTTGTGTGCGCCACTGATCTGAGTTGTTATATACACAGATTTTTTTTTTTTAAAAAAGGTTTTGTTTCAAGAAGGTCTCTTTGGGCTTTTCACATTTTTCTTTATTGTTAAGGAAAAATTTTGAACTAGAATTGAAAGAATAAACCAATAAATGTATTTGGGTGCAAGGTTATTTCCAGAACATATTAACTAATAGGGAAAGATGCCAACCTTACAGCTGTAAATAAAAATTTGTACAGTTTTATTTTAAATATTTTTCAGATTTTCTGTTGAAACATATATTGAGATAGCTTTAACTAATTCAAATGCTTTGGATTGCTATAAAATAAGCTTAAAAGTATTTGTAAAGTATTTTCTATTCTGATCCATCGCATGACTTTTTCTTAGCAGTTAAGGGGTCGATACCAGCAAGAATAATAAAAATAAAGAAATTCTGATGTTATTACAACTGAAAAAACTACACATTGTAGAATTTTAAAGAATTCTGCATTACAATGCTACAAATGCCATCCTACTTGATTGAATGGATTTAAAAATCTAACAAAAAAAGCATTGCAACCACACTTTTCAAAACAATTACTTACTGAATTTGTACCAGCAGTTATGATGATTTTGTCGTTTGGGGAGGCACAGCACAAGATTTCACCAGCAGGTGTATCCTCCCACACAAAAAGGGCTCTTTCCATTTCATACAGACCTATTCGAATACTGTGATCAGCAAAGCCCCAAGCAACATAACGAGAGTAATGTGGAGGGACAAGAATTTTGTGCTGTTCAACAGCCATTAAAGTTTTTTCATGGAAAACTATGTGTCCAACAGGGCCTTTGAGATCTAGGCAAGGGGAAAAAAGAAGTTTAAATATTCTCAAATATCATGACGGATATTATCAAAAAAATTCCCACATGGATATTTTTCACTAAGTCATAGTTAAAAATATTAAATTTATTTCTACTTTATTAAAATTAGCTAAAAAAAGTTTTAAAATATTTAGTATAATATATCATTTCCCACACAAATTGTTTCAAGTGTATTCTCTCTTTAAATATTAAACAACATATACAATATTGTAGGACATTTGACATAAAAGGAATTAAACTAGGAGGGATAAATTCAGAGTTGGGTTCAATGAAGTCTTCTCTAACATAACATTTATTAGTTTAAGTTAGATTGTGAAAAGACAACACATGTTATGAACAAAAATGATGGGCAAACAATATGGATGGTTTATCATAGCAACCCCATTTTCTCCTCACTTGGCCTTTGTTGAAGACAAATGCTTGCTAGAGGGCGAATCTGCTGTTCAGAACAGACAGTTACAGTTATTATGACAAGTGATTACAAAATGCAATTTAACATGAAGATACTTGCCAAGACATGTTTCAAATTTATTTTCAAAATCTTATTTTGCACTTAAACAGTAATTTAAGAATGAGAAACATACACAAAACATGAAATACTTAAAAAATTACACAAGAAATAAGATTTGAAACACTAAAAATGTCAAAATTTTTTAAATAAAAGTTATTCTTAGTTAGTTATATTGATTCCATTTATATATTTTTACCTTTAACAGAATGCTTTGAAGGTTCCAAGTTGTCTAAATTATGGAAAAACAATTTATCTAAACTGTAGCTCAATCCAGGCATTATAGGTCCAGGGTCAATGACGCTGGTACGATTGGTTAGCTTTTTACATGGATGGGCTTTCTTAAACAGCTGGGGGGAAACACCAACATTAATAAGCAAATACTATTCTGATTTACTTCACTACTTCTAACAAAATTAATAGTTGATTTTTTTTTAAAATCATTAATAAAATTTGCAATAATTCTATATAATATTACACTTAATTCAACATTTAACTGTTCATAATGGATAAATGAGAATAGCAATTTCTTTTTTAATGATGCAAATTAAATAAAAAAAAACAATAAATTTGAAAGACTTGTTTCACCTGTTTAGGAATTTGTCCAAAATTGTTGATGAACCCAATAGTGGCATTCTTTTTGAGTGGATCATCAATACTGTAAATATCAACATTCCCTTCATAAAATAAATGGTGAAATACATTGACAGCTTCAACAGCTGCTGGTCCTTGTTGTTTGTAACCAAATATCAAATCAATCCATTCATGGAGATGGGCACTAACGTAATCACACTCTAGAGCCTAGAAGGAAATTAAATAATTTGCTGAGCTTATTGTCCTAACCAATGTCGAACAATAAATAATATTGTTCGACATATATATATATATATATTAAAAGTGTTTCTAAAAATCCCAATTTAAGTAAGAAAAATTTGGAGTGAAAAAAAATTTGCTATTTGACATAAAAAAGTTATTTCATTATAGAAAAATATGCTAAAATATTTATATGTCTAGATTAATATAGAAGGAAAGTTAATTACATTTAAGATAGTTAATAGGTATAGTGGTTAGGGACACTGACTGCTGTGTTGTAGGGCCTGGGTTCACATCCCGGAGAAGGCACGGGTGTTTGTAAATGTATAATGCCTTTGCGGCATGGGGGTGCTCTAAATAACCGTCGAGCCGCAAGCCCTCTCATGAGGTTGATGAAAGGGGAAGAGAAGTAGGAGGTCCGACTACTCCCAGGGTGTTCTCTCTCAAAATTGGTATGGGATAGAGCCAAATCCCACTGTCAAAATGTCACTGTATGGTGCTCAAAGCAACAGCTAATGGCAGGCGTACAATCAAGCCCTTTGCAATGATGAATTTTGTAGGCCTGATCTGGCACTGCCATTCAGATGGCATAAGCACAACAACAAGATAATTAATAGAACTTGAAAGGAAATTTTGAAAAGTTTAATTTATAATATTTTTCCTTTGAATTCTATCAGAAGCTAAATAAAAGTATATTTATTAAGCTTCTAATAGAATATGTACATCAAACTAATTATTAAAAAGAAGAAAACAACATTCAAGAAAAAGTTGACAATCCATTGTGTACCAATGGTATACTTCAACCACCAACATAAATAGTTGATACCTTAACAGATTCAATGAGCATCTGATAGTTCCCAAGATTATCCATTAATGTCCAACTTGGAGTCTATTAATTTTGAAATTTGGTCAAGTGAGGAAGACAATACCCGAGCTGTATAAACTTCTATACCATGCTAACATGAGATTTAGCTTGTATCAGCTGCATTACATGGCAAAATTTCTTTTTAGAGACAGCAAGATTTGACTTAAAAGAAATAATACTGATTATAAGTTCACAGCCCCATAACCACTTCACTACTACAGCAACATAAAGTTGACAAGTTAATTAGATGAGAGAAAATTTATCTAAGTAAACTAATTATTTTATTTTCAACATCTGGAAGTGTACACTTTCCAGATGTTGTAAAACAGTAATAGTCAAAGATAGGCACCACCTCAGTGAGTCATTGAGTAGATGTACTCTTAAAGCTTGTGTGTAACCTCCGACAAAAGTAATGTAAGCAATAGTGGGCATGTCATTTGATTAATCGAATGAAATGGTGCTGTCAGCAATGGAGAAAGCTTTTGATTTTAGCAAAATGTAGTGCAACGTTACTTTTGATCACGATTCAGAAAAGATTCTCCAACTGTAATATTTATCAAACGATGGCATAAAAAATAAAAAACTATAGGCTATTTGTGCAAAAATAAAATTATAAGTCTTGAACAAGGCTGAAATATAGGGTACCACAGCTGTTATCCATGTAGTTGACACCTTAACACACAGACATGGATTATTGGCTTGATGTGTCTCGTGACTAAGGGTTCTGAACATAGAACATCTGTGACTATTTCTAACAAAATTTAAGATAGTCTCAAACAATTCCATTACAGGCGAAATGCAATATTTTACATTGTTCTTGATTTATAGTGCATTGAAACTGTATACTTCTTTATGAATCACAATGTATACATGCAATGTGAGTCATTAAAATTAATTACATATAGTAATGGAACTTTTGTAAATCATTCTCCATTAGTTGAATTTCTTAAAATACAATTTATTCATCAAAACACAAGAAGTGCATTTAATAATGAACAAAAACTGTTTCTACATTAAATGAGACATTTACAACAATAAAAATCATGCACAATTTAACATGGTTAACAAATGAAAACCCATTCTTCTGATAAATTTTTTATGTATACAATATAGATCAATGTAAAAAGAGACCAGAGAACAAATAAAAATAACTCTTCAAAAAATACAAAGATATTTTTTTTTTTTTTTTTTTGACTTAGAAGATGATACAATATTGCTAGGTTTTTTACATCTAAAAAAGTTCAGACTTCTATTGATTTAAAGTAGAAATAAAATAATGAAATTCTGAAGCCTTTTCTAAAATGTAACTGTGTTTTTAAAATCTATTACTGAATTAATAACTTAAATTGATAACTGCTTTTGGCATTGCTCAAAACTGATAATAAATTAAAAATTATTACATTTGCCATTAATAGAAGATTTTAAACAAAACTAATGAAGGTAAATACATACTTGTCTATGTACACGAATAAATTCTCGAGGATCACCCTTAGCCCATGGTGGTAAAACTACATCATTTAAAGGCACACCATTTTGTTTAGAACCTAGAAATAAATTAATTTTAAAAAAAGGTGAAAGTATATACTTCCTCAAGTACTCTTTTTCCAAAATAATTTCAATGGTTTTAAAAGTCACAGCAAAATGTACATGAAAGAACATTCATCAATATATAAGAATGTTCTATTCATTAAAAAGTTTTTCAGTATTCAAGTATTACAAAGAAAAAAAATTAATATTAGTGATCAAGTGTGTAAGTATTTTTAAATACATAAATTGTATCAAATCTTTTATCTAATTAATGCTACAAAAATAAATAAAATTAAAGTCCTTCAAAAGAGAAATTGTTTACCTAAATCAAAATTATTAGAATTTAAGAGGAACTCTGGTAAATAAAAGAACTCTGGAATGAGCTCTTTAACATCCGCCATATTATGTTTGGCAGCTGAAAGCCAAGCATCTTTGATGCTATGAAACATTCGATCAGCCAGATCAAAATGACCACCCTACAAAAGAAATGCGAGAAATTATAACTATCAAAATATGAACAATTTGGAACATTCTTTCCAAAATTCTTAGAATCACTTATTCATACATTTTCTATAGAATATACAATCATATATGAAGGGATATAAAGTACAAAGATTCAATTTTTTAAATTAAAATCATGTTTATGAATTCATTTTCATTTTATACAGTTCTAACAAATTAATCAATATACATAAGATAAATAACATTCTCTACTGTTTTTTAAATTTAAATTTCTAGAGTGTGACGTGGCTTTATCGCGCCTTTCACTAAATCTGTGACGAATCTATACGGAACTTTATCACTAACCTTCTGAACCGACCTTTTTAGGGAAATTTAATTCCCTACCTATTTCCAATCAACTCCAAAAAGCGGACAGGATTCCTTATTATGCAGATTAGATTCAGTATTTAAGTCAAACAAAATAGTAAAGTTAGAGCAGTAGGAGATAGATATTGAAACATAGAGTTATAGTGAATTTGAATTGAAATATTGTAGTTGAAGATAATTTGTTCTCATGAAGAATTGAGATTCCGAGTGGTAAATATAAAATCGTATTTAAAGTCTCATTAAAGTTTTAAGAGTGAGATTAAAGTTAAATGTTCATTAAGAACATTATTGAATATAATTCTGGGATCTCTTATCGTGATAAATTCTGCGTGATCGTTATTTAATGAATTGATTAATTAGATTATTAATTAATTGAGTTAAATTAAAAGATATTATATTTAAAACCTCATAATATTATCAGATGATAATATTATCAGTCTTCGATTTTAATTGAGAAAGTTATTCAAATAAAGAAAGTTATTTATAAAAATGGCTACTGGTTCTTTTACGTCTCCTAATTATTATAATTCTCAAAGTGAGGTCCCCAGAGACCATTACAATGGCGCCCAACGTATAAATCCCGAGAATAGAGTCGGATCCAGTTTTAGAATCATTCCGGAACAATATTTTTCGGGAATTGAGAACATAGATGATTTTTTGGAGAATATTGATCATAATCTCGCGTATTATGAGATACCTGCACAACTGGCATGTGCTTACTTGAAAGGTCATCTCAAAGGTCGAGCACTCGACTGGTTCGAAGTTCTAGGTTATAGAGTCATTGAAGATAAGACAACAGACTACGCGCACTTAAAACAGGCATTGTCAGAACAATTTCCCGTGGTCAGAAACAGGTCAGAACTAGAAACGCGATTTTATTCCTCATCACAAAGACGAGATCAACAGCCTTCGGACTTTATTTATGAATTGTTGAAAATTCATAAAATACTTAAACTAGAAATGTCGGAGGAAAAATTAATAGATCACGTCATCAGTCGATTAGAACCCCAAATTTTGGATTATGTCGAAGTTAGACATCCACGAAATACTGCCAATCTCCTACAAATCGTTGATAAATACGAAGAACGTTTTATGCATAGGCAAATCAGAGGTTCGAGTGAGGGATTTAGAAGTTCAGGCCCTCATGAAAACAATCGTTTTAATACCCGGCATAGACAGGAAAATTGGAGGGAAAACAGAAATAATGAGAGATACGCCAATAATAGCCGACCACAAAGAGAATTTAATCGGTTCGAAAACCAAGGTTTCACAAATAATCGCAGATTCGAGGGTAGACGCCAAAGTGGACAATCGGATCAACCATTCCACAGTCAAGGCGGTCGACAAAGTGGGTCGAGAAATAGTTCATTTCGAGGTCAAAATGAACGAAGTAGAAATTTAAACTTTTAAGCGATCGATGTGAATATGGAGGTAATCGATCGCGGGGTACGGAAAATCCTCCAGTTTGGGATCATCGGCCTATCAGAGTATCCTCTATAAGAATGACCCCAGTCGAATTACCGTATGTCCCTATTCTATTAAATGAAACCTTTATTACCGCACTATGGGACACGGGAGCAGAGAAATCTTTTATTTCAGAGGAGGTATACCGCAATTATTTTTCATACCGACCTCGTCAAAAGACGAAAGACAGAGTCGTGACAGCACAAGGAGCCCCGTGCAGTCATTTGGGTAGAGTCGAATTACAAATTAGAATCAGGGAATTTCAGAAACCCTGGGAATTCCATATACTTGATAACATGCAGTATCAGTGCATTCTGGGGATTGATTTTATGAAGACGTCGCGATTAACATTAGATTTTGATCAGAAATCCTTAATCATTCCCGATCATCTGATCAAACAAAAGCCTAAAGAGGAGAAACTCGTTGATATTGATCTCACAGAATCGAAACTTAATGACGAGCAACAGAGGCAATTAAAAGCCTTATTTAATAATTTTAAAGGGTTATTTTCCGATCAACCGGGATTAACGCATGTTGTATATCATGAGATAGATACTGGAGATAAAGGACCGGTAATGTCGAGACCATACAAGTACGACAGGGTCAAACAAGGCATTATTGATTATCACATAGATAAGATGTTACGGGATGGTACAATTTGTCCTATTAATTCGCCCTATGCATCTCCAGTCGTATTAACTCGAAAGAACAATGACCTTCCTCCAGATTCTCCCGAGGCGTATCGTTTCGCGATCGATTATCGGAAACTAAATGCAATTACCAAATATCCTCGATATCCATTACCGGTTATTGATGACTTACTCACCAATATCCCACACACCAACGTTATGTCCACTCTAGATCTCAGAAGTGGCTATTTTCAGTTGGCGATTAGTCCAAAAGACATAGAAAAAACAGCGTTTATCACTCGCAATGGCACTTTTTGCATTCCTACGCATGCCTTTTGGTCTTTCTGGGGCGGCGCCTAATTTTCAAAGGGCTATCGATATAATCCTCCAACCTGTTATTGGGCGTTTCGTGTCCGTTTATATGGATGATGTTATTATTACATCTCCATCGTTTAAAGACCATCTAGATCATTTAACTCAGGTTTTTACCTTATTACGAGACGCAGGGCTAACGTTAAATAAAGAAAAATGTCACTTCGCTCGTGACAAACTCAAATATTTAGGCCTGATTATTAGTAAAGAAGGAATCGAAACTGACAATAAGAAAATTCGGGCAATTACGGAAATGAAACCTCCCAAAAATAATAGAGAAGTGTCAAAATTTTTAGGGATGACGGGTTGGTACCAAAAATTTATTCCGCGATACGCAGATATATGCGAACCATTGTACCAATTAAAGAAAAAGGGGGCGAAGTTTAACTGGTCGGGAGAAGCACAGGATTCTTTTGATCAGATCAAACGCACACTAACGGAGGCACCGATTTTGCAATTACCAAATTTTTCTGAACAGTTCAATTTATTCACTGATGCAAGTGGGGTCGGAATTGGTGCTGTGCTTCAGCAAAATCAAAAACCTATTGCTTTTCGCGTCTCGAACCCTTAATAAAGCAGAACGTAATTATACGGTTACCGAAAGAGAATGTTTGGCGGTAATTTGGGCTCTAAATAAGTTTAAAACTTATTTTGGACCCCTACCTGTGAAAGTGATTACAGATCACGCAGCGTTAACGAAGTTAACCAATGGTAAGAATTTATCAAGTAGGATGATCCGATGGGCATTGAAATTGTCAAGAGTTTAACATAGAATGGGAACACAGACCTGGTGTTCAAAACGCGGTCGCAGACCTTTTATCAAGAAATCCAGTAGACAGTGTCGAGGGATCGCAAATTTCGTGCGCAGCTCTTAGAGCCCTCGCAATAAATTCCCGTGAACAATTCATTAAGGAACAGAGGGAAGATCCTGAATTAGGACATATTTATCGATACTTAGAAAACCCTGATGACGGTTCTGTTAATGCGACGGTATGCGAGAGTTGGTCCCAGGACTTCAAGTTAATAAATGGTCTCCTCTTTTACGCGAAGTATTTTTCTAATCTAGGAGAGCTAAGAGTTTATATTCCTGGTTCTCTTCGAAAAGATATAATGAAAGAATTTCATGATCTGCCATTAGCAGGACATCTCGGAAAGAGGAAGACATATCTTAAACTTCGTGACACGTGCTATTTTCCATTTATGAGAAAATATATATTTGAATATGTTTCAACCTGTGACCGGTGTCAAAAGTTTAATTATAAAAACGCGCTACCAGCTGGTCGTTTAATGCCTATAGTTTCGAAATATCCAAATGAAATTGTAACGCTAGACTTATTAGGCCCCTACCCCGCATCCCGACCCGAGAGATATAAATTCATATTAGTTATAACTGACCACTTCACTAAGTGGTGTGAGCTGATTCCTCTTCGTAAAGCTTCAGCCCAGACAATAGCTAATGCCTTTTTTAATAACTATATAGCGCGTTACGGAGCTCCGATTTCTTTGATAAGTGATAACGGCCCCCAATTTATTTCTGACGTGTTTGAACATCTCAGTCACAGGTTGGACATCAAACATATGAAAACGGTAACGTACAGACCACAGTCTAATCTCACGGAGAGAGTGAATAGAAATTTAGTTCAAATGATAGCTTCTTTTGTTGAAGAAAATCATGAAAACTGGGACCAATTTCTACACGAGTTCGCTTTCGCATTGCGCACGGCAGTAAATGAGACGACAAATAAAACTCCGGCTGAGTTGTTTTTAGGAAGGAAAATCATAACTCCGTTTAGCAAGCTCATAAATGTTACGGAGGATGGCGAAATATGTTGGTAATAACATCGAAAGATTATTCGATGAGGCAAGACGAAATATGCAAAAACAGCATAGATCTTGGGAAAAACATTACAATCTCAGAAGGAGGGATGTTCACATCAAAGTAAACGATTTGGTTTTACTTCAAACACATTTCTTAAGTGCTGCGGGTAAGAAACAGGTGGGAAAATTTATGCCTAAGTTTGAAGGTCCCTATAAAGTTTTGGAAATAAAAGGAAATAATTTAGTTATTTGGAAAAACGGAAGAAATATAACTGTTAATATTGATCAGGTTCGAGTGTACCGACCTCGTCAGTCAGACACAATTAGTTCGGATAGTCCGGTAGAAACTCTGTATGACGAACAAGAAGTTAGTCATGGGTCAAATAGATCACATCAAGGACAGTTTAAAGAGCATAGGAAAACCTCTAGTCAGGAAAGTGAGAGATGTAGATCACGGCAGAGTAACACCACACGGGAGATCCCCAGAAATAAACGTAAAATTAATAGTACTGCGTCGAAGGGCCCAGCTATAAAAAGATCCAAGATATGTAAGAAAAGATCCCGACAAGGATCTGATCATCAGGACCGGAAAAGACACGCTCCTGAACAAAGACAGGGAGTCAAGAGGTCGATCCCTTCCTCGTTCTCGTCCAAAAACAATAAGTTTCAAAGACCTAATACCTCTTCACCAGGAGTACAGTCCATTGCAGGTCCATCAAAGTTGCCTGATCGCAGGAATGCTACGACTACAAGTGGATCCCGAATGGAAGTTAGTGGACGTGATAACCAGACCCGTCAGACCAGAGCGACAACGAGAAGACACAACGAACAAGCGGAGAAAACAATCCGGTCGAATCAAACCAATACAAGAAGACCTTGCCCATACTATCTACAGAGCCGTATACAAGAAAAAGACAGAATCCATGAGAACCTCAACAACATCGAAATCAACGGCATACCTGGCAGCATATTCCGCAGAAGAAGCCTCAGTATGGAAGCGTTGAATGGAGATCCAGTGCATAGGATTTAACAGACAAAATCCAGGTTGTATTGTTTCATTATCTTCGCGGTACGAACAAATGAAGAATTTTTGCAATTAAAGCAAGTCACGGGCGGACTCTAAAATTAAGAAGACTGACAAAAGTGGACACTACATTGTGTGTGTTTTTTTTTTCTATAACAGAAAAAAACGACTTTTGTGTTACTTTTTGTATTTTGGAGAAAACATCTGTAAATTTTGCATTTGTTTACTTCGATGTATGACTTCGCTAAGATGCGACAATTCATTTGGTTGTTTGTGTTATCTGTTTATTACAAAATGATTATTATTATATGCTATGTATGTTTCTATGTATGTTTTGTTTCAAATCTGGTGCCTTATTGCGCGGCGAAGTTAGATAGGATTAACCATTAACACTAACTAGCGCATCAAGTTTTTCGAATGAGAAGGCAAAGGAACCAGATATTTATTGTATGACATTCATATAACAAATGTATAACTTCATGTATACTTTTACCTACTTCTCAAATGGATATCAATCTTTCAGGGTAGCTGACCCTGAAGTCTTCGATGTTCCAGTGCCAAAGAAGATTGTATTGTATTTTTTTGTATAGTATATAAATCATACTCTATGGGGCTGGTTTTTGCCACCACTAGGGTGGTTTTTCCCACGCCCCCTTGCCGAATGGATAGAGTGCAGGGATTAATTTAAACTTGTAAAATATTGTGAGGTTTGTCAATTAATTCTAAATCGTAATTTTATCCTTTTTCATTACGGAAGATGTTTCAATAATATACAGATAGAAATTAATATCGTCGGTACTGTAAGACAAAGATAGGATTTACGTAATTTATTTTCAGGACATTTGAGTCCTTCGAATAAATCCCGTTTTCTTTTTGGAGGGGATTGTGACGAATCTATACGGAACTTTATCACTAACCTTCTGAACCGACCTTTTAGGGAAATTTAATTCCCTACCTATTTCCAATCAACTCCAAAAGCGGACAGGATTCCTTATTATGCAGATTAGATTCAGTATTTAAGTCAAACAAAATAGTAAAGTTAGAGCAGTAGGAGATAGATATTGAAACATAGAGTTATAGTGAATTTGAATTGAAATATTGTAGTTGAAGATAATTTGTTCTCATGAAGAATTGAGATTCCGAGTGGTAAATATAAAATCGTATTTAAAGTCTCATTAAAGTTTTAAGAGTGAGATTAAAGTTAAATGTTCATTAAGAACATTATTGAATATAATTCTGGGATCTCTTATCGTGATAAATTCTGCGTGATCGTTATTTAATGAATTGATTAATTAGATTATTAATTAATTGAGTTAAATTAAAAGATATTATATTTAAAACCTCATAATATTATAATTCAGATTTGTTAATAAGTCTTCGATTTTAATTGAGAAAGTTATTCAAATAAAGAAAGTTATTTATAAAAATGGCTACTGGTTCTTTTACGTCTCCTAATTATTATAGTTCTCAAAGTGAGGTCCCCAGAGACCATTACAAATCCTCTTGGGGAATCTTTAGGGCCAGAATGGCATTTCATTCCAACCAATTCATTCCATTCTGCGATATGCAGATTAGGAATGAATATATATATTGGAGCTTTAGCATTCGCGGGGAAGTCTTAGAAAGTCCTAGGAAGTATTAGGAGGTTTTAGAGAGGTCGGCTGAAGGTCCTAAAATATTATTGGAGACATATAGAAGTCGGTTCGAAATCAGAAGGTTGCCTAGTAGCCGGATCAAGTTGGATTATAGTAATATATAGAAGCAGTGGCGCACACAAGGGGGGATTCTGGGAACCGCCCCCCCAAAACCATTGATTTTTTCCCGATTGACTATAATTCTAGGTATATAGTACGTAAAATTTAATTATCTGTTTTAATGATTAATTTTATTGATTAATGCTAATTATTTATTCAATAATTAGTTTTTTACTGTGTTTTGTTCCCGAAAATCAACAAAATCAAAAGGAACATGACACAAGAATGGTGAACTTTGACACCCGGACCCCCTTGAAAAATTTCTGTGTGCGCTACTGTATAAAAGATATAAGCTTAGCTGTTTACCGTGGAATATCGGTAAAACAGAATATTAAGCTTTAATGATAGAACAGACTCTAGTTAGTTAAGGAATCGGCTATAGATAAAGATTCGAGGTTAATTTATCATAAAGATAGCAAGTAGGATTTAATGCGCTATTTGCTAAGAATTGTTATTTACGTCAAATCACTCTTGATCATTTTCCTCTAAGACTTATGTTGCATTGCTTAATATAAACTGATATAGATAATAATAAACTAAATTCATTGTGGATGGTTTGAGTGGTCAATCTTTTACCCCTACAAATCTAGATAGCGTGGATGAAAAGATGATACCCACAAGAGTACATTTTACTTTACTGCTACATTTTTATCTTTTGTTATTAAATAAACCTACCAAAATGAAAGATTACTATATAATATTTTTCCAATTCATAACCATTTATTTAACTGTAACAGTCTAGTAATTAAAACCAATTATCTTTTAGACAACGTTATATTAATACAATTTACAAATTAATACCAATTTCAGGTACCTGTAAATGCAAAAAATGTTGTGTGAATGGTTCCATTCGCACAAGATATGAAGCTACAATCATAGCTGATGAATAAAATGTTCCATAATGATATGGTGGAGTTTCACCTACAATAATATAAAAAGTCAAATATCAAAAAAATTTTAAACTAAAAAAGGAACATATAAAATTTTTTAAATATTTGCTTTGACAATTACAAATTTAGTTTATGAATGTATCTTTTTAAAAAGACATAAATACTAATTTTTTTATACCCATATTATTGATATTTATCCCAAATAACTTAAAATTATATGAAGATAAAATGCCAGATAACTATAAATCCTTATCCTTTAATTTTCACATAAGTTTCAAAACATACTTTTTAAAATAACTCACTAAAATTTTTTTTGTAAATTTTGAGCAAGAAATTGCATTTATAATGTTATTAAAAGTAATTCTTTCTGAAGTTAAATAAAACATACTACCTAATACATTAAACATGTTAGGATTAAATGAAACAAATTCAATTTGTTATGAATAGATTAAATTATTTTCAGCATAAATTTTTAAATTATTTTATAGATATCTTAATCTAATCTAGTTTACAAATAATTTCAATGGAGAGAAATTTACCATGGGGATCGTCCCACTCTTTGAAACGTTTTTGAAACTGGTTAAGCCTTTCAGGAGTTTGAGCACCCATGGGTTTTGTAAAATCACGAAAGGTATTGCTGTCTAGAAGATCAAGTTCCTAGTAGAAAGGAAAATACTTGTAAGTATGCTTTTCATATTAGAACAACACTGTTCAAATTAGTTGGGACACACAGACAAAAACGATTTTATCTAAAACCTTTGCTTTTAATCATTATATATCTAAAGTAGTCTGGAAAAAGCTTTATATTAGTATGAAAAATGTCCTCTTTTAGAAGAAATGACCTTTTCAACATGTCTTGGTAATGACTCCATGAGTGTAGTGCGCATGTTCTTGATTTTATCATAGTGGAACCAAACTAGTATAAAACTTTTTATAATTTGTTCTATTGTCATACAATTCATCTTAGCTAAACGATTCTTGAGAATATGCCCCACATTCTCAACAGGATCTAGGGTCTGGTGAATTACCAGGCAAATCAAGCACTTTTATTTTATTTTCCTGCATAAAAGTTTTGACCAATTTTGAATTGTGTCAAAAGACTAAGTCATGTCGAATTGTCCTGTAAAATGTTTCCATAAATGGAACAATCCTACTGCTTAATATTTCTATGCATTTGACAGAATTCATCATGACTTTAAGAGGAACTAAGCCTTCAGTACCATTTTCTACGAAAAAAATCCAAAACATCTGTTTAGAACAGGGGTGTCAAACACGCGGCACAAACAGACTGCTTTTAAAAAAAATTTTAAATATGAGGTTTTTAAAATTTTTTCATTTTGAAATTTATTTATTTTTTATTTGATTTTACTAAAATAAATTACTTTTTTTATTAAATTCTGAAATGCATTATGCATATTCTTTCCTATGGATGGTAAATGATTCTTTCTTGTGTGCCACTTTTATTTCTCTTCTTCCTTTTCTGATTGGAGTGTTCAATCAGCAAGAGGCAATCAGAGATGTTTTTTAAAGTTCAAAAAAATATTCAGGATGGTTAAAATAAAGGACAGTGAATACTTAATTGTTTGCGAATGAAAGCATAATCAAATTTCAGCAATGAAAAAAGATCAATTCTAAAGAAACACCATAATTTTCAAGAAAATTACAACTATAATATTTTTTGTGTTCAAAATCAGATTCAAATATACTAGATATCTAAAAACTATTTCAGTTGCAATGGAAAATCTACACTATTAAAATTCATAGGTAAACAAACATATATATGTATGTCACTTTGTTTCATCTATTTTCTCATGAACCGCATGAAACTCCCCCCGTGTGTAGAACAATATTATTCATAATCTGAACAAAGATTGAAAAAATTGCTTAAATATTACAAATTTAAAAAAAAAAATTGTGTTTTTTACCCTCTTTGCGAGAGTTAATCACACACACAATGTAGTATTTCTTTTATTTTCTTTAAAAATTACTATAGTTTGCATTGGATATGTGAAGTTTGAAGGCATTAACTTAAAAATGAAGCCCTCAAAAAAAAAAAAAAAAAAAAAAAAACACTTTAACAAAGAATGCAATTTTACAATATCCAAGGAGTTGGCGGCGAAACCTGTTTGGAGCTCAATGACTATCTTTTCTTGTGAGCTCTTCACGTTTGCTTAAAGGTTACATTAAAAAAAAAAGATGGCAATAAATAATGAAAATAACCAGATTTGGTGATTAGAAGAAATGCGAGTGAAAAATTTATTTTTGTTTCATTTTCTGTACATGCCTAATTCAAAAAATTCATTTTCAACATCCGTTTATAAAATAAAAATTTCTCTAATATTTGTGAAAAACTGAATCGCTTTTATTCCATTATTATTTTAAACAAGTTTATTTGAATGTATAATTTAAATGTGTTTATTTAAATGTATAGCTTTATATTAATATTGTTTAAAATAAAGCAGTATTGTTTCATGTAAATCATTAATCAAAATGTTTCAATCGTAATGTACTGATTTTTTGCGATTATGATGAAGATGCCTATAAATCATGAAAATCACCATATTTGGCAAAATTAAATATATCTTCCTTTTATTTGAAATGCCTTTTCACTCCTGTTTCCAAGAAGTTCGTGGCCTGTTCGGCAAGAGCATTCCATTTCTACCAATTGTACCCTGGTTCAAAACAACATCATCCCTTAATTTCTATTATTTTTTAAAAAATACTCAAAACTTTATTCAGGTATTTAATAACTTCACCAGAAATTTTGTAATTGGAAAAATAATTTATTTCGCTATAATACAGTATTTTTTTTTTTTTACTAAACAAACGATATTTTACATATTTTATGATTTTTTTCTAAAATGAATCAATATCAATACATTTAAATGAACATGATTTTTAAAACACTCATACTTTTGATATTTTAGGGCTAGTCATTTAATAAAATGCCAAAAACTTTTTTTTACAAATATTTAAAAAATATTCAAATTTTAAATATTTAATAACTATTTATCAAATTCAAATTTTTTTTATAACTTCTTCATTTATAAAAAAAATGCATGCGTGTATCAGTGTGAACATGCATTAGAAGTTAACTTCTTTGGCTTACATGTATTGAATTGTATAATAAAGTTTTATTTTGAAGTAATCTTACATATAATTAACAAATTTATTATCATTATTATTTCAAACTGTATTTAAAAAAGTAATTAGGAGGGAAAAGGTATAAGTATAAACCAAATTTTTCATTTTCAATACATAATACTAAAAAAAATTTCATTGTATGTATTTTGAGAAAAGTATCATCATTATTAGTCCATTTCCATTATGCTTATGGGTGCTTCAGTAAATACTTTTGTTATCAAAGGCTTGTGGTAACTGAAGTAAGAAATGTAGGTTTTGCACTCAATATCGCTTTTAAGTATCTCAAAAGACTGCATCAATCGTAGTATTTGATTTTGTTGTTGATATTCTGTTTTGTAGAGATAAGGTGAAATTGTCTTTAGTCAGAAATTTTAAAAGCCGTAATTTTTAATCCATTTTTTCAATCTTTGAACAGATAATGGATAATACTATTCTACATATGGAAAAAAGTTTTGTTAGATTATTTTTATAAATAATGAAGTTATTAAATATTTAATTAAAATTTTGAGTATTTTTTGAAAAATCGTAAGAAAAAAGATTTTGGGATTTTTTTTAAATGACTGATTCTAAAAGAGAAAAGCATGAACTTGCGTAGAATAAAATATCAATTCATTAACATGAAAGGAAACTTGAAAAGGGTATCAATTTTGACTCATTTTAAAAAAAATTGTAAAAAATAGAAAATATCATTATTTTGTTAAAAAATATATACCATATTGTGGCGAAAAAAATGATCTTTCAGAATATGTAATTATTTTTTGTCTGAGATAGATAGTATGAATTAGATGGCATTTTTTAAAATGTGGGAAAAATTCGGAACTTCATTAATTTCTACCTTACGTTCATTGCTAACCATAACTGGTAACACGTAAAGGAAATATATATTTTTCCCAACCGTGCCATAAGAAGTTAACTTCAATAATTGTATGGAACTTTTTTCCTGTGTATCAAACATTTAAAAAAATGCTCACAATTTTAATTCAGCATTTAATATAGTTGTGAAATTTTGTAATTATAGAAATATCTACCTTTTCTTTTTTCAACATATAACTATTTTTAAAAAGGTAGATTTTCGTTTCCGGGGGCTAAGAAGTTGCAAAGTGAGTGAGTGAATATTCAAGTCCCACTGTTCACCTACTCGAGAGCTTTTGGTGACACACCTCAACAATTTGAAACATTGTCAAGTGATGAAGATGATACTTGAGCTGGCACCCATATCTCCTAACTATCGCACCACACCAACGCTAGGACGCTCAAACATTTAAAAAAATACTCATAATTTTAATTCAACACACAAATATTTTTAAAAAAGGTACATTCTTGTTTCCGGTGCCAAAAAAGTTACAAAGTGAGTGAGTGAATATTAAAGTCCCACTGTTAACTTACTCAAGAGCTTCTGGAGACGCACCTTGACATTTTGAACCATTGTCAAGTGACGAGGATGAGACTTGAGCTGGCATTCATCTCTTCTAAATACCATACCACACCAACGCTAGGAGTTTAAGCTCTCGACAGATTCAACGTGCATTGTTCTTCTTAACAGTGGGTCTTCAGTGGTAGCCAAAATTTTAAAAGGGCAGTTATAATTAATTGTGGGAAATTACCACGATAATTTTGTAATGACGTTAATCTAGAAATCACACATACACATCAGAAAGGGCTGATAGCGAGAGGGGAAGGGGAATTTCCATGACAATATGTTATGCATTTAAAAATGTTTGTGCAATGCCGGGCTAAGAGGGGGGAGGCATTTTGAAAAAGAATATTAGAAGTGCTGATTTTGTAAAGGAAAGAGAAAATTTATAATAGTAGAGAAAGCCAGTGCAATGCTAGGTTATGCAGCTAGTATATTCTCAAAAGGCACCATGAAACAAATCACAAAGCAAACTATGACCAATACTTAGCAAAACTTCATGAAGACAAATTGTTCAAACTATGTGTGAGAGATCAATTTATAAACTACCGAGCATACTTCGGATGAACTGTAAACAACAATAATTTTGTCAGCCATTTCTGCAACATTATTTATTGAATCTTTACTAATCGACAAAATAACTTGTGTCTGCTGTGGATGCCTTGGAAGCCACAAAGAATTAATAAGTTCATCAGAAATAGAACTCCCTGCTAAGCTCTTCATTTGCCGTAAGAGATTGGGCGGGCGTCGATCGCCAAGTTCCATATCAGTCAACAGTTTTTTTAACCTTGACTCCCCAGTATCGGTTAATCTGTTTAACAAGGCATTTAACGTTTCATATTTATCATCATGAGGAGGATTTGATAATATATCCACTACAAAATCTAAAACATTCTCATCTAGAGCAGCAACAATGATATTATACTTGGTTGTGTCATTCAAAATACTGCTGTTAGAAAACTGTGCTTCCAGCTGTAAAAACAATAATTTAGGCTTATTTCGCGAAAAAGCTGGTGGCTTAACTGTTACTTTATGAATTTTGGTATTTGTATTACCGAGATTAAATGTGAAAGAATCCTCACTATTAGTAGCCATTTTAAATTAAAATGTGAAAACTTTCGAATTACAGCATAAATGTACCTGACTTTCTAGTTATACAGCAGTCATTAATGGCGAGTTTTGCGGATGATGTGTTCACCGGGTCACTCATGAAGGAATTGATTTTATTTACATATGCTATTAATGGTTAAATAAATCTTGGTAAACAGATATAATGCATACATAGAGAGCGAACATCAATAGCTGACTACTTGCCGGGAAAAATGTAAACAGAACACACTAAACATTACATCAAAAGTTGAGTAGTTTTTATCCTTCTTCCGTAGTGTGAATATTGTTTGTAATATGTTACAACATACACTCATTAAATTTGTTGAAGACTATGCAGCTACTGTAAAAACATTTAATCTCATAAGCAGATCGAAATTGTTTACTGAAGAATTTATTAGTTAATGTTTATTTAAAACAGCGGAAGTATAGCACAAACAAAGCAAATTAAAAATGTAAGAAGTCAAAATATTGTTGATAGCAGAGTTGATGAAACAGATGAGAATTTCAGAAATCAGCCTAATTCAATAATATCAACATTTCAAGCTACTTTATTGAAAAATTGATGAAAAAAAAATATAGATATTTGAAATTTCACTCAGCAAGTTTCTTTTTTTTGCAGATGTGACATTGATATAAAATAAGTGAAGAAGTTTTGGAAATCATTCATATTCAAAATACAACATCTGGAGCTGATATTTTTAATGTACTTATAGATGTTTTGAAAAAATATAAATTATTAATCGAAAAGTTGGTTTGTCTTGCATGATGTGCCTACCATGATCGATATTACTAAAGGAGTTGTTGCAAGATTAAAAGAAACATGCAAACAGCATGGCAATAATAATTTTGAGCGTTTTCATTGTGTTATACACAAGCAGGTACTGTGCTCCAAAGTGTTAAATGTATGACATGTTTTAAAAATAGTCTCCAAATTTGTAAATTATATTCGAAAATATAGACTTAATCATTGTAAATTAGCTTCATTTCTGGAAGATACAGAGAATGAATTCAATGATCTACTATATTTTATGGAAATTCAATGGCTTTTAAATCATAAAGTGTTAAAATGATTTTCTTCAAATTGCTGGACGAAATTATAATTTTCTTTGAAATAAAAATAGTATGAATGTGCTGAACTAAAAGAAGGACAATGGATAGAGGGCTTTCTCAGTTGATATGACAAGCCATCTTATTCAACTTAATTTTAAGCTTTAAGGCAAAAATCATGTTGTTACAACTCTATTTGAAAATATTAAATATTATTAATATGGCAAAAATAAATAGAAAAAGAAAAAACTTGTCTCGCTCTTAAAGCTGTCGATATCTGTTGATTAAATCCCATCAATTAAAATTAACTGAAGATGCTTACAAAATTAAATTGTTTGTAACTGAATTATTAATTCTAATTTTAAGAGCTGTGAGCTATAACTTCGCACTTTTACTTTATCTCTATCTAACAATATTGAAATTGTCGATGAAAACTTACAAATAAATTAATTAAAATCCAATGTGTTTCTTTGTTGAAGCAAATATCTATGGAACAGGGAATTCTAGATTTTTATACACACTCGTATTTATCAGTTGATCTTTTTTCCTAAAATTTATCATTTGTTATGCACATAATGGTTATGTTTGGAAGCACTTATTTATGAAAGCAATTATTTTCTTTAATGAAAAATAGTGAGAATTCAGAAAGATAAGATTAATCCCAATCAACATTTATTGTCCATTTAAAAAATTACATCATCTCAGTAATTTTAACTAAATTTTGATGATTTGCTTTGTGAAAAAATTGATGTCAAATACCTTCTAAAAAGTAATGGAGATAAATTGAAATTCTTAAAATTGTTTTTTTTTAATTAAAAATATAAAATATGTATAGATTAAGTTAAAAAATAACATATTATAAACATGTAGTTATTTTAATTAACAATACATTAAGCTTTACATTAATAAATACATAATACATTATAAAAATCGTATTTTATGGTCTTTTTAAAGATCATAAACATGCGTCCCCCAACTTATAATAAAATAGACCATGCAGCCTGTAATATCATTCGCGTTTGACACCCCTGGTTTAGAAGAATGTTTTACAATCTGTTGGATATGATCTGGTAGCAGAGTTTCACCTTCACTTTGTCTAACTACACCTGATTTGTGTAACTGAATTTCCTCACTGAGTCACTTTCTTCCAGTCATTAACATTCCATGATCAGTATTTTTTGGCCATGTTAAAACGTTTTTTCACCCTTTTCTGAGTTAGAAATTGTTTTTGCCTCCGTCTTGTTGTCTAATGGCCAATTTTCAGAAGCCTTTTCCATACAGTTGAGGAATCTTGAAATCTTCTTAAAATTTTTGAAACACACTCATAATGCCTCGCACACTCAGAGTTGTTATCATTAAGAGCTATTATTTAGAACACTTCCTCAAAGCAGTATCCATCTTTGAACAGCAAAAGAAACACATGTGACATGGAATGCTAAATTAAACCATCAGCTGCCACACTGAGCTAATGATTCACTAAAACCAGTCAAATAAGTAAATTATAGTCGAGATCAATCTGTCATACTACCTCTAGGCAGATATAACTGGTTTGAGGTGACATCATTGGTAATCCCATATCAACTCAGACAAGAAAAACATGCTTGTTCCAATTAATTTGAACAGTACAGTCCCTGGCCAAATTATTAGACACACTTCTGTTTTTTAATAATTCATTGTTTTATATAAGTTTATATGCAATACTTTCATATTTAAACATAGATCCATTGGATTTTTAATGAGGAAATTTATTATATATTTTGTATTTGCATTTATTTTTCACACATGGCAACACAAAGTTAATAAATTGTCACACGAACGTAAACAAGTCAAAAACCTGCTCGAGTCGCGTTCGCGCATGCTTCAGTTGCGGAGGTGTTTCTGTGGGTTAATGTGCTTTGTTTGTTAATTTGGCAGTTTTATTTTATGCAGTTATTTGTTTATTTCGTGTGCAGCATTTAAATAATCAGTTTGTACACTTTCAGCATGTGTAAAAAAGGCGATCTTTCACCATGTAAGAAAGCAGAAGAAAAGGCCCTTGTGAATGCAAAATTGTTTTCAAACCGCGAAATATCACGAAAGCTGAAAGTTTCTGAAGCTAGTGTACGACGCATAAAGAAGAAAATTGAGTCAGGGGAAGAATTGAGCCCAAAAAGAAAGAAAAAATGTGGCAGAAAGCCTATTTTCCCCCTAAGGTCAGAAAGATCTTTTAAGAAAATTTGCCTTGAAAACAGATTTGCTACCACAAAAGTGATAAAATCGCAATTCCAAGATATTAATGTGAATGCTTCTGAACGCACTGTTCGAAGAAAATTAAAAGATTTAAATTTTAAGACCTGCCGCCCCACCAGGAAGTCCAAGTTAACCCCTGCAATAGACCTGCAAAGCGTCTGAATTGGGCCAAACACTGGCGTGATAAAGATGTGTACTTCTGGAGATCGGTATGTTGTTATAATTTATTCACAAATAAAGTGTTTAACCATTTTCTATTACAGAAGGAACAGCAAAAATGTTTATTTATTATTTTTTTTATTTTTGACACGTCTGCTTCAGTGATGAAAGAACATTTGAAATTTTGCAGAACAAAACTAAGTTTGTGCGTCATCGTGATGGAGAAAAAGTTTCATTCTGACTGTGTTGTTCAGACTGTGAAACACCCTACAAAAATAATGATTTGGTCAGTCATCAGTGGCAAGGGTACTGGACGTCTGTACATGGTTAAAGGTATGATGCGGCAAGACCAGTACAAGATGTCTTGCAAAATCGCTTGATTCTGCAGCTGGAAGAATGGTTTCCAAATGGAAAACCATACATTGTTATGCAAGATGGAGCTCCCTGCCATACAGCTCGGTCTATCAAAGCTTTTTTGGCAGAACAAAATATCCCTCTGTTGGATTGGCCGGGTAATAGCCCTGATATGAACCCAATCAAAAACATTTAGGAGTTAATGAAAAGAGAAGTGGATAAAGATGTAATTACAAATAAAACGCAGCTCTTAGAAAGATTAATTCACACGTGGAATCATCATCCTCAAATGCAGGAGACAGTACAGTTTTGTATTGATAGCATGCCGCGCAGAATTGAAGCTCTCATAGCGGCTAAGGGTGGCTCAACAAAATATTAATATTTAATTATATTTGTTTCTGTTTTCTTTCAAGAGCCAATAAATACATATATTTTTCTTTAATGATGTTTTATTTGTGAGAATAATAGATTATTAAACGGACAACCAAAAACATACACTGTATCTGATAAATACAAAAAACCTGTATAGTACCACCCGATAATTAATATTTTTCGTAAAATCTTATAGTGCGTCTAATAATTTGGCCAGGGACTGTATAGTAAGATTAAAAATGTGCATAGCAGCACATATACAAAGAGCTTAAGTGAGAGATCAATATTATACATTACTTTCTATAGGAAAAGGTAACAATTTCATATATTAAAGAAACTCTAACCTCAGAATCGTAATCAGCTAATATCCATGGAAAAACAGGATACTGCATTAAGTCATTGTAGGAACGACCAGCCAGTGTGTTCAAATGCATCAAGTACTGGAAGTTGCTGATTTCTCCACGCTATTCCAAGTTAGAACAGATTTAAAATTTTATGATAAGCACATTAAAAAAGAAAAGTTGCCTCCACATTTAACAAAAAGAATACTTACAACCCATCTCTTGGTTACAGAAGTGTCACTAATGAGGCTAGTAAATATATTAGCACTGAAAGAAGGAGAAAATTATTTTTTAACTTTGTACTAAAAAAGTGTAAACAAATAAAAAATAATTTAATCTGATGCAGTAGACAAGAAACACAACATGCTTTTTAAAATTCGTTGTCTTTATAACTAAACAAGAATGCAAACAAATTAAATTGTTTTTAATAAATTTTATTTAAAATTTTTCCAACAAATAAAATATACAGTATGGTTTTCATTAAAAGCAATACATCTGGAAATCTAAATTAAAATAACAAACATACCTTGATTCTACATTAGCAGTTCTTTTTTGACCAGCTAAGGATTCTTGTGCGTTGTCAGTTATAGCAGTTGCAACAGCTAAAAATCTAAAATGCACACATAATTGATAAATCATTAAACAATCTACCAATAGCCTATTTTTTAACTGTCATAGAGGTATTATGATTACAAAATGCTTACCTAGCATAGACTTTATTAGTAATCATTCTAGGAAAAGCAAGAAGGTAATTTCGACCATCAGCGGAGAATACTTCAAGGGCTATTGGCTATGAAATAAAGGTATAAAGTTAAATATAATTTAACATTACAATTCCAAAAGATAAATTTACAAAGAGAATGAATTTCCAATAAATTTACTTTTTTTTTTTCAAAAATAGATCGTATGTAATAAAGATATGAAACAAATTTTTTGATACATGAAACAAAACTAGGTTTTTTATTTATGATAACTGTATCTAAAGTTACCATATTTCCGTTTTCACTTGTTACCTTCTGTCAGTCATGAACCCAATTTATACTAAAATAACGCAAAACTCATAAGAACAGCACAAATTCACCATTTTATTTCAAGAGAATTCTATCAACAACATTTTGTAACTCATTGCCAGACAAGATACAAAAGTAGCTTGTTCAAAATATTACATTGTGACGTCACAAATGAGTAATTTAATTACATTACCGTGTGACCCTGACATCTTCTATACTACTAGTGCCTATGTTGGTTTCTACATCATTTTTTTCCTTGAAAAATTAATGAGAAGAGAAATTTGAATACAAGATATTTCAAACTGTAAGTGGTCACATCTGTTCAAAATTCTACTATCAGCATGACTGCTTGGAATTTCTTTGTAAATGAGAAAGAAACAAGTTTGAGAAAGGATGAAAGAAAAAAAAAATCTTAGATTCAGAGAGTTACCAAAATGAAAAATATAGCATATGTTTGTCGGCAAACGTTTCATGCACTGGAGAAAAATCTCATCGCTTTAGATTCTACTTTAATTAACAATGCACTTTGAAGCTACACCAACTTGCAATTTTAAACACTGGTCAAGTAATGGGGAGGATCCATGATCTGGTATTCCCCTCACCAAACTTCCACACCATATCAATGAGCCACAATAGATTTAATGAACATCTTTCACAGTCACCAGTACTCGAATCCACAGGCTGGCTACATTGGTCACAAGTTTGTAACCAAGATGATTCAGCTACTGCGACCATTCAACACTCACCAACGTAATGTGATCATACATATTCAGACATCCCACAGCGAATGTGAATTTTACAACCTATTTGAAAACTTGAATTCTGATACCAATTCTAAAGGATTTATCAGACTAAATCACTTGTACTTGGCTCATGGAAAATGTAAAAAAAAAAAAAAAATGTTTTTCTTTGACTATGCAATTTCTGAGATTAATGGGGGATTTGTATATAACCCCACCCAAGTACTTTAGTTATAAAAACAGTTCTAAAGATTCTCAGTTTATACATGATAAAATATATGGTAATATACACAAATTTACAGAAAAGATAAGATGAAAAGGTGTAGCATTATTTATTTAATAAAAAAAGATTATACTAACTAAAAAAATATATATAAATAACTATTATATTTAAAGATGAAACACATAATGAATTATTTTTATTTAATCATCATTTACCTGTAACAAGTATCTACGTTTATGCACATCTCTGATTTCATCATAAGAAAACTTGCTGCACCTAATATTCGCAAGAAATACAGCATAAATACACAAGTGTCTTCTTAACAATATCTTTAATAAACTAATTTTAAAAAAGATAATTGTACAAAGAAAAGAGAACTTAATAAATTAGAATGATAGGTACTATAATTAGTATTAATTAACACAAGCTAAGTTTATCCGAGACTGAATTTTTCTGGATGGATTTCTCAAGATTTTCTTAATAAAAGTTTGACCCAACAGGTGTACTTATAAAACTGAATAACTGATTCAGTACAATAGTTGGTTTAAATATTCAAAAGATATATGTAATAATTCATGTAAATTTCATTCATAATGGCCTTGAGCCCACCAAAACTTCATGTTATAATTTATTTCTACACTGGTGTTCAAAATTAAGAGGCTATAGGAACCTAAGTTTCACAAGGACAACTGTTTCCAAAAGACTTCATGAAAGTGGGTTGTGTGTTCATGTCCCACTCAGTTCAACAAACAGGAGAGTCTGTTTCAAATGGTTGAGAGATTACAGAGATTGGAACCTAGATCAATGGATGACCATTATTCTATTTTCTCATAAGTTTTGGTTCAAACTAACCAGTAATTATTGCCATATTTCCATATGCAGAGAACCAGGTACCTGCCCTTCAATGCCCAAAAATCGACCATTACAGCAGTGGGGTTTTGATGGTCTGGGCAGATATTACGTTGGATTGTCACACATACCTCTATGTCTTTGAAAGAGGCATTGTGGCTGCTGTGAGGTATATCTCTCTTTTTATGGGTGCAGTTGGCACTGATTTTATTAAGTGGATAACAAGAGACGAAATCCTGAAAAGCAAGGAATGGATTGGCCAGAAACATCTTCGTTCCTCAGCAGTATAGAGCCTGTTTAGGCAATTGCAACCTTCCTCTAAGAACCATCCAAGGCCTGAAAACAGAATTGCTGAACGAGTGGGAGTAATTGCCACAAAAATTTCTTATATAAAACCATATGCGTAAGATGGGACCATACCTACTATTAACCATTTTTTTGTGTTCTATTCTGCAACTGCTGTTTCATATCTTCTGACTCCGATGATTGTTACGCATAATCATGCATGTGTATTATAACTGTTGAATGGTTATTATTATTTTTTTTACATTATATCAACCCTATGTACATACCCAATTTCATTAAAATCTGTTCAGTAGTTCTAGAGACAATCAAACAAATCTGAAAATTTACTTAATTTTGAATACCAGAGGAGTTTTCCCACCTAATGGGAAACAAACATTACCTAATCACTCAAAAACTAAAACTTCAACATTCTAAATCAGGATGATACCATCTTGCATCACCCGTGTATGCAGACCAATCAGAAAACCCTTTCCCAGAAATCATATATGACTTTAATAACTTCCTAGACCATGACTATAAATAGACAAGATTCCCAGAGTGAAGGAGGCTTTCATCCTTTGTATTGATTGCATGTGTTTTTTGTTTTGTTTTGTCCCTTTATGTTTGTGATCGTCCAATAAAAGGGATTTTAAAATAGTTACATGTCTCCTCATCAATCCATTCAACAACTACCAAAATGAAGCAAAGTAATCGATTCCATCATGGAAAATGTCTCAATTCAAGAGCAAATGATTACATATATATAACCAAGAAGTAATTTACTTATTTATTCCAAACAGTCAATATCAAAATAAGAATATTTGAGAAAACACACACATAAAAAACCCAACAAAAACAGACAGATAATGACTTAAGAAAATTTAAGACTTCTTTAATGAAAAAAATATTTCATGCTCAGCAATACATTTCTGGGCACAAGATTTATTTTTAATCCTTTCATTAAAGGAGTAGAGATCCAAACTAATTAAAGATAAAATAACAATTAAGAGCTATTTTAACAAATAATTTTCTAAATGCAGTAATGAATTTAGTACATGTTTTATCAAACTGATGTGAGCCAAATGAAACTCACTATTGTCCTTATACACATTAAAACTCAATTGGATGGATAAATGTAATTGTAATATACAATAGTCATATTTAAAAATAATATAATATTTATTTATAATATAATTATCAATATTCTAAATAATGATGATATGAGCAAAATTAAATTTGTTGCCCCAAATAATCATAGTTTTGGGGGGGGAAAAACTTTATCAAAGATTAAAGATTTTAATTCTCTAATTTATTTTGAGAAAGGAAAGAAAAAAAATGATAGCTACATTCTTTTCTGGTGCTTGTTCACTGGAGTTGAATTGGGAATAATTGGATCGTGCATACTGTAAAACAAAGATGGATAAAAAATTTTAGAATGTTCATTTGACATCCAGTACATCTAAGAAATAGGGGTGGGGGAATACAAAAATTAGATTTGTATAAATTTACAGCTCTCAATTTATTTACAAATAAACTGAAATGACATTTTAAACATTACTTGAAATATAAGAAACAAAACATGTCATGCACACACTTGTAAAATATTTATTACAAATTTCATTTTATTTACAATTGTCATGAACTAGATCTCAAAAAAATAAAACTATTAAACATGCAATTTTTTAAAAAATTTTTTTGATAAAAGAATAATGTTTGTAAAAAAAAAAAAGAACTTACTTAACAGGCAACGAATCAATATCCCGTATTTCCCGGGTTTTCAGCAATGTGAATCCATCAACCACATAAAAATGCTCTTTCCCAAAAAGCAATAAGCCTTCACAAGTGTCAAGGCCTTGAATTCTGGCACATCGAAACATATGACTAATCTGAATTGATAATTTAAAACTAAAGTTAACTACAATTCAACTCAGCAAAAAAATCTAAGACTACATTTAAATTCACAAACAATTCCACTTTTAATTTTAATGGTAGAAACAAGTTATAAGATAAATAAAAAGAAAATGTGTTAATAATTTTTACAATGCAAAAGATGTTTTTCACAGCCTATTCTGTAAATTAACCAAACACACTATTAATTATTAATGCAAAAAATAGAAATAGCAAAAACATGAAATGTACATTAAATACACAACAAAGACACGATAATCTTCAAACTGAAATAAATTATAAAGGATATACATTTGTTTAACCCTTTAATGGCTGCTCAGCTGATGCATTAACAACCCATCCGAAGTAAGATTCTTTGCATTGTTGTGCTATCAAGAAAACTATTCCTAAGAGTTTGAAATGCACTAAAATGACTTTGACAGTGTTTGCAAAGGAATCACTTATTTCAGAGAAGGAATTACTCATTAACACTTTTTCTTTTCTTTTAATACACTGCATAACCATGTGTGGCTATTTGAAAAAGATGGCACTGGAGATTGAATCCCATAATTTTTCCATGGCAGTGGAGGAATTAATAATAAAAAAAATACATGATTGTTATTAAATATATGCAACAGAAAAATGTTGCAATACATGAAACTGCCAGAAAAAAAGTGAACATATATAAATAACTTTAAAATATAATGCAAAATATAGCATATATATTAGTATGTGAATTCTATAACTGCATTTTAAATCTTCCACACCTATCATTGTTGAAAAATTACATAAAGTATAATGATCATCTGGACAAAAATAATCAGATAATATAGAAACAAAAGGAGGATTTCTAATAAATTATAAAGAGGACGAAGAGCATTTGAAATTTATAAATAGTGCAATGATGAATTCCTATAACTCCCATTTCAATTAATTACATTGTAAAATGCCAAGTTAAAGATGAATTTTAATTTTAACAACAAAGAAATTGTTATTGGCAGGCATATATAAACGACTTTTTTTAAACATTAAGAGACAATTTTACCAATTATATATGCATTTCTAGAGATAAACACATCACCTTTTCTCCATCTTCCAAAAGTCTTAAGATATTCTGGTTTTCAGGACTACTCTCATTGCCCTTAGTATCTTGTTCACCAGTTCCCTCAGTAGATGTCTCAGAGATATCTTGATCATCATCCCAATCGCTGGAACGATTGGCAGACGATCTAGACAATAAGCAAGCAGCACGAAGACCTTGGAAACCTAAATACACAGAAAGAATATCTTTAAGTAGGAAGAACACCTACATGATTTCCTGTTTCAGACAACTCGCGTCTTCTGTGAGACTACAATGAGTTGGTTTGCTGTGTGTTATCAAAACTTTTATTGATATGTTCTGATGCCACCTGATTGGCAGTGTTAGATCAAAGGCCCATGAAATTCATTGTGGCAAGGGTCTAGTTTTACGTCTATCGCTAGCTGCAGCTTTGAGCACCACACAGATGATTTGGCTCGGTCCCCCCACATCCCCCACAAAAATTTTTAGTGAGGTGGTAAGTGCCTGCCACCTTTCTTCTTTTTCCATCAATCTCTTGAGATGACGTGGCTTGACACAACCTCTATCTAAAACTCTCCCTCTAAGTATTCTTTGTGGCTCTATGAATATTTGGAGTGTCCCCATCAGTACAGCAATCAATATCACATGCCACTATACTGGATAGGCAGCTATGTTTTATCTTATACATTTAAAGTAAACTATGATGTCTAAATTATCCATGATGAAGAGTTCATTTCACAAATAATGACAAAGTATTTGCAGTAAATACACAATGAAAACAGGAAAAATGAGTTCCTTTCAAAGCAAGTATTATGCTTGTAATGAGGACCTCTGTTTTTAAAGACATTAATATAGAAACCACACACACATCATGAAGTGCTGACACTGACAAGGGGAAGGGAAAATTTCAATGAGCAAAATATTATACACTCAGAAAAGCCAGGGCATGCAGCTAGTTTTTTTAAAAAAAATTCAAAGTAGTAAGTTCTTTAAATATGCAGTTTATTTAACTATGCATACAAAATTGTAGATGACAGCAACTTCATATTCAACAACTAAGTTAAATAACTGTAATTTATTATAATGAATAAATTATTTTTTTTCCCATTTGTATATTTTATTATTATTCATGTATTCATTATATGCATAATTTTCAAAAATTGACATTTTTTTATGATGAAATTTTTAAATATAAAATGTATTACGATAAAAATATGTATAGATTTGTAGATAAAAAATAAACACACACAAAAAAAGCAAGTAAGAAATAGAAAAATAATAACACATCAAGAAAATATTAAATAACAGAAGAAATGATAAAATACAATTAAGTTTCACCCTCAAAATTTCAAACATTATGTGAAGAGTGGATTCTAAAGACCAAAATTTTAAGCAATCTAAGTGATACTTCAAAATACGGATAAAACCAATACTGAGATTTATAACTTGCAGCAGAAGAAATGAAGACAAAATATTTCTAGACAAATGTGTATATTCAAGAATAAAAATATTCATAAATTAGATTTATGAATAGTAGTAATATTTTTAAAAAGCATATCTAACCTTAAAAATTGAATATTAAAATTTAATTTTTTCCAAATTTCTCTGAAATTGATTTAGTTAATATTTCAGGGACATTAAGAGTATATATATATAACTCACACAATTTTTTTTATTTAATATGATGGTGGAATTCACAAGCAACATTGCCTATATCTTACATAAAGTGTAAAACTTTAAAGAAAAGAAAAAAATACCTATTTCTCTCTCTTCCAGAGATTCTACGTCACTTGGAATGTCCATATTTTCAAGAGAAGTAGCATCAACTGAAATAGTGTCTTGCTCTACCATGTTTTCAGGTCTCCACCTCTTGTAATACTCCTTGCTATCAAAACTAGTAGCTACTTTATACTTCAAAGCCCTCTGAAATTTAAAAATGTGAAAAACAAAATATTTCAGAAAATTGAAATAACTATATTGTAATAAAGAATTATTTCTAAACATTATATCCTTATAAGAATAAAAGTACTGGATTACAAAAATAAGATTGATAACAGTAGAACAATAGGAAAACTTCAATTTGCATATATTCATATTATGTAGCAATATGGATTAAAAATATAATTTACAATTAACTAATGCAGAATTCCTAATTTTAAAAAATCCTTTTTAAAAGCTGTGATGATATAATAGACAGGATTCAAAATAAAGCCCTCGAACTTATTACCTCTGCTGCCTCTTCCACTCCCACTGTTGCTCTTGAAATGCAGACAAATATTGAGCCCCTGAGGGTTGGGAAGGAAAAGCAACTACTCAAACAATTTGAAAAATGCATGAAACTGCCCCTCCTGCACAGGGAATATATTTCCCCTCCAAGACAACTTAAATTGCACCATTCTTTCTATTTGAGATCCGAGGACCTATTGAATAAGTACAATATAAACATGAATATTCCTCACTGGCCTCTTGGCCTTAGAGAGTTTTCCTCCCACCCTCAGCCTTCCAACTTTAAATTTATCAATAAATTCATATAATGTGCAAACCTTTTTTTTATGAAGAAACTTGAACCATACATATGCAATGTTCTTATGTTTTAAAGGTATTTATTCAAGGTATTCTCCAAGGTTTTTGAAAAAATGGTATACTTTTAGACCAACTCTAAGTTCAAAGGGTATGTCATTTCTTTTAAATAAACAGTATTTCAATATATGAAGAGATGCCCTATTTTTCTTATGCTTAACTATTTTTATATTTTTAAAACTATCATTTTTATATTGAGTGTATAACCCACACCCGTAAAGCCTAAGTTTTTATATAAGGTTTATCACACACCAAATACACAAGCAAAAAAGAAAGCATAACAAAGAATTTACATTTTCTCCTCCTTCCACCTCTGGTCGGTAAGGGTAGTGCATGTAAAAAAGCTCATTTTTAACCATTTTTTTCCTCATTCTACAAGGACCTAAAATAAAAAAATGAAGTCAAGATCTTTAACTTTTAGCTACATGCTAAATAATTTGTAATAATTTATTGCAATAAATATAGAAACACAATAACCTTCTGTCATGTCCAGCATCCACTTGTCTAACTTAGAACCAATGGGAGGGCCCCATAGAGCTCGCTCTCTAGTTAGCTCAGCTTCTGTTTGCAACCACTCATTGAAAACATATTTTTGCAAATATTGTTTGCTCTAAATAAAAGGAGGCAGGGAGAACATTATTAAAAAATGCAGCATAAAATATTCAAATAATGAAAATTACACAATAAAAGTTTACATCACATAAAATATATTACATATTATCACAAGTTAAATTATAATACAAGTTTACACCACATAAATTGTTCGTACTTGCATGTTAACTCCATGTCATTGGCAAATTTTAAAAAATGTAAGCAATAGCATTATCTTTAGAAAACATTTGGCATTAAACTCTGGTATGCAGCTAATCTTTAGCGATAAATTACTGGCATGGATAACATGAACTTGAAGTTAATACAAAAGTACTAATTTTGTTTAAGGATTTTTCATCATTTTAATTGCAAACAATAATAATTAAATCAACATTACAGATTATGATTAACTTCATTAATTAAGAAAGAATTTATTTTTAATGATGTTACAATTTAATATAAAACATTTTCCAATAAGTACTCTTCTTGTTAATATGCTATTGTGATGTTAACTATGTTTATGTAGCTAATTTCTTTACTCATGTTTGGCTCAATGTTGAAATTCCTAAATTAAAATAGTAAACTTTGTTAATACATCATCTATGATTTAATTAAAAAACAACCACATATAGAAGGAATTAGTTATATTTAATGAATCCTGAATAATCAAATAAAAACGTGTCAATGTTTTTCAACACAATCCTTCAAAATTTCATTATTGGAAAGAATATGATTTATATTTTCTCTTTCCTCAACTTCCAATCATCAACTCATGTGCGTAGGAAAGAAATAACATTGTGAAAATACGCTAGAACGAAATAACGCTGAGTGGTAAGGCTTTAATGAAAAATACCATTTCTTTTTTAATGGATACATTAATTAATCTATTAGAATGATATTTTAATATTTGAAGACAGGAAATAAAATTTAAAACACACACAATGTAAAAAATAAAACGTACAAAATCACCAAACAAAAAAAAAAGACACCTTTTCATTTTTTTCTTTGCAAAATACAATTGAAAAAGATGAATGAACTAAATTTGATTTTTTCTCTCAATTGTTCAACTAATGTAACATAATATTGCTGTAAACTTTTAAAATTATTTATCTGAAAATAAAATGTCAAAATTTTGAACATGTAGAATGCCACAAAAATAATTAACAAAACAAATAAATAATTCATCATACCTGTTGATATTGTTTGGATTGAAATTCCACAAGTTCACGAACTACTGATAAATGAGATGATGTATAAAGCTCTAATTCCTGCAAAAGTTTAATTGAAAAACTCACAAAAGATAAAAATAACAAAATGTAAAAATGTCACTTTTTCAGGACTATTCAAATTAATTTACTTACAAATATGGATATATATTACTTACTTTATATGAAATATTGCTGAGAGGGACACGGAAAGTGTGATCTTTTTTCATTTTCCTTGAAGCAAGTCTAGACAATCCACCTGTCACTTTCTGGAGTTTCTGCAAAGAGTTTTAATTTCAAAAAGGGGCCAAAATAAATTTTTAAGAAAAAACTTTGTATACAAAAAAATTTTAAAATAACTTTATGACAAAATTTAAAAATCTTCAGGATTCCATTTCCTAAGGGTATAGAAGTACGGTTTAAAATGTTACTTTCTAATTATCTAAATCCACCTTAACTGTGGTCTGTAAAGTTTCATGTAACGTAGAGATTTACATCTATTACAGATTCTGAAAGGCCTCTTGGAAAAATGGAATGATGTACCCCACTAAATTATATTACTAAATAGTACATAATAAAGAAACTCTACTTCAATTTTGGTCAAGAATATTATACCAGGGAAGAGGATATTCGAAATCTTGGAGGTTTGCAATGTCACGCTACATAAAGGGCGACAAACCTCGGTGATCAAAAGTTTAAGAATCGCTGATCTAAATACTTGGCACTCATGTGTTATAGCATCCATTTTGGAAAAATTGTAAAATCTAATAATTGAACATTGATGCCTTGTGGTAACCATGCTCATGATTCCAGATTGTGTAACATAGCCTTTTTCATCCATGTCTGGTGTTGTGCTTTTCCCTCTTGATCTAAATTTTTTTAAATGCATTATAAGATTTGTCAAAAATAATAGAAAATGCAATAAAATTACTTCCAAGAATACAACTTTTAACCACAGAAGCCCAAATCTTTAAATCTGCATAACAAAAGATCCTGCAAAAGACTATCCATTTAAATTTTTAAAGAAAAATTTTAAAAATTAAGAAGGAATCCTCTTGCAATAATTGATGCACACACATGGAATTTGATTAATAAGTACGTCATACTATGCATAAAAAAGGTTGGTATGGGTTTTCCATTAACATGATTGATATTTGCAAAATACATTTTATGAATGCTTATTGAAAATTCCTTAAAAGATGTATAAATTCTAAATTCAACGATTTAAAAAAAAAGTATTACTTTGATTTAAAAATATAAACCAACTTTTGTAATATGCGCTAATAACAATAGGTAGAAAAAATATCAAACCATTTAGCACAATAGAAGAAAAGCCTTAAATGAAGATAAACTAGTTATTTTTTCTTTCTGTTATAGTAGTCTGTAATAGTTATCACAAATCTGGATTTTTTAAACAGAGCTTTCATATTTTTTGAAATTGAAATATATATATATATAAAGTAATTTAAACTAAAAAAAATTTATTTGAATTTTTGACCGATTTTTGTCAATTGAGTCATAAGCCTCTTAAAAAGTTTTCTACTTTCTGAATCAGTAATTTTCTTTGAAAAAGATGGTAAATTTCACCAATGAATTCATGAAATGTATGCAATAATACACTACTAAAAATAGTGTTTTTAACTCTTTACATCTAAAAAAGATATTCTAGCAAATTCGACTTTCAAATGCTTTTAAATGACATATTCCTACAATGTGAAATAAGTTTCCTAATACATTGTGCTTTGTTATTCATTTATACTCTTTTTTTAGATATAAATTCATACATACTAAATAAATAAGTTTATTAATTTTTTACACAATATTAGATTTTTAAACTAAATAAATAATGGAAATTAAAAAATAAAAGTAACATTTAATGATTAAATAATACATTGGAAATTCCAAGAGTACAACATATTTTTAGGATTCAATCTTTTTTTAAATGGCAACGTTGACATTGTATGAAAAAAATAAGAGAAATTTTGATAGAATTAATTAGCATAAGAACAGAAAATTAAGTACATTCTGAAAGACTATTTCAAAAGAAAGAAAATTAAGATTAGCAAATCTAATTATTACAAGTAAAATTATATTTACAGATTGGAATTGTGACTGAAAAAACCAGGTTTCTTTAGTGTATCCTTGCTTCTTTTCACTCTCCAAATAGTTTTGCCAACATTTGCCAATAGGTTCTTGTAACACTGACCTCAAAGAATCAAGATTTGGTACTTTGGCATTTTGAGTGTGAGAGGTAAAACCACTGAAAGGCATCTTACATATCTCTTCTAAAGCCTGTAAAATATAACATAAAAAGAAAATCATTTTGAAAAGGATTAGTAAACTGAGATTATAAAACATCTGAGAATGTATGGTTAATATTACATATTAAATATCAAATTGAAAAGTTCTGAATATTACTGTAATGTAGTCTGAAGAATGTTACAATATTTATTTCTTTTTCAATCATATATTTAAAAACAAGCATTATAGAAGTTAAATTACTCACTACTACAATTCGCTTCTCAGAGACAACATTTTCCCCACAAGTGTCTGTAGTTATGTGGTATATTGGGGAAAAGAAAAGGTATAAATAGTATATCCTTAGCAAACACTGCCCAGGTCATCATATTATGTTAAAAAGCATTTGGAATAGTTTTACAGATAGTAGTGTGATGTATCAGCCAAGCGAGGAATATATCTGCTTTCAGGAGTCAAGGGGTTAAGTGCAGAAGTTATATAATGTAAAAGAATGTTAAAATTTAATTTATGACAAATGAAAAATTTTAAAAATTATGTATTATTATTTTCTAAAAATTGTTCTAATGAATATTTTCAAAAGAAATATAAAAATATTTTTTCAAGACCTAAAATTACTCTTTAAAGTTTAAAATTTCAATTGAACAAATTTCTTAAAAACCCACTATCAAATAAAGATCATTCAGTGGCATACACAAGAGTGAAATTTGAAAGTTCATAGATCACAAAATTAATAATTTTTACCATTACACTTTGGCTCTTTTTATCTAGGTGTTTTATAGATTGTACCCCCCCTCTTAAAAGAGGTCTGTGCATCCATTCATCAAAATATTTCCGATTTTCTAAAAATTAAAGGGGGGTTAAAGGGGAAAAATTAAAAATGAGAGGGAATTGTTACACATTGTTTTTTTTTTTATTTAACCACACTAAACTTCTCTAACAATTTAAATTCTTTTATTCACCAAATCTACCAACTTTCTCCACAGTTTTCTGTCTCATGACACGATACTTCGTGGTTCTAAATGAATTAAGAGCTAGTGCAGAGAAAACATGAATTGAAAAGAACACACATTACATTGTTCTGGTGAAAATATGAAATTAGGGGAAAAGAGACTTACTTGTCTTCTATTGTTGTACAATTCTTCCCACACTCTATTGGCAGCATTGCATATCAATGATGCTGCTTCTTGAGCTGAAGTACGATGTTTGCTTTCATTTTGTTCCTTAAAATTTTCAGGTACATGCCAGGTACTCTGCTGGTTAGCATTTTTACTGTGATAAAAATTTAAAAATGTTGCACAGGTAAAAAACAAATATAAATTATAAAAAGATGATTTTAGTAACTAAGCAAATAACATTTACATGGAAGTCAAAAAGAACTGATTCAAGAGAAAGGAAAACTGGCAAAATAAATAAAAACTTATGTAATACAAACCTTTGATTTGGATCCTCAGTAAGTTGTAGAAGACAATAGCATAGACATCCAAAAAATTCATTTTCATGATTCATAGGAGATATTACTAGATTTTTATGAGCAGCAATTTTTTGTAAGCCTTCAAGTACCACCATTTGATCTGAAAAACAAACATTAAGAAACCTGATTCTCATAATTATAAATTTAATTAATAAGTAATTACTTAAAGTTAACTCAACAAGCTTTTATTTGAAAGTTATTGTTAAATAATTTTCCAAAATATGAGATTTCTTCTTTAACCGATTTAGTACCAATTTCCATTTATTTCGAATTTGTTATACAATATAATTGGGCACATTTTCATTACATAAAATCATTCATTAACATGTATTGACAGTACAACCAAAATTTAAAGGGAAAATAGGTAAAAATTAATAAATCTCTACTCTTACTACTTATAAGTAATGATTTCATATAGTAAATATTTTGAATGAGTTTTTTGTTTGTTTAGTTTACTTTAAGATACCATAATAGAATGCCCTAACTGTTGCATTCATTTTTCTCTTAAATACCCACTTGACGGATTTATTAGCATCTTGATTGAAAACACGAGAACTATTGGCAATGGACCTCATCATTTTGAATCTCAGTCAAAGGACAAGGACAGCACCTCAGCTAGTAGACCAATCCCTAAATTTCCTCATCGTATTAACATGGGAACTTTAAGGCTTGACTTATTTAACATGCATCAGTCTCTTTACAAGCAGGTCTTTGGTGACACTAAGAATCAAGTTCCCAGCTCGAAAGTAACATCACCCACATTTGCCTAATAAGAGTAGTAAACTCAAACAATATTTCACTCTAAGTAACTAAATCAACAAATTTAATGAGTTGATGTAATATTATATCAGCAAACATGACTAATCGAAACATTTGATTTATATAACATGACTTGGTAGAATTTTTTAGAACTTTCAAAATAGTGTGATATATACCAAGGACTTTTGGATTGAAGAAATACTTTTGCCTAATCATTACATATGTGCTTTTTGTGATAAAATTTGTTTCTGTGAAGTGATTCTTTTTTAAACACAAAGTCTTACTTCCATGTAGCCAGAATAATATATGTTGCTCTATCTAAATTGAAACTCTAGAGTTAATTATGTCAACTTTTAGAATATGTTCTTGAGAGAGAATTAAACTAACCAATTGCATTAAGAATGGTGCCCAAAAGAGAACCTTCTGGGGAGAACAAAGCCATTTCTACAGATTTGTGCAAAAATGCCTTTAATTATCAACACAGAAGAAAGTATTTTAGCATAAATAAAGAAAAAAATTACCTAAATCTAAAAAAATATCTTTAAAAATAAAATATCAAACTACCAAAATATATTTCAATCTGTTTCAAGAACTAGATGAAAATTCAAAATGAACAGAGAAACATTTCTTTAATTTCCCAAAATTCCAGATAATGATTTTACTTGAAAGAAATTTACCCCATACGAGAATTTCCAACTCATACTTATAATTTTCTATATAAATATTGTGCTATTCACACACATTATTTTTCAACATAGCAAATTTCATTTAAAACAAAGTATTAAGAACCCTATTTCAAAAATAGCACAGAGATTATCTAGTACTAATAAATACTAATTTGTTTAAGAATTATTTTAAACTTAATGTAAGATATATTTTTATGGATAGTACAGAGTTGAACGATACAGAAGAATTAAAAAAAACCCTTCCAAGGTAAAACTAACAATTTTATAAAACAAAAATTTAGAAATATAAATTTACAAAACAGAATATTTTGTATAAGCATTTTTTTTTAACTCAAAAACCTTATGATAATCATAATCCATCTTGAAACGATTGACTTTTTAAAATAACAGTATATTTTATAGTTAATTTAATATGCATTCAAGCTTTAATATTTTAAATAAAAGAATATTAAAGCAATTAAACTGAACCATATTAATGAACTTTAAAATATTTGCCATAGAATTTCATGTAAATTCTTTCTGCTATTTCTGCTTAAGTATCAATCTTACCTACAACATTTTCCATTGGCCTGGATAACTGATAGAGAATAGTTCTATTAAGACTGTGATATATGCTATCAAATGAAGTGGATGAGCCTAGAGATGAAAGAAAAAAATTGCATTTATACAAAGAATTCTCAAAATATCAACTAAAAAATGTTACATGAATAATAATTAATTTAAGGGTTTCAACTTTGTAAGGCACTCAGTAAATAATAAATAATATAGCATAAATAAAATTTAATTCTATCATAACAAGTTACATTAGTACGAAAAGGTGCCCAGTTGTGAAAATAACAGTGCTTTGAATGGCGCTGGGGTGGAGTGACGTCACAGCCCCCACCCCTACGATGTAAAAACCACTTTTTGGTCACTCTGAACTTGTGCATGCAGAAAGTGCAGTCATTGTTCTGATACCTTTGTGTGCAGGGTAAAATAAGTATTTTAACCAATGGCTTTGGAACTAATTTAGAAGACGATCAGCACCCAGCATTGGGTAGTTGCAGCCTATGAATTTTAGAATTTTATTATATTTTATCTCAACATTCCTACTGATGTTGCCCAACTGATGAAATACTCTCTAAATCTATTATTCAAAAGGGCTGC
The DNA here is from genome assembly GCA_019973935.1 of Trichonephila clavipes. Classification (NCBI taxonomy): domain Eukaryota; kingdom Metazoa; phylum Arthropoda; class Arachnida; order Araneae; family Nephilidae; genus Trichonephila; species Trichonephila clavipes. The sequence goes on from BMAU01021306.1 coordinate 441,593, forward strand.
AGTTGAAACAACCTAATTTTTTCACATTACAGTATTAACCTGAAGTTAGATAATAGGTGAGACAAGAAACAATAAAGCTGAAAAATTTACTACAGATTTGTAGAAAAATTTTAGAACATATTTTATTACTCTAGAAAAAATTGATAGGTAAGAATTTCATATTGTTCAACTTGCTAACACAACAATTGATAAAAATCAACTCACCAAGAGATAAATCTTAATAAACCAATTTTAAACTAACAGAAATTGCATATGAGTGAAAATAAGTAAATATAGGTATTACTGTATGTATGTACACACTGAGTGGCTACATTATTCTGACCAATGCTTCGATACAATACTGGACCAATTTTTTCCCTTAATATTGAAGGGATTCTTCTAAACACGAAATCCGTTAGTTTTTGGTAGGTGGTATGAGAATTTTAAGACCCTATTCGATCAATTGCATTTTTTAATGCTTTCTGATTGGATGGTACTGGATCAAACTTCCAGATACCCGGTTTGATATCATCCCTCACATTCTCAATTGGATTGTGATCTGGTAATTGTGCAGGCCAACTAAGCAAGGTAAAGCTTCTGTCATGCTCTTTAAACCCTTTGGAGACAATGCCAGCTGTATAACAGGAACCATTGTCTTGCTGAAAATATCCATCTCTGGCAAAATAAATTTATAACTATAAAACAAAGTACTTGATATGTGATAACACTTAAATACCTTTGGGCTTTCAGATGTTCTTCCACATGAATCAACGAACTCATGAAATGGGAAGAAAACATCCCCCAAACCATAATATTGCCTCCATCAGCTTGAAAAATTGTGGCTTTGCAGATGGGGTTTGTACTTTCATTATTTTCTCCGTATCTGCACCCTGCTATCTACATGGTGTATTTGAAAATGGGACATATAGAACCATGTGACCCTTTTCTAATTGTCTTGTGCTTTTTTTGTGAATTGAAGACATCTGTTCTTGTTCCAGGCACACAGCAGAGGTTTCTGAACAGATCATCAACTACCATAGCTTATACAGCGTAATGTGTGATGAACAGTTTTTTCAGAGACCTTTACAATTGCTCCTTGATTAAGATTCCTTTCAATTTGAAGTGTGATTCCTCTTCTGTCTGAGTGGACAACTTCAACAATTCTTTTTTCTGTGCAAACTTTCAGTAGCCTGTGATGACCACATGTCTGACATTAAGATCCAGTTTTCTGCTTCGGAATCCACTCTTTGTAAACATTAATAACTGATGCTCTAGTACACTCAGTAAATGCAACCTTTTAGCTGATACTGGCTCTGATGCGTCAAGCATCTGCAATCTTCCCGCATTCAAACACTGCTAAATTATGCTTCGCCCCCTGTGATAAGTTGTGGTAAAATGTATAATGTTGTTGTAGTTTCACCAATAGACGTATTCTTAAAGACAGCACATTTATTAAATACGAACATGAAAATTTTAAAATCAAAGGACCCACGCGGGTAATATTTAAAAATGGCCACCGACCTAACGTGCTGGTGCCGAGAAGCTCTCTTCTTATACAAAAAAAACACATTCTTACCGGAGGGGAGCACAGTGCGTCTCCTGGTGAAGGGAGGAAACACTACACCCCCACACATCATACTCAATCTGATTATAAAGCATAAAATAATATACATTCATATAATACACTAAAATACAAGTAATTAGCATTACCTCACACTTAAAAAATATGAAAAATAGGTATACATAACAAATTACACAAAACTAAATTAAGAATACAATTTTGATATGATTAATTATACCATAATAATCAAGAAAATTGAAATTTAAGGAATTCACATAATAAACAACATTAATCTAAAAAACTATTGTTCGAAAAGAAACAGCATTTTTTTAAATGTAAATAGACACACAAATAATATAATGAGGTACACAAAATAAGATAAAGAAAATAATTATTCATTAAATCAACAATTTTCTTTTTAAAATTGAAAAGCACATTTGTTACACTAATCGTGAGAGTGCATCAGCATGAGGCATTTTCACACCAGGACAATGTTTGATTGTCACATTGTACTTTTGTAGTGCAAAAGCCCATCTTTGTAGCCTCACAGATTGTGGTGCATTTTTTGTTAAGTAAGGTAAAGGGTTATGACCAATATAAAATTCAATTTCAGTCCCAAATACCCATACTTCGAACTTTTTTAAGCTCCACACAATCGCAAATGCCTCTCGTTCAATAGTTGACCATGACTGTTGAGTCTTGCTTAATTTTTGACTTGCATAAGCAATTGGGTAACACTTATCACCACATTTTTGTGACAGGCAAGCAGCTATGCCAATTTGCGATGCATCTGAATGAATGGTATACGGTTTATCTGGAACTGGAGAGTACAGCGAAGGTGCTTCCCCTAAAGCCTTTTTTAGAAGATGAAATGAGGAATCATGTTTCTCAGTCCATGGGATGGAATCAGGTACTCTCTTTTTGGTGAGTTCTGTCAATGGATACACAAGTTCTGAATATTTAGGAACATACTCACGATAGTAATTACACAGTCCAAGTACACTACAAAGCTCCTTCTTCGTTTTAGGCACTGGTAAGTTGTTGATAACTGCAGTCTTTTCGGGATCTGGTTCGTGCTTACCAGAACCGATAATATGACCCAAATATTTAATTTGAGTTTTTCCAAAGGCACACTTTTTGAGGTTCACAGTGAAATTTAACTCTGAAAGTTTCGTTAAAATAGTATCCAGATGAAGAATATTTCTTCCCAAAATTTTTGGAGAAGATTGCAATGTTGTCGATGTGGGCATGTGAAAATTCTCTGTAACACGATAATGCTTTGTTCATTTCACGTGTTTCCTCCCTTCACCAGGAGGCGCACTGTGCTCCCCTCCGGTAAGAATGTGTTTTTTTTTGTGTAAGAAGAGAGTTTCTCGGCACCGGCGCGTTAGGTCGGTGTCCCTTTTGAAATATTACCCGCATGGGTCCTTTGATTTTAAAATTTTCATGTTCATATTTAATAAATGTGCTGTCTTTAAGAATACGTCTATTGGTGAAACAACAACAACATTATACAATTTACCACAACTTATCACAATGGCGCAGTCGGTAGGATAAGTTGTGGTAAAATGTATAATGTTGTTGTAGTTTCACCAATAGACGTATTCTTAAAGACAGCACATTTATTAAATATGAGCATGAAAATTTTAAAATCAAAGGACCCATGCGGGTAATATTTCAAAAGGGACACCGACCTAACGCGCCAGTGCCGAGGAGCTCTCTTCTTATACAAAAAAAAAACACATTCTTACCGGTGGGGAGCACAGTGCGCCTCCTGGTGAAGGGAGGAAACACTACACCCCTATTTCTTCACGAACAACACAGTACAATTGATTCTGCACTCTATTTCTGCATTTCCATTAATAGCTATCTCGCTCTCTAGTGGCAACAATGTGAAGTAATGTACGTTTCCTGTATAAGTGTCAAGTGGTCATAATAATTTGGCCACTCAGTGTATACATAATATTATAACGCTTTTTGTAACAATTTAAAATAAACTATAAATAAAAATTGCAATGTTATGCAAATATAAAGTATGCAAACATTAACATTTATAAACTTGTATTATGAAATACATTAACAATATTGAAATAAAAAAATGCAATAGAAAGATATACCTTTTCTTTTGGCTTGTGCTATCAACTTTATTATAAAATCTAACACTTTATGACAATCTTTTGCAAAAACTCCTGCAAAATAAAGGTAATTATAAAAATCATGATTAGAGGGAATAAAAGAAGTATATTAAGAAATACCAATTATCCTCAACTAAAGAATTGCATGGTTGAAGAACAAATGTTAGAATAACACAATTTTTAAATTTGAGATCATATAATTATATTTAACTGTGCAAAAAGAAATCAAAAATTTTCAAACAGTAATGTACTGTAATAATTCCTTTTTAGATACAGCAAAGAATGGGGGACATACATTATATTAAAATAAGAGTTAAAAAAAATTAAAAGGTCAAATTTTGAAGCCTTACAGCACTATTGTACAATTCAGACATTTTGTGAAAATAAATAGAAAATATTATAGTGAAACTTTTCTTCTTTTTGGCCATGGTGAATTTGAGTTATAGTACAGGTTGGCAAAATAAAATGTACAAAGACCAAATCTGTGTGAAGGTAATTTATTTAAAAATTATTTTTTGTTTGTCCTTGTTTCATTCAGACATTTCGTTAATTTATACTGTTTGATTTTCAGAAGTCTGGAAAGCTCTTAGAAATATCAAGTTGATATATTCATTTTGAATCAATAAAAGTTTTGAATTAAGATTGATTGATTGAATATTAACGTCGCACTGTTTTAGCTACACGAGGGCTTTTGGCGATGGACCACATAATTTTGAACCATGGTCAAGTGACGTGGACGACACCTGAGCTGGCACCCCCTCTCCTAACTACCACACCACACCAATGGGAGGACGTTTCAGCTCACGACAGATTTAACCTGCATCGCTGCCCTACACGGCGGGTCTTTAGTGGTACTGGGCTCGAACTCGTGACAAGGCAAACCACGATCCGATACCTATACCACTCGGCTACCGCGGCCACGTTTTGAATTAAGATGAGATGTTGTAGTTTTTCTTTGCTTTACTTGTATACCATTAATCTATTAAATCTATATGACAATATACATTAATGAGCTGTAACAGACAAAATTCAATAAAAAATAATTTTCTACAATACATTGATTTATTAAAAATGCATTTTGGAAAGATGTCACAAATCTGTGTGAATAGGATCTAAAAAATAAAATACTAACCATGCCAAAGTCTATCAACAAGACAGCTCGTAAAGTAGAAAACATTTGGCACAATGTTATTGTAGCTCCCACCCGCGACAATAGGCATGGCTGCTTGTTCTCCAAGTAGAACATCAGCAGCCAATAAATGGTCCATGACTAGAGATAAAATGTCGACTTGAAACTCGCACTGCTGGTTATGGGTAGCATCAATTGGTATCGCCTGCATTAAAAACAATATAAATGTCACAAAATTTTATTAGTATAAATTATTTTTAAGTACATATTCATAAAAATGAACTAAGATGATATAACTAATCATAAAGATCTTCAGATGTGATAAATAAATCACTTAACTCTCTTTTAAAGATTTTAATTTAAAAAAAATCACCTCAAGAAGAAGATCTATGACAGGGGAATGTTTTGGTGTAGGTGGCAAGGAAAAACTGTCAACTACTATTACTCTTAAGAAGTCCATTACAAATTTGCGGGCACTGTGAGTGGTCAGAGAATCTCTTTCATAATAACTGGAAGTGTCCTTGGATTGTAAAAATACAAATTGTTGCTCTGTAGTAAAAGGCTAGTAAGGAGAAAAATAAGAATATATTAATATGATGCATAGTTTTAAATACATTTAAAAGTACCCTAAACAAAAATAAATGATTAAAAAGCTCATTAGGGAATATTTGAAATAATTAGTAGCCTTTTAAAACAACTTTCTCAAATTAGTTGGTCCTTACAATTAAATAAAAATGTAATACAAGAAATATTGGGTATTTGCTACAACATAATTAATAAATAAAATTAGACTACACTCTAATGCCTTTTTTTCTTACACAATTTTAAAACAACAGGGCCAAGAAAAAGACATTTTTTTTTCTATATATGGAGGATCTATTCTAAAATATTCAAGGATCACTGTTTGTAAAGCAAGAAAATTATACTATTAAGTAACAGCTAATTTAATTTTTAAAAGTTTCAAACATTTCAAACAAGAGATCTATATAGAATATTATTTCCTAAACACTGATCTAAACATAACATGAGTTCTAAAATTCCAACATAAAAGAGGTTCCTTCAGCTGGATAACAAGAATAATATACAAAAAATAAACTTTGATTTAAAACAATCAACATTGTAAATTTTTTTAAAAGCAATTCATCCTCTCATAACATTGTTAAACAAAATTCTTCATTGGTTTCAAGCATAGCAGGTGTAATGGGATCTTCCTAGGGAGGACTGTGATTTTGATTTATTTGATGGAAACAAATGCATCTATTATGAATATGCAGTGAAGAATAATTAATTTATATTAAGCCTAGCATTTGTAATAATTTTTACTATTTTCTGAGGCAATATGCTAGCGTTCCTAATTTTGTTACTTTTTTTAATGAAATACAATAATTTAATATTAATGTAAAGCATGTCAATTCTATAAATGTTAAAGGGGGGGAACACACAAATCTAAAAACGTAAGTTTTGTCCTTTCTCAATTTTTCCACACAGTTTTTTTTAAATTGCTGCACTTTTAACACAAAAAATACACAAAACACGGCTGCGCGTTAAACATACTGGGTATAAAAAATGATAGTTTAAAAAGTAAAAAAAGCAGATGAGCATAGCAAAAAAAAAAAAAAAAAAAATAGGTTGAAGTATTGTTTATTTAAAAGAAATGACTTGCCTTACAAACTAAAAGAGTTATAGTTCTAGAAGAAAACTATTTTGCCTAAAGTCTGGGATAATATCTCGAATAAATGACTTCAAAACATAAGAACATTGCATATATACTTTTCAGGTTTCTTTGTAAGAAAGGGGAAGCATGTTATAGAATGAATATACCTTAAAACTAAAAAATGCAGCTTGAAAGTATAGGTGTGCATTATACGCCAGGTTTTATGGTAAATAAAATTCTTTAATTTTGCATATTTTTTGGAGAATAAGGAATGCATCTCAAACATTTTCTATACAAATTGTACCTTCCTTACACTACTTTTTAAGGAATTGCATAAACAAAAAAGAGATGTATACACAAGGCTCCTTTCAATACTGCCTTTCTACATCTAACTATATTTTTCTCATGATTTCCCATCTTCCTCTTACAGATATGTGTCATATTTTAAATGAGTACCAAAGCCATCTCTCTAGCCACTTCTCATTAATTTTTAATAAAAAAAACGAATAAATAAAATCTTACATTAAAATTAAAAAAGCACAGCAAAAGAGCTCTACTTACCTGGTATTCATCTAAAGGTGAGTTCACCATTTCTTGTTCAGGTGGTGGCTGATTAGGAGAAAACATAGTACACACCAGAGCACTGATGACATCTTGTGACATGCAGACACTTACGAAATCTGAACGATTGTGGTACAATGATATGAAGAAGTGAAGGAGAGTCACAGCATAATCTGACACGATATCATCCAGATCAAGAGCCTACAGAAGAAACAAATTAGTTGCTTTTTATTAGCTTATACAAATAAACAAGATTTCCATTAAGTTTTCCTTGTCTTGTGCTCTTTATTCTATTATTTGTTATTTTATTTTCTATTGAAAATTCAATTTCTAGAAATTTTCAGCACATATGCATTTTTAAAATAATAATTTTCATTTAGAGCAATGATGGGCAAATTACAACCCAAGGGCCAGTTGCATCTTGTCAGAAGATTCTATTTGGTCCAATGATTATTTAAAAATAACAAGTTAAGAGATTTTGAATTTCTATATATTTATTAAAAAATTCGTTTAAGGACATGTTCTCTTCTTTTTAGCAAATGCAACAATTAGATGCCAAACTACAGTTGAAGATAGTATATAATAACTGGGGGGGAATATTTATGACACGTGGCAAAGAATGGAAACATTCCCAATTTCTAAGAAATAAGCATAAAATTATTAAAATATGCTTATATGGTTTTACATTTAAATAAAAAAGGCTAAAAAAAATACAAAGTTTCTGCATCAATTATCACAATGGTATTAAATAATTTCTCTTCTGGAACAATGTTTAAAAAATTTGCCCATCCCTAATCAAGTTGATTGGTTTCTCTCAAAAGGGGGGGAGAAAAGAAAAAGAGAAAGTTTTTGAAATCCACCACCAGGGCTTGTAAATTTTTTTGGTAGCACTATTTCAAACCAATTTATTTAGTTATCTCTAATAAGATATAAAACAAAAATTCACAAGATTTAAATGAATAACTTAATTTTAATTATAGTAGCATAGTAGTATTGCACACACCAGTAAATTCCACTTGATTATCATAAGTTTAAACTGATTTTTAAGTTTTAGTAATCAGTTACATAGTTTTCAGATATTTATTCATGTAATATCAAATTAAGTGATGTAACACATGGTTTAATTCGAAGACCAAAATGTAGATGGCGGTACTTGTAACGGAAGCATTACCAACCGAAGCTCTGTAGTACCGCCAGAGAAAGTTGGGAACTGAATGAGTAAACGTTACTCGTCTCACTGTCCAATCCTGGACTATGTATTATATTTAATTTCCTCTAAATGTTTAATCTGTATTATGTCTAAATGTCTGTCCTTTGTAACTGTGTTGTTTGTGTCATTAAAACTATTTTAAATTACCCCGAGATCTTATACATTATTTTGGTTTACCCAGTAATGACATAGGAGAACCGTTACAAATTGGCGCCAAAACGTCGGGCTGATCCGAGCGATTCCCGGCTTTCTCTCGCTTTTCCCACTTAGGTTGAGGCGTTGTCACCCAACAACAAATAGAGAATTCGCAACCCTGCGAATAAATAAATATTGTTTTCATCCAGAAAACCTGTGAACAGATAAGTGTTGTTTATTCTAAATAATCTTACTCTGTTATTCTGTATAAGAATAGTGATTATATATTATTGCTCTTAGTATGTATTGTGTGTTACAGTATATAGTAACGTAATTGAATTTTAAGTGATATTTTCACTTATTTATTTGTCAGTATTCTTAATACTTTTTTTTGAAAACGAAACTTGCATTCTATTGTTTGTTCTGATTAAAGATAATTGAAGGTTATTTATGAATGTATATTTACTCACTAATTAAGAATTTTATGCCATTAATATATATATATATATATATTTATACTTTTGTTATCAAGAAATTATTATGATTGGTATTTATTCAAATAATTTCACGTTGATTCTTGTTTGATTACTGAAATTTAATTAAGTTCTAAATTGAATGCAATTTTTATCATAATTTTTTTCTTTTTATGTCTAATAAAAAATAATTATTTTGTGAAGTACATGATTTATTACGAAGTGTATTACTATAACATTTTTTGAAAACCTGTATGTTTTGATAAAGTATAAACATTTATGCTTTTTATTTAAAAATTTTGGGGAATAATTTCAAGTACTTCTAAGTGTAAACAAGTTTGTAATAGTGTTAATTTCGGAATGGGTGAAATAATTTATGAATGGTATTTCTATTTAAACGTATTTGAATTGCTTTTGATTAAAATAATTTAATTGATTTAAATTAACGAAAACGAATTTTTCTTTGATTTAATTTAAATGATTTCATGTTAATTGCTGATACTCTTTTGATTAATAATGAATATTATTGAAATATTATTATTTTGATTTTGAAGTACGAAATTAGAAGATAGTTGATATTGAAGAATTTGTTTCATTTTTTTTTAAATCTCATTAATATTGATGTGAAAATTAATTAGCACATTTTGAAATTAGAGAATTGTATTGTCATTCAGGAAGAGTGTATTATAGTATAGAGTACTTTTTTGTATGTATCGGAAGTTTTAAGTGCATAAGTATTGTTTGACTATAATATTTTCAGATCACAGAATTAACAGTTTTGAGTGAACTTTAATTCATTAACTTTAATTGAACTTTACTAAATTAACTTTGAAATAGTTTAAAGTGACGAAAAATGGCTTTTTTGGGAAGGTCTAGAAAAGAGAATTTACGAATGTTGGCAACAGAATTGGGTCTGGCTCCGTCGGACAATCTCAAAATTATTGAACTAAAAGATCTCATAACTAACAGCGATAGGTATAATGAGGACTTCGTCAAAGATGTGCTCAGCGTCATTGTGGAAGAAATTACTGCAACAGAAAAACAAAAAGCTGCGGAACTGGAGGAGAAACAGAAAGCCGTGGTTGTTGCTCAGCAACGAGAAAGAGAATTTGAAGTGGAAAAAATGAAAATTCAACTTGAAATGCAGAAGCTGTCACAAGCACCTGTTACAAGCCAACAGCTAGAAAACCCAAAGCTTGAGTTATATAGAATTATTCCGGAAATCAATTCGAAGGAAGATGAAATGAGTCTATACTTGACAATTTTCGAACGTCAAGTGAAGTTCTTGAACATCCCTGAAAAAACTTGGACAGAATACCTGATTGGCTCATTGCCACCTGATATAGCTCAGCTCATCGCAAGAGAGGATGAAGATGATGCTCAAAACTATGAAAAGGTAAAGGAAATGCTTCTCAAAAGATTTCGAGTTACAGGGGATAGGTTTAGGAAGTACTTTTCCCAACAGAAGAAAAACCCAGATTCGACATGGCGAGACTTTTATTTCGAATTGAGTTCTTATTTTGAAGGTTGGATCAAAGAGTTGAAGATAACCATGTTTGACCAACTTAAAAGTCTGATAATTGCTGATAAGATAAAAAAAAAAAAACTCCAGCAAATATCAAAGAACATTTTCTGGATATTTGGGCGGATTTGAACGATCCTTTGGAATTGGCCGATAAGTTGAACGCGTATGACAACCTAAGGCCTGGAATGAAAAGTAATTCAAATCAGACTGTCAAGAAGAAAGAAGAATTCAGGAAACTTTTTCCATTAAAGAAAAATCAACCTGTTGGAGGATCCCATGAATACCACTCATCTGGACCCTCTAGAACTGTACCTAGATCCCCAAGTTTCAAAAATGAAGGAAGAAACCCCATACAGTGTTACGGATGTGGGACTCCTGGTGTCGTCAAGTCAAAGTATCCTAAATACCCGAGAGCTAATGAAATGGAAACAGCAGTGAACTGTATGACGTTATTCAACTTGAATTCAAACTTGTATCCCACAAGTATGATTATTCACAAAATTTTTGGAGAAAAGATTGCTGTATGTGCTGATACCGGTGCTTCCTATACCATTGCAGGTGAAAAGATGTTTAAATTCCTACAAGAGCATGATGTCACCTTTACGAACAAGATGATTTCTATTATGATGGCATTCGACAGACCATTATGGCTCTGAGTACTGTCGTCGACCTGTGCATTGAAGGCAAAGTTATTTCAACATAATTTCTAGTATTGCCTGATGCCAAAGGAAATAAGACTTTGCTAGGACTTGATTTCCTCAATGCAGCTGGTATCTTTCTTGACGTTCAGGGTGGAAAATGGCTTTTTTCCGGAAATCCTTGAAACAGTACAAATTCTTCAAGAAGACATTAGAAGATATAACTCTTAGCGCGTTTGAACTTCGAGAAGATGAGGTTAAAAATCTAACTCCAGAACAGGCAAGAAATATCAATATACTCCTGGACAGAATTGAGGCATGTTTTCCAACAGGGGTAGAGCACACCTATTTCATTGAACACCGTTTTGACACGGGTGATCAACCCCAAAAATAGCAACGTATCCCTACAGGATGAATCCCGTAAAGAAACAGGGTTGTCAGAAAGAAAACTTCGATCGACGAAGAAGAAAATATTATAAACCTGGTGACAAAGTTTGGGTGACCATTCATCCCATAAGTCGTAACAGGAGCAGGAAATTCATGCCCAAGAGAGAAGGTCCTTACCTCATACTCACCTTGAGATCACCAGTAACATATGAGATTGCCGACCCGGCCAACCCAGACCAAGCCCTTGGAACTTATCATCTTTCTGCCTTAAAGGACTATCAAGAACCTGAAACAAAAAGAAACACCGGATTTGTTGCTCCTCTAAGGAAAAGAGGATGCCCCAAAAAGAAATTATCTCCTGGTTACAAGCAGAGACGTCAACGGAACCAGAGGGGGAGTCTGTAACACACGGTTTAATTCGAAGACCAAAATGTAGATGGCGGTACTTGTAACGGAAGCATTACCGACCTAAGTTCTGTAGTACCGCCAGAGAAAGTTGGGAACTGAACGAGTGAACTTTACTGGGTTTCGCTGTTCAATCCTGGACTATGTATTATATTTAATTTCCTCTAAATGTTTAATCTGTATTATGTCTAAATGTCTGTCCTTTGTAACTGTGTTGTTTTGTGTCATTAAAACTATTTTAAATTACTCCGAGATCTTATCCATATTATTTTGGTTTACCCAGTAATGACATAGGAGAACCGTTACAGTGATACATTTTATGTAGTTTCCAAGTGTTTTGGCCAATACAACATCAAAAATTGTAGTGAAATGACTCAAGTATATATTTATGAGTATATTTTTTAATAACTTACATGCAAAGTAAATTATGAATAAACTGAGAGAAACCAATTGGCAAATTAATTTTATGTACGATGATCATTACAGTAAACTGTTGCACATATTTGTCAATTTGAATCAATGCAAAAACATGCATCTTAGTTCAAAAGCATTTTAACTTCAGTAAGTCACTATTACTTAAAAGGTAATACCTTTTATTTATTGAAACAAATAATTAGAAACAATTTTTTAAATGGCAAAAATTATAAATAACTTACATTATGTATTATTGCTCTGATCATAGCTAAAACAACCACACAGGCTTCTTGGCAAATTTCTCCCCTAGGAATTATCTGATTATTAGGGTTCTGGCCTGTAGGAGCACCAAAGAGGTAGGACCAAACTGAGTCCATTATCAACTAAATAGAATATCAATAGTATGTAATGTCATGTATGGAGTCATAGTTTATACTCCATATGTAATATAAGAACAACAAAAAATCTATGAACACTTTAATTTATAAAATAAGAATATTTTATCAAAATTTCAGTGCCTGAACTTCAGTTATATGTTAAACTGTCTGATATTTATGAAGCATGTCTAAAAATTAAGTACTGTTTTGGAAAAACTTGCAAAATTCTTTTTTCTAAACAAAATTTATTTCTTTATGGAAGAGCATATCAGAAGATACTTTTTTGCATAGTTACCACTATTGTTCACATCAGGAGACCAATTTATATATATACCTTTTTTAAAGAAAGATGCTGCCGGTTAACAATTTTCGAAATTTAAGGAAACTCTCTCTCTCATTACAAAGCAATCTTATTGTGAACTGCCTGTTTAAATGAATTTTTTCACTCACTTTTTAAACCAAACTATCACTAACAACAGAAAGCCACCCACTTTGTGCTTCGTAATGAACACTGGTAGGCCCATCAATGTGCGTGAATTGTTGAACCCATTTTCTCACCATTTCATCTCTACAATTGAGGATGAATTTCAACTGGATTAAATTTTTTATGATAAAAAAACGAATTAAAGAACACTCTTCATAGTCAGCAGGATCAACAACTGTTTTAAACAATTTAAATGTTCACTAACACATGTAACAATAACACCATCTGACTGTAATTGTGTCACTGGACTGACAATCAACCAGAAACATGTGTGAGCATGTGTTGAAATGAAAAACTATCCCTGGGGTCATGGTAGAACAAAATGGTACTTAGTTACAGGTAGCAAAATTCTCAATTAAAAATAACATGTTTCAAAAAGTGCTTATGTTTCTTCCATCATCAGCCATTTAATTAATACTAATCAAATTTATAATATCAATTTAAATTTTAATTTAATGTTTTAAATTTATCAGCAGCTTTGCATATTTCAGGACTTTATTTCTTTATAAGGGAGCAAAAAATAATAAATATGCAGCACTTTGAAGCATTAAAAAATTTGCACTAAGGATATTTTATAAAAATATATTAATTCAAATATGTTATTTAGACGTTGCTGGAATTTTACTTTCATATGTTAAAAACTTATTTCCTATTTTAAATGGAAAAATAATGAATTTTTGTCAATTGACAAATAACTAGCACATTGAGAAAGAAAATTTGGAAAATACATCAAAAAAGTATAACATAAAAATCCCCATTATTAAATTATCAGTGACAAATAAGTCAAGGTACATAAAATTCAAGCATGCTAAAATTTATATTAAAGTAGCTACAGAATGTAACAAAGTAGTTTTACTTAATACATAAACAGGAAAAGCACAGCTAAATACCTGTGGAAATCATGGCTTGCGCCGTGAGAGGATTAACACTAACCTAAAATAACAATTGCTAACCTTTACTGTTGGTGGCAAAGGAGCAGGAAAAAGTCCTAGCAAAATGGATAGTAACAGAAAATATGCTTCTGGGATTTCTACATGATGAACCATCAGAAATTGCAGATGCTGGAATCCAGGAACATGAGATGCTTCTTCAGTTACATCAACACTTCCCAACGATTTCATGTTGGATCCACTCACATTAAAACCTAAAGGGAAAAAAATTGAATTTGAAGACCTGACTGAGCTTACCTACAGATTCTTAAGGAAAAGAACAACAACGGGCGCAACAGCCCAATGATCACTGTTAATCATTCATCAAAGAAAAATGTAACAGAAAACCACCAAACAAAAAAAGACAAGTTTCCATTTTATTTAATGATATAAAATACTTTAAGCATTCAATATATCTTCAGTTTAATTTTTAAATAAATAAAAAAATAAACATAAAGTTATTCAAATGATAAGACTGTATTCCCCCCTTCCCTCCATTTAGATTGAGTTACCTTCAGATTCAAAACATCTATAAAGTAAAATATTAAAGCACACATTTTCATACACAATTGAAAGAATAGCATTAATGAAAATCTGAAAGTTGCATACTTGATTACAGTAAAAAAATTTGTTTTGCTTTAACTTTACTTCTGATGAACATAAAATGCATAATAAAACTAAGCAAAAAAAAAAAAATTCACACTTGTAATATAATTACCCAAGGCCAAATCCACTCTATTGCTCAGAACAGCATCTGTCTCTGCAATCCAACCCCCGTTAACAGATGATTCTCTAAATATCTGTAGTAAATGTTGATGACTCAAAAACACTGCTAAGATTTTAAGGCCCAATACAACAGTTGTAGGATGAAGATGTTCCTGGACAAACAACAATACCCAATCATAGCCCAAACATTTGATGACTGTTTCACAGAATCTGAGGATGAAGAAATTAAGAATTAACAAAGATAATTAATTCAAATGAGAAAGATTACTGAATTTCTCCATGAACTAACTACTTGTAGCAATCAAATTATTTTCTTTATCAGGATGCCAAAATAATAATAATAATATTCTACATCAAATTAATATTCCTGGCAAAAAAATGTTCATTTAAAATTATTTGGCATTTAATCATTTGACTTTGAATGTTTCAGTGGGATCAGAGGTATTAAAGTTTGATTAAGACAAAGAGGATAGTTTTATTTCCAAGCTTATGTTTAAACTGTATTCTTATTTAAATAATAAACATTTTATTACATGAAAAATAGATCTACAGATGTACCAAAAAAATTTATTTGTATGACAGTTGTAGAAATTATAACAGCATTAAGGAAGAAAATACTAATTAAAGAACCTTCAATTAGAATGTGAATGGAATTAACAGAACAATAAACAAAATGGTACTAATTTCTTATAGCCACATCACTTTTTATCTTTTTATTAACTTGGTGGTTTTTTGGAGCAATGAATTGCCATTTGACTCAGATTTTAGTTGCATAAAAAGCTTATTATCAAGGGGGGTACTCTAAATAGCTGTCAAGTCCTCTCATGAGGTTGGTAAAAGGGGAAAAGAGGTGGGAGGCCCCTGATTACGTCCAGAGTGTTCTCCCTCAAAATTTGGGTGGAACCGGGCCAAAACGTACTGTCACTTGGAAATCTAGCCCTTTGCCACAATGAATTTCGTGGACAATCTGACAATGTCAAACAGGTGGCATTCGTAACAACAAAAAGAACATCTTAAAACTACATACAACAAGAAATACAAAATGAATATCAATATTACGTATAATTGGCTGTTCCTGATCTTGAAAGTAAAGAAGAGAGTAAAGCAAGGCAATGGTTTCTGAGAAGAATGTTTTGGTTATTTTTGGAATCAACAAAATCTTTCTTTTCTGAAAAGAGAAAAGCATATTTTAATATTGTTATCTAGATATATTTTAAAAGGAAAAATTACATTAAAAATGAGTTTAATATAATTTATTTAAAAATCTTCAGGATAAAAAGAACAAAAAAAAAACCCCTTAATGTATAAATTATAAAAAAAATATATTGTCCCTATCAAAGTCTGCCACTACACAATGAAAACTTTTATTTATATTAATATAATTCACAAATATGCTTTGAGATCCTACAAGACTTTTATGTGAAATATCTACCATTTTACAACAAAGAACTGTGATTTTACCTTTCAAATTACTACAGAAATAAAGGTATTCAAAAGAAATTATAAAGTGTAAAAGGAAGAGATTTTAAAAACCTCACATCTTTGACAAAAGATTAAATATTTTCTTGAAAAGACCACTTAATGTTTTAAACAGGAAACTTTTGAAAAATTATGCAAAGGCTAAAATAATACAGTTAAAAGGTATTTTAATATATTTATTAATAAAGAATTTAATACATAAACATTTTTTGATGTTCTGGAAAACACACACACAGGTGTGTTAATTCTATTACATTTTTACAATATGTTTATAAATAAAATAACATAAAACCGAAAATATAACAGAAATTAATCCATATTTTTAGGTGAAAAATTGCTTACACATGAATTATGTGAATATAATATAAGTGCATTTAATTTTCAGTTAAATATGTTATATTTCTAAAAGTCAGCCATCCGGTATAGTGGTTAGTGATACTGGCTGCTGTTTCATATGGTCTGGGTTCAAATCCTGGAGAAGGCATGGATGTTTGTAAATATATAGTGCCTTTGCGGCTCTAAATAGCTGTCGAGCTGCAAGTTTTATTGTGAAATTGGTGGAAGGGGAAGAGAGGTGGGAGGCCTCTGATGGGGTCCACTTTGTTCTCTCTCAAAATTGGGGTGGAATCAAGCCAAATCTTACTGTCACCTGTATGATGCTCAAAGGTATGGCTAATGATAGGCATACAGCCCTTTGCAACGATGAATTTCGAGAGCCTCGATATGACACTGTCAGACAGGTGGCATTAGCAACAACAGTGTATTTTTACAAACAGCAGTATTTAGTTTAAACAATGTTAATTTTTTCTATGAGGAAATTAAATAATTTAAAAAATTCTCTGCCCCATTTAGTAAGAAAGATACATTACTCTTATACAAATTTTTAACATTCAAAAGTAGCAAAATCATACACTTCACATAAAATATTAATACATGAAATCAAGATAATCATAAATACACATTTTTTAAAAATAAAACACAACATTGGAAAACATACCAGAATTAATAAGAGCATTATTGATATTTCCTTTAATACTCATTTCTTTTTCTTTTACAGAAGATAATGGAATAGTTGCAGCAACAAATTGACCAAAACTGGAAGACAAAATTACATAAAATCAGTTACAAATACAAGGAATTAGTTTTATATTATGAATGACAAAATTTTAGTTCAAGTTCAGAGATATGAGAGCCATGCATTTAAAGCCATGATTCTCATAAGTTCAAATATCAAACTGAAAGTGAAACAAATCTACATTAATAAAGGAAGAGTTTGTATATTTTTACATTGCAGCATAAAAATGGAAAGACCTAGATGCATGAAATTTAGTATGCTGAAACAAATGGTAATAATTGTGTACATTTTTAATAATGATAAAAGATTTTTTGAATCTGCTTTAGATTTTTTTTTTTTTAAATTTACTTTTGAAAATTTTTTCAAAGCTCAAGCAATCTGATGTCATACTTAAAGTCAACAAATTATTCTTCATGTAGTTTTTTGGAGACTTACTTATTTTCATTATTATATGCATTTATTTATTCACTGTGGTAGAATTACAATTACTTTTTGAATAAATTGCTGCAAAGAAAATATACTTTCAACTATGAATTTTAATAATGACATTTTGCGATTTGGGTTTTATTTGTTTTAGTTTATAAACAGGTTAATATCAATATTGTAATTTTTTGTTATTTTACACTTTCATAAAGTAGATAGTAGGTTTTTTTTTATTTCAATTAATGTTAATGCTGTAATTTGTTTTTCAATTTATTCCGTAACTAAATTGGTTTATGTGCGAGTAAACCATTACAGATAGTTTTGAACTAAGTTATAGTTAGCTTTATGATTTCTATCTCAGTTTTAGGGTTTTTTTATATGTATCATTTTATGGAATTGGTTTAAGAGTAAAATTTCAATGTTCTACCAGCTAAGCTTATTTTATCTTTTTTTAGTTATTTATTATTTTTCTGATATGTTTTGTACTAATTCATTTCTATATATCTTTTTTTTTTTTTTGCCTATTCATTTTCTATTATATTCTAAAATGTATAACTCAATTAAATTATTCTTTTATTGTAAACAAAATGCAATTTTGTGAAAAATATTTGAGAAGATATCTCAAAAAAGAATTTATTTTGCACTTTTCAATATGTTGTCTTGGACTAAATTTAGTGCCAATTTAAAGAAAATTGAAAAGTTTGTTAATCCAATCACAAAATTTTATTTTTAAAAACTCAACATGTGTAAGAAACAGACTTGAAATAATTTTTGAAATAATTTCTTATAACTAATAATATTTGATTAATACATTATTATAATTTTACACAATTTCTACCAATAAAATTATAAGATCACATTCAGTTACACATTTACAGTAGTTCTAATTAATTTACAAACATCACCGATTTCAAATTAAAAAAAAAAACAGTAAAACTTGTTTTTGTGCGGTAGATAGGGACAGCATAAAAAGAAACCACACAAAAAAAAAATATTCGAAAATATTTCATAAATACTTACAAATATCAAACAACTTTGTCAACATATGTTAGAAAATTTTCTTTATGCAGTGAAAAGGGACCACATAAAAAAAAGAACGTAGAAAATACATAAACTATTTACAAAATTTATCAGAAAGTACTTCCATAACAAAATAAATGATTAAATTACACATGAAACATTTTTAAAACATTTAATTTCTCAATATGCAAGAAGTTTTCACACACAAAATGCACATACATAATTCACTGCTACTCATCGCAATCCAAAGTGCCCATCTTCCCGGTAATGAGTTGTTCCAAATTGCTTTCGTCACTTAAAGATACAATTTTAAGTGATTTATTTTTTGAGACTATAAAGTAAGTGATAAATTTTTGTGATGAAGATTGGTGGGTCAGTTGCTTGTAACATCACAACCAGATATGCATCATTGAAGCTCATTTTGAAATTTCAAATTCCTTTTGGGATTGGTATCTATTTTAAGAAAATGCTTTTCCAATTTGTTGGAAACTGGATCCCTGCATATATTTTATCCGCTTTCATAGAATCTGGTTCTTCTTGTCTGTCTTCATAATCTATCAAATTATTGATAATGTCACTGTTATTTTGAAAGTTTCTTCAATCAAACACAGACTGCTGGTGTGTTGAGAGAAAGCAATTGAGTGTGCATTGTTGAGAGACTGTTTATAATAAATAAAGAGAACATCTTGAAGTGCATATATGTACATTAATAAAAAAACATTACAGTGGCACCAAAGCTGTTGAAATTCATATACTGCATAAAAAAATATTGCAGAGAAAAAATCCCAAAAAAGGACCACACAAAAACAGGTTCTAATGTATTATAATGGTTTATCAATAAAATTAATTAAAATCACAGAATACTTTTAAGCTTAAATGAGATAATTAATGATACTTACCATCTTAAATCAACATTTCTGTTAGTATCCTGTAGTAAAATACATAAAAGACGGCAGAGTATACGACAAGTAGCTGATGACAAATGCAGTTGTTTCAAAACATGTAAGAGACGACTCACCATATTCAAATCTCGCAAGATTTTTATATTGGTTCTGTGCTCACTAAATAAGATTAAATTGGATAAAATAAAATAATACACAATAATTTTCAATCAATTTTGCACTTTTTATTTTCTATTTGTGGAAGAAAATATATACTAATAAAAGAGTCTGTATGTGTGTCTGATGTCAACTTAGATGCTCCTTAAATAAATCATAAAAAAAATTTTTTTAAAAAAAAACCCATTTTTTTAAAAAAATTAACTAATAACTAAATAGAGCACCATCATCATAAAAAAAAAATTACGTAAGTTAGCTGGAAAATGATTAAACTCATTTTAAATGTTCACTTAAGTGAAGAATGGATACTATAGTCAGTGCTTGAATGAAGTTTCACTGTGAGTGATATTCAAATACAGTGGGTGATCAGTTAACGAACATAATCCGTTCCAAGACTATGTTCACTATCCGAATTGTTCGTTAACTCATTTTAAATGTTCACTTAAGCGAAGAATGGATACTATAGTCAGTGCTTGAATGAAGTTTCACTGTGAGTGATATTCAAATACAGTGGGTGATCAGTTAACGAACATAATCCGTTCCAAGACTACGTTCACTATCCGAATTGTTCGTTAACAGATCATCGATTCACCATAGACTTCTATGTGAAATCGATTAATTCGTTGTGGAGACCCTAAAAATTAAATTTTAAAAAATGTATAATTTCTCAGTAAGTTTTTTAAAAAATAATACATACATATAATCTTGCATATTAATCAGTCCTTTTCATTTTTTGCTTATGGGGCGTTGAAGAACAAGTTCAATGTCGATTGCTTTTCTCTCTTTTTCAGGATTTCCGGAAGTAATTAATAGCATTGTCATTGTAAAGATCCCCAACCATACTGACATCAGCTTAGTTTGGGTGCCATTCTAAGACCATTGCTCTGACATCCTCCCACTTTTTCAAAAGATCTTTAATGGCCGATGTCGGCATTGGTCCTCTTGTCTTCCTCTTGTTCAGAAGGAGGCACATTTTGCTGTGTTTCTTGGTGTTCTTAATTCAAAATTTCTTGGAGTTCTTCTGTCGTCAGTTCATCTTCATGTCCTATTATCAGCTCTTCTACGTCATCCTCGTTCACCTCCAATTCCAGATCTCTAGCAGTTGTCAAAATTTCATCCATAATTTCAGGAGTGTCTCCCTGATCACCTCCATCTCCTTGAACGAAGGATGGACACAGCTTCCGCCAAGCAGAAATCAACTGTCGCTGTGTGACTTCTGACCATATATTTTTAATAATACGAATAGCTTCAAGAATGTCAAATTTTTCTTTCCAAACTTTTTTAAAGTCATTGTTGAGGAGAATTGGCATGCTTCAAAACACCGACGAAACAGGGAACAAGTGTACAATTTCTTGAAAGCCGCAATAACCTCCTCATTCATCGGCTGAATCAGCGAAGTCGTATTCGGAGGTAAAAACTGAAATGTCAGCCAGGGAAAGTCTGTCAACAAATTATCTTTAAGATCCTTTGGGTGTCCTGGTGCATTGTCCAATAGCAGCAGTGCTTTCAATGGCAAGTTATTGATATCAAGGTAGTCCTTGATGCTCGGGGCACAAACTTTAAACAGCCATTCTTTGAAAAGATCCTGCGTGACTCATGCCCTCTGATTCTATCTCCACATTACTGGCAGTTTGCTCTTAATTATGGAATTTTTTTTAATGCTCTGGGATTCTCAGAGTGGTAAACGAGAAGTGGTTTAAGCTTCATATCACCATTAGCTCCCAAAAGTAACATCAATTGGTCTTTCATAGGTTTTTCCCCCGGAACACTTTTCTCATCTTTCGTGAAGTAGGTACGGTTCGGCATGCGCTTCCAAAACAAACCAGTTTCATCACAATTAAATATTTGTTGTGGACGATACCCTTCTGTTTCAATGAATTCTTGAAATTTGAGACAGTACTTCTCAGCTGCTTCTTTATCTGCACTAGCAGACTCACCATGCATTAATACATGTTTAATTCCAGACCTTCTTTTAAACTTTGTAAACCAGCCAGAGGTAGCCTTGAATTCTAACTCCTCGGATGACGAACTTGGAGTTTGTTCCTCCAATTTCTCTTGAATGATAGGCATACTAGTTACATCTTGTTTCATTTATCCAAACTAAAAGCAACCTCTCCATTTTATCATAGATGGCACTTCTTTGCATCGCAGATGTGATTTTCGTCACTCCTTCAGCTGCTTGAGTCTTCTTGATGATATATTTCTTAGCTAATATTGTGCATACTGTAGACCTGTTCAAGCCATACTGTCTCGCAACAACAATTTTCTGTCCACTCTCAACTTTGGCTTAATTTTTCGCTTGGTGTTTATAGTGAGCACAGTCCTTGACACTCTCCATGCTTTTTGAGACCCATAATAATGTCAGATTTTCTGCTTTTTTTTAAAAATAAGGGGTTCAATAAAGCACACACAAAAATTTTAGAGGAACAGGAACCAACTAGCGTAATGGTTCACGTTAGCATCGCATGTGTTATTACCACATTCAGGGTTACCAGTGGTGACTAAAAGGCGATTGACTATTTGGAAAGGAGTCTGCCATCTGGAATTTGTCATTGAAGACAATGAATGGGAAGGGAAATGAATGGGGGAGCGCTCAAAATGAAATAATTTTTTCTTTTGAATGAAATCAAAACCGAAACTGATGGTCTAATTTGTATGAATATTCTTTTGGAATTTTTTTTCAATAGAGCTTTGGAGTTTAATAGGTAAGCAACATAATTCAGGAGAGATGAAAAACGGTTTTTAGTCTGTTTCTCATATTTCACATATTTTTACGGCGGTAGCGCGTCATCGGCACCTTTATATTTTATAGTCTGCACTGTTTGAAAAAAATTAAGAATTCACTTAATTTATTCGCCATGTCAGCGAATCCACTCGCCCATAACTTATCAGCTGTCAGAAAATATTGATATTCATATTGAAATTCAAGTGTGTATTGATTTTAGTCATAATAATAAGTATTGAATGACCTTTAAATTCATTGTTAATTTAAGTTTCATTTAGTAATTATCAATACTAAGCATGCTTTAAACATTTCTCCTTTCAGTGATCTTATTTTGTATGTAAAACAATAACAAATGTTTAATATGAATTTTTTTTCAGAGTCGAGAAGTGTTCGTTAGAATTTGTTTTGTTCATTATTCGAATATGTATTTGATGTCCAAACACAAAAATCTTTCGTGAAAGTGTTCGTTAACTGATCACCCACTGTACATTAAATCAAACACAGTAAAGTCCTGAAAACTTCCCCTAATGTGGACTGAAGAGTAGCCAAGTTTGTGAAAATGCTGGGTTATCATGAATGGTATTAAAAATGAATAAGTATGAGTGTTACCCTAGAAGATATTGAACAGTACTTGTATCATTTGTTTGAGAATACAATAGAAAATAAATTACTCAAATACCATTAAACAAAGAAAAAGTATGTACTTTATGAAGGCATAGCATTCATTATATGAAAATGAAAATTAATGAATACATAGTACACAGTAATTTATCTGATCACACACACCTCCGATAAATAACAAAGGCATAAAGCTGTCTATAATGAAAATTAAGCAACCAACTTTGCAGAAATTAACAACTTTCTTTAAAGAAATGCGTGATGTCCTCTTCTGTTTCATATTGCACTCAGTGTTTTGCTACTTCATCACATAGATGATGAAGGAACAGTAAGTCCATTACCCATGTGCTTGGTTGTTCAAAATATTGAAAGGCAGTTTCAACAACCCTTAGTTCCCCCGCCATGTAATATTTTAGAAGTTTGTACAGTGTCCTCAACAATGTTTTCATCATTTTCTGGCATATTTTTCATTAACTGTACAGTAGCAGTAATTTCTGCACTGGACACCCTACAAGGGTGTGGTCGAGTTATCTGGACAGCCAGGTTATTGAGTGACAAATTTTCAGGACTCTACTGTATACTCAAATAATTAAATATGTTTAAATTAATAACAGACATATTTAAAAGATTAAAAACCTTTTGATTAAATAAAATATGAGATGTGTTTTAGAATATATTTTTCAAAAAGAAAACCAGTTTTGAAATTACTTCAGAATTAAATGACAGATTTCTATTTACAATATGACAAGATCAATGGCACACACAAGGGAGATCCCAGGTCCGGAACCCCCAAAGCCCTATTTTTTTGATTAATTCTATGTAGATAGTACATAAAAGTTAATTAAATACTTGTTGTTAATAATTTTATTTAATGCTAATTATTAATTAATTTTTTACTGCTTTTTTTGTTCTTGAAACTTGACAAAATCAAAAGAATATATTGGGTGGTGTATTGAAGCATGGTACGAGAATGGTTGTCTTTTGACCCTGGACTCCCTCCCCTCCTTGAGAAATTAATGTGAGTACCACTGGACAAGATTTATATAAAACAAGCAATTCAAAGTTTTTAATCAAACAAATTTATAAAATCATTCCCATACAAGTTAGATGGCAATAAAAGATAAATATTTTCTAACAATAAATTAATTTGAATGATTCATAAATTTATAAAGAAATGAATTCCCTAAACTTTTTTTTTGCTATATTGCATAAAGTAACAACAAAAATAAAATTTATTAATTATGTATGAATAAGGAATGTTCAGAAATAATGCATAACTCAATGAGCAAATTTACAATAGAAAACAAAACTCAAATCTTATACTAATATGACTCTATAATGATAATGGTAGTAAATGAGCAGAGTGTGTTAGTCCAATCCAGGGTTTACCAATACTTATAGTTTACAACTGACATATCAATGTAATAAAAATTTAATTTACATGAATATGAAATGCATTACCTAGATTCAGCAGCAAGCTCACAAAAATGTTCATACAAGGATTTCTGAAGATCTCCAGGAGAGTCTTGCCAAACCTGTTTGAATTAAATATTTACAAAAAGGGTATGATTTTCTTTCACAAAATTAGAGAATTCAATTTTGAACAATCCAGATATATATTATAAATGTGAAAGTTTGTGAGGATGTTTGGGGGTCTTTCACGCAAAAACAAATGAATGGATTTTAATGAAACTTTACAGTAATATAGCTTATACATCAGAATAACACATAAGGCTATAATTTATAAAGATATTGTGTGAAGTGTCCAAAATATAACGATATTTGTCAAGTCAGTAGGAAAAAATTCTGGCATACGCTGCAAAAAATGCCAGCGACTGCATATATCTATCTTTTGTTTGTGAAGAAACCTTTTTTGTTTTGGCTACGCAAGGCACTCGCTTCTAATTAACTCTTATGAT
Organism: Trichonephila clavipes; assembly: GCA_019973935.1. Classification (NCBI taxonomy): domain Eukaryota; kingdom Metazoa; phylum Arthropoda; class Arachnida; order Araneae; family Nephilidae; genus Trichonephila; species Trichonephila clavipes. Next base: position 466,632 of record BMAU01021306.1, read on the forward strand.
CAGCATAATCCCTAATTTTTTTTAATTTCAGAATAAAACTAAGTTTTGAAGGGAGAGGTTGTTACAAATCTCTTTATTTGAATGTTTTTTTTTATGATTTTATTATGAACATTTGCTAGTCAGAAATTGAGCTTTTTTCAAAATAAATGCTTTTATCTGTTCTGGTACTTAAAGTAAATAAACTTTCTCTTTCACACTACATCATTTGGAGACAAATTTTCAAAATTTGTTTGTGGTTATTTAATTATAATGCTATAATTTTAATTGATTAGGCAGATATTGCATTTTTAAATATAAAAATAATTATAACTACTGTACTGTATTTTTTGGAGTGAGTGAATATTAACGTCGCACTCTGTTCAACTACACAAGGGCTTTTGGCAATGGACCACGTAATTTTGAACCATGGTCAAGTGACGTGGACGACACCTGAGCTGACACCCCTTCTCCTAATTACCACACCACACCAACTTAGTAGGAATATTCTACCAATACTTAGCTGGAATATTCTTTGAAATCCACTCTGCCAAGATATATGACAGCACAGGTTCTATGATGAGTATTTTAGCGGGGAAGGCAAATAGTTTTGTAGCAGATATTACATTTTCAGCTGCCAGCGTTTTCAGCGGATTGCAAAGATTATCATTTTTGTCCCCCAAAAATAGTTAATGTGAAAATTTAAGTGTCTTATGTTTTTGTATGTTTATGGAGACCTTAGAAAACGATTTGACTATTTATTTTAAGTGAATGGTGTATATAATTAATTTTACAGTGGAATATATTTAATTAATTTATTAGCTATAACCGATTAAGTTTCCCTAAGTGGAGTATTTTGTTTATGTATATCCCTTAATTTTCAATGTAGTGATCCAAAAAGAAAATATTGTATGAAAAAAACTGCAGTAAATCATAATGCGTTGGATAAAGTATTAATGTGTATCGCCCCCCTACACGTCGGGTCTTCCAAAGCTCTAATAAAGCTTGAGCTATGAAAGTAGCTAGACATTTGCCAACTTGACTCTATCGTTAACATTTCTTTATGCTTTTCATTGAATCTCCATTATAATTTAAGAAACGGCGTTGCTTGCGAATATTACAATTTTAACATAAAATAAACAAAACAGAAAGTAATATTAATGTATTACACTTTCAGATATAAATTATTTACACTATTTTAAGCCTTCATTACACAAAACTTTTAACAATGTGTTACTTTTGCTGAGCAGAGATCAGCTTCGGGAGGCATTTTCAAAAATCGACCCTCAAGAGTGTTACGGGGAGTTATAAATAAAAAAAAATCCTTTTTATCAGCTATTAGATCTACAGACATAAAATTGAACAAAGGCAGATTTGATCATTTTTGTTCAGCTGAGATATGCAAAAAGCTTTTTTTTGTTTAATTTGCAATTCACGTAAAATGAACTCATTAAAAACTTCTTCATCCTCCAATCTGTGTTGTTTAATTTTTCAGTTCACCCGTGCGAAGAACAGGTATAGCAGCTAGTGTATATATATGACCATGCACTGGCAATGGTTTATTTTTGAAAATGCAAACAATTTACTTCAAGATCACACAGTAAATCCTCAAAAGCTGATACATTAGGGATGGAGGTGCTTTCTCTACCACTGTCTACAGTTCCAACTAATGAAAAAGTTAGATGTAAGATATGACTGTTTAGGAGGCTACGCTTTTTCTTCAGCAGCATGGCAAGAGTCTAAATAAAAAGAGAAACAAAATCAAACATTAATTAAATCCTTAAATAACTATTATTCTAAAAAAAATCAAATCTACAAATATATAAATTAAAAATAAAATTTTCAAATTTTAATCTTTATGACCGTAAAATCTGGCATGTATAAAACATGCACCTATACTTACAAGCTTAATTTTTTTAATTTTTAAATATATTCTCCATATAAGGCGTACCCCCCTTTTTTACTAAGAAATCTGAAATATTAGTATACATTGCTCTTATGTTTTTAAGTCATTTATTCAACATATTATCCCTGACTCTCTTTAGGCAAAATAGTTTTTTTCTAGAACTACAACTCTTTTAGTTTGTAAGGCAAGTCATTTCTTTTAAATAAGCAAGTATTTTGATACATATAGAAGTAAAAAAATTTTTTATGCTTCTCTTCTGTTACTCTTTTTAAAGGTATCCTTTTTATATAACATGAACATGAAAGTCTCATTGGCATGCATAATGGTGAAAAATAAGTTTTTAATAATAATTATACAAATTACTTTTAGAAATTCCCTCTTGCTTTCAACATAAAATTTTTCTAAATGACACTTTTCTTTCACAAATTAAATTAACTACTCAGCTATAATCTAATCTTATCCCTACTTTACGTAAAATAATGCATCTAAATTATTATTATTATTATTTGAAGTTTTCAGAAAGTAGGAATTTATTAGTATTATAATTTTATTATACTATTATAGTTATAGATTAATTTTTTTTGTTTGATTTACACAGTAATATAATATTTTTAGAGCTATCACCGAGTTTTTACAAAAAAAAAAAAAAAAAAAAGATTTGATGTAACAGTTTAGTCTAGAATTCCAATACTTTTTTTTACATTAAAAGCACAGCTATAAAACCATACTTTCTTTAGTGTCTTCCCACTGGTACTGAAGCCCTTAACTTAATTCAGCTCTAGATACTTCCTCCAGCATAAGACATTCAATCAAAAGGAGGTACATCTGAGAAAGCTCAATAATTATGCTCCGACAAACCTTGCCTATTGATTTCCAAGTACTTTACCAACACCATAATTATGTTAGTTAATTAAATTTAATAATGGAACTATATATTAATAATGGAATTTTTTTAAAAAAGTTCTTTACTTCTAATGGGAGGGGGCAATACTGTTCAATAAATATTATTAATTATAATTTTAATCATCACAAATTCTTCTAACAGTAATTTTATAATATTCATAAATTGTATCCACACAGAAAAAAAAAAAAAAAAAACTCTGAGATAAATGCTAAACCAAAGCTCAACTACTAAAAATGAACATTCCTTCAAAAAAAAAAATGTAGATTGTAGCGAAATTGTGAATCACCTGGTATCTTTTCATCCTATCCATTTCTTGTTGAGCAGCTCTATTACTTTTCACAACACACACTAAGGCTTTGACAGCAGCATAAAGACCTTCAACATCTTTTGCCATGGCAACAAGGCCCAAAAGAGTTGCTGTCCCACCAACATTGTCGATTGTCAATGACACAGGATGAGGAACAAAAGTTCTAGCACCTATTTTGAATTTCGGGAAAATTATTAATTTAATAGTCTACAGTAAAACTGTCTCAACACTATATTTTTAAACATTAATTGAAAGAATAAAAGACAAAATAAAGAAATAGAAATTGTTCCCATTTAGAACTAATGAATTTATCTAAACATAAAAATTTGGGTTTCCCACATCAAAAAAATTTGAAAAATTTCTGCTGCATGTATTTTGTAACTTTGATAAATATTTAAATTGATAAAAAAAAAAATAAATAAAAAAGGAAAATAAGTTTTAATATGTACAAAAAAAATATGATTTAATTTAGCAGCATTAACAAATGGTTATTTTATAGAACAATTCAGTATTGTTTAAATTTTAATTATAAATAAGATAATAAAATTTTGTCAAATTAAACGTAAAATATTTTAATGGAACACCAACAAAAATCAATCTTTAAAACAACCACATAAAGGACTTATATAAATTTTACAAGACACATTTTTTTTAAATGCAAATCATCTATAGCACCAACCAACTTCCTACATTTTCTACTTGAAATCATTACTTTATTATTATCTACCCAAAAATCATAAAAAAACCTCTGAACCAGGAAAAGTTATCAGTTAAAAGATCTTAGAAAGTATTTTTCGAAGGAAAAAACTATAAGGAAGACAAAGAGATAGATGGAAATATCAAAATAAAAATACAGTTTTGTTTAATGTTTTTAATTTCTTATTAAACATTAAGCTTCATCACATTCTTATATAAGTACTAGTATATTAAAAATAAGGAGAATTTAATATTTTGTATTAAAAAAAATATTCTTGATATATTTTTTGAAATCCAATAAACATTATTTATTAAATTCTACACATACCAAGATATCCCACCAGAATTCCACCCAAACAACGAGCAGGACCACTGAGATGGCCTCCTGAATTATGTAAAATATGAATGGGTGTAGCATTTTCATGGGAAGACATGCCCAACTAGAATTAAATAACACACACATAGTTTTGCAAGTAATTCAATAGATGAAATGTTGTTAACTTATGATTCCTCATTTAGATGCTTAAAAATAATTATTCATTACCTTTTAAATTAAATAATAGATCTAAATGAGAAATCTTAGAAAAATGGAAGTAAACTTAAAATAATATAAAAAAGGTATCTGCAATTTCTACCATTTTGGCTATAGATCTGCAATCTGCCTTGCTGTACACTCTCCTAATCTTTGCAAGTGTCATCACAGACACAGCTGCGGCATTGATGCCAAAAACAATTTTTTCTTCAGCTACGAGTGGCTGATGCACATCAACACCTAAAGAGCATAAATTGAACATTTTTAATAATAAAATTTGTATTTTCTTCCAATAATAAAGATATTAATTATTACACATGCAATAAAGTAAACAAAAATTAAATCAATAAATATTTCTTCACTAGTTTAAATTTTTCAATGTAACAGTCATGAAAGAGGAAAATTATGAATTAATATTTAATTTTCTCTGAACATTATTGACCAAAATTTTATATCATACAAAGGAAATATAGATTTAATTTACAATATTAAGCATTCACTTTGAATAAAGAAAAACATGAACACACACAAAGAATAAAAAGTGAATTAAAGCTGAATTGTAGAATTAATAGGGTATACATAAGAGAAATTATACACAAGTAATTACACTTGTTATTAAAGGGAACATAATCAAAATACATAAGAGCTATTTACCAGATAGTGTAGGAGCTTGGACGCTACCCGTATAACAAGGCCCCAGTTGGTATAACATCGCAATCGCAACAGGAGACAATACTTCTTCAACTAAATGACACGGACCCTGTTTCCACAACAGTTTGGATTGCCTTCGAAATTGAGGAGGTGTTCCAATGAAACCAAAGATAGAAGTGGCAACAGTTAAATTTGCAGCACCACCACCAGGGTTTTGAGATATATAATGAAGCTAAAAGAAAAAAAATCATTTTTATATAACAAACAGAAGTCAATAGAAAAGCAAAACAGATGCCACTACAGATGTAATTTTTCTCATATATACACAAACACACATTGTATAGTAATTAAATTACAGTAATTGGCTTTTAGTAAATGTTGTGCTATATATGACTATGTAAATGGAAAGCAAATAGCCAAAGCATATAATTTATTATAAAAAAAAGTAAATACTATATTGACATAACACAAGATAAACAACCTGCAGTGCATCTCAAACAATTTAATGCTAGTAGACAAAATTGTGTTAACTACACCATTCATATTTTCATTACAGGTACAGAAGTCACAATCTCGTGAGACTATCTCTGATGATCACTCATCATGAGATGGAAATGTATTGCCTGGATTGACGAGTCCAAAGTCTTGTTGGCATAGCCCAAAGCTAAAGTACAAAAAAGCATGGAGGGTAAAAAAAGAACTTTCTAGCAAAGAGTAGGTTAGCTGATGGAGTCAACATTTTTATTTAGGGACTATTTATGTGAACTGAAATGGGATTAATGATATGTGCAACATTCCTCACTGATCAATATTTCTGACGATCCTGTGCTCCCATTTCTGCGTCTTTAGCCTCTCATTGGAAATTTCATCCCTGAACAAGGCAATGCAACCTGCTATTACTCATGAACTGCATTCAAATTGTTTGATGAACATTCCACAGAGATGCTGTTTCCCTAGTCATATAGGTCACTTGATCGCAATTTGAATAGGAACATATGGAATGCCATAGAGAAAAAAAGTTCAAGCCCCTGCTCTACTAAGTCTGCATGAGTTATGGAAGATTGTTGAGTAATTGTGAGTCCATATGGCTTTTTAATATTTCTTTCTGTGTTCCTACTGAGACAAATTGCCACCTTCATCAATGCAATGAATAATGCTACATGATACTAGACAGGTATCTCTAATGCAACTGCTTAGTGCATACATACATCAATTACAATTCTAAGCAAAATTATCAAATTTTTTAAAAATAATAAAAGATATTAAGAAAAATTGCTAAAATTTACATTTCAAGGAAAAAATTGAAGTCCATACTAAACTTTATTACTTTCTAATCCTAAAAAATGTGATAAATAACAATATATTTCATATGTAATTTTATACAACAAATGCAAAGTTAAAACTATTTGAAACAAATTTGGAAATAAAATTTTAATTTGTTAATTTTATCTACTTTGGAATTTAAAAAGATACTTGACAAAATTGTAAATTAGTACACCAAAAGAAATTAATCTCACATAAAATGAAAAATGTACAACTAAAAATTGCATTCATGATAATCCTAACTATATTAACTAAGCTCCACATTCTTATTTTTTAAAAAGTAATAAATTTATTTACAAGTTATTAAAGAACTGCATTTTAAAAACTTTCTATAAAAAATAAAAATTTGAAAAATCTACAAAAAAAAAATGTCAAGAATGCCCTTTATGTTTCACAAATCAAAATTTATACCACATATAAGGTACCAAATCAAACTAATACGCCTTCTCTCAACTTACAACATTCTATAAACATATGACCGAAACAAAGATATATAACTATATTAGTAGGACAACAAACCTATTAAGAGATTTTTTATGGATAACAGTTTATTACCGTCAAATGAAAATAGTGTTGAAAGACATGAATCTTACTTATGACCAGTCATGTCATGCTGATCTCAAACCAATATATTCAAGCATTAAGGAATATATAAGTCTACATAATGAGAGAGAATGAATTTACTGTGACAAATACAAGATATGAATTTGTGATGAATATACATCAGTATAATATTCAAATAGGATATTACCTTTTGCGTACTATGGTGTTGACCATCCATATAAACAGAGACAGAACTATTTTTTAGAACAGCTCGATTCAAGACAATCGTCAGATGATGCCATTGTCCTTCCTGCAGTAATTCAGGACACCACACACGAACACAACATTCTTCACGTTCTTCTGGCTCCCAATCAAGACCTGCTATCAGTCAAAGAACATAAAAAGTCTTTGCAAAGTTCTACTATTACATCTAAATAAAAAAAATTAGTTTATAGTGTGGTTTAATCTAAGAAAAAAATTTACTGAGGAAGCTATTTCTCATCTTTAAGTGAATGGATTTTATAAATAAGAAATTCATATTTTTTATATGACAAAATGTACTGAAGATTTCTGTACATTGATCAACACCTTATGTATGACTGGTACAAAAAGGTCAACAAATAAAACTTAGTCTGTTATCCTGGTTCATATGTTTTTATACTCTAATATAAAAGAAATAATACATAAATCAAATATTGAAAAATTAAGTTAAAACATCAAGGGAAATGAAAAGTTTATTGGTTCTATATGAAGTCCTTTTTAATTAGAATAGGAGAAAAGGCATAAGCAAAACAGATGTTTTTGTTTCTTTTTACAATGAAAGTGGAAGATAAACATCTCAACTCTTTTATACCATTTCATATAATTTACATTTTTTTTGGCAGATAATAAATTTAATTGTGTTGCAATATGCACATTTTAATCTAATATAAATTTTTAATATAGCAGAGGATAATTTTTAGTTATTCCATTTGTCTTTTAAAAACTGATTATTTTTTACTTACAATTCAAACAAGTTTTTTTTTAATGAGAAAAAATTCTAAGTGATAAAATAGTTGATCTAGTTTAGTATAATAATTCACTACAATATAACCTTGTAATAAAAGAACAAAAGGTTAAAAAAAATAAAATCTAAGCAAATTAGTGTATATTTGTACTAAGCAAAATAGAGAAATTAATAATCAATAAATATATTTCAAAGTACAAGAAACATATCAATGGTTTATTATTATTTTTTTTAAAGTTGGAGTTCATAAAGTGAAGGCATCTATCTTGTAACATCTTTTATACTCAATGTTTCTTAAACTAACTCACAAACACAATTTCTTGCTCGGAATCAAATTTTTATCTTACCATCTGAGTAAAATGAGTGGAATTTAAGAAATACAAAAATCATTTTCACAAATTTCTTCACAAAATTCACTGGATTTCAATAAATAACTTTCAGTAAATATAAAAATTAAAATAAAAAATTTAATTTCACAAATATATATATTACTCATAACATCATTATATTGCTATGAATTTTGTGTAATGAATGCTTAAAAGTGTAAATAATTTATATCAAGATGTGTAGTACCTTAATATTACCTTCTGTTATATTTGTTTTCAATTAAACTTATAATATTCGTATATATAAGCAACACCCTTCCTTACAATATAATGGTGATTCAATGGAAACTTGGTGATAGAGTCAAGTTGGCCTCATTTTTGGCAAGATGTCAACCATATTGATGCTTCTGGAAATTACTGGAAAAATCTACTGATATCATGATCTAGAACATAAGCGGATTTTTCGAGAAAAATCCGTGCAGACTATAAATAGGAGCTGCTCGATGAAATTGAGCCATTCGAGAGTTGCTTTGATCGAGTGAATACATTACACATTTGTGCTTTTAGACACTCATAGTTGTGTCTGAGTACTGTAGAAGGTGTGAAACCTTTTGGGATTTATTTTGCAAATTTTACTGTTCTATCCTGCATTTCTTAGGATTGTTTTTTGGCAATACATTTTCATTGCTTCTGAAGAGCTGTCTTGCTCTTTGAGACTGATAGTATAAAATACCAGAATCCTGATCTAAGTAACAATATAAATTTAATATTAAAAAGTTGCATCAATGAGTGATTCTAAACTTTCAACTTCTTAAACTGATTTTAGAAATGTCACACATCTAACTTAAAAAAAAAAAAAAAAAAGAAAGTGTAATTACAAATCGACTTACTAGATTGATCCATCAATGTTTCAGTCGTTGAAATCAATAATGCTTTATCTCGAGATGATATTTGGATGCTGAGACATATTAATTGTTCATCCCTTCCTTGAATATTCCTCACTAATGTTAAGAGTCTGATTGCATGAGGATCAGAGTGAGGGTCGCTGAACTTTTCTGAACAGATCCAAGTGCAGAAAGAAAGACCAGTTTGAGGTGGAAATACTCTATCTCCTGAAAAAAATTGCATTATTTGATTGATAAAAAGAGCAGTAAGTTTGTTTATAACAATATTATGTTGTTATTAAAAAAACTTGATGCTTAAAAATCTTCAGTTTCTGAAACTTTTATGATGTAAAAAATAAGTAATTCTGCAATGCTAAATGAAATTTCAAAAAAGTCTGTGTTGATTGAAGTTATGAACAAGAAATTAATGATGAATATAACTGTTAACTGCCAGAACATATATGCATACTGAACTTAACAGAAAATTTTAGCCATGCTGTACACTTTCCTTTAATCAGAAGTGAATTACTAAAGAAGTTTTTAAATAGTTTTAAAATAAAAAAAAGTACGATAAAAAAAATGTAAAAAAAACAAACTAAATGGTGTAATAAAATATTAATTAATGTAAGAATTTAAACAAGTCAACAATTTAAAAAACGTTCATGGAATACCACCAAATATTTTACACTAGTAGCAATTAAAAACCATACAATTTAAATTAACTAAACAAAATGAAGAGACAAACACTTTATCATAAAACCTCTGAATAATACAACCAAAGTATAAAACTATGTAACTGTTTCAAACAGTATACTATTATACATTACTAATATCTTACAAAGTTTAGAAAAAGAAATTGGACATAAAATAAATTATGAAAAAAAATTCCATATCAAAAGAGTTTTTTGCAATATTTCTAAATTTACCGAGCTATAATTGGAGAGAGCTCTGTTTCATCATTAAAAGAACAAATTTGTTCAATTCAATAAAACATCTCATAAAATGAAACACACATAAAAGAAAGCAAATATTACCAGTTCCAATTCCTCCAATCACTGACGCATCTGAACCCATGGCAACAATTCCGACTCCAACCACTGCAGGTGTTGAAATACTTTGTGGAGCTATACTAGGCAAATAGAGGCAACTAAATCCTTCAGAACTCATGTCAAATTCAACAAAAGGAGGCATTATAGAAGTTCCATGAAGGCGACAATCCCGAGGTGTTGTCATGGATACTAAAGTTTTCACTCGTGTGAGTGGGACGGGGCCTCCATCTCTGTGGTTAGCAGGACGAATACTCTTGCCCGAGGATTTTAAACTATCCTGAGCATCTTCGTCAAAAGGAGTACAACACAATGGGGAGCCTAGTCGTAAAAATTCTCTGCAAAAAGGGGGAGGGAGGATTTATTTACAGATTTTTTTTTATGTTATCTTAAAATAAATATTTTTTTTAATTAAAAAGAAAAACTGCATTTCACTAATCAAATGACAAATATGCAGAAATTATATCTAAATGTATACTGATACAATTAATAAGATGAGGGCTTTTAACTTACAGTTTAAGCATTATCATTTTAATTTCTAAATGTAAGCTCACTTTACAAGAATTTAGTATTTGCACATAAAAACAAAGATATAAAATTCTGAAAGCTTGACCGTTTATATACTTTATACATGCACATACCTTGTTTGTATAAAAAATTTTTACAATGAACAAATGAGTCCCAAAAGCTAATTTTATTCAGTTGCATTTTATAACAAAAGTTTCAAACAAGTTAACGTGCAACCAGTTTTTGTAAAAAATATAGCAGATTAAATATCCAAAACTCAATCATAAAAATGGTTTAAAAATAATCTTGATTGAAACCTACAAGCACATTAGTCTTTGTTTTTACATCATTCTATTTTAATGGTTTACAATGCATACACTATTATTTGTATTTTATTTTACAACATAGAAAGCAATTATTTTCACTAAGAGGTCATAACAAAACATTGCATATTAATACACAAAGAAAAAGTAACTGAAAGTACAGCACAATATGTTGAACAAGATATAAATGTTAGATATTGCTATTCGATAAAGAACTTTTGCATCGCTTAATAAAGGTATTTTTAAATTTACAAAATTATCATTTCAAAGATGGAAGAGTTATTTAAAGTACAAAATTGTAAATTAATTTGTAGAATTAGGGATCAAAATACAGAGATTTCATCCTCGGAAGTTAAAAAAAAAATCATTGGGAGTCAGCTTGTAGAGTAAAAATGAGAAAAAGCTCTAGAATTAGATCAGGAGATAGGATTTTTAAAAAAATATTGAAAAATTTAAAATAAGATTTAATAATTTAAGAAACTGAAAACTACAGATAAGGAAGCAAAGACTTAAAAGTAGTTTCCTAATGGGAAAATTAAGGAAGTGTGAAGTTGATTTTAAAAGATTCACAATTAAGGCAATGCAAGTCCTAATTTATTTAAAGACCTTTAAGTTAAGAATTTGTGACTGTGAAAAAAAGATGCAGATGGAGTATAAATATAGAAAGTGATAAATGAATCTACAGACATAGAATATTACACTATAAAATTTAATAAAAGTGACAATGATGATTAGTTTGTAGAGTAATAAACTTATAACACATGAAAAATAATGAATTTGTAATTCTAAACAAAGACTTAAATATGATGTAGCTCAAAAACTCAAGTTTGGTTGACATGATGGGGACATAGTAAATGAAGTACAAGTCAAGGTCTCCACAATGTTGTCTGGCCATAATTCAAATTTACACAGTACATTTGGCTGGATAAGCAGATCACTAAATTGAGTACCACAGATTAATGAAACACACAATCATCAACTTTTTCAATAAATTAAATTATTAAACTTAAAAGAATTCCCTTCAGTAATTTTGTTTAAGATACCTGATAACATAAAATTCAAGAATAGAATAGTATATGCATTACTAAAGTAATTTAGAACATTCTTAAAAGAAAAAATGAATGCTTAAAATACCAGATGCATGTTCATTTTGCAAAATTTACAAGACTCCCCACACACATTCAACAAAAATTTTGAACAAATGTCTAAAAATCTAATTAAATTTTGACACTAAAAACTAATTCTCTATCAAGGAAAAAACTCATTCAAAATGCAGTTGTACATTGAAGAATTACAAAGATTAAAAATAAACTACCTAAGATCCTTTGGTTCAAGAGATTGTGCAGAAAGACGTTCTAATATATACTGTAATGGAGGATGAAGTGTATGATTCTCATTTTCCAAAGCAATGTGACAGTGGGCGAGAAGCTCGCCTGGAAGCCCTGATTCACACATCACTTGTTGGTTTCTTTCCGATCTCACTAAGGAGCGGAGCACTTCAGCTAGATACATTTGAAGAGTCAATGCCATCTATACACAAAACAAGTTTGGATTTAAAACATAAATTGTGGAGTTTTATTTTTCTAATATAAATTCATACTACTGTATTAAGATTGCACTATAAAGCTGTATGAGGACTATTGGTGAGGGACCTCATAATTTTGAACCATGGTCAAATGACACCCGAGCTAGTACCCTCTTCTCCTAATTTCCCCACCATATCAATGGGAAGACGTTTGAGCCTAGACATGCACAGCGGCCCCCTCAACATGGCGAGTCTTCAGCGACACTAGGTTTGAACTAATGACATGCCAGCCACAAGTCCATTTCCTTGACACCAGGCTACCGCATACACTATTTCTTAACAGAAGTAGATGTTTTATAACTCAGGGAATAAATATACAAAACAAAATTAAATTCAAAACGAATCAAGTCTGCTATCAACTTTTCAAGTTTTTTCGAGTTTACAAAGATCAAAAAGTTAAATAGCAGTTCAATAAATTAATTTTGTGATGTTAAAAGGATACTTAAGACAAGAGGTTAGATTAAAAATATATTTAGTTAGATCCTAATGTATATTATAAAAAGTTTGTGAGGATGTTTGGGAGTCTTTTACGCAAAAACTGAATGGATTTTATTGAAACTTTACAATAGTATAGCTTATACATCATAATAACACATAGGCTATAATTTATAGATAATGTTTGAAGTGTCCAAAATATAACAATAATTGTCAAGTAAGTAGGAAAAAATTCTGCTAATATATATTATAAACGTGAAAGTTTGTGAGGATGTTTGGGAGTCTTTCACGCAAAAACAACTGAATGGATTTTAATGAAACTTTACAATAGTATAGCTTATACATCAGAATAACATATAGGCTATAATTTATAGATATTGTGTGAAGTGTCCAAATTATAACAATAATTGTCAAGTGGGAAAAAATTCTGCCATCTGCAAAAAAGCTCACGACAACAAATATTGCAAAAAAGCTCGCGACAACAAATATCTATCTTTTATGTGTGAAGCTAACCTTTGCATTTTGTTTTGTCTACGCCAGGCGCCAGGAACTGTAAAAGTTTGAACAGGCAGAGTGTGAGGCTGATTACAATTTTAACATAAAAAAATACAACAAAAAGTAATATCAACGTATTTACACTTCCAGATATAAATTATTTCTACTATATTAATCGAAAAAATAACATTTATTTGCTTATGATTTTAGAAAAGTTCAGTATGTTATGTTAGCCAATTTTTAAATCTTAATATTTAGGGACTGCGCAATATTAATTAAAGTAAAAATTCGATGAAATTCTAAAGACAAAACACAGACAATTATTCTATACAAATCCTTGCAAAAACAAATACATCTTGAATTAGTCAACCTGAAAAAGAATGCATTTTGAACCAAGATTGATTTACGCCGTTTTTCAGAAAAAGCTTTTCTCTGTTTTTTAAATCATGCTATATAATTTTCAGTTATGGTAATTTAAGGTAGCTTACACAGAATTCGAAGATTTGGTGTACTTTTCAATTTACACAATGTGAGAAAAAACGATATTTGATAGTTTGAATAACGTTAGTGAAATTATTTTGTAAGTTAAATATTAACAGAAAGAAAGAGGTCCTCACAATTAATAAATGTCTTTAAAATTCAACGTAAGATCGATTCTCCCATTTGAATGCAAAGTTGTAATAATAGTTTCCTTTAAGCAAGGCGATAATTTAAAAACTATTTGTAATGGATAAAAAAATATTAAAACAAATTTACAGTTCAAGAGATAATATCGAAATGCAAAACAAACTTAGTTGAAAAAGGCCAAGTGTACGACACCCATTTCACTAAACTTGAAGAACGGTGGATAGTTAGGAATATTATAAACCTATAACAAAACTACAGTAAAATTGATACTGAATGTATATAGAAGGTTTTACAAATCTGTCAATGCATAATTCTAAACCTTTCAAGAAAGTGTAATAATAAGTATTATAATAATTAGTAAAAAAGGTAGTTTTAATATTTTAAAAAAAATAGAAGACAAAGTAACATTTTTATTCAAGTAAGAATTACTTAAATAAATTTTAATTCTTTATAGTATTTTATTTTTTAAATATGTTGCATCAGTTAAAATATACTCAAATTTTAAATATTTAATAACTACTTATCAAATTTAAAGTTTTTATAGCTTCTTCGTTTATAAAAATAATTGCATGTAACTTTTTTCCATTTATCGAACATTACAAAAAATGCTCACAATTTTACTTCAACATGTAATACAGTTGTAAAATTTTGTAATTATAAAAATTTCTACTTTTCTGAACATAAAACAATTTTTAAAAAGGTATATTTTCATTTTCAGGTCCTAAAAAATTGCAAAGTGAGTGAGTGAATATTAAGGTTCCACTGTTCACTTACTCAAGAGATATCATAGCGAGAGGGGAAGGGAATTTCCATGACAATGTGTTATGCATTTAAAAATGTTAAAGCAACGCCGGCGGGAAATAAACTTGTCTGACAGAAAAGAAGCAAAAAAATTTCGAAACAGCGAATTTTAAGCTACACACTCGGAAAAAGGCCGAGCAATGCCGGGCTAAGCGGAGGAAGGGGGATGGGGTGAAAGTCATTTTGAAAAAGAGTATTAGAAGTTCTGATTTTATGAAGGAAAGGGAACACTTTTATAAAAGAAGAGAAAGCCCGAGCAATGCCGGGCCATGCATAGTTAAAAATATATTTAGTAAAAGTGATTTCCGAATATAAAACCATTTTTACAAAACATTATTCCTTAATACTTTAAAAAAAAACTGTATTGAGTTTAATGATTCTCTGTACATGGATTTAAGTGATTAAAATGCTACTTTCAACAAACATACTAAAAACAAAAGAAATCTACATAAATTTACAACTCTTCTATATATATAATTTTACATATTTTGTAAATATAACATAAATACTTCAAAAATCAATATTTTAAATGATATAAATAATCTTAATAATTAATCCCATAAATAAAATTAAATCCACACTCTTTTTTTTAGTTCTTTACTTTTCCTCATTTATCGCTTAAATATTTCAATAAATTACAAAAAAAATGACATTTATATGAATATCAAAAGGGAAAAAATTATTCTTATTTTCAAAGAAAGTTAAGTTTCACATAAAATGAAATTTTTTACCTGAGAATTGGCATCATAACGCACAGATGGAAGTAAATGATGCATTGACACAACTACTCCTGGATGAACTATCATCGGGTCTGGGGTAGGAGGAGCAAAATTCATGGTAAATCCTGAACGTCTGTTAGGAGAACTAACTGGTGGTGAATCTGGGGTTTGCGGCTTAGTTTCTGAGCTGACACGCTGGAGTGGGGTAGAAATTGATGGAATGTTTGGTCTAAAAGAAAAAATAAGAACATTTAAAATATTAATCAAGTGCAAAGTACGTAATGAAGGAGGTTTGAAAGTAAGATGTCCAGAAAAAAAATTATACAAAACTTAACTAAGTTACATAATAAAGAGAATTTATTGACAAGAGAATATGCAAGATAAAGATTTTTAGGGGTAGCAAGTCTCCAGATAAATTCTCATCTCCTACAGAGAACTGACACTATGGTTTGGCAAATACTTAGAATCGACTAGTTAAAAAAAAATGTAATATATTTTTACTATGCACAGGGTTGGAATTTAAAAAATAAGCAGAAAAAGTATATTTAAATGAGGGGCATTTTAATACTTACCATAAAATCCAGCATATAACGTGCACTTTGAACACAAAAAATGAGGTCGAAATATAAGGATGCGCATTATACACCGGGTATAAAAACGATAGCTTTAAAAATAACAAAAGAGATTGGCATAAAAAATATGTTTACTTTTATACATATCAAAATACTGTTTATTTAAAAGAAATAATATACCTTATGAACTAAAACATTTCTAGCTGTAGAAATACACTTTTATTTCAATAGTCTGGCATAATATCACAAATAAATGACTTCAAATCATAAGAACATTGTATACTAAAATTTCAGATTTCTTCTTAAAAAGCGGGGTGCACGTTATACGGCAAACATACTTGAAAATTAAAAAATGCAGCTTGAAAGTATGGGTGTGCATTATACGCCAGATTCTATGGTACTCTTTAATGAAAGTTAGACTTATACTATTGTACCAAGAGAGAGAGAGTTAATTATGTTAAAGTTAATAAAGTAACTAGACAACACTGAGAGTCATAACTTAATCTAACTTTCAGAAAATATTCAACAATTCAAAAGTAAAATAAAACAAATAAAATAATTTTTTTAAAAAAATAAATAAAAGATCCAACTAGTGTTTAAACACCACAGTAAAAAAAGAAAACTGCACATTTTCAGTACCCTTTGAAAAGAAATTTTAAAAAATGGACATTTACCCTTTTACTGTTAAATAATTTTTACTAACTTATTTTTTTTTAAAAAAAGTGGTAATTTTTTTATTTGAATAAATTTTCAGAATTCAAATAAAAATTTGTAAGATACACTGCTCACAAAAATTAGGTGAGCAAATGGATTTACAAAATTAAGCAAATATTTCTTTTGATAACTAACCTAAAACAACCATCCACAGTCTAAAGTGCAACAGAAAACAGAAGAAAAAACGCTTCATACACAATTCAACATTCAAGATGTCAAAAACCAGAAAAAGGATATAAGAGCAGAAATCATGATTTCTTAGAAGTCTAAGAGGTGAAAATCAATCTTTTGGCTGCTTTTTTGTGAAAGGTAATTTTAAAATGCCATGACAACAAAAACTAGAGGGAATCCATGGCTTTCTTTATTATCGTGAGACTGGAATCTCGGCAAACACAAAGAACTGTAGCAGACTATATTGGAGTGGCAAGAAGTGCCATAGCAAGACTGTGGAATCGATTCCAAGAAACAAGGCATGTTCAATGTTTGACCAAAAAAAGTTTGTCCACATGCTACCACAGCAAATAGTGGTTGATATATCCCATAAACAGCTTGTCAAGACAGAACATCCAATGCGACACAGATTCAAAAACAATTTCTTTTGGCCATCGGATGAAGGGTCTCAAGCCAAACAATTCAAATTAGGCTTTATGCGGGTGGTCTGTATATACATATGCCAATGGTATATATTCTGTTAACAGCAAGGCAACGTGCACCCCTCAAGTAGGCTGCTTAACATCGAGATTGGATGCAAAGTCACTGGAGTCAAGTTCTGTTTACAAACTTGTACCAATTCAGTTAGGGTAGGACACCAGACGTGTTTGGTATAGTGAGAAAGGGGCATTTCAAATAACCCTATACTTGTTCAGGAAAGATCACATTCCTGATAAGGTGGTTTGATGGTATTGGTTGGAATTAGCATAGGCAGATGTACAGACTTGGATATCACTCGGAATGGCAATTTGACAACTCAAAGGTGTGCCGATGAGATGCTGAGACCCCATGTTGTACCTTAATTGTAGCCATTAGCGATTCCTTTCCTTTAATGCAAGACAATGCCAGACCTCGTACAGCTCATTTTGTGCAGCGCTTTATTAAAGCTGAAACAATACAGTGTATGAAGTGGCCAGCATGCTTTTGTGATATTAATCCGATCGAGCAAGTTTGGGACACACTAGGGGGATGCCTTGCTGTGAGATCAAGGCTTCTTGTTACTGTCCAAGAAATGGAGATCAAACTTTGTCAAGAATTAAACAGAGTTCCCCAAAGCCTTATCGATAACTTCATCACATCTATACTAAACAGGTGTGCAGCAGTCTTAGCAGTTGGGGGACCACACACCATATTAAACTTCTTGTATCATTTCAAAACAATCAATTTTTTGTCATTTACATGTAACCAAAGTGTTGCCAAGAAGCATCACTTCAAGTTTTTTATACCATTCCAAAGAACTAAAGTTTCCAAACAATTGTTTTTGCTTCTTTTTTTCTGTATTGGGTTTTGTTACACCAATATTCTCCATTTTATGTGCATTAATAGCTATCATGCAACAGTTCCTTAATTTTTATGAGTAGGCATTTTAAAGAAAAATAAAATGTTTGTGTTATTAACTTAAAATTAATAATTAAAAACATACTTATCAAAAGCATCTGTAGCTGTGTCATATAGTAACCTGAATATCAGACATGATGAAATGAGAGGTGTTGGAACACTAGAGACAGCAATTCTGAAATAAAAATTCCAAATATATTTTTTAAAATTTTTTACCAGTATAAAAGACATTAAAAATATAAAATGAATTGTCGTTTTTATTAACCTAACAATATACTCAATTAAAATATCACTTCCCCATGATTAAAGTTCAAAGAAAAAGATTACTAAACCATTAAAAATGGAACAAAAGTTTTTTAAAGCATAGAGTTAAAATAACTAATTATCTAGCTCATATTATTTTTCTCGGTCTCTACTACTGAGAAAATTATTTTTCATAATTTAAAAAAGTCTCACTAACCAACTAAATTGTCAAACTAAAAAATGTTTTATGACTTTTATTAATGTGAAATTTTAATGATAAAAATTAAACTTGTGACTAATTTAAAACACCTGCATTATTATAAATTATGCAGACTTAAATAACTTATAATATAAAAAAATGAATTTTTTAATTGCTATTATTCATTAAACTGAGAAAACTTATTCACACAATTATCAAACAAATATTTTATAAAAAACATAAAAAGTACAAATAAAAAAAGTTGTTTCTTTAAAAAAAAATTACTTTGTATCCTTTGCCATAGAAAATATTAAATGAAAGACATGGTCATCTGGCAAAGAAGAAATTTTTTCTGTACTATCTTCCAATGAGGTATGATTACTGAAACACCCAAGCAGACGAACAGTATCTGTTAAACTGGTATGGCAAATCTGAAGAAAAAAATAAAAATAAAAATGCTGTTTTATATTATTAATCAAATATAAATATTTCAGCAATTATCAACCAATCACTAAAAGAACTCCTCCTTTATTAAAATCACATTTCATTTCACAAGAATAATTCTACCATAAGATGGTGATGCTGATTGCTATGCCATAGGGTCTGGGTTTAAGACATGGATGTTTGCAAATGTATAGGGCCTGTGTGACATGGAGAATTCTAAATATTTGTTGAGCAAAATGTCCTCTCAAGATTGGAAGAAGGATGGGAGACTCCCTGACCACCCCCCTGCTTAAAATTGGGGTGGAATGGAGATAAAACATACTGTCGCCTACATTGTTCTCAAAATTGTGGCTAAGGACACATGAAATCTTTGCCATGATTAATTTTTCTTGGGCTTCCATCTGACATGGTTGATAGGATAGAATTAGAAACATAATAATTCTGTTTATAAAGAGTAAATGGAATTGAATCAATAAAAAACAAAACAATCAAAATTATTTTAAGAAAAATAATTCATTTAGTTGATAATTTAGACATCTGGGTGGTGTAGTTGGTTTGAAGCTGGCCTTGAACACCCAAAGTTACGGGTTTGACCCCAGCCCAAGTTGGTGGATTTTCATGATGCAGAAAATCAACACCATCCATGTCGTATGATTATATGGCATGTTAAAATCCCTAGAGTGCCTGTTTAGCTTGGGTGTTCTCAGTAAAATTAAACTCCTAGTATAGGCTTGCATTGTCAGAGCTTGAGTGCCTCCTTCTGGAGAGGAAACAAGGCATCAAAATTACTTGTGGCAATTGGTATACCAACTATATGGTGCTGCATTAAAAGGTGGTACCAGCTCCTGGGAAATGTACTAGATCTACAAAACGTAAATACCAATCTGCAGCCTCAATGGGAAAAAAGTTCATAAATGAATCAAATAATCTTATCATACAAAAGTTTTAACTAAAACAAAAACTTTTGTGAACAAATTCAATTTTTCAATAGTTTTCAAAGGAAACGTCAGATGTAGAATTTTCTAAACAAGTCTCAAGCTCAGGAGCCTAACAAGGGATAAGGGAGGGATAGATTGTTCCACAGGTCACCAAGACCTACAGCTTACTAGCCTACTTTATCACTTCCCTCCCCCAATTAGGAAACAGATCAGCATTTTAGCACAAATATATGTCAGATTGATTGTTTATTAACACTGAAGTAACATGGAGGTTATTGTTAATACGACTTCAACACCTAAGCTTATACTCTACTCTTCATGCTATGCTAACATGAGGCCTTTCAGTCGTGACAGATTTGTGATGAATTATCAGTCCCAATGAGTCTTTAGCAACATTAAGACTAGAGCTTCCAACTCGACAGAAGCAACATTAGCTTCATGGATACCATTAGTATGCATCAGAGAGCTCTAAGGCAGTAGTTCCCGATCCCTGGGTGGTACCGATCCATGGATTGATTGGTACACGGCTGTCCAAGGAACATTAAATGATTTCCATTTTATTTACTGTGGGTATTTCTCTTGTGTTTATGTGACTTTCCATTGAAATCCCTTTATATTTCATGTCAAAAATTTTAGATTCATTTTTTGGTGCAACTGCTTTTTATTCCGAAGACATATTTAAATGCAGTTAAATCAAAACAATCTAAAATTTAAACAATTAGCGTACCCTCCAATGGGCTCACAAGGATTACTTTCATGGTAAGGGTTACATTAAAAAAAACCATATATGAATGCATCAAAACATAATCTGTATGCTAAAAATCAAAAATCTGTTGGTCTATGGGAGGAGTTTTAACCTTGTGTATGCCACTAGTTCCCTCCTCCTCATTGAGCCCCCGGTAAGATTATTAAATACTCACCAGTTCAGGGAGATAGAAAGGTTAGGAAGCACAGCCCTAAGTGATAAGATATCTAACATACAAATAACACCCTATTTAGTGGTCTGAAAATGAGTATTAATTGAGTGTAAAAAGAACATTGTAGGTTAGAGCCCATGAAAGTTTTTTCATGTTTATAAGATTATTAGCAAAGATACCATGAAGTAACTTTGAATGGCCCTAAAAATAGAATAATAAATGTTTATTTCATGATGATAGAAACTAAAGTACAATTATTATGAAGAGCTTAGTAGTAAATCCACAGTATTTGTACAGGAGTGAAGGTTGGTGTTTTGATAGTATAGTCTCCTTTTAACAAAGATATCTCATTGAGCAGAAATAAATAAAGAGAAGAAATAAACTTTTAATAAGAAGAATTTATACAAAATACCTATATATATATAAATAAAAATAATAAAAATATTAGTTGAATACACCTTGGTCAGCATGTTTTATTAGCACACCAAACTCACCTTTAAAAAAATTATAAGCCTCTATCTCATTTAGGAATAAATTAATAAAAAACTCTGTGCATAAAAAAAGAACAAAATATTTCAACATTTTTAAAACTGATTAAATTAATTAAATTTGGTTCAAAAGTAATTAAATTTATTTAACAATCGATTTAAATTGCCCATTAATCAAACTAATTTAAATGGAAAACAAATAAATTCATAAATAAAAAAATTTTGAGACTCATACTTCTGATGCAAAAAATCTTGCATTGGCAGGTTCATATCTCATTGCCATGGCCAAAGTGTGAAACAAAGTACGAAGGAGAATGAGAATTTCTTTCTTTTCAACTAAAAGAAAACCATAAATACAAAATTTGTCAAAAAAGTCAAACATTTTAAACTAGAATTTTAATTATTATATGGATAAAAATAATGAGCATTTCATTTATAAAACAACTTTGATGTGTTTTAATAACAAAGAGCTTTGGTGTTACAAAACAAAATCTGTTTTCAAGTTACTTTTGACTAAATTGTAATAATAAAAAATAATTACTTGGCAAAAATTAGTGATTTGTATCTCATACATATATTTTTAATGAACTTAAAGAAACTATTGAAATATATTTAAGTAAGAAATAAAATGAGATAGTTTTACCTAGTTAGCAAAGCATAGATATTTTTAATCTACAAAAATAAAGTAAAAAAATAGCTTTATAAATTATTACAATGTAAATTCATTTGCTAATGTAAAAATATTTTTTTTTCAAATGCTCATATTCTTTTTTGCAAAATCCAAAGACATAATTCTTTAAAAAATAATTAAAAACAAAAAATTACCTGTATTCCATGGTGGTTTTGGAGGCTCTGCCAGACAACCTTCCATGGACACTAAAACAGACATCACATAAACAAATCCCCCTACTTTTCGAAAAACAGTTCTGGTCCTATGACTTTCCCTTAGAACATACAGCAGGGACTGAAGAGAAGAAAACAAAACATAAGCATATTATTAATTCATAAAAGCATGTGTACACACTCATTTCATAAAACTTTATACTGAATCAATTGATAGAACGTACTTCAAATGCAAAATTATACAGCATTCAAAAAAAAAAAAAATTAACTGAAGAGCATGTACACACACAAAGAGAAACAAATTTTTCACTTATTCTTTCATATATACAGAAAAATTATTTCTATAATCATGGTTCTTTTAAACAATCAGAAAAAATATCCATCAAAAAGAACAATAAATTAATCTTTAGCTTATCGTGCTTCATGTGCATCTCGAAATACAAAAAAAAAAATAAATAAATAAATAAATCTTTAAAAAAAAATTGAAACACATGAAGAATATTCACACCTGAATTTCCATACCTTCAAAATGTGTGTCTTTAAATCCAAGGCAAGTACAGGTGCAGTATGCATCAATCCTAACAGAGTTCCCATGTCATCATCACCACCATTACTCAACACAAGCTGCTGAACAATCCCTAGAGCAGCTTGACGACATATGTGATAAGGAACCATGTTATGTGCACAACGGGCACCTCCACTTTCTCTAAATACACCTAAACAAAACAAAAATTATTTTATGAGAATTAAGAGCACAAATAAAATGTATTTAATAATTATTTAATTGAATGCTTCAAAAAGGTACTAGGGAAAAAAATGCAATTAAGTTTTTAAAAAACATGGAATAGAAGGAACACTAAAATAAAAGAAAACTTTTGAATCACTAGACAATGGCTTTTAGTAGCATACATGAACATCAGAAGAAGCATAAACTACTCAAAATTTACACTACATACAACATGAGAGTATAACTTATACAGCAATCTGTCACTCCATAAAACGGATTTTTGTGTAGAATCAAATAATAATACTCTTACTCAACTCATTTTACCCCAATTTATTAATTTTGCTCAAATTTGAGAAGAATGATGTTTTCTACAGTAAATTAAATCTAAATAATTATTTTTTATATTTTATATAAGAAATCTAACATGTCCTTTAAATAGGACACTGGGATAAAGGGGATGAAATCCACACACATTTTAGTGTTCCCTTCAATGATGAAAAGTGATTTCCAAATACAAAATATTACTTTATTTGAATAATATTTTCTTACAAGACAGTTCACTTTTCAGTTGAATTTCACAACAATCTTGGTGGAAAGGTCCAAACCAAGCCTGACAAAGTGTTTTGTTACATTTGCCACAGTGTACCTTTGCAACCCTCTCTTTGACAAAAATGGTGTTCTTTTCACTTCAGTAAAAAAAAAAATGACCAACACTATCTTCGTGGATGTCTTCTTTTGCTCCAGAAAGTAGTCGAAAGTCAAAATCTTAGGCTTACCTCTCATTCATTTTACAGTTTTTTTTTTTTTAGATAGACTGTTGTTACAGCTCTTCGGAACTCCTTCTAGTTTAGCGCTTCATCTTTGTTGAAAATTTTGTGAATTATCCAGGCGTTTTCCATAGCCATATCCAGTGAATTTAAGAAAAGAGTGGGCAGTACCACTTTTTCCCAAGAATTTTTCCAAGTCCAGCCTATTAGTCATGGTGATCTACTCCGCCCATATGTTTGCTGTAAGAATTAATGAAATTTGGCATCTTCTTGATAACTTTATCTTTGTGTCCTCTTACTTATCTCATCACATCAAAGAATGGTTCCAAAGTGCCGAAATTTGTATAACAGTGCTATTGTAGTACTATTGTCAGTCAGTCCATTGTGCCAGGAGAATGTCAGAGTTCTTCTCAAATGCAAAATCACACATGCCTATTTCTTTCTATCCCATTAGACTTAGATCCTTCTAAAGGACACTCGTGATTTATCCATTTTTCTCATATGGTTCCTGTAGCTCGAAACCCTGTTCACCAAAACATTTCAAAAAGATCAATGCTAGTAAAAAAGTTATCAAAATATAAAGTGTAGCTTGAAGGATTCACAATATTCTCCGTTAATTTAATTACAACCCGAGTACCAAGAGGAGTATCATTTCTTGCATCACACAAATTCTTTACCACAACAGAAAGAAAAATTGTAACAATATATATATCTTGCTTCCAGAGAGAGCCCAAAGTTTATATCCAAAACGTATTGGCTTGCCTTGGATATACTGCTCCAGAAAATTCCTACCACAATACATGATGATCATTTCATCAATGATTAGATTTGCAGAGAAGAGTCAAAATTTCATAAAATTGAGTATGGCAAACAAAGGCTTTACTTTGAAGGATCGATCCTGGGCATGCTGACTCTTGCAGTTCCATTCTCCACAATAAGTATATAAAATTTAAACTTTTGAAAGCAGTTTTGTGACATAGCATTTTTCACCATGGTAATGCTGTCTTCAGCATCTGAACAATATTCCCATTCATAAGCATTTTATTGATAAACAATTAAAAACAAATTCCTATAAACACATATTGACATTCACAGTGGTCAAGAAATTATGTTTGTTTTTTACATCTCTGTTACGTATTGCACAGTTTCTTTTACAATGAGATTGTAAACTTCACTAGAATAAAATTGCTCAAAAAGCTCCAATGGAGTTTTATCTTTCAATGCAGTTTCTAACTGCTTGAGCACATCACTTGCAGTTGATTCAACTTGTGCCTCACATTTTGCATATTATGATGCTTTATTCTTTATCCCAGATGACTGATGCCTTTTAGACTTTTTTCTGCTTTTTGTTGTTGAAACACTACGGTTCAGGGGGGAAACTATCTCCAATTCTTACCTCTAGAAACCCAAGAACATCGTTTACAATAATCTCACCAGTACTTACTTCATTCTGACCATCTTCATCTTTGTCAGTTAGTTCACTGGCATCTGGTAATAACACAGCAATTTCGACATCGCTCTAATCCGAATCTTAATTATTTAATAATTCTCTCTAACTTCAGAAAGCTTTGCAATGACAGAACTCAGGATGGGTTAAATAGTAGAAGGGAAATTATTTTTCTTACTCTTAGTTATAAGGAGAGAAAAAGCCCATCAATTGCATGTGTATCATTCAACTGTCCTATTCTGAGGACAGTTAAAAAATATTGCACTTAAACTTACCTAAGAACAATATAGCTCTAATTAACCACCAGGATGATAAAGAAAGAGTACTATCACATAAAAAAATGCCCAGCCAAATGTCCAAAGTAAACTGAAAATGAATTTTGCAACCGCAAAGAGATGATACAAACCCCACCCCCTAATGGGATGAATCAACAAAATGTCCAAAAGAAAGAGAAGGGGGAGAAACAAAAAACCCATGCTAGCAGAAGCTAATACATGCTCCTACATGTTCCAACTGATAAAATATTCGTAACAAACAAATAATGATTTCCACATGATATTTTTAAGCTGTCCTCTAAATAGAACAATGAAAAAAATGGGATAAAATACAACCTACCACTTGACTATAGCACACATTTATTCAAAAATTGGATTCTTAAAAAATTCAATGCTTTATTTGACATTTAAATATATTTTTAAAAACTTTGATTTTTTTTCTTTTTATTTGCTTACATAAAATTATATGCCATAATCTTAAATACACTAAAATAAAATGGATTGATTTTTCAAATTCCAACAGTAATAATATACAATGTACCAGCATTGCCAGAATTGGAATTTAGCAAGGCTGTTAAGGCATCCATCACAAGTGAACCTAAATTCAACTGTTCTTCCGGAATTTCCCAGTTAGCTAAAAGAAAAAAAGGGGTCCTTAATACACAATTTTAATCTAAAAAAATAACTTCAAATAAGTATTAAAAGTAATATAAATTTTTCCCTTGTTCTAATCAATTTGCTCCTACAACTAACTCTTTAAAAAGTTAAAAAGTTTTAAAAGTTTTAAAGTGTATAATACTAAGTAACAGATCAACACAAAAAATTAGCATTACTATTAACACAGCTTAATATATTGTAAAAGATAATATCGAGCATAAATGAGTATTTTTATTACAGCCTAATTTTGCTTTGAGTTTGTGAAGTCCTAACGTGAATTTATCATTTATTAAAAGTTTACGCAAAATATATAAATTTTTCGAACTGTATTTGATAGCATTTAATTATATTTAAAAGATATGTCAATTATGAAAACATAAAATTAAATGCTATTATATCTAACATTGCATTATATAAACAATCAATTGATAAATACAACCTAACTGCATTAACATAAGGTAATTGGAGCCCATCATGACTAAACTGCTGCTTGAGTGAACCACAAGTTGCAGCTGTGACATCTTCGATGGGAGTGAATTCCCATCTTCCGATTCACAATAGGTTTTATGGTTTCACCAGCTGGTCAAGGACAAGAACGACACCCATCGATTGTCCCTGGATTTTTATGATTAACCAGCTGGGGAGTGAGTGACCAGTGCACGTGGCCATGGTTTATTGTCTGAACTCAGGGAGTGAAGTCAGACAGACGGGTCGCCATAATAGTAAAGTAGAGCCGGCGCCCCATTGACAATAGGCGAAGCCTATCTCAAAATAATCATGTCATCTTTTCTAGGGTTTTGTGAATGGAATAATAGAAACAGGTGACGTGATGGACAAGTGTGTCCAGATGTGGACAAGGAACTATGGCGCCTTGGGCCAGACAGCTCGGGTGTGTTGGCGTTGGACAAGTGTGTCCAGATGTGGACAAGGGACTATGGCGCCTTGGGCCAGACGGCTCGGGTGTGTTTTGGCGTGTTATGCGCCAATAAGAAGGAGGAGGTCAAGAGAGACTTCGGTGACCTGCGAATAAGAAGGAGCGAGGGGCGTGTTGTGAACACACCCCTGGTGTTTAAAAGGGTTCTTTTGGAGAGAAGAGAAAAAAAAAAGAAAGAAGAGGTGACCCAAAAGGAGAGGTCCAGGAAAAAGGGACAAGAGAGTCGGGGAGAGAGAGAGTGAAGCCCGCCTAGACCGGAGAAAAGAGCTGGGAAAAGAGAAGGGCTGGTCGTTTTGAGGAAGCGGAGAGGAGAATCCCAGAGTTTTGCTCGGTGATGCTGACCAGGAATCCGAAACGCGAATGAGTAAAAACGCCTTGCGGACTGGACGGGGACAAGCTGTGGAGTGAGCGACCCCAAAATGGGGTCACCATACTGGCTAGGCACAGAAATTATCAACTTCTTAATCTAACTTAAATCAATTTTCCTATTGGAGAAAAAAAATTAAAAGTTTTTTTTACTCCCACAACCTTGCTGTGATGTATTATTTTCACGCTACCTTCTGACGACGTTACAGCAAGAACCAATTTGGTGGCAGCTTTGTGAGATAGGCATTTCTGTGAATAGATGCCTCGAACCCGTTTTTGAGAAGAAAAAAATAAAATGCCAGCCGTATGGAGTTATGCCCGCTTGATTCTCACACAACTTGCGAAAGAAATGTGTTCCATCGAATTACATGCAACAAGAAGTGACCGGAGTGATTTGCTCGTGCCCGTGTGTTAAGGAAGCGTGCCCACCTGAAAGGTTTCCCGGAATTCCTGTGTTTTCCTGCTTGTGAAGAGTGCCTGCCTTCCGTTTTTTCCCGGAGAAGGATGAGGAAGATGTTTCCAGTGTCTCCACCTGCAATGTTAAGGTCAGTCTTTTTCTTTGAGTATCGTATCGGGGCAGCAATACATTTCTAGTTTATGTAAAGTTTTGTAGGGAAAGTAATGCTAGATAAAGTTAAAAGTCTAGACTGAGAGACTGCAGAAATTATTAAGTTTGTTTGAAGTGTATTGATGTGCTATGTTTGTATGTGTGTTTGTTTATTGAGTTAGGTTGTAGTATACAGTAGTATATTTGCTTCGTTAGCACAGTTTTGCGTAGTGTATTGTCACGTTACTCTGAGTATTTTATTATTTTGTGAAATATAATTAAGTCTCAGTCTAGGGTACTGTTAGTTATGCTAGTTATGAGTATAATTTTGTGAAGTATAATTAAAGTCTAGGTTTAGGGTACGGTTAGTTACGCCGGGTAGTTGTATAAGTTTGTGTAGTACAACTAAGTATAGTGTAGTGTAGTGTTGATTTGCGTTGGATATTTGAATTGTTTTAGTGACAATTGAGATTGGATTTAGTGTTGTATATTATTGCATGATGACTTTCCTTTTAAGATTAAGAAAAGGTGATTTGCTAGAAGTAGCAAGGGAATTAGGAGTAGAAGTCAACGGCGATCAAACAAAAGTAGAAATTAAGGATATGATTTTACAAAATGATAAAAATGATATGGAAACGATCAAAGCGGTGATGGAGGGAATTTTAGAAGAAAAAGAAAGGGAATTTGAGGAGCGAAGACAAATTAGGGAATTCGAGTTAGAAAGAATGAGAATTCAACTCAGAAATAAGTTAAATGAAAAGAAATTGAAGGCAGGGAATAGGATTAACGATCTCACAAATGTTTGTATTTTGTTAGGAAAACGTACCGCAGAAGTTAGTGAACCGGTTAATAAGTGCAGGCCTTTAATTAACCCGGTAGTTAATAAAAGCGCGGAGAACGCTACGTCTTGTGATTTTGAAAAAAAGAATTGTGACCCCCCAGTGAGATGTACGAACGTTTCCCACCCATCTGAAGTAGGAAGGAAAGAATTCAACGTGAATAGAAGTAGTGATTGTGACGTGGAGATGAAAGTAGGGGTATGTGAAGGAAGGGTCAAAACTGTGGCGATGGGTGCACAGCGGGTAATAAATCTGGATAATATCGGAGATGGCTCTTTTGAATTGAAAAGAGATAAGGGAGCAGCGAACCCTGAAGGATTGATTTGTGAGAATAGCTGCGAGGAAAAATATACCCTTGGGACGTTAATGGGTTGTGAAAAGCAGTTAACAGTGAATCAGGAAAGTTTTCGAAATCATACAATAGCTAAGATAGCAGGGCCGTTAAAAGTGAAAGAAAACACGTGTAAAGCAGATGGGCGGAAATGCTTGAAAGACGGGTTAGCAATGCGATTGCCTCTCTCAGAACCAAGGGAGATTTATAAGGATAGTTTAGAGACAGATAATGGGTCTAACATTGGTTCAGAATGTAGTTTCGAGATAGATTTACCCGGAAAAAGATCGCAGTACCATTTATCGTCTTAATTTAATAAAATTGTACCGTAGAAAGCCGGAATTGGCAAATTTGGTTATGGAGCTCAGAAGGAATAGATTCCGAAACTCTCTATTCGGTAAAGCTATTTATGGATTTTGGTTTTCAGGGTAATTTAAGGAAAAGTCAATTGTATTTTAAATTACCGCCTGATTGAAGTAGCTATTTAAGGATGATTAACGCTAAGAAGAAAGAAAGGTTTCTACCAGGTCCTGGGACGATTGTTTTCAGACAGAAGGATATTAATTTGGTTACGGGAAAGCCATTTAGAATTAAAACTTGTTGTTCATCCCAGATGTTAATTAATTCACTACGAGAGGATACAGAGTATCTTTTAGATTTAGGTGTGAACGGGATGGGGCAGTCAAACCGTACTCTGCCCGTTGTTTGGTTAGTGAGAGTGAACCGATACCCGTACCCGCGTATCAAATGTATAAAGTATGGGAATTTGAACCAGGTGACGCGAGCCGAGATTTATTTTTTTTTACGAAGGGAAAATTTGGTAGAAAAGATCAACGCGGCATCGTGGGTGACTGTATTGGATTTATGGAAGTGGTATTTTCGTCGTTCACTACTGATGAATTATCCGAAGCACACCACATGCGTTATGCCAGTTGGCCGGTACATTATTAAAAAATCGAGGTTTAAGTTTCTTTGTGCTTATGATGAATATAATTTAACGACTCGGATTTTGAGGTTGTTAGAGCCGATTGAAGTACCGCGAATGGTCGATATAGACATTCTGATGGAAATTTGGAAAAACCGTGTAAAGAAAATAGACTTTGTGTTGAAATGGTTGAGTAGGGTTGGGTCGGAAGTCGGACCGACTAAAGGTAAATTAGAGCCATGGGCAAGTTTGTTCCGTGTAGATATAATGTAGATATAGTGAAAATTCATTGCATGAGCTACTGAGGCTTGTTAATTATATTCCCAATTAAAATGTTTCCTCAATAACTAACGTAATGGAAGACAATACCATGAATTGTGAATAACCTGTTATGATGGTTGTGATAATGCTTGCTGATAGCCATAATTTAATTAAACTTTAAAAGTTTTAGTTTAAACTTCTTAATTTAAAAATTTGGTTTTTAATGTTTTTTGCAAAGCTTGGAATTTATAAATGTTTATTTAATATCGTTGGAAACACCGTTGGAATAAGTAGATGGGAATGAGTAATTCGTAGGGTTGGTGCTAGGGGTGAGTTAATATTTGTATGGGTATGTGTTGGTGGTGTAAGGTGGAAGGCAATTGTGTTATGGTAAATATTTTGTGTCTCTTAGGACTGTGTACGCTCACCGATGTTTAACACAATTGAATGAGCGATTGATGTATTAGAATTATAGAAATATTATAATTTGAGTTAAGTTCTTTAAAACCCTAAATTTTGAAGTGTGATGTAACTGTTTGAAATGGAAAAAATGGTCCAAGATTCGGAATTTAAGTTTTTTTGTAAAGTGTAAGTTTTATAGAATTTTGGATTTATTTGTTTATTTTAATTGTGATTGTATGTGTTTCTTGGATTGCTGCCCTGATCGGTCTCATTGATAAGACAACCCTTTGGGTGTGTGATTTCTAAGAACTGAATCCAACTAGGACCAGAGCAGTCCCGTGAAATGGACCTTTTTAGGGGGAAGGAGTTGTGACATCTTTGATGGGAGTGAATTCCCATCTTCCGATTCACAATAGGTTTTATGGTTTCACCAGCTGGTCAAGGACAAGAACGACACCCATCGATTGTCCCTGGATTTTTATGATCAACCAGCTGGGGAGTGACCAGTGCACGTGGCCATGGGGCCATTGTTTATTGTCTGAACTCAGGGAGTGAAGTCAAGACAGACGGGTCGCCATAATAGTAAAGTAGAGCCGGCGCCCCATTGACAATAGGCGAAGCCTATCTCAAAATAATCATGTCATCTTTTCTAGGGTTTTGTGAATGGAATAATAGAAACAAGTGGCATGATGGACAAGTGTGTCCAGATGTGGACAAGGAACTATGGCGCCTTGGGCCAGACGGCTCGGGTGTGTTGGCGTTGGACAAGTGTGTCCAGATGTGGACAAGGGTGTTTAAAAGGGTTCTTTTGGAGAGAAGAGAAAAAAAAAGAAAGAGGTGACCCGAAAGGAGAGGTCGAGGAAAAAGGGACAAGAGAGTCGGGAGAGAGAGAGAGTGAAGCCCGCCTAGACCGGAGAAAAGAGCTGGGAAAAGAGAAGGGCTGGTCGTTTTGAGGAAGCGGAGAGGAGAATCCCAGAGTTTTGCTCGGTGATGCTGACCAGGAATCCGAAACGCGAATGAGTAAAAACGCCTTGCGGACTGGACGGAGACAAGCTGTGGAGTGAGCGACCCCAAAACGGGGTCACCATACTGGCTAGGCACGGAAATTATCAACTTCTTAATCTAACTTAAATCAATTTTCCTATTGGAGAAAAAAAATTAAAAGTTTTTTTTACTCCCACAACCTTGCTGTGATGTATTATTTCCACGCTACCTTCTGACGACGTTACACAGCATTAATATAAGTTCCAACAATTCTAACAATGTTATTACCAAACTGACAGACTTTATCCTCCTGAAGACTCAAGCAAATTTTTCTAGTCTTATTCCTTTTTAAATTCAGTATCATTAAGTTTTTCCTCAATCTTATAAACCTATTAAGTATAAGAGTGTACATCTTTTCAACATTAATTTTAATTATTCCTGAATAAAAATCAAAACTATACATGAATATTTACAACAGAATTTTTTTTTATTACTATGCAAAATCTGATCAATAAAAAATAGTTGAATGCACAATTTATCTAAATGAGAAGGAGGTGACCTACAATGTATCATTTTATTTATTGAGAGAAATATTTATTCGTATATAAATATATATTAGAAGAAAAGAAATATTATTGTCAGATTGTAAGAGAAATTCATGCTATGCAAAAATAAGATTAATTTGAATTTCATAAAATAAAAAATTAGAATTATGACATCACAATAGGGCTGGATGATGCATCGATACATCGGTAAACACCGGTGTAACCGCTACATAAAAAAAACGGTGTTTTATTTCTATCCAGAATGATGCATCTCTAAACCAGTGCAGCCATAAACACCATTTCGATGTAGCCATACACCGAAGATTCGATGCAGAGCTGAGCTTCATTCTGATGTAAGTTTGACAAAACCGAGGGAGGAAAAACCGGTTTCGTATCAATCGCGTCTGCAGAAAAACCGAAAATCGCGAGGTGAGAAATCAGCAATTTTCGGTGTCACATGGGGAATGCTGGAGACAAACCTTTGAGCCCGGTCTAATGTAGATGTAGAGATGAGCTTCATTTCAATTTAGGGTTTTCTTAGCTGCTCAACTTCAAACCGATGGAAAAATAAAACGATTTGACGTTCATCATGCATCACGGTGTTCAGTGTTGTGTTGCATCGCTTGTATCAGCACGTGGTGAATAGTTAATCAGACCAGCGACTGATGTACAAGTCTGCAGTCCAGAGTGGAAATATTTTGATTTATTTGCAAACATCGCCAACTGTTACTGTCATTAAGGTAAGCATTTTTTTATGTTTTGATTAAAACCTTTCTGATATTTATTAATGAAAAAAAATGTTTATGTTTGATTAAGGTGTTTAAGGGGAAAAATATATTGCTTACAAAATAATCAATCGTGCAGCAGATGGTTTTTTTTAGAGTAATTTTTTTTCTTTCTAAAATTATCAAGTTCGTCACATGTGCCTTTTTGCATAAATGAGTTTTATTTTAATATTTAAAGCAAACTAGATAACTTTATTTTTATGGGAAAAAGTATTGATCAATGAATTTTGTTTTCGGTTTGGCCCGTAGGCGGTATCAAATCTAATCTTTTTTTTGCTAATGTTTAATAATTTTGTTAGATATCCGATTTAAATTGAGTGGATTAAAACCACAAATTTTTCTAAAGTTTGCCTAAATAAATAAATAATACAAGCTAAACATTTTCGCAGGCTTCAATTTTTTTACAAATATTACCTTTGATATACTTTATCATAAAAATAATCTTCTGAGTAATTTATTGAGTGTGTTTCCTTTATTTGTAGAGGTACAGTACAGCTTCGATAATCCGGCATCATCATGACCGACTCTATGCCGGAAAATTGATTTTTCTGATTATGGGTGCTATTGGGTAAAAAAAATAAATAAAATGGCAATTCGCAAAAATCGATATTTAGTTAATGGAACCTCGAATACTTGATAATAAAGATGGAATTTCTGAAGTATTGAAAATAAAAATATGGTATAAAGTCCGAAATCCGGATGTCTAATTATTAACGAACATTTTTTTCCAGAGGTAAAGGAAAAAAGGTATATTCTCGCAACATTACAGTGGGTAAAATTGATTTGCTTGTGACATCTGTATACAATAATTATCAATTTAATTCTTTTTGTAGGAATCTCCTATGATAAAAGTTGTGTGAATGAAAAAAGATGTCAGTTGCTCATCAAACATTAGAATGTCCAGTATTTTCTCAACTGCTTCCAAAGAAGAAGTCCAAAAAAACGAGCTGGGGAACATTTTGGGTTACTAGCGAATGAAAGCGGACAAATAGTTTCTGAAGATATAGCAGTTTGCAAACTTTGTAGGTCCCCAGTTTCAGCAAAAAGTGGAAGTACTTCTAATTTATTTGGTCATCTCAGGCTTCATCATCCATTAAAGTTTTCTGAAGTTTCTAATAAAAGTAAAGTAGTCACG
Source organism: Trichonephila clavipes (assembly GCA_019973935.1). Taxonomy (NCBI): domain Eukaryota; kingdom Metazoa; phylum Arthropoda; class Arachnida; order Araneae; family Nephilidae; genus Trichonephila; species Trichonephila clavipes. The sequence continues at coordinate 501,057 of BMAU01021306.1, forward strand.
GTGACAGTGCAATATTCTCCATTTTGTGCTGCTGTTGATGAGTCAATTGATGAGCCATAACCATATTCAAACATGGCTGTATCTGAATCCAATCAATTTAACTTTGTTGACAATCATAGGCATAAAAGACAAAAGTTTATGACTGATTTTCAACGGTTGGATGATCGAGCCTATAAACGTACTACTGATTCAGTAACAAAATTTTTAGTGTGCACAATGCAGCCATACAACCTTGCTGATAGAAAAGAATTCATAAATATGGTGAAGGTCCTTAACCCTCGTTATAGCTTACCTGGACAAAAGCACTTTACTGCTACAGCAGTTCCAAAACTCTATAATGAAGTCAGAGACAAGATTAGGCAGGAACTATCATTAATTAACAAAGATACAATTTCTGTAACAACTGACTGCTGGACATCTATAGCCAATACATCATACATCACTATTACAGTACATTTTATCACATCAGAGTGGGCACTGAAATCAGCATGTCTCGCATGTGCACATTTTGATGATGATCATAATGGTAAGAACATTGCTGAAGTTTTGAGGAGTATTTTAAATGATTGGGGCATTGATGTCCAGAACATAATGTCAATAACTACTGACAATAGGCGTAACATCTTAAAATCAAATGAAGAACTCAATTTAGAGAATGCTCATATTTCTTTTTTTGCCCAGAATATAAACATAGGGGTTAATCACTCTTTAGATATTCCTGTATTGAAGAGAGCTATTGCACGGCTTAAAAAGTTGCAAAATGCATTTGCAATGAGTTGGAAGATGAAGAGAGATCTCCACAAAGCCCAAGAGTTACTACAAAAGGAGGTAAAAACACTTCCCTCTGCTTGTCCAACTTGATGGTGGAGCACTTTAAAATTAGTGAAACGATTCCTGGAAAATCAGCTGCAATTTGAAAAACCCTTTTAGAGTACTCAAATAAAAAACATTTGATGTTAGAGGGAAATGAAATTTCAGCCTTAGAAGACTTCACAACAGCGACTGAGTTATGAGAGGACATAAAAAGTTCCTTGAGCGGCGAACAATATACAACAGGGTCAGCTGTACTACCTTTATATATGAAAATAATCTTCAAAACAAGGATGAAGACAGTTGTCTACTTAAAAGTATCAAATCAGAAATTTTAGAGTCCCTAAATCAGTATGAATCCCATCCCATGTCATAAAATTTACAGTTATCAACTCTGTGTGATTCAAGATTCCGGCTAAACTTTATAGTCTCCCGAAGAAGTAAAGAAATTAGCTGTTGCAAAAAGAACAAAACAAGAAAGGGTTGGCTAAATTTTTTTATGTGTTCGGTTCAAACAGTAATTCAGAAAATAAAAGGAATCCTTCCCAGGAAGCTGAGAAAGAACTCAATGAATATTTATCTATGCCAAGAGTTTCATTAGAACATGATCCCCTCGATTGGAAGAAGATTTACTACGAATCTTCCCATCTCTGAAAGTTCTAGCCAGAAAATATCTGTGTATTCAGGGTTCAAGTGTGACCTCAGAAAGAGTTTTCAGTTCAAGTAGAAGCATTATAACAAGACAAAGAGCTTCCCTTCTCCCTAAGCATGCAGAGATGCAAATTTTCCTTAGTCATAATAAAAAATATTTTTTGCATTTTCAAATTGTATAGTACTTTTTTTTATATTTGAATGTCCTTTCTAATTCTTTTACAGGTTCATTTTTATGTTTCAACCCGTTTCTGTTAAATTACTTTCAAATTGAAAGTGTACCATTTTTAATTATTTCACTTATTGATAATTTTTTATATGGTCAATCATTTTATTTTTTTAATGTGTACAGAAAGCTGTGGCACATTATTTTTTTTTTATTTATAAAAGTTTTACATCGTGATACATCATAACATCACGATGTAAAAAGTTGCTGATGTATCATGATGTAGAGATGTCTACATCGTCCAGCCCTATATCACAATGCCTGTAGGAGTGATAATGCAAGCAATTGTTTCAAGGTAGCCATAGTAAAGCAGCATGTTGAACAGATTTTCATGTTACTGAGCTCCAAGTTAACAAGATCTAATTGTACATACCATCTTTATTATATACATCCATCTGATTTATCATTTTATATCAAAAATTTTAATTAATACCCATTGCAGTAATTTTTGAACAAATCATATTGAAATGAAAATGAGAACAAGATTAATGTTCGTGCATTACCTGTTTATAATTTATTTTTTTTAAAAAAAAAGAAGCTTATATTTTCAAAAAAAAAAGTTTTTAAATTCAGAATCCTTGGATAGTTATGAGTAAATATTGTTATAGTAAAATTCAATGGATGTTTTCATCTGTTTTGAACTAAACCAAGAATAACAAATATTTTAACACAGAATTTCAAAAAGGACATCTGAATATATACCTGGTTGGTCGTCTGAGGCATCGGGGAATGCTTCTTTCAGAATTGCAGCATATCTATGCAAACAAGTTACTAAAACTTCTAAAAGACCCACTTCTCTATAAACATCTTTAAAAACAGAATTGGAATGCAAAATATTCAACAAACTTTTCAGGCAGAGTATACTACAAGTTGTAGAACTGCAAAATTAAAAAGTATATATTAATTTCTATGTGCAAAATTGGATACTGACAGTAAAAAACAAAAATCATTTTGACTAGCTTTATCTAATTAAGCTGAAACATATCTTAAAATTTCAAAAAATTGGAAAAAGATTCAAATTTGAACTTAAGCTAAAATTTTATACATACATTTTTTCTACTTTTGAATAGGCACCATTCATTTAATATTAGGAATATCGAATAAATAGAATATCTAAACAATATTAAAAAAATTTTTTTAGTGAACACATACTAATAAAAATTTGAAAACAAAATATTCATAATTTTGGAATAATACATTAAAAATGCCTTTAAAATTAAAAAATCTAATTTAACTAAACTTATTTTAACAATTTCAATTATCTTAAAGTTCCAGAACAACAGTATCAGACGTATAAAAAATATCCTTAAAAGGCGTTAAATTTTTTTATTAAATTTAATTTCTTCTTTTTTACAGATTAAAAGTAATTTCAGTAGAAAAAAAGAAATAAAATTTAAAAAATGTGCAAGCATCTTCCAGAATTGTGAATAGTCATTTTTTTTCAGAAAATCACGCACACAAACAATAGTCTTTCTTTCAGATAGAAGTATTACATATCAATATTTCAAAATAAAATGAAGATTTTTTTTAGCTCTTCTACTATAACGTATTTTAAGAACCCTTATTTCAGTAATTGAAGCCCAATGGCTGAGTGGTTAGTGCATCACACTTCCACGTCACAGGTCCGCGGTTCAAACCCCAGGCTCAGCAAGATTGACTCAGCCTTTCATTCCTTCAGTGGGTCAAAAAATGAGTACGAAGCTTGCTTGGTAACTCAACACTGAGGGATTCGCGTCAGAATGACCACCTGACCGTAACATCTGCTCATGCACCTCAGGGTTCAAGGTCACATATACTGAGTTAGGCACAGTAGGTCTTGGCCCTCATGGGCTGTTGTGCTACTAAATTTATTTTAGTGGTAACACAAACATTTTTTAGGAATCTAATCTTTTGGAGACATACAAGATTATTCACATCTCCTTTATATGAAAATTATTTCACTCTCTCTAATTTCATCATTCTCACTAAGTAAGAAATATATTTGAAAATTTAATAATTATACATTAACATATTACATACATAAAAATAACAGAATCTTACTTTTGAGTTTTCAAAAGAATACTTAAACTAATCAATTCTTTACAAGGCACAAAATTCAAGTCAAAAATGATAAATTCCAACAACTTGAAAACTTTTTCCTGAAAAGCAAAAAATTTTTCTTAAAACTTATAAAGAAATGTGTTATATTTCCTAATATCATAAATATATTTTCAAAAAAGTCAATCAAACAAAAAAGCAATTTACTAGTAAATTATAATAAATCAAATTTACTTCTTATTTAGGTAACATTTGTAACAAGGGGCAATTTTTGTTCTCTTTTTTTTTCAAACAGATACTTTCCTCCAATTTTTTTTAAAGATTTAAGAAACATACAAAAAAGTTTCAATGCCTGAAATTACTGTTGAAATTAAAAATAAAACTAATAAAAACATTTCAACTCGCTTATGATTTTCAGCAAAAATGCAAGTTAATCTAAATTAAAATTTGTTCAAAATATTTTACTCGGACAATATGGTACATTATTACCCCATGCCTAAAATGATTCAGTGAAAAAATTAAACGCATGCCAAAGATTTTACAAATTATGCCAACTTATTTATTACCATCCTAAGGACAATTCCTAAATATTTTACAGCAAAACCAAAAATTTATTAAAATTCATCCAAGGTTTTCCAATGGAATGGAATTACTATGCAAGTACGAATTTTTTAATAACAATTCAAACAATTCTCTGAATTTCAAAATTTAATAAATAGTATTCAAAAACTTAATTTTTTTGGCACTATTTAATAAAATAAATATAAATTTGAGTTTAAAAAGAACAATACTCTATAAAATTTACATATGGCTTAATTGATCATTCTAAAATAATTCTAGTTTGAATTTACACAGCTTGGAAATATTATTACATTTGATGAAATAATTTATGGCAATGTCAATTTCTAACCTGAATTTCAGGGGGTTTAGTGTGAATTTTTTCAGCAAACTGGGAAAGGGTATGTTGACTTTCCAGTATAAAGTAATTAGCTTTATCAGAATGATATACTGTGCTGACAGCATCTAATAATAAGCCACACAAATACGGAGTTTGTGCCTAAAAAAAATAACATTTATATAAAGGTTAAAAACTTCATTTTTTTACTTATGAATTGGAAATGAATACATAAAGTTCAAAACACAAATTAGAATTGTCAAAGACTTACAATCATTACAATACAAATAATTGTATTTAAGCTACAGTTAAAAATGTTGAAAAGAAATGATATTTTTAGAAAATGAGAATACCTTCATAAATATTGATTGTAACACTTGGAATGCTTGAAGATTTCGCACACTTGACCCTATAAGAAGAAAAAAATTAATTGAACATAAATCACTAAAACACAAATATATATACATTTTTTTTTAAATTGGACATAAGACATCTTGCAGTCCAGTACAAAGCAGAAGTTGCACTAGTAGGAGGGAAAACTTCATAGTTATCTTGTAAGAGAACATGAAGTAGAGAGGGGCAATCAAATAGATGCTCCCTAGTCTTTAGCATGGAATTACAGAGAGGGCAGAGTGGAAAATCAGCCAGGCAAATCTTAAACAGATGAGCCTGCAGATAATCATGTCCAGTGATGACTCTAAAACATGCCACTCCCTCTACCATAGGGAAGACAGAAAATTAAGTACTTCTCAGGCCATTGAACAGACAAAACTAAGCTTTACCAACAGCCAGCTCTTTAAGAGTGGATATTCTTTTCTGATAGTATTTATCCCAGATAAGTTACTTTGCATTTCTAAGAGGAATCGGTAGACAAGATGGATGCAGCGTTGAGGCCTTTTTGGCGAACTTGTCAGCTTGTTCATTTCCATGAATGCTGCAATAGGAAGGGATCCATTGAAGGATGACCACTATTCCAGTGCTAAGAAATGAGTCTATAAGTTGTTTAAATTTGAATTCTTATTTGAAGTTTAGATGAGAATAGATTGTAGCCAGATATGGTCTTAATTGTGGCCTGAGAATCTATGAAGATGACAATATTTTGGCCAGGAGTAACATTAATAGCTCTAAAAGCCATAAATATTGCAAAAATTTCACCAAAATTGTCTGACCAGGCACTAAGAGGTTCTTTAAGATTAAATGCGTTGGAATAAGCACCAGCTCTAGCCCTACCAAAGGAAGTCGAGGCAGAGCCATCAGTTAATACATGTAACTAGTCTTGATCTGGATATCTTTCATAGATAGTAGCCAAGGCTGAAGACCTTAATTCAGCAAAAAGGGAATTATACTAGCAAACAGGCAGGACCAAATCCAGTTTAGCAGAAGCATATTTTAAATGACTCGGGAAGGTAGCCAGTTTAAAGATGAGAAGTCTATTATCAGAAACACCAAAAACATTTGCAAGTCTCTGGAACTCAAACAAGAATGTACGTACAGTTTTATTTCTCGTTTGGGAAGGTTAGGTCAGAAATGCTCCTTTCTCAATAAACACTCACCAAGAGAAAGAGCAAAGTATTGACATCTTTCAGATGGACTAGAAATTTTAGCCAACAGTTGCATAAATCTAAGTGCTATATTTTGAACAATGTCAAACTAACAGGTCTAATGTATGAGGTAAATGTGGGATGATCCCCACTTAACACCAGCAATTCTTTTTAACAGCATAGCCTACTTCTAGCATTCTTGAACCACTTTAGCAATACATTTAGTCTAAGTTAGTCAGGAATCTAGGGATATTCCGAGGTAAGTAGCGCAGTTGGTCCTAAGTAAAGCATTGTTATTGTAAACCAGACGACACAAATAAAAATCATTTTAAAAATTTTTATTTGATACTTCTATTTAATTTCTAATTATCTTAAATTAAAAAAATTTGGTGGTCCTTAAGGCTGTCTTCGGATAATGTTAACCCGTTACCGCCCAGTGATCTATTTATAGATCACCTCCCAACTAAAAATTCCCAGTGTAAACGATATCTTTTAATCACTTCGTATTGTCATTGGCTGGTTTCCTTACACATGTGGCCACACCCCCAAACGAGATTTCAAGCATTTTTTCCCAGAGCAGTCCAGCAGCTAGCTTCTGATGTTCGCCATTCTGAAGCTTTAAAGTGCAGCTTTCGATTTTGTATGAACAGAAAAAAATGTTTTAAGTTATACTTTTTTCTATGTGTTTTACATTTTCAATACCTCTTTAATTATTATGGCTTATTTATATTAGAAAAAATAACTGTTTTTATTATTAAAATGTAAGTTTAAATATGTTGATCTATAAATAGATCGCTGGACGTTAGTGGTAACTAATATCATTTTTTCCCCATTTCATTTCTTCCAGAATGTCTCAGAGTAAATTGTTTCACACCGCCGAAGAAGAGTTAGAATAGATGTTTTCTAAGGAAGTAGAGTCTGATATAACTGCTTTACTGCCTGGATGTGGATGAGTTAACTGACGAAGAGTATTTTGATGATGATGAAATTACTATTCCATCGGTAAAAAATCTGTCAGGTATTTTTGGTTCAGGTAAATTTGTGTACCCATTGAAGAAATAGAAGTAAAAGAACAATATGAATCGATAGACATAAATGATGATGGCCCTAATAGTAAGGAGCAGCTGCAATCCAGCACCAGTAATGAAAATAAAAATAAAAAACGGGTTGATTCAGCATTACCAAAAAATGTGTGAAAAAAATCAAAAATGGAGCGGAAAGCAAATTGGACAAAAAATGAGCCTAGTTATACTTTTAACGGAGTAGGTAATTTATCCAGCAAAAATTTGGAAAGCATTTCAAATATTTTAGGAAACATGAATCCACTTGAAATTTTTGAAGAATTTTTGACTCCAGAATTTTATGAATATTTAAAAAATGAAACAGAAAGATATGCAAAAGAGTGGGAAAATAAGCCAGAATTTTCAGTTACAATTAATGAGTTGAAGAGTTCTTTCTCTGGCTACCACACTTTAACCAGGGAACGTGATTACTGTACATAAGACGAAGACCTCATGATACTGATTGTAAAAAATCCATTGTCCCGAAATAAATATTTAGAAATTAAGTCTTTAATACACTTTGCCAACAATAATGATGCAGTAATGCAAAAATCAGACCGAGCATTCAAAATAAGAAAATTAATCACGCATATTAATCACAGTTTTCAAAAATTCAGAATTTTTGATAAATTTCTGTCAGTTGATGAAATGATTAGGTATTATGGACATCATTTTTTCAAACAATTTCTTAAAGGTAAACCCGTATGATTTGGGTATAAGTTTCGAGCTATGTGAGGAGTAAAGGGATACTGTTATAATTTTGATTTATATTGTGGCAAGGAGAGTTTTGCCAATACTCCTGAAACTCCAAAAGAACCACTTGGAACATGAGTGGTGAAAAAAATGCTACAACCAGTAACTGATCTTAACAGCCACATCATCTTTTTTTTTACTTTTTTAAATTCTTATGATTTTGCTGGTCGAATTAAAAACACAAGGATTCAAAGCCACTGGCACAATTAGAAACAACAGAGCAGCATCTTGCCCTTTAATGCCTGATAAGATATTAGAAAGAAAAATCGTGGTTCTTATGACTACTGTTTTGACGAAAGGAACAAAATAACTATAGTTAAATCGAAAGATAAACCTTTAATCCAAGTTTCAAGGCATCAAAAAAGTTTGAAAGAAAAATCCCAAATTTTGCGACCTAATACTATTTACTAGTGTAACAAAAATATGGGTGGAGTCGACCAGCATGACTGGCTCTTAGAAAAACACACAATTCAGATCTGTAGCAAAAAATGGTACTGGCTAATCTTTGCTAGAGTTATCGACATGGCTATCGTAAATACATATATTTTGCTCAATTTGACAAATTGCGAAAAGAAAAGTATAAAAGACATCTGAAGATATATTGCCGTTGCGTACCCCAAACGGGGAAGAAATTCTAAGAAAGGCATTGGTAGACCTCTGATGATGTCATCAAGATCAAACCTAATAGACTGTGCGTTTAGATAGAAAAGACTGTATTATAGGAAAAAGACAAAACCAAAGATGCCAGTTTCAAAAATGTAAGGGTAGACCTCTTACCTTTTGTACAAAATATAATGTAACCCTTTGTCTGAAATGTTTTCCATTATACCACACTTAACTTTTACAAATTGGATGTATAAAATTGTAACTAAGTAAATAAAGTCAGTAAAATAATAAAATAAATAAATAAATAAAATAAAATAATAATATTCTTTTTTAAATCTCAGTAGTTTTTAAATTCACAAAAGTTTCATTTCCCCCCCCCCCTCCTAAATTTGTAATTTTTTTAATATAAATCCACAGGAAAGTTACTTGGTCTTTTACTATGATAAGCGCCCAGTGATCTATTTATAGATCACCTATTATCTCAGACGATAATTACAGAAAATGGATACAACTTCATAATTACTCTATTTATGATATATGAAATGTAATTTAAAAATATTTTTCAAAAATTTCGATTTTAAAATAATTTGGGCGTTAACGGGTTAAAGAATAGGACCCCAATTCGAAATGTTTTTCAGATATAAAAGTACTCAAACATTAATATTATATAATTTGGCTTCACTATCCTGCAGAGAATAATTTATTTCACCATACTACTCATTTTTATCTGAGTTGACACATTTTTTTCTTTTATAAAATGTGTTTTGCATTTTTTCTCCTATACAATAATGCTAAATGAGCCATCCCTTTACATGTTAAAAGGAAAAACTGATTATTTATGAAATATTTTGAAATTTTAAGAACACTATGATAAACAAATGCATTAGTTACAATGTCACAAAATTTTTATAAAAATTGATGCATTTTTCTGTCCGAAAAAGTGCTCCGCGTTAAGTTCATGTTCTCGTACATATGGCAATAAACAGCCTTAATATAAAGGCTTTAAAAATAAATCATGCATGTCTTTAGTTCCTGCCAAAGAAACTATAACCCCTTATACACAATTCTGAATCAAGATCATGAGTTGAGGCTCATGTATTGAGTGAGATAAGAAAAAGGCTCTATCTGTCTCAATTCCTGCTCATGGAACTAGTCTAGAGAACTGCTGTAAAGCTTCTTTATATAAAGATTTTCACTACTGTGATATTTCTTTGTGTATAGATGTTGATTTGTCTTCATGTAGTCCTTGTCCATTAATAAATCTGTTACTATTGGTATCGTTGGTTACTTCACTCATGCAAACTTGTGGCACTATTATAAAATATTCTTGAATGTCAATGTTTATCTTTCTTTAGTATATATGTACATTTATTTGCTTCTGATGTTATACCTATTCATGTTTTAATCCACTATAATTATAAGTAGAATTTTAAATTTTCTAATACTATGTTAGCTTCCAACCCGACACAAAAATCATAGTGAGGTAGGTTAAAACATATTTACAATGCTTACATAAGATCTTTAGTAAATGCAACCATCTGGGCCCCTCTCTCTTTTAGTTGTTGTTAAAGCTGATGTTAACTATATCTTTAAATGGAAATTTTTTAATTTTTAAGTACAGACAAAACATGTATTTTATTTTTTTTAATAACATAATTATGCGGAATAAAAAGTTATTTTTCAACACTTGCTTCGTTATTCATGAATCCCTTTTCGTTTTTAAAGCCTCACAAATCAACTACTTACTTTTTAGAATGCTCCTTTGAAGATTTATCTAATTCAGACAAACAAAAATGTGTAGAATATACAATCAAACAGGTATGGATAACAACATAAACTTACCAGATGAATGGGGCAGTTGGAAACCAGGTAACTGAAATAAGGAGCCAGTGCTGGCAAGACTAGGTTTTAGTTCAATGTAACCACAAGAAGTGAGGGAAGCAATAAGCAAAACAATATTACGCAGGGCTTCACAAGCTTCTTCAGAAGTATTCTGTTCTAGCCTGAAATTAAAATTATTTAAAACTAAAAGGAAAGCACATGGATATATATTCATTGAATGAGCCAATAACAATGAAGCTAAGAAAATTGAAAATCTATAAAATTATTACATCCTGCAGTACCTCAATAGGTTCAAATTACCAATACTTAACAGGAATTAAATCAATTCCTGACCCAAAGTAAAATTCTTTTCTGGTTCAGTTGGTCTAAGAACATGTCTACACACTCATAACATCTGCCAATAACATATCAGAAAATAAAATTGACAATACCCGTTTATTTTTGCCAATTGAACAATTGAAGCAAGATTAAAACTGTGTACCTCAAGATGACTGCTTAATTTTTCAATGACACTTTGAAGCAACATAGAAGTAATTGATGATGGACTTTGTAATTTTTAAAACACTAATGAAGAAAATGGCATCCAAACTCTGGCACCCCATTCCCCAAACTACTACACCAGGCAAATGTGAGAACTTTAAGCCTTGACAGATTTAAGAGGTATTAATTCCACTATACATGACAGGTCTTCAATGGATCAGGATACTAAATTAAAGGTTGACAGAAATGAGTGGCCATGAGCTTGTTTATTGCTCAGCTATTGTGGTCAGTTCTATCCGCAATTCTCCACAGAAAACATGTTCTAATTGAATTAGAATTATTTATAACACTAGATTAGAAGGAAAAAATTTTAAATTTTAAAAATTCATTAGAAGAAACGAAGTACTAAATAACACTCAATGAAACATTTAAATCACAAACACAAATAGATCTCCATCATGTATATATTAATGAATACCTAAGAAGAAACTCAGACAGGAAAATGTATCCCTGGCAAGTTCGAAAGTCATCCAGAATCAGCTGGGACACTTCACTGGAGTCTTTAAGGAAGCAAAAAACGGTGACAAACATCTCCACAATCTCCAGAGGGGACAACTCTTGAACTCTTTGCATGTTTTCAACACAAAGTGCTATACAAGCTTTATCTGAAATAACAAAAATGCCTATGAGAGATGAAAATGGATTATTTATATATGAATTTTCAATCAAAATTTTAGCTTTTAAATACATGAATAAATTTTCATCAAAAGAATCATGCTACTAGTTAAAAATCATACTAATAATATTTTTTTAAAAAATGGCTAAAATACATTGATTTTTATCACTAAAAATTATGAGACAGACTGATTGAACCATAAACAAAGGCATATGATTTACATGATCAGTACAAAAAGTTATACTGTACCAGCAATAAGATAGTTTCTATTCTTTTGTTTGAAATATCCACCTCAGTATTTGTTTTGCATGCATATTTATAACATTATTGCAATATTCAAAGATTAAGAAAATTCAAGCCTTATATTTGATTATAATTCTTATCAATCATTTGCAGTAGAATATAAAGTGAGAAAACAATTATTTCACAATAAAGTTGTTTCCTTTTTTTGTTCATTTTTACAATGACTGAAAGCTTATAACACATATACTTAAAACACAAATTGAATGAATTAAAATAAAATGCAATAAAATCTTAACACAAGAAAAACTTTCTCCATATATATTAATCAATATTTCAGCTAGCCACATTAACGGACATCTAGTATAGTGGTTAGTGATGCTGACTGCTGTGTCGTAGGGCATGGGTTTGAATCCGAAGGCTAAGTTTGTAAATGTAGCCTTTGCAGCATGGGGGCACTCTAAGTATTTGTTGAGTCAAAAATCCTCTTGTGAGGTTGGAAGGGCAAAAAGGAGAGAGGCCCCCCCATTGTGTTCTCTCTCAATTTGGGGTGGAACCAAACCTGTCACTAGCATGGTGCTCAAAATTACGGGTAACAACTAGCCCTCTGCCACAATGAATTTCAATGGCCTCAATCTAATGTAATTCGATTTGAGGATGATCAGGTGGAATAAGTAACAACAGCAAAAATAAATGAAAAAACAAGTATGTTCTCAATTTATATCTACAGATTTTTTAAGAAATCAAAGGTGATAATGGTTTTTTAGTACATAAATATGAATTTTTATGACAAGTTACAAAACACAAAGATTTTTTAGGTTACACCTATTTTTACTGATAATAAATAATTTTATACTGATGGTCCCCCAATATATTTTCAATGCATTATAATTAAAAGAAAAATGGTAATTACTAATCTAAAAAGACTTAATCTTATCTCATTAATAAGAAAACATTGAAAAATTTGTATATTATTTATAAAGATATAATAAGATAGAAAGTACACAGGAAGATATAAGTGCAATCTCTTGCAAATGGGAATGTATACTTACTGTGGATGTAGCTAACAACAGAATGGGAAAGTCCATGGCGGGAAAGTGTCATAAGCACCTCTGCAGCACTCTTCCTCCAGACAGCATTATGCGCAGGACACCAGCTTGTGATAGCACTAAATAAGAGGGTGAGATCATCCTTTCTGCTTAATTCTTCTGCTGGGCCAGAGTGGCTACAAAGTCGTACCAAAACCTAAACAATCATGCAAAAATAAAATTTTAAATTTAAAAACAAAAAATAAAAGTAAATTGTAATCAAAATAATTTAAATAAAAATGCTTGGTAAGGTCAATAAATTACTCACCTGAACAAATACTTTTTGTAGCAAAATTCGTCTCTCTCTAGGAGAAAATTCACAATCTGGATCAATATCATCTGGGTTTTCTATTGGAGGCAAATCAAAAAATAGATATAGGCACTTAACTAGAGTTGAGGGCAATGAGGCAGCAGTCATAATATCCACCAATGGAGCATTACCAGCCGCCAAAAGATTGACAGCTGTTAACAACATCCATCCATTACTATGCTCTTCTGTACTGGAAATTTCTAAAAATTTTGCAATTGCGCAGCTAGCAGCTTCTACAAAAGAAAGGAAGTAATTTGTAGACCAGAACAAGATAAGAGGTGCAATCAAAAAGTTCCCAGGTTTGATGGAAAATACAAGTTTTATTTAAACTTTTACCTAATTTTGACAACCATCTACTTTAAAAATAGTCACTTTTTGAACATGCATATCAATCCCATCGCTTTTTTGAACCCTTGAAAGTATTTTTTAAGTTATTGTGACCTTTCAAAGAACTCCAGCAATTCGTACGAAATGTCAATCACAAAAAACTGTCCTTTTAGTTGCATTTTCAGTGTTTGGAATAGATTTTTAGATAGTATTTTCAGTGGTTATGAGCTGAGTGCATGAATGTGGGTTTTTTGACGTAAGAGCCAAATCTGGCTATACTGCGCCAAACATTTGTTAAAATATTAAAATGCATATAAAATATCTAAAAGCCATTAACAAGACAGTTTCAGTAGAAGTTAAAATATCAAATTGTATTCAGATGATAAAAACAAACAATTTTTAACATATATCTGACTTGGTAGGGGATTTTCTTCACCAAGTCAGACAAGATCTTAAAATAAAAGATTGCATTAAAACAGGCAATTGAAAAATGTTAGTTTAAAGTAAGAGTTTAAGCAATCGTAGGTTTTATAAATAAAAATTAGTTCCTACAGTTTCTGTAATGTGTTGGAGTTAAGTAGGGGTGTTTGTGGGACCCCAAAAAATCCCCTGAAACTTTTACGGACTTACTATCGACATTTTGGAATGAGTCATAACTCGCAATAAGGCAAGAACAAAAAAGAAGTTTTCCCCCCCTTTTCACTGCCTTTGGAGAAAGAAAGGAAAAGTTTTCACCACACACACTGAACTTGCATTTTCTGCTTTCAAAGCAAACAAAATTACCCAGATCAAAATAAATAATTCATTATTATTCCTACTTCCTTTTGAACAACGATCCCCGGAATTTCCGGGTATCGAAGTTCAAAATCCCCGAAGCACAAACACCCCTGGTTAAGGTGTGCAAATATTTGTCAGGATTATTTTGCCAATACATCCATCCGCTACATTATCATATCCTCTACCGAGGAATCTTGAATGTGTGGGTGCACTTTTTTGCAGCTTGAGCAGTGCCATTTGTATTTCTATTTTAGATTTATTTCTTCATTTTATTAATTTTTTTCCTTGTACAAGTTTTGGAATTTTCTTTGAAATCAAGTATTGTAGTAGATGCAGAGGAGGGTTAAATAGTGGAGTTGGAGGTGGAAGCAGATATGATTGAGGAAGATTATTCAATAGGTGTAAACGTATAATTGGTGGCGAAAAGTATGGCATTAGACATACAAATAGGTGGCTGAGGCTCTGACACCATAGCTGCTTTTGAAGGGGTGTGCTTGGGTTGAAGATGAAGTGGAAAGAGGAGTAGATAAGGATACATTAGGTTTTGGGAGGGATGAAGCAGGTTGAAATAATTTTAAAGGTGGACATACTATTTCAGTAAAATTTTCTGCCTGTTTGGGTGAAATTGTTTACAGTTGAGGATATCGCAGCCTAGGCATAGATTTGGACTAACTGTGGGACTATTCGTTTTCGTGCTTACAAATAAGATACGCTTTTATTAGTTTTGATTTCTTGAATTTGATTTTCCGTTTTCTACTTGGGGCATAGTTTTGAGTCAGCAGAATGGAGTTGAGAGCAATTAATACATTTCGGTTCTAGACTTCAATCCATGGAAGAATGTCCCACAGATGCCCATCTGGAGCATGTCATTTGTCCCCGGCATGAAGTTTGTGAATATCCAAACCTCTGACACTTGAAACAGTGCAGAGGACTTGGTATGTACGGGCATATATTATAGTTAAGATATCCGACTTTCATTATTGTGGGTAGTTTAGGTCTATTAAAAGTTAAAATCAAATGTTTTGTAGGAATAACTGAAGGATATTTTTTGTTATTCTTCTAACCTGAATCAAACCCTGATCATAAAATCCATTGAGGATTTCTGCTTCAGAGGTGGTCAACAGATCAGATTCGGAAAATTACACCTCTGCAGGAATTGAGAGTTTTATGCAGACTTATTGTTACTGGAGAATCTAGAAAAGATTTGGCAAGTAGGAAAGACTGTTTGCAGGGTAGAGCTGATTTCGACAAGTACATCACTGGATCGTAAGCATTTTACAGATGTAGATTCACCGCCTATTCCTATAAGAGCTTTATTAATTGCAAATGGTGATTTTGTTAACATACCATTGTTTGGTAAAGATATAAGCAAAAATCTAGCATGCACTGCAATATGATTAATATTGAGGTTGGGTAAAACAAGGCCTTTACTCAGGCACAGCTGACTTGGGTCCATAAGCGTGAAACAAATTTCATCCTGGTGTGTCTCCACCCACCACATGAAGTCCAACAAGGGAGAAAATATACCAATCATCTGGCAGAAACCAGGCACTGCGCTAACCTAGAGCACACTCAGGATATAGTACTACAGCATCAGGGCGAGTATCCAACAAATAAACCTGACACTCCTTATCTGCAGCACTAACCCAACAGCAACATCTCTCCAGGGACAGCAAAGAGACTTATCTCCAGCCGATTGACAGCAGTGGCCTCACTCCTGCCTCCCGTCTTCAGCAAAGCATGGGGCAAAGGG
This sequence comes from Trichonephila clavipes, assembly GCA_019973935.1. Taxonomy (NCBI): domain Eukaryota; kingdom Metazoa; phylum Arthropoda; class Arachnida; order Araneae; family Nephilidae; genus Trichonephila; species Trichonephila clavipes. The sequence continues at coordinate 517,130 of BMAU01021306.1, forward strand.
AATGCAAAGGTATCCCCAGGACACCATTTTCTTCCTTACGGAATGCTGCACACGGCAAACATGTGGATTGGCAAGCCAACAGTGTTAGTAAAAAACAATACGTACATAAAAAAAAAGAAAAAAAGAAATTAAATTAAATTAACTTATTACAAAATGAAAGCCAAATACTGTTATTAATAAAGAATAAATAAACCAATCAAATAAAAAAATCTAGAATTTTGTCCGTGATTATTTAAAAAGGTTTTATCTGTGGTTTAGACCAGAAAAGAAAGAGAGGAAATTAGATGACAATAAAGAGGATCGAAAATAGAGAAGGATTACTAGAATACCCCGGGTCGTGACACCCATGTTGCCAAAGACAGTAAACTCCTTGGGAGAAGGAAAAGATCACTAGGACACATCGGGATTGTGACACCCGTACTCATCTAAAGAAGATGAGCCCCCTGAGGAGGTGATTATGAGCTAAAAACTAAGCTTAGGAAGGTATGGTCTAGTATTTTGTCCTGATGAAGTCAATTCCTAGCATTTCAAAATTCTGGTCACTTTCATTTCTCAAAAGCCTCGGAACACTGCAATAAAAGTCAGAAGTTACTGCAACATTAGAACGATAAAACTTCTAATGAACAATAATTTTGATGTCAAAAAACAAACTAAGCATGATTTGTGTTTTTCTCCATTGATGCCTTTTCTTTGGCTTTGGGTGCTATAACTCATCCACTGTAAAGATAGCTGATTTATTTCTAGAACTGTTATAAATCCAGTTTTCAGCTCATGTTATGACCTTTGAAATGAAACTGACATTCTAATTAGCTTTTGCATGGAGTTTAAAGCAAGCATTGATGCATTTTCTCTTTGAGTGTTTGTCAGGAGACTTGGAAAAAATTTTTCAGGAAAAACTAATGCCTGTTCACCTAGAATGCTCAACATCTTTAAATAAATGATGATTCCCCCCTTGAAATATGAATGCCCTTTAAAACCATAGTCAAATTTAAAACTATTATCCAAAGCTGTAAGAAACATTTCAGGAGTTTCAGGTTGCAGATTCACTGAACTTCTCATAGAATGCAATGAAAACAATTCTGCTCAATTTTATGGTCTATTGTTGAACTAAAAACATACAACATGAAATCAAAAGAAAAAAAATGTGGAAGAAATTTGTGAGCTCACAGCTTGAAATCAAGTAGCAAAATGAGTAGACAGATTCTACAATGTGACTTTGATCAGCTTTTGCCTATATTTTCACAGAGACAGCCACAGTAATAACAATCCAAGAACTTTCTGACAGCACCTTGTTCATTATATTTAGAAATTCAGATTGCATTAATATTTATCATATATATTTTACAACAAATATTAGGTACTTTTCTGCCCAATGAATGCAAAAATACAGTTTAAAAATCCTATTTTTAACATTTCCATCTTTAAAAAGAGAAACAGATTTATAATTCATTCATGATTAAAATAACTAATTCATTAAAGAAAATAAAATAACCTTTTTTCTTTGCATTTAGTAGACAAAAGTTCTTAACATGCTCCCTTGCAAGTAAAATCTTCAATTTTTGTGATGGAAGATTTTTAAATAATTCTGTTTTTAAAAAATATTACAAAATTTAGGTATTATATATTCAGTTTTTGATCAAGCCTGTCAAATAATCATGTATGTGTAAATTAATATGGTTGCAGTCATAAAGTAACTTTTATTGCCCAAGAATAACCTGCAACTAGAGGATAGTAAAGCACCCCCAAAAAAGTAATAATAATAATAATAACAATGAGATAATTTAATATTATGCAGGTGAATATAAAACTCATAAAATACTTTTTTTTTATTTTAGAAAATTTGAAATATGCACACCAACATATAATATTACACAATCATTTACATTAACAGTTTTAATACTAGAAAACAGTATTTAATCAGAATAAGTAAAGGGCTATGCAATAAAAAATAAAATTTCAAATTACAAAACTTTATTAAATAATTGAAACATATATATAAATACAAGAAAAACTATATATACAATAATCAATGGGTTTTAAAAACTTACCAGTACTTTGATTTGATGCTCTCCGGCGTATTTCGGATACCATAAGTCTAGAAACTAATTGACAAAAAGTCAAGATATCAGAAAATTTTTCTATCATGTCAGAGGAAGGACAGTTACCAAAAACCTGTTAAACAATAATTCCATTAATTTTTAAAATGATTATTCTAAAAATTTACATTTATTTTACTACTGCTTTCTTTTCATGTATGGAATGTGATAAAATTTAGTTTTCACAAAGAGTTTAAATGAATATATATATATATTTACTTTATTCTACTACTTAAAACTAGAATGTCAGTCGGTGTCAATTTGACACCGGAGCCTGTTTACTTTGTTATTCTTTCCGCATTTTTTATGGGATTTTAAAATTTTTTGTGACTTTTAATCATTTTCCCTGATGATTACATAGAAAAAGTTTTGTGATTCAAGGTAAATTAGGAGTGAATATTCCTAAGATGTCCACTGGTGTCATTTTGACACACCAAGACAATTAATCATTATAAAAGGCTGTCATTCAACGAAATACAGTCCACTAAGTATATACCATTAGTAAAACAAACTCCCCAGAGTTCTATCACACATTTTTTTTCTCCTTGAATACAATGTTATTGAGTTCATGGTGGAAATGAATAAAAAAAATAAAAAAAATGTTGTGCCTAAGTGTTTTGTTAGATAGTATTTGCTTGTCTGCTCATAAAAAAAAAAAATTCATTCGATTTTCGAACTTAGTGCATAGCGAACATCATGAAATGATGGCTCTTAGAAAAGGTCTAACCCCTGATGAAATTGCAAATTCATTGCAACAGCTTTCTACGAATGAATTGGCTCTAATTTAGATTCTGATGAAGACATAAGATTGAATGAAAGAGACTGTGAAGAATCTAAAGAAAGTGCAGATTTAATTGATAATATTCCAGTATATCCTGATATATATGTCGCTTGGAATAGCACATAATGGATACTGCAAAATAGTAATGTTCTGGGCAGATTTCCGACAAAGCAGTGGTTCAACAAACTTCATGAACATAATATCAACATCAGTCTTTTATGATACAAAGGGTCATAATATATGCTAATTACACGAAGTCATATTAAAAATCTTAAAATTAATAACTACCAAACAGTAGTCCTGCAAGTATTTAGTTAAAACAATTATTTTATATATTTTATACCGCAGTGTCAAAATGACACTGGTGGACGTTTAAGGGTAAACAAAATCCTGGATGTTCTAGTGTTAATAGAATACACAGGAAAGCAAAAAAAAAAAAAGATTACTTCTAAGATATAATTTTCAACAGTTGATCACGTAACCCCAATTTTTAGATTCCAAATATTAATCAAACAACTACCATTCTTTCTTTCAACAACTTTTTCAAGTAATATTTTTAATCTATTCATGTTATACATCATGATCACAATTAACTCATTCAAAAAACTAATGAATATGAGTAGTAATTACCTAAATGGAATACATATGAAATAATGGATATTGTAGTATTGAATGCATGAATTGATGTAGCAAGAACCAGGAGCCACAGTCTTGAATTTGTGAAAGCTTTGATCAATTATTTTTTCAGCATCACACTTAGAAGCAACAGACCTTGGAATTAAGAATGATAAAGTGATAAAGACACCTAAACTGGGACCTCACTCTTCAAATTTCTGTGCCATACCAATATGAAGCATTGAAAAATTTAACATGCCCAAGGGTTGGCAACCTATTCCACATGTGCAGCATGCGGCATGCAGTACAATTCTCAGTGGCACTGACCGGGAAACCCCCGGCCATTGGTCGAGCGAGACACTCAATGATTCTTGGTCGTGCGGCGACCCCGATTTATCTAGCAATCCAGTACTATTTATTTCTACTTAATTTTAACAAGGGCAAGTAAGTTTTCAATGCTACTCCCCAAATGTTCGATAGGAGATTACGACCTCTTAGGAGATCAGGTGCTCCGATGGATACTGTCAACACCTCTGCATTACTCTAGAAATTGTCAATTTTTGAGTGGATGAAAGTTTATAAATTTGTAATGGACCTTATTTGACAGACATCTTCAGAATTATGGACATTTATGGAATTATGAAAAAAATCTGAAAAATAATTCTAAACAAAATTTACAGCTATTTTGAAAATTATTGAATATCATTGCTGGAGAGATTTAATGACTTGAAAAGAGAAAATTGCATGTATTCTGCACTATGCTTTTGGTTTTACATATCTAAGTAAAAAATCTATTCTCATATGAAAAATATTTTGAGTTCATAAAGAAATTGTTTAACAATGGAATGCTCAGATTCGTGTCAAAATAAAAATCCTAAATTACGCAACAGATTTTGTAATATGAAGGTAAAATGGTACAAGCACTAGGTTCACATTTAATTTTTTATATCTTTTCATGTAACTATAATGAAGGGAAATACTTAATATTTTATGATGTCTACTTTTTATTTTAAAAAATATTGTTACATTAATCGGGGTTCAAGTATTTTATTCTAATCAGTAACAAAGTACAAGACAGTTCTTTAAGAGCGATGAGAATTTATTGACGGAAATCGAATCCTTGAATTACAGGATTCAGCAACAATATTCACAGAGCAAATCTCAGAAGGTCTTCACACTTTCAACATCACTCAAACACAATTATCAGTGTTTTAAATTCACATATGTAAAAGATTATTCACAAGCACAGCCAAGCTAATCGGTAATCATGGCCAAGGCAAGTTAACTAATTGCTAGTCATAACAATACTCACTAATCACTGGTTGAAACAAGACTGATTCGTTTCAGTGAGCATCGCTCTATTTATAGACTCGGCGGAAACTTCCAGAAAGATCCGCTTGCATCATAGAGTGTGAAATTAGTTTATTTCTGCTCAAATTTCTAGAAGAATCCAGAGGGTCCCGAACTCACCAACACAAAAGGTGGCCAACTTGGCTCTATTGCCAAGATCTCGTCAAGTTCCCATTGAATCACCATTATAACATAAGGAGCAGTGTTGTTTATGAATTTTTTTACAATTTTAACATAAAATAAATATAACAGAGTAATATAAATGCTTTACACATCTCCAAATACAAATTATTTACACTGTTTTACACAGAATTTGTAACAATATATATGCTTAAAATTACATAATATGAGTACAATTTTAATTCTTTTATTTTTGTAGAAGAAAGTTATATTTTATGTTGCGCTTATTTTTATGTTAAGAAATATCTTTAAATTATGCAACATTTAATACATAATAAAACTGTAAATCTATATTACTGACCTCTATATCTTTATATTATTGATCTCTAATCTCTAGCTATGCATGCATTATAGGGAGAATGAAATTGTTTAAAAAATGTCCTACTGTGTAGCACGCTGAATCTATTGGTAGATTGGTTTGGCCCACCCCACAGTTTAAAGATTGCCCACCAATGTATTAACCTACCTACATGACAAGTCCTATATGGCATTAGAACTTAAACCCTAACTTCATTACAACAATGCTGCTCATGATGCATCACTTTATCTTTCACAGCTGATTTTTGAACAGGTTATATTTCAATCAAGCTGCAAGTTGAAATCCGCCAAGATTAATTATGCAGAATAAAAAAAGTTTGCTGTATAATAAATAGAACTGTGAGTTTCAATATCCCCACACTATAAAACGGAATTTAGGAGAATATGGTATCAATTACAATGTCTCCTTCTAAACTGTATAGTATGAAATTACTGAGCTCGTTGATCACATGGAACTATGAGCTTGCACCCCATTTCATATAATACTCTTTGGAAACATTAAGATCTAAATTTGTTATTTCTTTGTACCAAAACACACATTTTACCAACCAGCTATTGTTACATACAGAAATACATATTTAATAATTTTCATACAGTTTTAACTGATTGATGAAAAATTCAAAACTATTTTAAATTCTAAAAGAATTTCAAAATCAAAGTAACTGATAGTTATTTTGTACAAAATTTTCTAGTGTTCATCCCTTATTTTCACTCATTGTTTATTGACAGCTTTTTAAGTAGATATGAGATAACATTAAACATTTATTTCAACTCTCCAAATCATTTACTCTATGCATAGTGTATAATTTTTTATTCAGTAGTATAGATACAGTTTTTTATTCTGTACTAAAGGTGTTGGACTATAGACAGATGTTTTTTCGTGTATTTGCAGCACCTTGACCAAATATGGTACTAACACCAATAAAATAACTATCAGCAGCTGCATACTATTACAAACCTGCCAACTTTCCAGATAACATACCAAATTAGCAACACCAATTTCACATGTGTTGTACGCACTGAATTGATAACCATGAGCTTCCTTTTAATATTTCTCCTCTTACCACCATTCTAAACCATTCTTTCATTGATATGGGAAGCTCAAATTCTAAAATATGAACCTGGGATTTAATGAATCCTTAAAGAGTAAAATTTAAAAATAAAATTAATAATTATATATAATTATTATTTTATTAAAATTATATAATAAAATAAAAATTAGTTATTTTTCCATTTATTGATTTCATTTATTTAAAATTACTTATTTTTCACATAGTATTTTTTGACTATGCACTCTATATTCCCATCAGCATACTTCATTGTTAGAATTAATGCTGTTTTATTCAATGTCACCATTATGGTTGTGATAGTACATAAGAACCCTTACTTACAATTATCGTTTATTGGCACCTTTTTTTATATATATATATATGAAATAACATTACCATTTATTTCAGCCTTTCAAACCACTTACTCTTTACATGATGCATAAATTTTTATTTTATACAACATGCAAAGACTATAAATGGACATTTTTTTTTCAAGTATTTCAAGAAGCTTGATCAAACATGATACTTAAAACAATAAAGCAACTATCTTTTTATAACTATATGTTTTAAATCTTATAAAAGTAAATCTCTGACCTGTTATTCTAACATACACTTAATAATAAAGAAAAGAAAAAAATGAGACTCACCTTGCAAAACAAAGGCAGCATGTTGTAAAGGCGTTGTTCCTGCTCTGTCTGGCTCAGAGGGTGAGGGGGATGGGCGAACTCACTGAACAACTTATGCAAGTGCATGAGTCCCAGCGCTGTGTGCTGGGTAGATTGGGGAGGATCTTCACCCATGGCTGCTCCCCTGGAGTGGCCAACAAGCAACTTGCGCATGATGTTCATCTTTGCTCAAGACTACAACAAAAATAAAATGAATATTATTGGGTAAGTGCAAAAATAGTTGCAGCTTTTGACTATCCAACTTTAAAGCGATGTATTTCAGCTTAAAATACAATTAATTAATCAAAATAGAAATGTTTAAATTTTTGCATCTGTGACAAAAAAAAATGTATTTATTCTAGCAAAATTGAATTCTGGAATTTTAGAACCAATGAGATTAAGATATTTTGAGCTGCTGCTTGGTTGTTAAAGAACTTCTTTTAAAAAAAGTTGTTGAAGCCTGTAAGAGCGCCACCCTTGGGTGCCCTTCTCCTTGATTATCAGCGTGAGCTAGAGGTGTAGGAATAAATGAAGAACTGGAAGTTGCCATGATCTTAATATGACTTTATTAAAAACTTAAACCTCTAACAGATTAGATAATAATATATGTCTGAGAATCTAAAGTGGCTAAACACACAATATATATAATACCGAAATAGTGTAACTTGGACCACTATCAATAACTAACTCGCCTAAGCTCAATTTCAATGCCATCACAGATCCGAATATTAAATAGTCACTCCTACCTTAATGTCGAATGAAGTAGCCATCAATCTAATCCTAGTTGAAGTTGCAGTTTACTGGAGTGCAATGGTATGCACCTTGACCTAAGGGCTCTCTGTCACGAATAACTTCTATTGGCTGTCACTTAACCTTTCCAAAACCTCTTCACGCTTAAATCACGGATTATCATAACATTCCCCAAATTGCCACACCGCTTACTCTAACTTCTGATATTTAAAAGCTTCCTAATTTGCATCTTTCCTTCACACTTCACTTCTTGAGTTTGGTTGGAAAAGAGTTGCCATTAATTCTGGCCCAAAGAACCCAAAGGACATGTTAATTGAAAAGACGCGTGAGCCCGTCACAAGTCCTCGAAAATGTTGTAATTGATTGGTGAGATGTTTGATTAGTTGAATGCAGAAGAGTTTTGCGTCCTAGTTTGTTCAATTTCTGTGCAGTCATTTGAGAGACATGCATTTAGATGTCATGCAGAAAAAATGGTCATTTTCGATTGATCAACACTGAGCATAAATGCTGCAGTTTTTGATGCATTATCAATTTCATGGCAATACTTCTCTGATTAAATAATTTTGCCAAGACTCAAGCTGTAAATTATTGCACTTCTTGTCTTTAAACAGTAACCATAAATTTCTTTTGATGCAGCTTTGATTAGGGGAAGTATTTTGGCAATTCATCTCTATCCAGCCACTACGTGGAATGCCATTTGTTACTGTATAGAGAATCTCTTTCTTGTCACATGACCCAGTGCAAAGAAGAAATTATTATTATTATATATATATACATTAGCAAAGAAAAGCAGAGCACACTTTATATCAATGTTTTGAATTTTGTTCAGTTCAAACTCTCTTGATTTTTCCATTTGGTGCAAATGTCAAAACATTATTAATGATCAATATTCAGTTCATAAACTTCAAATTGTTTTGTATGTATGTGTATTTAAATAATATCCTTCAACTGGTCGTCAATTGCAGAAGGATATACATGATTCTCCCCCTCTTCAAGGCTCTCATTTCTATCGTGAAAACTTTAAAACCAATGTCAAGCAGTACATTGCTTGGTATTGCTCAGTTACTGCTGCTTTGTGTCTCACTTTGAACATACGACAATATTACTTGAATTTGCTTTCTTTCTATTATTATTTTGATAGCAAAGAATATATACAAGAAAACACTGATAAAACAATTAGCATGAATCAGTTGAGCAAAATTCATTCAGCAAAATGGTTGTTGTTGACTTATTTTGGCTGATCTAGCTAAAGGCTAGATCAGATACAGGGAAAATGGTACATTAGATGACCATAAATGAATAAAACTTTATTCAGTACTTACGCATTATAGTCATTGTAGCCAAATTTGTGCCATTTTCCAAGACAAGGTCTGTCACTGATACTTTTTGTTTTCAATTAAAACACATAAGAATATCTTTTTGTTGTTTTCATAACATGGCATGATTCACATGGCGCAAATTTTGATGTGATGATGCTAACACATAAGTATACTGTATCAAATTATGTAACTTACTGTTTTTTCAAGATAGAATAAACGGTATTTATGTATTATCACAACCTGTTGGCGATATTATATGAAACAAAGCACATGATTGCCAATTCAGGGCATACGACACATGTGAAATCAGGGTTGCCAACTTGGTGAGTTATCTTGTATGTTGACGATTGTTGTGATAATACATAAGTACAGAATAAATCTAGGTATAGAAATACTAAAATTAATACAGTAATACCCTGAACTTATTGAGTGATAACCGCGTAAGTCGGGTATATTTCTCACATAAATTATTTTTATTTGGGACTAGAGATGAGAGAAAGGAGCTAGTTTGATATCCGGGGTAATGGCTTGTTGCTGGAATGGAATCCAATATGGCGGCTTAGTGGTATAATTTATTGATACACAATAAATTTAAAGAATTGTTTTGAAATACCTTGAAATGTATTTCAAATCGAGGATATAAGAAGAGATTGAGAATAACCAAGATCAATCAATAAATAATGAATATCAATATAATATAATAAAAAGTAACATGTAATAATAATAGTATTATAAGCAGCATATAATAATGTTATAACAGAATTTTATCATAATTACTAGCTGGTATACCCGTTCTTCGCATGGGTGAACTGAAAAATTAAACAACACAGATTGAAGGAAAAAGAAGTTTTTAATGAGTTAATTGTATGTGAATTGAAAATTAAACAAAAAAAGCTTTTTGCATATCTCAGCTAAACAAAAAAAGAAAGAAAAAAAACACCTTTGTTAAATTTTAAGTATGTAGATCTAATAGCCGATAAAAAGGATTTTTTTAATTTATAATTCCTCGTAACACTCTTGAGGGTCGATTTTTCAAAATACCTCCCTAAGCTGATCTCTGCTCAGCAAAAGTAACACATTGTTAAAAGTTTTGCATAATGAACGCTTAAAGTAGTGTAAATAATTTATATCTGAAAGTGTAATACATTAATATTACTTTCTGTTGTATTTATTTTATTTTAAAATTGTAATATTCGCAAGCAACGCCGTTTCTTAAATTATAATGGCAATTCAATGAAAAACATAGCGAAATGTTAAGGCAAATGGCTAGCTACTTTTCCTAGCTGGAGCTTTATTAGAGCTTTGTAAGACCCGCCGTGTAGGAGCGCGATGCACGTTAATGCTTTATCTACCGCATTATGATTTATTGCAATTTTTTCATGCAATATTTTTTAGGTCACTACATTGAAAATTAAGGGATATACGTAAACAAAATACTCCACTTTGGAAAATTTAATCCGTTAGAGCTAATAAATTAATTAAAGATATTCCACTGTAAAATTAATTATGTACACCGTTCACTTAAAAGAAGTAGTCAAAACATTTTCCAAGGTCTTCATTAACAGACAAAACCATAAGACACTTAAATTTTGACATTAACTATTTTTTTGCAACAAAAATAATAATCTTTGCAATCCGCTGAAAACGCAATATCTGCTACAAAACTTTTCGCCTTCCCCGCTAAAATACTCATCATAGAACCCGTGCTGCCATATATCTTGGAAGAGTGGATTTCAAAGAATATTAAAGCTAAGTATTGGTAGAATATTCCTGCTAAATTGGTGTGATGTGGTAGTTAGGAGAAGGGGGTGCCAGCTCAAGTGTCGTTCCCGTCACTTGACCATTGTTCAAAATTACATGGTACGTCTCCAAAAGCCCTCATGTAGCTGAACAGTGCGACGTTAATATTCACTCACTCACTGCAAAAAATACAGTGCAGTAGTTATAATTAGTTTTATACTTAAAAATGCAATATCTGCACATATTCAATTAAAATTACAGCGTTATAATTAACTACTAACCACAAAAAAATTATGAAAGTTTGTCCAAATGATGTAGTGTGAAAGAGAAAGTTTATTTACTTTAAGTACCAGAAGTGATAAAAGTAGTTATTTTGAAAAAAGCTCAACTTCTTACTACCAAATGTGCATAATAAAATCATTAAAAAAACATTAAAATAAAGAGAAATTTATAACAACCTCTCCCTTCAAAACTTAGTTTTATTCTGAAATAAAAAAATAGGCATTATTCTGATCACAGGAATTAATTAGAAGCGATTCCCTTGCGTAGCCAAAACAAAAAGAGTTTTTCTTAAACAAAAGATAGATATATGCTGACGTGGGCTTTTTTGCTTGCAGATGGCAGAATTTTTTCCTTCTTACTTGACAAATAGCATTATATTTTGGACACTTTTTATAAATTTTTATAAATTATAGCCTATGGTATAAATTATAGCCTATGTGTTATTCTGATGTATAAGCTATATTACTGTAAAGTTTCATTAAAATCCATTAAGTTGTTTTTGCATGAAAGACCCACAAAGATTTTCACAAACTTTCACATTTATAATATATATTAGATATATAATACTCATATAGTATGATTTAATAACCATTATTAGAAATAATAATCATATAATATAATTAAAAAGAATAAGCATTATATTGTAAAAAATAAAAATAATGCACAAGAATACTTGTATTACATAATTATAAATAACATAATAATTATAAATAAATAACATAAGAATAGCTATAAATAAATAACAAAAATAGCTATAAATAAATAACATAATAGCTATAAATAAATAACAAAAATAGTTATAAATAAATAACATAATTATAAATAAATAACAATACTAATTATTAATAAAAAACAATATTTATAAATAAATATTAAAAAAAACAATTATAAATAATGAATATTATATGATTATTACATATAGTAATAATAGCATTTTTATATTACATTATTAATAAAATAATTACATAATATATGTTAAAATTAATAATGAATATCAATTACAAAGTACAGAAAGCTTGCAATATGAAACTTGCACTGCAAATTCCATCAATGAATTTCATCGAACAAAGAAAATAAAAAAAAGAAGCATTTTTAAAATGTAAAATAAACGATTTATAGCGATACTTAAAAGAGAGAGAGTGCAACACTTATTCTTTTAAGAATAAAATATTCCATACTCACTCATATTAGAAATATCCATATTCGAAAATAGCACAAAATAAAACAGAGGACAGAAACAATAGAACAATTGCACTGAAACTGGTTACATTTTTAAAGAAATTGAATTAAAATCATCTGAAATTAATAGGGTTACAGCGGGAAAAAACCAATAAAAGTTGTTTCTAATATACGTTATCCCCATGGCAACCACATTGACAGACGATAAAAATATCAAGGTAATCATATTGTAATGTTATCGCCCATCTTGGCGAACATAAACTACTTGGCGCCATTACCCTGGATATCAAACTAGCACCAAGAGAAATTAATAGTTTGGGGGAAAAAACGTTCAATAAAACTAAGATAACACAAATACAAAATTACAAACCGAGGTTATTTTGATGTAGACAAAGTAGTCTACTGGCGAAAAGACTTTTTTTCTTGCAAAATTTCCTCGTAATATGCTAATAATTCTTTTATTCCTTGTTTTATTTTTAAAAAATACACTCATTGACAGAGTTTATACTTCTAAAATTTGTTGCCCTTTTTCAATTAAACTGAGGCCATCTGTCAAATTCACAACAAGCATTTGATCTTTTGATCGAACTGGGTCTACAGATTAAAGTTCTTCAATGTCTTACTTATCCATTTTTTTCATTCAATGCTCATTAATTATTAGATTGATGGTGGGAATTCAGAATTTCTTGAAATTATCCCTATTCACTTCTAAATTTATTTGCCGGTAAAATCCTAGGAGAGCCCACACCCTTGGCGACAAACCAAAAAAAGTGCCAAGATGGCGCCAAGTGAAACCGACAATGACAGCAAGGAAATTTAGCAGAATAAGGTGGATGCGTAATGAAAATATATGCAAACAATACAGAAATTAAACATTTAAGATAAAAAATATAAAAACTGCACTTACTTTCTTACTGCTGATCTTTTCCGAGTGGAGGGTACAGCGTAGCAGCAGATTTTAAAAAAGCTTTAAAGGTCTCATCGCTAAGCGAATGATCATGTGAGCGTCGCCATATTTATTCTGCGAGGTAATGGTCGAACATACATTCAGCATGGCTGGTACAATTTCGAAGAAAGCGTTATATTGTCGACCATGTTACATCATGCTGATCATTACATTTAAGACATTCATAACTCAAAGCAATCAATCCTTCCTTCATATACCATTCAATCAATTCTTTCTTACCTTTCGCATTCAACAAAGTAAAAAATTCTAAAGTATATTCCCTCACACACGCAGCCAGCCTAGAGACCAACAACAAAATGAAATTCGAAATGCGCGCCCACAAAATACGAAAATGCTGGAAATAGCTAGCGTTGCCATATGTAGTGTTTAAAAGTAGGGTTACCAAGATGGTGCAATTATCGCCAACCAAAGTAATTTGCGCCAAGGGTGTGGACTCTCCTAGGAGTGAGCCTTACAATGTTCGAGCAGGCATGGGAACATCTTTCTCCTATTGGCTAGATTTCCCAGCATTTAGAGATGTCTTTTATTTGTCAAATAGGTTGACAGTACAATATGAAAGTACAAAATAATCTTACTAAAAACACTCAATTCATTCAATTACTTCACTAAGGAAAACTGTGAACAGCATAGTTCCTAAAAGCCAACATTGTAAATTTCTAAACAAAATTAATTTTAATCAGCAATTCAACATGAGAAATATCTTAATTGTTTGTACAGACAACGCAAGCTGATTTATGAAATTTGCTCAACGTTAGTATAGAAAGGATCTATAATAAACAAAACTTTGAAAAAATAGAGTAAAATATTTAAAAAAAATCTTTCAATGGCCTATTGCACTATTTTTCCCAACTAATCAAACGATATTTTATACCTGCGCAAATCCAAACATTAAAAAAAAAACTTATTAATTCCAAAATTCATATGAAAATAAAATACAAACAAGGAAAGCAATCAATAGCATATCTTCATTTCATATAAACCACAGCACTCCATACGGCAGGGGAAAAAAATAGGAATGAAAGAAGTTTGTATTTATATTTACCTTACCAAGTAATCATCAAAAAATCATGTTTCTGCGTGATTTTAAAACTCCTCCAACGTCAAAACATCACGTAACAAGAACTCAAAAAGTAAAAAAAAATTTATAATAAAAAACAGCTCTCATAACTTACGAAGTTAAATTTATTAAGGCATAGTTTTGACTTACTATATATTTCATATCAAATTTTAAAAAACAAAACTAATATAATACGCAAATTCTTATGTTATTTTATCGGTCTAAACCACTATTTCAGATGAGTCCAGGGATTGTTTGATTAGGTTGAGATGTTTATTTACTATTCAAGTTTCGGTTTTTCATTTAAATCATTCCGAACTCAAAACGGCTCTGTAATAATCAAATTCCCTTAGCAACACAATTGCTAAAACTAAATACAGTATTTACTATTATTTTAAATTTAACATTGATATATATTATATGTTTGCATAGATTTTGCTGAACTATTTTTTTTTTTTTTCCGATTCGAAAATTTATAATTTTCTGACGAAAACTTTAACTTTTCCTGTATACTGGAAAGAAAAAAAAATGTTTTGACTGCGTTAGTTTTCGGTTCTCTGCAACCAACTGATAACCTGTCTTATAATACACCCGGCAAGTTTCTTGTCAAGTCTGAAAATTATCGAGCGATCTTACTGTTTTTTGTTTGCTCGTTTTCATCAGGAAATGCACCTATTTTTTACACTGCATCAGTGTTTTCTTGTTTACATTTTAAAATGAGTGAAACTGATATTTTTGTGTATTCTGCGCTGTATGATTTGTCTTCGGGACATAAACAAGTTTTACTGTTTAATAAAGGAGATAGATTTATTCCAATTCCTAATTGCTCCAGTAATCCTAATTGGGCTGTGTGTGTCGATAAAAAGGGCATTGTTGGATATGTACCATACACTTACGTTGAGAAAAAACAAGTGAGTTTCAGGTTTCCCTTATTTATGATTTATTATCTGAAAGCTTTCTTGAAGTATACAGTTACGGAGCTTCATTTTTACGTTAATAATTTAGGAAGTAATTTAAAAAATGTTATCATTAATTTTTAATTTGTTCAGTGAATGTAAGAAGACAAAAAAAAAAAAAAAACTTTAAAAAGTGGAATAGTTTTGTGTAATGACAGTATCATGCAAAATGATAGTATCACTTTTCAAAAATTCTTGTGCCTTGCTCTTTATATCAGCTTTGTCATTCATATCCAATATTTTTACTAATTGGATAGTAATGTCAAGAAAATCAAGTATAGTACCATAGTTGAAGTATAGATTAAGGTATCTTTTGGTGCTGTTGGCAACCACTAAAAGCTACTGCCAGGCTATCAATAACTGTTTTCAAACAGCAAAATAGAGAATTCCAAGTAAAATAATAATGTAAAATACAACGCACATTAAAAATAATTATTGGAATTTAGTAAATTAATAAAACATATCATTAATAAATAAGAAGGATGACACCTTTAAAAAATATAGCAGTTATATATACTTCCTGTTAGAATCATAATTCTTTCAAGGAAAAATAAACCTTTTTAAGATCACCAAGAAATATATATATGCAAACTGCTCATTGATCTCCTATCTTTGTACATCCTTTCCTTTTGACATTTGTATTTGTTTCATTAAAATTACCAATGCAAGAAATTTCTCATGTTACTATTAGTACCGTCAGCCCATTTTAAAGTCTTATTAGTTTTACAAGATTTCTCAATCTTTCAACAGTACAAGTTTGTCTGCATGTAAGCAAGTTGAAAAAGTCCGTCATAAAAATTGTGCTATTTCTCTAATATTTTGTGAGTTACATTTAGTAGTTTGCACCAAAAACATTTGTAAAGTTTTCTTTCATAAAAGGTTGCTTTTAATCCAATCTTCTGTGGAAGGAGAAGAACCTTCTCCCAAGACAAAAGGGTTATCTCCTCTTTCACTGTCACTATCAAGCGTTAAGGTTTTCTGTCCTTTTGTTCATCCGATATTTATATGGTCTGAATTAGAATTACATTCCATAAAGGTAATATCTTCTGAATCACTGTCATAAATGTTACTTGGACTGTCAGATAAATTATCCTCACATAATTCAACAGAATATTCTCCATCATCCAAATATTTTTGATGTACCATTTTTCTAATTTAGTAGTTACAATCAATTAGATCTGCTCCTTAAATAACATTGTTAGTGAAAATATTTCAAACTTGAAGTGGATTTATTATAACCATAATCAATTTGTATAAATACCCAGTCAATTACATTGGATTATTGGACAATGTCATATGATGTCCGTGGTCATGGGCATATGTGTTTTGCTTTATGACATCTCTGGTAGTAATGCGTTAAATAAGCACTTCAGACTTTTTGCAATGGAAAGCTTTCTACTACACACTTTTAAAAAATATATATTGATATGTTTTCTTAGATAATTTTCTTTGTTTTTAAAAAATTGTAAATAGTTGAAAAAATATATTATAAAGAAGTATAGCTTATTAAATTCAGTTCTGCAGGGCAAAGAATATAAACATGTTAAAATTTTATCATATTTGAAATCAACATATCCTAGGACCTCAAAATCTGAAGTTTTACACAATGCCTTCAAAGAGTGCTGAGAAATTATTCACAAAGGAGGGTACAATTTCTGATTTTTCTATGTTAAGAAGCTGTGTACTATATTATCTTTAATTATTCTTCCTCTTATCAATTGTTGTTCAGAAAAGTGTCAATGATTTTAATTAATTTTCTCTAACATAATTTAATACATGACCCGCTGTCAGTTTTTCCAAAATACATCTGGAATTAAAGATCTGCAACAAATTCAATAATGTTTTAAATTAAATTTGGAACATAGACTATTTAGACTACTCTCCACCTAATTCTGCAAAGTTAAGAGTTTCACAATGGAAAAATTCTCTCTTGGAAGTTAAAAAATAATTAGAAATGTATTTAATCTGTTAACTTAATTCAATTCTTTGTAAGTCAGTTATATTTATATCAGTTCTGTCTAGCTGCGATGCAGAGTGCAAAAGTTTAATAACTTTTTTTTTAATGAATACATTCTGTTACTCCTCAGTCTAAAAGTTAAAATATACAAAAAAAAATTTGTAAAAGAATTTTTTTTTAATAAATATAGAATTAGATCATATAAATATAAAGATAAAAACTTAAATCGAAATGTAAAGGGGAACAGTGGGGGTTGCAAAGCTAAATAGTCAGAGAAAATGCTTCCCCGTGGAAATCGCGGGTTTTGCAAATTTTGCTGCCTATACATTGCTCAAGTAAATCGTGCGATACATAACAAGAGGGTTAAGTTTTTGTGGAAGTCATTGATATTTTTGTATATACAATGGGCCACAAAAGTGTTCATACACTTGCAATTTTTTATAAAATTTCATGTTTTCGACTCATAAAAATTAATATATTGTAATTGTAATTTTTTTATGATATCTGCAACTTGTTCTTAATTAAATGACATAATTAATTTTTTAAAAATCATATATCATTTTTTTTAAATTAATTATCAAAAAGCTACTAATAAATTACGCCACAAAAGTCTTCGTACACTAAACAAAAATCTTAACTTAGCTTTAAATATTGTATTTCTTTCTTAATTTAGTACTTAGCAGGATATCTTTTAGTGTCCACAACAACTTTTAAGCATTTTGGTATAGATTTAATCAGTTTTTTGTAATTTCTGCACCGATTTTCCTCCATTCTTCTGTGATTATTGTTTTTACTTCACATTTTTTGTTTATTTGTCACGTTTATTTTTTAACTCAGAATCTCACCAAATATGTTCTTCTGGGCTAAATAAAGTGATTAAGGAGGTGTTTTCATAATTTGGGGACAGTTATAGAGACACCAGTGGCGTACAATGAGAGCAGTGCACTAGGCGTCATTACCCTATTAAAAAATTTAGTCACCAATGTCCAAATTTCAGGTGGATAACTTAAAATTTCTCTTTAAAATAATTAAATAGAGCTCATGATCATAATACCATGAAAAAATACCTAATTCTGAGACCAATTTACACCCCCACGCCAGAACACCTTCACTTCCATGCTGAAGCATGGAAGTGAAGCTCTTGTTCCGCATAAATTCATGGGATTAAACTCCTCATTTTTTTCATTTACAAGTATTATAGGCCCATTGGAACCAAAAATGTTGAACTGTCTGCCATCCCAATCAATTTGCTGTCTATTTTGAATTTTCTGAAACTGAATTCCAAGAATCTAGTTGGATCAATAAAACATGAAAGTAGAAGTGCTCTTGCGTGGGGGTGTAAATCGGCCACAGAATTAGGTAATTTGGTATTTTTTGTTGATATTGTGAATCATGAGCTCTATTTAAATATTTTAAAGATAAATTTTAAATTATCCACCCAAAATTTGGATATTGGAAACGTTTTCATTTTTAACAGGATAATGACGCTCAATGGACTCCACTGGTGTCTCTATAACTGTCCTCAAATTATGAAAACACCTCCTCAATCACTTTATTTAGCCCAGTAGAACATATTTGGTGACAGTTTGATGTAAAAAAAAGAAAACACGACATATAAACACATAATGTGAAGTAAAAACAATCACAGAAGAATGGTGGAAAATCGATGCAAAAATTACAAAAAACTGATTAAATCTATACCAAGAGACTTAAAAGTTGTGTTGTAGACACTAAAAGATATCCTACTAAGTACTAAATTAAGAAAGAAGTACAATATTTAAAGCTAAGTTGAGATTTTTGTTAAGTGTATGAAGACTTTTGTGGCATAATATTTAGTAGTTTTTTGATAATTAATTTTTAAAAAAAAATAGTTATACTATTTTTTAAAAATTAATTATGTCATTCCATTAAGAACAAGTTACAGATATCATAAAAAATTACAATATATTATTTTTTATGAGTCAAAAACATTAAATTTTATAAGAAATTCCAAGTGTACGAACACTTTTGTGGCCCACTGTCAATTCAGATAAATTTGGGTATATACACAATGATGTTTTAGAGGTTATAAAGAATGCTATAAGACACATTCAAAAATATGTACTGATTAAATAGAAAATTTTACAGGTCTCTATTCAAGAATTTATTTGGTTGATTGATGATGCTTTAGAAAAACTTCATGTAGATTCTCCAAGCATTTCTAAGTTGACGAGAGAAGTTATAAAGTGAGTACTCCTTTTTCTTTTTAAAATATTATAGAAGTCGCCCATCCGGTATAGCTGTTAGTGATGCTGACTGTTCTGCCATAGGGTCTGGGTTCGAATCCCAGGTAAGACATGGATGTTTGTGTTGTAATCCTTCTCTTCTTTGGGATGTGTGCTTCACACTTACTGCTATGTAAGCCCCCTTAAGGATGCTTTGTAGTGCACAGGGTTATAAATGTTCGCAATAATATATATTGTTACGAATTTAGTCTTATTCTAATTGTTTCTACTCATTTGTGTTCATTTTTACAGTTTAATTTGTCATATCTAATGTGATTTTAACCCTGTTTACCTGTAATATCATTTCCACTGCATTGCACGGCCCCCATGCTTTAACATTGGTTTAAATGGTAAACTCGCCAAATATTGCAGCTAGCGCCAAGTTGGCGACGGATTTGGCGACTTAATTTTTGGCGCCAAATGTGGCGATATGTCGCCAAATGTGGGCGATAAGCTTGGCGACCATGGCAACCCTGCTCCTAATAACCCTGTCTGGCAACCCTATCGCGGTATTGTAACCCTATTGTATTGAATGTATTACTGTATTGAGCTTTTCTCGTACGTTCGGATTTTGCTAGACCTTTCTATTTCTCGATTATTCTGGCAAGTGCAAGAGGTTTCTGACCAAAAGGTATAAAAAGGGCCGGGCGGCTAGTCAGTTAGTCAGATCTCAGCTTTCATGCAGTGATACCTCTCTGCTAGAGAGAGAGAGAGACGATTGCATAGTGCGTGTGTTATTGCTTTTATTGAGTTATTATTTTTGTGCTGAGTGTTTACTATTGCTTTTGTTAGTGTATTACATCTGTGTTATCAGTATTTTCATCAATTGTACGTGACTTTCTCGAACTGTTCTACAATTTGTGGAGGACTGTTTTGGCCAAGAATAAAATTGTTTTGGATTCCGCTCTTCGGCTTCAATCATTTCGAACCCCCGAAAACGCAACAATATATATCTTATGGAAAATCATCACATACTTTTGAAAGTATTGATCACTTTTGCTGCTATTCACAGCATATATATTTCATTATTTTTGCATCATATCTGGTTAAAATGTATAGATTGCAAGTGAATAGTTTTTCAAATTTTTGTGCAGTTTTTTAGAGTAGGTTATAAATTATCTTATCTACATAAATTTAATATCAAAAAAGTTAACAAGAAGAAAGTGTATCTGAATAAAATCATAATCAAACTAAAATTGATGTATGCACTATACTATATTTTAACCAAATATTTAAAAGAAATATTTAATTTTTTCTTGTTAAATTTATAACATGTAGTTTGAATCTGATTTGAAGTATATCTAAATGTGAGCAAAAAATGTTATTTTTTCTTACATTTATGTGATTTTTTTTAAATGTTTGACACTGCTTAAAATTTCTCTTACTTAAATTAACATAAAAAAATAAAATTTATTTTTTGAATTTCTGATCACTTTTAAATTTTAATATAGCAGTCTATATATTTTAGATTGATATTGGTTTTATGCTTTTGATTTATTTAATTTGATTTGCTGTTTATTTTTCATTATTATTTAGATAGTTTTGAATGTTTCTTAGATTTTGAATGTACTTGACAGGATTGTAACTCCTTAAATTGTCAAGAATTTTAAAAAATTACTTTTGCTCCTATTAAAAGAAGCCTTTGCAAAAATGTGGTTCTTATCGGTTTTAGGGATTTTGAGTTGGATCAAAGTTATCACCAATATGAGCATTGATATTATCTGGTGAGATAAATTGGATAAGCCAGAATTTGGCACCTTTTCTAAGCCAGTTTGGCTTTATGATTTGAATAACTAATGGAATACCAGATAGATAATGACACACTAAATTTAAACTACCACCCATAGATTGATGATATATGAAAGCACGACTTATTTATAATAACCAATACAAGGCATATTTAGAAGCAGCTGTACCTATTTATAATATTAGAAACAGTATAAACCAGAATTTTATGTTTTCTATTTGTTTGGCTTTATAGTCCCAGTACAAAAAAAAAATTTATAGCACTTTTCATTAGAGCAATATTTGTTTCATAATACAAATTAAATGTTATCATATTTTTTATAGCAGTAATTCATGCTGACAATTAAAGTTCATAATTTAATGACTTACATTTTTAAAACTCATCTTTTATCTTTCCTATGACATTGCACTGCCAAAAAAATGCAAAAAAGGAATTTTAAGCTTTGATTTCTAACCAAAACATTTTTTATTGCTTGAATCATTTTTGAACTTGCTAATTTAAAATACAATGATTAATCTTTGTTACAAACTAGTTACTGGGAGTTTTAATGAATTCTACATATCACTTTTTCTATCATGTTTTATATATAATGTAAAAATTTTAAATAATACATAATTTTTGAAGTTATGTATTTTTCAGCTTCCTCATTTAAACAATTTTTAAGAACCTTTATTTAAGCTACTTTGATTAATTTGCAAATGTATTTTTAAAAATTGTACAGTTTCTAAAAGTATTTATATGAAGTTTAATTCGGTAAAAGACTATATTTTTATACTATAATTTATGAGAAAGAAAGTTATATATATAAAGAAACTTTGTACAGTATTTACAAGGCTTTTAAAATAGTTATAGCATTATGCTATTGAATTTTCATTTATATGTGATCAACAAAAAAAATTCAAATGTTAAAAAGCACATTTTTATCATACAAATCTTTACTAATTAATTTCAGGAGTAATTTATCTTTAACATTTTGAGATAAAAATCATTATTATTGATAACAGAACTTTTGACTTTTAAATGCTAGGTCAAAATATATGTGGCTGTTAAAAAGATTTTTTTTCTTTATTGCAAAATGTATTTGCATAAAGTAATTTGTGATAATAAAAATATTATAATGGTGAAATATTGAATAAATTAAAATTTCTTTTCCTAAAACCTGCCATAAAAACTTTATAGTATTTTATTTGTTGACCAATTAATCTATTTCTTTAGCCTGTAGGATATATATGTGCATGTAATTTGCATTTATTCTTAATAAAACTTATTGTTTTTCATCCACAGAAATTTGACTTCTCTTAGGACCAATCTCTTAACCTCTAACAATTGCAAAATAAAGGAGACACAAGGTATTGCATTGCATACTGTAAATAGTATTGTTTTTATAACTTAAGTTATATACATTTTTTAACAATCTAATTCTAATATTTTTAACTTTATTTCTTATAACTCTCATAAAAATATGTTATATTTATTTATACAAATACCAGACATTTGGCCACTAAGCTATTAGTCTTGATTTTGCTTCCCAATATTTGAGAGCAATTGAATTAAAAAATAATAGTATAGTGCATTTGTCAACATGTTCCTTATCCATGGACTGTTCACAGTTTCAACGTGTATTGGCTGAAGAGTCCTTAGGTCGAATTTTAAAAAGATGAGCATTCAAACAATTGTGCTGTCAAAAAATGAAATAACACCAGGGCTATAGGACGAGAAAAACCTGGAATAACTAGCTTTGAACTAGAGGCATTCCCAGGCCTTTCTCTTAGTTTCATTTGATAGGTAGGAAGCAATCCTTTTTTTAGGGAGGGGGAGGAGTAAATTCTAACTTAATTAGGAATTTTGAGAGTTAAAAGTCATGGTTTTTAAAAGTTTGTAGAATATTCATATTCTTTTCTTTGCCAAGAAATTGGCTCTTTTATTTCCCTCAATGCAACAATGAGCAGTAATCCACTGTAAGACATTTGAGTCAGTCAGAGTGTTGAGAATCTTTTTAGATATGTTATATATGTATCACCATATTTTAGAACTAGCTGGTATACCCGTTCTTCACACGGGTGAATTGAAAAATTAAACAATACAGACTGAAGAATAAAGGAGTTTTAATGAGTTAATTTTACGGGAATTGTAAATTAAACAAAAAAAAAGCTTTTTACATTGAATAAACTTACTTAATTTAAGGGTGTAAGTGCACTTTTTCACCTAAAACGTAATTAAAAATATTCATTTTAGAAACAATTACCCACGTACTTAACTAAATAAAACAACCTGTTGGCTCTGCGATCGCCACCCCCACTGTACACTCACACTTGTACAATCACTCTTGCAAGACAAACATTTATTGGGACTGCTTTGTGCAGTGTTTGGCAATGAAATAAACAATAGAGGTATGAAATTAGCTTACCTCTATTTAAATGCGGAGCCTTGCGAGAAGTCAAATGACGTAAAACCCAAAAACTTCCTGATTTAAGTTTAAATGCTGTCTAAGTTATAGAAAAATTGATGTTGCCCAGTGTTTTTGAGAATGAATGAAATCATTGGAATGATGCAACAGTTCAAAACAGGTCTTAGCAACAGTAGGGTGAAACAAATCTGCAAGCAGGGGGGAGAGGTACTCGTGACCTTTGACTCTGTCAATGAGATGAGGGACTGGGTAGGATGAAACGAAGCCGTAAGCAAGAGGTAAGTGAGGACTGTTAAAATCATTAGGATCGGATATGAACGAGAAATATCCCGAGTCTCAGTAACCTTATCAAACAAAAAAGTTTATCTAGAAACGTCGAGACAGAAGGCTCGCAAAATAAAACAATCCCTATTGAATAAAAATAATCCCTACTGAAATAAACAATCCTTATTAGAAACGGATATTGTTCACCATTTCATTGGTTTTAATTTCATTTTTGCGGAACCCTAATTTTTTTTTCTATAATAAAAGTAGCCTAAGTTATTCCTTATAACATTAGCTATCTGCCAGTGAAAGTTTTGTCAAAATTGGTCCAGCCGTTTCAGAGATTAGCCCCAACAAACAGACAGACAGACAAAAAATTTTGAAATTGATTTTTTCATATTAGTACCGTATATACTTTTAAATGCATTTAGTAAAAAGCTGTTAATTTCAAATTACAAACAGACACTTCATTTTTATTTATATGTATAGATATTTGTAGTTATTTATGGAAATGGTTAAGATGAGATTCTTTTTCACAATATCTTTTTTAATGTATTTTACTCTAAGTACTAATTGAATTTGCCATTACATATTAATATTATGTGATACAAACTTGAATTACTTTAAATGCATTGCAATGTTTAAGTGTGTTTATAATGATTTTATTCACTTATGACTTTTTAAAGACATTTTAATGTTTTATTTCTTGATTAGAGATTATTATGTAAAGGTGAAATGTTTATGTAAATTATTTTTTATTAACTTATATTGTTATATTAATTCAAATAAAAAATTATTGTAATTTCAGTAAAACTAACTATAAATTTTTGTAAATAATAATTTTTTCTCTTTATAGATTTATTATATTTTTTATTATATTTTCTCTTTATTATATTTTTCATTGAAAAATATTTCGTTCTTTTTTCAGAGGAAAACAATGAAATCCCTATAAATAACAATTCTTCTCCTGTTGTGGACTCGCCACAAGAAGTATTAAATTCCATTGAATCTCATGGAAGTTCTAATAATCTAGTTGGAAAAATAGTTGAAAATGCAGAACCCAAAACTCAGGAATCTGCCGAAAATTCTGCCTTAAAAACAACTGCTCAAACTGAAACTCAAACAGAATGTATAAATGATTTCAATGTGCCAAATTGGTTGGTTCCTGCTTTAGTTGAAAATGTTCGTCATAAGACTAAGATTAGTCATGAAAATTCAAAAGCAGCTGTTGGAATAATTTTGGATACTTTTTTAGATGCTATTCCCCATTTGGATCTTCTCTGGCTTCAAATGAAAAAGAATTTGACAGAATCTGAAGCTATAGAGGTTATTGTGTTATTTTCAAGGGTTTCTTTCTCTTTAACATTGTTTTATAAATTATTTTGTGTATTTAATTACTGTTCATTGACATGAATCTTTTTACAGCATTTCTTTTGAGGTTATTTTGCAATTCAGAATGGCTGTTTTAACTATTTTGCCTATCATATGCAAGAATAATTTTAAATTTCATGTCAATCTTTTGTCAGAATGTGTTTTGTTTCACTTAACAGTTTGCTTATTAATACATTAGCCATTTGTATGTACAAAATAAGTTCATAGTTATGAGTTGCACTGTTTTAAAAATTTTATCAAATTTTATGTTTTTGAAAACAAAACATTTTAAAAAAAAGGATTGCATGCACATTTTTTTTAAAATTTTTTTTAAAGAAAATTGTCAATATATTTGTTAAAGTAATTTATGATTATATATAATTACTGTCTGCTTCTATTTTAGTGTTGTTAAGTGATCAAAAATTTCAAAGATACAACAGTTTCTTTTCTCAAGTCAAAAAGACAAATAATTTTTTCTCCCTGTTATCTCTTCAAGCTCTGAATTTTTTAAATTTGGCATAATTTGTTTAGGTTATTTGCAGAATTTTTAAAAACATTTGTGAAAGTAGAAAGCATTCAAAGGTATTATCTAAGATTCTACAAATATTCATTATTTTTATGTGTAATATTGTTCGTAGTTTCTTATAATGCAAAAGCAACTCTTCTACATACTAAGGCTTTTTAAATGGTTACATGTTGGTAGATAGCATTTTTTTATGATATGATAGCTTTTTGTGCAGTATTATTTCCTTTCTTTTGTTCTAAATTTCTAATATAATTTACTTAATTTTATTATATTAATTTCATAAGTTTTAGTTAAAATGGATGTGTGCCATTTTTATTAACAAATAAATCTAAAATACTGATATACTTTATGAAAGTTTCTAATATTCAAAAAGTATCATTATAATTTTTTCTCAGGTTTTGAATATTTGTGAAAAATAGAGAATGTATAGTATTTGTAGTTGTTAGATAATGAAATTTTTTTAATGATTTCTTATAATGATTAATAAATGATTACTATTTTTAAATTTATTTGGAAGTGTTCCCTCTACTTATTGTATAACATTGCAAATATTTGGCCTGAGTAAGTATGCTAAGGAAGCCCAGTGGCTGAATGGTTAGTGCACCATGCTTCCACACCTCATGTCCAAGATTGACTAAGCCTTTCATCCCTTCAGTGGGCCGATAAATGAGTACCAAGCATGCTTGGTAACTTAACACTGGGGGTTTCATATCAGACTGGCCACCTGACCGGAACCAGGGCTGACGCTAACAGTTTCGGCGCCCCGGGCAAAGAAGTAAAATGCCGCCTGTTTATAACAAAAATTAAAAGAGATAACCTAAACCCTTCCCATGCTTAATGATAAAATAAAACATGAGCAAAAAAATTGCTATCAATAATGTTGAAGTTTTGGTTAGCAAAAAATACTGATTTATTAATTTATGTTTTTGGCACTAAATTAAAGTTGTCATTTCTAGTGTATAATTATAAAATACAGATATTAAATAAATACTAAACAAATTATAGAACCACTAAATATTAAAACTTAATTACATATTAAGAATACGTTTAAACTGAGAGTTAAACTCTTAAAAGTGTTTCTTTCTTACTTTTAATTCTGAGATTTTTTTTTATAATTTCTTTAACATTAATTTCTTCTGCCAGTTCATGTTCAATGGCTATTGTTGTCACGTCGTTTAGCCGATCCTCAGTAGTTGTGGAGCGTAAAATTTTTTTAATTTGGAGAAACTCCTTTTCCACATTCCACACTTATTGGGAGAGTAAACGATATCCTTAAAACTATACCGAGATTTGGGGAAAATCTAGGTTCGAAAAGAATTTTAAAATCTCGATTGGACTTTCTTTTTTATTTAGCAAAGCCAAAACTTACTATCAACAGGTCCAACGCGTTTATGGCTGATTGAATTCCCATCAGTTAATACTGCTTCTAGATCTTTACAATACTTAAGTTCATCGTTTTGAGGAGTATCTTTTAAATCACAAATATTGTATAAAAACTGAAAATAGTTGCTGTCAGTACTGATCACATCAAACATGGATTCAAATGAATTGATAGCTTTATCTAATGTGAAAAAATTAACTCTGCCTTATTTTTCAAAGTAGGATCTTCTATCGGATCATCTCGTGCCTCATAGTCGAAATTAACATTCCTTCTTCAAACTGTATGGCGTGGCTGGGTGAGCTCAAAATTAGCCGGTATGTCTATTTCGTCGGCGAGTTCTCAAGCATCGCAAAGCATTTCATTAAAGGCTGTGTCAGATCCAATATCCTTGAAAAAATCTTAAAATTTTTTCAATAGCTCTATGGCAGATGGTAAATCATAGTCTTCTGTCTGCAAGAGCTTACTTATAGGATTGATACAATTTAAGATTTTATACCAAATTACAATGCAGCATAAGAACTTAAATTGTTTAACACAACTTAATAGTCCAGAAGCCTCAACTCTTATAGAGTTGTCAATCTCCGAATTATTACAAACAGCAAGTAAAGCGTCTTATACCCCTCCCACTTGATACTTTAGTGGTTTTAATGCATCTATTTGGCTTCCCCAACAATTTTGTTTGAAATCACTTATCTACTTTATAAATTGTGTTCTTAATATTTTTATTTCTGTAATGCACATTTTTTTTCACTTTAATTAAATAGTTTTATACTAGGAACATACACAACAACAACAAAATTGTACCTATATTCTTTCACATTAATTATTGTTCTGTAACAATACAATTTAATTAAATCCTTTTTCTGTTGCTTTTTATAAGAAATTTCTTTCATAGTTTTGACATTCTTATTATTGCCTTATTTAAATCTTTAAAATACTGCTATAGATTGGAACCTATTATTACTTGAATTTTTTCTTAAATGTACATACTAACACTTTTAAACCTTTTCACAATCACGAAAAATTCATTTTAAAGAATTTTTGAGAAATATAATAGTAAAATGAAACAGTGAAAATATAAAAACTATTGTAAACTGAAAACACCGACTTTTTAATTTTTAGTGCACCAGTGTTCTACGGAACACTGATTAAAAGCCTCTCATTTATGTCTTTGATTGAGTGGTTATGTTCTGAAACATTTTTGGTAAGATATTGAAATAGGAATTCTAAGTATTTTTTATTTGTATGTGTTGCTATTAAACGATTGAGAATTAAAACCTTTATGTATTAATCACAAATAAAACATATTTTAATAAGATTGAAACTTAATTTTAAAAATGCTTTGGAAGTTATTCAGGCTTAAAGTCATTGTTGTTTGCTTATTAGAGCTGTTGATTCTATGTTATTTTGATATCACTATATATTCAAATTATCTATTTAATATAATCGTCTTTCAAAACTTAAAATTCACGCCTGAAATTTTGCAATTTATTTATGTAAAGGATGTTTTTGCATTGAGTTAAATATTTGTATTTTTTAAAATGTTTCTATTTTTTGGTTTAAAATCAGTCTTTTAAATATTTTCTTAAAATTTCTTCATATTAAACTGCAGATAATTTAACTCAACTTTTAAATTTTTCGAAACATGCATTCTTTTTTATTAGTGTCATACAGAATGTTTTACAATATTTTAAGGATATTATACATTTTTTATATATTCTTATAATTATACACATAATATATATATAATTAATTATACACATAATTAATTATTAGACTGCATTAAATATTCCTTCAAATTGTCCATGTAAAACAGAAGTTCCCAAACTTTTTTGTCTCATGTACCCCTTGCCATGTTTTTCGGTATAGGGTAGACCCCTGCTTAATTAATATCAAATTTTTGCAAATTTATCACCTTAAATGTCTTTTTGACAGCTAGTACTACTACTACTTTAAGAGAATTAAATTTATAACTAATGAAGTATAGAATTAAAAGTTTAAAAATCATATGTTAATTTATTAAATTAAAAGTTAAGTAATATATAAAATAACTTTTAAATAAAATAACCAAACAACACACAATTGATTTTAAAGGAAGGAATGAATCTGGCGCTACAATAACAAATTTTCAACATTTAGTATCAATCTTGTCAGATTTAACCTTAAATCTCTTCTGTTAGTAGTGTCCAGTTTCTTTTTTTTTGTTTTGGAGATTGGCAATTGCGCTAAAACTCATTCTTACTAGGAAAAATAATTAAAAACTCCTCACGATGTTCTATAATTCAGGACAAATAACAGGTTTGTCTTTTTAAATCCAAAATTGCTGGCATCCGTTTCTAAACTTTAAAATCTTCATTGGTGCATATCACGATCAGTTCCTGTTGTCATGTGACATTTTTTTTTCTAATATGACCATATAAATTCATCGCCTATTGTGGTTTTTTACCATAGTCAAAGCATTCTCAAACCTGGTTTCAAAATCTCAAGAAAAGGCATTTAAATGTTGACGTAGTTTAAAACGTGCTGAAAGATTGGGTGGGTTAATTTGAAAAAAAATTCCGGACCTCTCCAGTATTATACTTTAGCTTAATTCTGGAAAGAAACGCTGAAATGATTCCTGTTTTAAAAAAATTTATGCTGTCACCTTGTGCGGGTAATTTAACCTCATTAAATTTAGTAAATAAATCTGCTAAATAAGTAAAATTTGGTTTCTACTTGATTAAATTTTCTTTTAAAATTAAAGTCACGATCTAGTTTAATGAAAGCCACTATAACATAGACCCCCACTTACACCTCATTGACCGCCAAACTATTTTTTGCTGACATGGGCCCCTTGCAGGTTGTCATAGGCCACTTTGGGAATCACTGGTGTAAAAAATCTGTATTAAAAAGGCATCGTGCAAATTCCTCTTAAAATGGCAATAATATGCCAAATATATATATATTGAGTTTTTAAAATTTGATCTTACAAAATAATGGCTATCTTAACACAGTCTTAAAATAGATTAGGAAAACAATATGTTTATTTCACATGTTACATTCAATAAAAAGAGAAAAAAATGTCCATATAAGTAAAATTAACTTATATTTTTCTTTGAAAATTCTTTTAACAGTTTGAAGCAATATGAATTAAATATTTAGCAATTATAGACTAGTTCATTTATAACTAAGCAAAATTATCACAATATATTACAATTACAAAACAAAATCATCATAATAAATATAACTACGTTGTATTTCAATTTCGAGCTATTGCTATTAGGATCCTTTAGGTATGGTAAATAATTAATGAATGTACTGAAAAGCTCTTTAACTTTTTACATTTTAAATGACCTACTATTGTCTTTTATAAGCGACTAAAGAAGTTATTTTTATACGAGGGGGCAAATAATATTTTTTCACTTCAATAACAATGTCTTTCAAAAATGTTTTAAGACGACGGTACATTGAAGCTACAAAAACACACATACTTAAAAACGTTAATCAACATGAAAATATTCTACGAAACTGATGACATCTATATTTATGTATGAAAAACGAAAAATAGAAAAGCCACAAATGCAGCAAAATAATCTTTTCTTTTCACTTTATCTTACGCAATGATTAAAATTTCCAAGCATTAAAAATCTAAAAAAGAATTTGAAAATGAAAATGTTATTACCTTTTTTGCTGTCCGACTTGGACTTGTCTGCATAAGCACAGGAAGCTAAAAGAATTACTTTGAAAGTCAAATTCACTCAAGATACCCTCAGTTTTCTTCGAAAAAGAGTTTTTCTCAGGGTCATTCTGCCCCTTTCTTTTCATTCATAAAATTTGACCATGCTTTTCATCACTTTTTGTTGAGACTAATCTCTGCCAAAATCTATCTCTTTCAGTAGTACCCGAATTCACGTATACAAAGCAGTAACACTTGTAGGAAATTAGTTGAAAGAGAAGGAACCGGATGCCGAAATTCTTTATCGCCTCCTCCCCTTTCCCCCATGGGACCAGCGTTGGGAACATGGCTTTAAATACTAATGAATACTCTTAAAGAAAACTCTAGGATTCCATAGAAAACGTGAATATTTTGCATTCAAATTTTTTGGGGTTTTTTTTTCTTCGAATTTTTATTTTGACTTGTGGAACCCCCTGGGTGTAATCTTGGTTTATTTTCTTCACACACTAGTTAATTTTACAGCCAATTTGCTGCCCCGGGTAGGGGCCCGGCTGGCCCACCCCTAGCGCCGGAACATCTGCTCAGGGCCCAAGGTCGCGTACACTGAGTTGGGCACAGTAGGCCTTGGCCCTCGAGGGTTGTCACGTCACTAAGTTAAGTATGCTAAGAAGTGTTGACTCTGCTATAAAAAGCACAATTTTTCTATCTGGTACACAGAATTTTAAAAAATTAGAAGCTTAATTTACTGTGAAAACATTGCTAATATCTGTTACTTAAGGTGTTGAATCTTAGCTGTAATTGAAAGTGCAACCTGTAGAAAATCTTTACCTGAAATGAACTAAAATTCATTATCACTTTGACATCTATCAACTAAATAATGACATATATATCAAAATTTACTGAAATAGATGTAAAACTTTCTCCAAAATTTTTTTTTGAAAAATTGTACTGTGTAACCTTAAATGTACCTTATGTGTTTTTCTTGTAACTATTAAGTAGGTGTCTTCTCATTGCAATAAGTGTTTAAAAGTACTAAAATTCCTGTTTTCTAACAGTTACTTTTTTTTTCATGAAAAATCTCAAATACCTTATCTTTATTCCCCTTGAGAAAGCTTATAACATA
Organism: Trichonephila clavipes; assembly: GCA_019973935.1. Lineage (NCBI taxonomy): Eukaryota > Metazoa > Arthropoda > Arachnida > Araneae > Nephilidae > Trichonephila > Trichonephila clavipes. The sequence goes on from BMAU01021306.1 coordinate 549,129, forward strand.
AACATTTATTTTTCCCTTCATCTGTATACCAGAGAACCTCTTTTCTGCATTGGTTGGTTTTTTAAATTCTAAAGAAAAAATTTCAATCCACCCTAATGAATATGTATATATATGCAAGCTTTATTTTTTAAAATTCTATAACTACTCCTTCTCTCATACTTAACAGGAAGTAGCCAAAGAAGTTGTACATAGTGAAGACCAGAGAAAACTCTTGGATATTTTTAAGCAACTGTGGTATTGTAAAAATGATGAACAACAAAGGAGTTGGCCTGTGCATGAGGATGAAGATCTCATCAGTGGGCTTCTTATAGAAATGAACAACATATTTGTATGATACTTAAAATGTATTACCTTTGTTTTTTAGCTCAATACTTTTAAAATTAGTTTGTGGAATGTCCATACAAATTATTCAAATCATATTTGTTTCACTGTTTTTGTCAGTTGGTGTAATGATTCAAAGATATTTTTATAGTTTTTGGAAATCTATTATCAAACTCTTAAAAGTTATGAAATGTTGTTTGATTTCCATACTTGTTAATATAGCATTGATTTTTTTAATGAGAATTTTGGTACTTGCATACTATTGTAACCATATTGGAGACATTGAATAAAACCACACAAATTCTGAAAACAGAATACACTGCCGGGAATATGGAATGAGTGAATATTGACGTCACACTGTTCAGCTACATGAGAGCTTTTGGCAACAGACCTTGTAATTTTAAACCAGGGAATATGGAGCATGTAGTCGAAAAAGTGCTATGTGAAAAATAATAAGCTATTATGAATAAATAATAATCAATAAATGAAAGAAAATAACTATTTTTTATTTAACAATTTTTTTTTATATTAAATTCATTATTTTAGAATTCGGTAAATACCGGATTCACATTTTAGTATTCAAATTTGTACAATATCAAAGAACCGTTAGGCTTAGAATTGTGGTAAGTAGAGAAATATGAAAAAAAGCACATGATTACCGATTCAGCACCTACAGCACATGTGAAATTGGGGTTGCCAATTCAGTGAATTATCTTGAAAATTGGCATGGTTGCAATAGTAGGCAAGTACCGAATTTTTTTTCAAACATTTTTTAAGCTTTTTTTTCTATACTTAATATTTATATTTAGACATTATTTTATATGTGCCAAATATTGCATTTTTTTACACTTTTCAGATAGATGCCAATCCACGAGTTACTCGAGAAGTAATTCATCATGATGAATATGAGATGGTTAATTTGTTAGTAACTTATTACCAAATGGTACACATTTATATATTTTTTTGCTTTAAGGATCTAAAATCTTAAAAACAGCGTAGAAATATATATAATTATGAATTGTGTTAAGCATTAAATTTATATATCTTATGTTAATTTTTATATGTATTTTTGTTGGAGAGTAGTCCTTATCTGTTGCTCTCAGGAAACCAGACGAGGTTGTTGACAAAACACCTTTATTTTTGACTCTCAGTTGCTCGGGGCGTATGTCGGAACACTGTGATGGGCACCATAATTCCACGCTCTTGCTCGTCTATTCTCACTTTACCATCAGAACCATGATAGACCTCAACGACACACCCTAAAAACCAGTAGCAAACTGGTGTAAAATCCTCCTTTACAATTACCATTGTACCACACATTACATTGTCCTTCTCGATCATCCACTTTCCTCTCTGTTGGAGAGTGTACAGGTAATCCGTACTCCATTTTTTCCAATCTACTTGAATTACCTTTGTTGTTTTCTTTTAATGGCTTAATCTATTGATATTAATATTAATTCTATGGGCTCAAGAATAGAATTAATTGATCTACCAATCAAGAAATGTGCAGGCATTAATACCTCAAATTTATCAAAATCATTGGATATTGGTGTAAGGGGTCTGGAATTTAAGATTCCTTCCACCTGGATAGTCACTGTTTCAAACTCTTTGTATGTGAGTCAGGATCTTCCCAGTGCTCGCTTGAGGTGATATTTCACTGACTTTATGCCCGCCTCCCAAAGACCTCCCACATGTGGGGCCCTTGGTGGAATAAAATTCCATCCCATGCCTTCCTCAGTGAAATATGCTGCCAGATTTTGATCTGGAAAGTTGCTTTATAAAAATAAAAAGCCTTTAGTTGAGAATTCGCACCAACAAAATTTGTTGCATTATCCGTAAAAATTTTGGAACATTTTCCTCGCCTAGACATGAATCTCTTAAGGGATGCAATTATTGCATCCAAAGTCAAATCGGAAAGAATTCCTAGGTGGACAGCCCGAGTCGCAAATGCAAACACAAACATAAATTTTATTCAGAGCACCCTTTATCGGGTTTTTGTAAGCTACAAAATATGGACCTCCCAAATCTAGACCAGTTACACTGAATGCAGGAGCCATATTCACTCTTTCATACGGAAGATTGCCCATTATTTGAGAAGAGGGAATTTTTTTACACTTGAAACACATGACACAAGTAAGAACTGTTTTCCTAGCTAGGTTTTTACTTCCTAAAGCCCAAAATCTCAATCTTACTGTATTCAGCAGTCCTTGTGGACCAACATGAAAAAATTTCTTATGTAAAGTTATGAAAGGTATTTTACTACTCAATTTAGAATTTTTAGCCAGTATAGCTGGATGCTTTTGGCTGTAGGGTATGGAAGCTTTTTCCAGCCTTCCACCAACTCTCAGGACTCCTTTATCATCCTGGAATATGTTTCAAAGATTTAAGATTACCTGAAGGGTCACTTAAATTAATGCCACTTTGGTCCTGCTTAATAAGCCAGGTTTCTGCATTGTTCATTTCACTCGTAGTTAAAGGTCCCCTCTTTGTCACTTTGGATCTGCAATTGTCAATAAATTTATAAATATAAGAAACAATATGTATTATTTTAAAATAATTATTAGAAAGGTCCATAAGGTGGTCGAAAAAGTCAAAGTTCTTTTAACTCAGCAATGAAGTCTCCAGTGTTCTCTTGGACACTCTTAGTTCAAGTCAAAGTCATTTCTCTGGGTTGGTTCCCCAATGGCAGTGGTTGAATAAGCACTCTGTAGAAGAAGCTCAGGACCATGCCACCATAGAGAGTCATCACGAAGCTTCTCAGTAAGTAATCCTCTAGGTAACACATCCATAGGATTCTGTTCTGATGCAATGTGATACCACTGGTCCCGGGAACTTAGTTGATGAATCTTAGACACTTGATTAGCCATGAACGTCTTCAATTCTCTTGATTCTCGATGTATCTATGAAATCACAATAGTCGAATCTGACCAAAAATGCACAGCTGAAATCTGAAGCTTCAATGCCTCCTTCAATTTAGTGGCAGAAAATGCCCCACACAGTTCAAGTCTTGGAATAGAAATCTGCTTCAGAGGAGACACTCGGCTTTTACTAGTTACGAGACACACTTTAACTTCTACAAGGGCAGATATAGACTTGAGATAAGTGGATGAACCAGACGCTCTTTCCGATGCATCACTAAATACATATAACTCATGCTCTCCACTCTGTGAATCACAATACATCTGTCAATAGAGATGTTATTCACGGCTTCCAAGTCGATAAATCGATGCCACTCCCTTTCTTCTTTAAAAGGAAGTTCATCACTTTGTCCCAATTCCAGGAACCAGAATCTTTGCATAAATATTTTTGCCCAAGTTATAATTGGTCCAAGGAGATCCAAAGGGTCAAAGATTCTTGCAATAGTAGACAAAACCATTCTTTTGGTGAATGAAGTTGGCCTTTGTTGCTCTATTCTGAAAAGGAAAGAGTAACTTAGGATTCCAAATTATTCCTAACGCTTTAGTTTCATCATACTCCAAGAAAGCATACTCCTGTAGATTTGAAGTCATCTCGGGTAAATTTCCATACCACTTATGATGATGCATCCCTGCGATCTTGAACATTTTTATTAATTGATGCTACATTTTGATTACTTCTTTTATACTCTCGGATCCCGAAAGTATATCATCCATGTAGCAGTCACTCAGCACCACAGGAGCTGCCAAAAGAAAATTATTAGCTTCATCCGTTGCTAACTGCTTCAAAGTTCTTGTGGCTAGATAAGGGGCTCTAACTGTGCTATAGGTGACTCTAGTTAACTTATATGTTTTTATTGGTTCTCCAATGCCCTTCTTCCACAGAATTCTCTGCAAACACGTTTGCTCTGGGTGTATGTTTATCATGCGAAACATTTTCTTTATATCAGTAGTAAAGGCATACTTGTGCTTTTGGAAGCGAACCATAATGGAAAAGATGTCTTCTTGGACCAGTCCGCCATCACATTGAATTGAATTTAGAGGTTTCCCACATGTTGAAGGACTTGATGCATTAAAAACAGTTCTCAATTTAGTTGTAGACTTTCAAGGCAATAAACACCATGGTTGTGACATGTAAAATGCAACTCCAGACCCATCCGCCTTGATTTCCCTCATGTGGCCCAAATCCTCATATTCCTGTAAAAATTTCTCATAGAGGGACAAATATTCTTTATCTTTACTTAGTCGTTTCCACAAAGAGTTTAATCTCTGAATCGCAGTTTGTTTGGATTCACCAAGACATGAAGGACCTTCTATTAATGGCATCATCACCGTATATCTTCCCCGGTCATCTCTCGAATGAGTGCTTTTAAAATGGTCTTCACAAATATCTAATTCACTGGTTTTAACAGAATCGATTTCTACATTTTCGATTTCCCAAAACTTCGTAATTGAAAGCTCTAGATTATCCTCACACACACAGCCTGAAAAAACCCACAATATTCTTTTCCCTTCTGATCTGAAGAAGTAGACACGGAAACAACAAATCCGAAAGCAGTGTTTTGAAAAATAACATTTGAACCCTCCATCTTGAACTGTCCGGATAACATTAATTCATAGAAGACTTCTGGACCTAATAGCATTTGCACGTGCTCTGGAATATTGAAATTTTTGTCAGCTAATTTAAGATTGAGAATATTATTCAGATTAAAATCAATTTTCGCTGTTGGAACAAGATCTTCTGTTATTGTTGGTACCAAAAAAAGTAATGTTTTAATATAACTCCCTTATTTATTGCTAATAGGTACTGAAACTCGCGAGTCAATCAGAATTCTGATTTGTTTAGTCCCCAAACCGAAACATTAGTTTTGTATTTTTTCAATCCAATTAAATCACATAAGCTTTTAGTTACAAAGTTAGATGTACTTCTACTGTCTAGAATTGCTTTGACTGGGAATAAACCATTTTCACACTTTATATAGCAAGTTGCTGAGCTTAGCAAAACACATTTTTTTCTGTTTATACTCGTTGCAGTTAGTAACTTATGCATTTCTACACTGGGCATGAAGTCTGGTGCTGATGTGTTTAGATGTTCAAAAGTGGAATTTCTTACTTCCTGGTTTTGGGCTCGTTCTGTATAATGTATCGTTTTATGATGCCTCTTTTGACACTCTGAACAAACAAATGTCGATTTACAATTTTTCGCTCTATGAGATGTAGAAAGGCAATTAAAACAAAGGTTATTAGTTTTAATCAGATCGATTCTCTTATTTATGGGAAGTTTTAAATGCACTGCACACTTATATAATGGATGTGATTCAGCACAACAAATACATTTAGAATCTTTAACCTCACTCAAAAATACCCTTGACGCGTTTTTCACTGGATTATTTCTAGTAAGGACATTCGGCAAAGGTTTTAAGCTCTTTCCTCAAGAAGTGTTATACAAGTCTATCTCTTTGGCAAGCTCCAGTGGGTGAAACCAATCATTTCCTGCTCGAACGAAAATGTGTGAAACTATCTCTTTTTCAAGCAAACTGAAAATTTTGTTGGACACAATAAGATTGTTTAAATTGTCAAAATCAGAGACCTTGCTTAATTTTAAGTAATACTGCCAATTTGTAATTAAGCGAAAAGTATATTGAATATATGCTTCATTTGGATGACACGTGACTTTTCTAAATTGTTCAAGGAATTGATTTGTGTGTACTTGGCTCGTATTCTCTTGGTATTATTGATTTTAGTTTTTCATAATTATTAAGCTTGTCATCTTTAACATATGTTAACACATTTGACGCTTTTTCCTCCCAACAAATTTAATAAAATTTCCAACTTAAATTTCTCGGTCTCATTTTGTGACGTAAAGGCTCTCTCTAACGAAGCGAAAAAGAATGCCCAACCTTCAGGTCTAATAGGCACCTTCACCGTTAGGGTTTGAACACTCTTCACTAACGCATCCAGCGAGTTATAACCCTCACCTGTTCTCTCGTTATCTGAATTAACTCCAACATGTAAACGTGCAAGCCCAAGCTCCTTTTCTCTTAACTAGTTTCCTCTGCTTTATTACGGTCCTTGATGGTATATTGAATTACTTCTTCAACATCCTCCTTAAAATATTTATTTTCTTTAATAATTTCTGTTAGTTCTCAACAATAGTTACTTTTTCTACAACAGTCTCACCAAGTTCAAGAGCTATGATCCGAAGATCTTCCTTACGGCAGTTCTTAAACATTTTTCTAAAATTAATTTAGTCCTCAATTTATAATAATAAAATCACATTAAAGTCCATTACTCACAGCACCTTGAATAGTTCTCTTCTCCGGCTCAGCTGGATGGACCAAGTGTTGGGGAGTGGTCTTTATGTGTTACTCTCAGGAAACCAGACAAGGTTGTTGACAAAACACCTTTATTTTTGACTCTCAGTTGCTCGAGGCCTATGTCGGAACACTGCGATGGGCACCATAATTCCACGCTCTTGCTTGTCCGATCTCCCATACACACTCTGAAAACCTCAACTCTCGTTTTTCTTAATACACTTAATCACCACCGAGTGGTGCCTACTGTGCATGCGTGAACAATTTTTAATCTAGATTTTGTCTATTATAATTCTACTATTTTAATATAATGACATTAAAAGCATTTTTATTTCAAAACAATATTTCTCCTTTTCAGAAATCATTGCATCAGTTTTCTAAATGCAGATGATATATTTTTAAAACTTTGAATTTAACTTTAGTTAAATGGCAGTTATCTTCAGCTTTTAATTTTTTTATTCAACATTTTTCCTGGCGCCTATTTCTGCCCAACATAAGATCTATAATAACTGAGGATAAGGTTGACATCTGAACTGGCACCCTGCTCTCCATGTCAGTATTAGGACTTTGTCCTAATGGCTTTCAGTCTTTAGAATTTATGAGGAATGCTATTCATCCGAACTAATAAATTGATACATCCAGTCAATTATGTTTTTTCAAGCTTCGATTTTATCTTATCTACTTATGTTTCTGAATAAACTTCCAAAAGAACTAAACATTTTGCATTATAGTCTGTATATGTTAAAATAGTTCTAAATTTGCATAAATTAGTTTTTTGGACCTCTATACTTCATGTACATTTTGCAATCGAGTATTTTCGCTTTATCACATCATATTTAATCATTCCATGTTGTTAAATCAAGACAATTACTATACTGTTCGAATTAATTGGGACAAACATTTTTTTTTTTTTCTTGTCTGAGTTAGCATGTGATTACTAGTTTTGTCCTGAACCATCTCAAACCAGTTATATCTGCCCAGAGGTAATGTGATGGATTGATCTTGACTGTAACTCATTCGTTTGTTTGGTTATAGTACATTAGTAGTTCGGTTGTGAGCCTTTCTGTGTGGTAGCTGGTGGTTATAATTTTGCGTTCCACGTAACACGTGTCACTTTTGCTCATTCACAGATGAATGTTTCTCTGAGGAAGCATTCTAAGATAATTGCTCTTAATGAACACATTTCTATGACTGTGAGAGATATAGCTACGATAGTTGGTATGGGCAAATCAAGTGTTTTAAGAACATTTCAAGATTCTTGATCATCGTCTCCAAAGAGAAAAGGAAAATGTGGGTTTAAACGGGAAATTACTCTAAGAAATGATAAAATTCTAATAAAAAATTGCAAAATAAGACAAGCACAGACCTTTGAATGAATTTATTGGATTATGATGTTGAAGTGAATACTTCAACTGTACAGAAAAGGATTTTAGAAGTTAGTCATAAGGCATCAAGACTGAGGAAGAAGCAATTTCTAATTTAACTCATTTAACCCTCTGGGTGGTTAGCTTCCTCCTGAAAAGTTATTCCGAAAGCGTTTACTCTTATTTTGCCGTTCGCTTTAAAAATGCAACAGACTTCTTTCCTTTCCCCCTTTTAAAACTTGGGTGGTCGAACGGGAACAATTTTATGACTTAGTTCGGTCCCTTTATCAAGTAAGAACCAAGAGATCAATCATTTACAGCTAGCTGTTAAGTTGCCTTGGGCAATCTTGTATGAAAGCTGTAGTGCAACTGTGGGTCGTTTCCCCTATATGTTCAGTCACAGTAAAATTAAAACAAAATGAAGGGTGGAAATAATGAAATAAATAGTGTGTTAGAAGTTGAAAAATAATTATATTTTCTACAAACAAAATTTATTTTTCTGTCATTTTTTAAAAATTAAAAAAATATATATTTTTTGGTATTGTAATTTGAACCAGAGAAAAAAGCATCCTGTATTCATTTTTGAATATGAGAGTAAGAAAACGCGCTCACTTTCCTGTTTTTTAAAAAAGTAATGAGGCAAAAAGAGCAAAGGCCCTATCTCTTTTTTTAAACAATAAGACAATAAATGGTGCATACAGTGATATACATACAATAATTATATTTATGAAATAAAACCGATCTTTCTCTATTCAATTATATTTTTAATTTAAAATAACATAAAAAAGGATTTCACAATACTTTTAATTTATTTTAATTAAAATCATATAAATGATATTTTTATGTTAACTGAATATTTTTCGGAAAAAATCTAAATTTTCATTCCTAGTGTTCTCCTTTTCGAACTTCTTGTATTAAATAAAAATTTCTTTTCTACATCGACATTTGTGATGGGCCTAACACACATTCAGTCAATAATTTTTAATTTTAATGGGGATATACTTCTCAAATGCGCATGACAGTACTTCTAACCACTTTCTACTCAAGTTTAATTTCTTATCTTTCTCTTTCTTTTATTACAATGAAAAATGTCACACATCGATAACTACATTTTCACACAATTCAGTCATTACAAATTCTATTGTGAGAAAAGTTCTCCCTAATTAATTTTTTCTTTCAAAACAGTACACTTAAAACAATTTTGTCTTTATCATTTTTAAATACTACTATAAAACGTATATGGATTGTAAGATCAGTTGTAAAATCCTAAAAGCTTTTACACATGACCATTGGACGCTGAGGTGCATGAACAGATGTCCCAATTTGGTGGTCTGTCTGAAGAGACCTTCAGTGTTTAAGACCCCAAGCAAGCTTGGTACTCATTTATCGACCCAATGTAGCAGGGTTGAAAGGCAGAGTCAACCCTGCCCAGCCCGTTAATAGAACCCAAGACCTGTGGTGTGGAAGCATGATACACTACCACTCGACCCTATTCGGGGGAAAATAAAACTTAATGTTGGAATCTTATATAATTCCCTAATGAATGAGGGAGTCCAAACTTTTTTTTCATGTTAACTGTTTAGACGGAAATGGTTAATTATGAACATTTCACAAGTTGCATAAATTAAAATTAACCGTTATAGTTTACAGAAACTTTTAAGAGTGCATAAGGTGTATTTTGGCTGCACGAATTAATTTTAAATGGAATACGGTTACGAAAAAGTAGTACAAATCAATCTAAAGTAGGGTTGGTTACCTTAGATACTGTCAAACACACAACAATGTATTGGAAGCCAATTCCACAAATCGTTGTTATAAAAATGCAAGGAAAATTACAAAACTTATTTTTACATTTGTAATTTATATATTTTTTTTCCTGAGAACTTTAAAAGCCAGAGCGGCATCCATCAAAACCGCGGGTCCCTCTCTCTTTTTTTTTTTTTTTTTTTCCAGATTGCCCCTGACTAAGCCGGATCTGCCATAGTAAGTGAAAATGCCGTGTTTTGTTTGTCAAGATCATTTTATAGCAGACTGCATTTTTCATGTATTTTAGATGGTCGTTTTATATTTTCTACATCAATATCTTAATGTCTGAATTTAAAATTACATAAAATTCTTGACATTTGCATCAATGACCATTATAATTTTATTAGTATATGAATGTGTCGTCAAATAATTACATGACTATTATTAACATATTATTTTAACTATTTAATTAATAGTAAGTATAACATAACGCACACAAATTTTCTGAACTTTAAAATAAATATTTCGAAAACTTTAGATATACTCAAAATTTTTCATTCCTACGCTTTAGCTTCTCAGTTTTGCTTCTAGGTAAAACTTTATTGTATATTCATCAATTTTTTTAGCATATTTTTTGCACTTAGCATGCAGTTTTCAATTGAATTGTATGAAATTTTCGAAATATATTAAACAATACTAAAGAAGCTGTATAATAAAATTTGAAATTTATATTATACTCAAAGAATTGCTAGAACTTATGGTAAATAATTTTTAACTGCACAATACATTTTTTTTCGAAATTTCAGATGGAATTTCTAACATAAAATTTCTAGCTTTATACGGTCGAGATTTCAAAAAATATCCAGATTTTAATTACTTATTCAGTTAGCCTTTAAAAAAAGATAAATGTTGAGGTATTTTGCATAAATAGATATTTTTGAATAATATTTCGAATGTTTTTGAATAGCTCAAATTTAAAATTGATTTTTATGTTTATTTATATGCATAAATGTCTACTGTAAATGTTTCCATATATTTTTGATTACCATTTATTCAAACATTCAAGTTATAAAAAAAAATGTGGGAAAATCTACATTCATGTTGTCTTTGATGTAAACTGAAGTTCAAGCACTTAAAATTCAAATATAATTCGGTGTATTTTAACAATGTATAACTAGGCACTGTTCGTAAACTTCCCTGAACACTTGGGCTTTGAAGTCTAAAAAAAAAACCTAATAGATCTTCATTAGTTTTTTTTTCTTGTTATTGTTTTTATCAAAGTGTAAGAAAATGTTTCAAATTATTTCATGAAGTTTAAATTTATTCATTTTTAGTGGTTGGAAAGTTTAAAAGGTTTCAAAATTTAAAGTGTTTGGTGTTTTATTAATTTTTTATTTATTTCTTTTTTTATTTATTTATTTATTTATTTATTTATTTTTTTTTTGGCATCTTATAATGAAATAATCATGTTTCAAAAACTGAAAGCATTGATTAAGATAAGAAAAATGAAGCGAAATAATATACTTAAAAAGGTAATTTGTCTAACTGTATAAAATAGCAGATTGCCGTACACGCCCCAACTTGTTACAGTTTCAAATTAATATGAAACCAAAAGGAAATTGTAACATATTTTACTTATGCGTTGTGACTTTTCAAAACTTTTAAAATGCAAGCTAACAAACAAACACGTCCAGGGGTCTAAAGAAATTTCCCCGATTTTTTACGATTCTTCCAGGGTCAAAACACGGGGCTCCCTGCAAGCCATAAAACTTCTTATCAGTGTCCTGCTGTGTGGCTTTCACCGTCCCTAATTATCTTTCAAGATGTTAAACCTTTTAAAGGGGGAAAAGATTTCAGAAAAGTACGGCTCAACCGCTTTTGAGAATGTTACTTGAAGGCAAAAAAACCCGTGCAGTGCATTTTCGAAGCATCTTTACAATGGCGGAATTTTCCGTGTGGAACGCTTGGAGGGTTAAAACATTTAGCATAGAGCCAAAATAATGATCTTGATAACTAGAAGGTGATTTTCAGTGATGAAATATATTTATTTGTGTATGGATACAAATCAGATGTAGTTAGACGAAGTGAAGTTGATGCTCTGTGCTGCCAGATCATATTCAACAGACTGTAAAACACCCTTCTAAACAACTGTTTTGGAGTTTTTTCACAACAAATGACACTGGAAACTTAGTTCCTTTTAAAGTCCTGGTGAATTATGCAGTTGAATTGTTCCATCCACGTTGAAACGTTCAGTCAAACGTTTCAACATGATTTGGCTTGTCACAATTCGATATTGGCCCTGACTTTTATGCAATAAAATAAAATAAAAGTACTTAATTGGCCAGGTAACTCACCAGACATAAATCCTATTGAGAATTTATGACATGTTCTCAAGAGTCGTTTAGCTATGATGAATTGCACAGCAACAGAACAAATGATTTAAAGTACTATCTAAGTGTGGTTCCACGATGAGGAAGTTAAGAACATGTATGCTGCAATAGTGGAGTCAATACCATGATGAGTTGAAGAGGTCATTTCTGCTGTAGGAGGACATACTTTGAGCTAATATAAAGGTTTTTCAGTCTACTTAAAGTATGTTGTGATTAAAAGCCATGGTTTTGTTGTTTTAAAATTGTTTTTTACCATTTGTCCCAATTAATTTGAACAGTATAAGTATGTATACTAATTATAAAATGCTTATGCAAATGTGTTTTAATTAAGTAAACCATTATGTAGAGAGCCTGATGCACATTAATCAAAGTTCAATGGCTTCATGTTGTTGTAGTATGGAAGTAAATGTGGTCCCAGCTCAGTTGTCATCCTCATTATTTGATCATAGCTCAAAATAATCAGGTCTATCTCCTATAATTCTCTATTAGCTTCAAAGTGAAAAGTTAATTGACAATCCACACACATATCTTGCCTTATAATATATTATGTACTGTTTTCATGTAATAATATCCTTCTTGTAGAATTTCAAAGGTGGATTATCAATTTATCAAATTGAGTGTAGAATATTGAAAGATCATTTAACTCTCAATGTTCAGAAATTTGATTTATTTATTTGAATTAACTTCTTTGTTATTGATTTATTCTTTTAGTAAATATTTTATCATATTATTTTGACTATAAAAAATGAATTGTTTCATCATTTAAATAGCTATACTTTATATATATATATATATATTCACCACTTATAAATTCAAATTAATTTTCTGAATGTACATTAGTTATTAAATGCTAGGTTTAAAATATTTTATCATTGCATTCAACTCTACATTGTTAATCCTTATTTTTTTAAAACTATTTTCTTTCTTGTTTGTGGAGTTATGATATATTTGAAAATAAAAAAAAATTGCATTACTTGATAGATAACAAAATCCTTTTTCTAAAAGGTTTGTTAAAAGGATAAGCAGTTTAATAAAGTTTTACTAATATGAATACAAATTACTCTTCCAGTTTATAGTTCTATATGCTTTCTTAATAGTACAATTTTTTTTTTAATAATCAACAATAGTTTTTAATTCTCAATCAAACATATGTAATTCAGAACACTACTAGGTAAGAATTATGCTTCCTTTTTGCATGATTATTTATTAGAGTTTTGTTTTATTTTATTAAATATCTTTTGTTACATTTTTCATTTATTATAATATTTCAATTTGAATTACTTTATCATATTTAACTCGATGAAGCCTATTGTAACATGAATATTTCTTATCCATTACTCTATGGGAGAATGTATTGTGTAAAATGTTTTAAAATTTATCTATAGGAACCTAGGAAAACACTGAGAATAAAAATGCTGCATGTGCTTTTAACTATCTGTGAATTAGATATGGGTGTTGTGACACAACTTTTAAATTCTGTGTTGCCAATGGAATTAGCTCGAGATATACAAGATAATTTTGAAGGTAAGAAACTTTAATTATACCTTCTCATACTTGATTCCTTCTATTGGAGTTTTTTATAAACATCTATTAAATCTAGTTGAATTGAAAAGTTCATTCTAATACAAACTTTGAAAATATTACCGCAGAAATTTGTTATATATGTATATATATATATATTCATGTTTAAATGGTCTTTTAATTTAATGTGAGAATATATTTTTGAGTCTTAATTCTACTTGAAATTAATATTTATTTTTCTAGTTTACTGCAAGTATTTCAGACAGATAGGTACTACACTTCCTTCATTTGACTGTTATTTTTATTGTAGACTATTTAAAATCTCGACTTTTCACTCCAGAATATAAGGCTATTTATAAACAATATATAACAGGGGTGGGCAAATAATGGTCCACAAAGAGGTGTTTTTTTATTCCCTGCCTAGACAGTCAGAAAAAAATGATAAATGAAAAATGTTCTGTGTATTTTCGGGTCAACATTTATTTGTGAGCAAAGTTTTACTTTCATGAAGATCAACAAGAGTAAATACAGATGCAAGTTGGCTGACATTCACTTGCAGACAGTGATGAAAATTTTAAACCTTTATCTACCGTATTATAATTTACTGCAGTTTTTTTTTCATGCAACAGTTTTGGATCCCTACATTGAAAATTAAGGAATATATGTAAACAAAATACTCAACTTTGGAAAATTTAATCTGTTAGAGCTAAGTAACTAATTAAAGATATTCCACTGTAAAATTAATTTTATATATTTTTCACTTAAAACAAATAGTCAAATCGTTTTCTAAGGTCTTCATTAACATACAAACAATTCACTTAAATTTTGACGTTAACTATTTTTTTGAAACAAAAACGACAATCTTCGCAATTCGCTAAAAAAGTCATAAACTGAAAACGCATTTTCTGCTATAAAACTATTTGCTGTTCCCGCTAAAATAGTCACCATAGAACCTGAGCTGCAATATATCTTGGAAGAGTGGATTTCAAAGAATATTCCTGCTAAGTATCGTCAAAATATTCGTAAAAATGGTTATTCTATGCAATTTTAAAATGAGTGGTACTTATAAGTACTGTCGGTAGATAAAGGGTTAACAAGCAGTTGCTACTGATTTCAAAATGATTGTAGAAAAATGTGATAGGGTACATTTGTCTCATTAAACTGATTCTAAAATGAAATGCATTTGCAATTATAGATGATAAAAAATTAGTACAATAAGTAAATAGAAGAAAACTGCCGCTATTTTATTTATATTTATTGTTTTTTATGGTATAATTGATATCTTTTCTGAAATGCAAAGTTAACTAATGAATGCAATCATTTTAAATAGTGCTGCCCTCCAATATCCTTCTGCTTTCACAATGTGGCCCTCGAGCCAAAACAATCGCCCATACCTTTCTATAATTTTCATTTGTTATGTATTTTTCTGCTTAGATCTCTTAAACCATTAAAAAAATGTATGTCACCTTTATATATAATATAGGTGAAATGCATATATATAGGAAAAAATTTTGATAACTTGTTTTTTTTTATTATTTGTACTTGTTTTATTATTTTTAGACAGTGATAAAGTCTTCCATTCCACATTTTTATTGTCAGTAATTTTCAGCACTGGAGAAAAACCACCAACTGGAACTTATGGTGAGAAAATTTAAATTTGATTTTATAAAATGAATGACAATATGCTTTAAAACATTTAAATTTATCAACCAAGTTGGTTTTAATATAGTAAATAATGAAATCAAAAATAACTTTTTTTGTAAAAATGAATTACGAGATCTATTAAAATTTTAAAATGTAAAAGTAATTATTTTAAAGTGTTCAAATTTGGGTTGATAAAACAGGCTTTATAATAAAATCTAATTCTAGAAAATCAAAACTCAGGTGGTTACATAAATTCTGTAAGGAGTGTTCAGTATTGATTTTGTATCTCAAAAGCTTTTAATAAGTGAAATTTAGTATTCACACACACATGCTTTGCATGGGATATAGATAATATAGTAAAGGTAAATTCAATTTGTGCTTAGCATGGAATGTAGAAATAAATTCAATTAGTATGGTATGTGGAGATATACTTTTCAGTTTGATGAATAAATAGTGGGAGACATTAACTGCCATAAGTGTTACTCATATATATATACATGTACCTGCATATTTTCATAAATTATTAGATTTGGATAATGTTCAGTTGTATAGTTATTACCAATAATAAGAATTTTAAATTGTGATTTTGGGAGAAATTTTGCTTATTTGCAAGAATTATTAACAGACATTTCCATAACTATGCATATTATATTTGTGGTAAAAATTTTATGCAACATTTTTAATGTGTTTTTTATCTGATATGCAAGGCAATTTATGTAGTATTAAATTACCTTACGTTTGCATGTTTTGCTGTCATTTAATTTTACTTTCTTTGCAGATTTCATAAATAAGAAATTTTTGTATTTCTTATTTGAAAAGTTGGAAGATGTTGCAAAAGATGGTGATGAAGATGTAGGCCAAAATTTGCTAAGCATTATATTAGCATTTAATCTACATTTTGAAAGTCCACAAGAAAATATTGTTCTAGAAACTCTCAAAGAAAAGCAATCTGCTCAGTATCTAACCGAAAGATTAATTTTTCTCCTCAACAGAGAAGGTAATTCAATTTATTCAAAAAAAATTTGTTTTTTTTTTTTCTTTTGTTTAATTTTATGTTTCTCTTCTTTAATTGAATGTATGTTTTGATGTAAAATTAGTTATTTCAGAAAGTCTGTTTTGAAGCAATGCAATAATCTAGGTGTTTGTACTTTTTTGAAGCAATGGAAGTATACACATGATTCAAGATTTTTTTTCGAACTTCCTCATCTGTGTTTTAAGACCTTATCAGACACACATGTTTCAAACAAATTGAATCTCTTTCAAACTATCATTTTGGGAAATTTTTCAAATAGCTGTAAGGGTTGCTGTAAACAAAATCACACTATCTATCTTCACAATAAAAAATTACTCATCGATTTCTGTGCTTCAGAAAATGAACATTCAGTATTATTTCTTTGATTTCACTTGCGCTTTTGTTGACGGTTGTAAACAGAAATGGCTTCTGATGATCAATTAATTATTGCATTAGGAATAAAAGGCATTTGTGCAAGTATATTAAAGAAAAAAAAAGGCAAAATTTAGTAGATGAAGTGATTGCAACAAAGAGTACAATTGGGCTGTAATGAGAATTTAAGGGAAGGTAACATATTATCAAATTCTAATTCTAATGTGTGTGGGATACATCTACTCGATGCTGGGTGCTGTTGGCTGTCTTGAAAGAGTTCTAGAGAAGTCTATTTAAATGCTTTATGTACACTGCAAGGTAGTTGAGCAATGACCTCACTCTCTGCCTGCTTAAGTTCGGAATGCTGGAAAAAGAGATTTATATCAGGAGTAAGGGCGGGGCGTTACTCCACCCCAGTGCCGTTCGAAGCACAACTATTTTCACAATAGGAGGAATTATCTTTGAGAAGTGGAGTTTTCGTATTCCATAGATATGGATTATTTTTTTGTTTGTTGGTTGGTTTTTTGTTTTTGCCAATTATATCTGTTTCCATCATGTCATTCCATTTTAAAATATTTGCACCATTTCTGATGCATTTGGCAAAGCCCGAGACTGCCACCTTGGTTATGATGGGAGACAAAGAACCCCCTTTGGCTGGAATAAAAAGCAATCTTAATTTCTAGCAATTCTTTCAGATCACTAATAAAAGGCTGCTTAAAGCCATTGCTGTGGCAACTGGGCGGAAATTGGTCAAAAAGGTTGCTTGAAAGAAAAATTGCTCAAATATGTGTACATGTGAATAAGGTCTTTAGTGCAGTTGCTCCAAATTGATGTCTTTAAATAATGGTTTTAATTGTAAAATAAAAGGATATAGCTTGGTGATGATAAGTGTAATGAATGGTTAAACAGTAGATTAGTTCTTCAGAACTAATGTTCTTTTTTAGCTATCCAATCAGACCAAAGTTTCTAATGTTGATTTTTTAAATATGTAGAAAAGTTTTTTCTTTTTTTGCAATAAATACTCCTGCTTTTAGGACTAATAGGAAACTTCAAATTATCAAGAGGGTAGGAAAAAATTCCCAAAATACATGAAGAGAGATTTTTTTCTAACACATTTAAATTTGAAACTATGTAATAAAACAACAATTGTGTATATGTATAAAATTATTTGAAAGTATTTTTAAAAAGTACATATTTTACAGTATAAATATTATACAGAAGTCAAAAGTCCTGTATTATTAAAAGAATACATAAAGTACATAATTAATCTTTTTTTTTCCAAAAAATCTGTTTAATGGGGGTTTACCCATGTGATGGGTTCAAAAAAATCAAATTTTTTTTTTTTTTTTTCATAAATTGCTTTCTTAACATGTCTAGAATACGGTGGCAAGGGGATTTTTTTAAAATTATAAGTCATTATAGAGAAGCAAGTGTTAGAAGAGCACTTGTTTGTAGTGCTAAGTTAAGATTTTTATTGTTTTAATTGGACTTAAAACTTGAAACGCGTTTTTCTCAAAACTGTGTTTTTCAAACTTAACCTCCATCATATATCAAGAACAGTTTAACCGATTGACTTCAAATTTAGAGGGTAGACTCAGCACAAATATACCCACCAAATAAACTACGTTTATTGAAAAATTCAAAATATTTTTTTATAACAAAAACATAAAAAAAAAACATTGAATTCGAAACTTTTTCTTCAGTGGTTTACCAAAAATCCAATTTATGGATGTTTTCAATTGAGTATAGTTCATTCGGTGCATTTAAGCTTATGGATTAAAACGCCCTTATTTTTATTTCAGATAAGCCTATCAGCTGGAATCAAGGAGAACGTTAGCGTCCATTCTTTCGATGCGGGTGTGTTCAGAGTGCTATAACTCATGTTCCATTGGATATTTTTGGCTAAAAATTTATTTACATACTCTAAAAATATGTATAAATAAATGATAAAAAACATAAAGTTTTATCATTTGACTGGTCATCAAAAAAAATTTCCTAAAAATGTTTAAAAACAAGCCATCACATGAGTGAACCCCCTTAATCTGTTATCGGGTCCCTTAGACACTGTTCCCAGCACCATTTGTTCTCAAGGCTGGGTTCAGTCCGGCTCTATTTAGTGCCACATGCCATAAGTCATCATGTAATTTAGACACAATCCTACGAATTTCTTCTTCACAATAGTGGACTATCCTTTCTGAACACATGTGTAGGAAGGTCACATGTTAAATGAAAGATGTGGAGGCTGACAACAAGTGCGACTGGTCTATTGTCCACTTGAAGATGGAAAGCAATTAAAGTGTCTTTTTGCTTGAGGAACCGGGAAACACAAAGGGGTGGCAGACAGATGGTCATTAAATAGGCCCTACATTACAGGGGAGAAACGCAGAGACAATACAACACAACACAAAACATGTAAGATCCAACCTGTTTGCTAAAGGACTCTACATGATAGTGAGTGTTTGAGTTGTTGAGAGCTATACAAGATAGCTTCGAATTATCGCATGCTGTAGCTTGGCCAGTTATAGATTTTACTTTGAAAAATTGAGTGTACCGAAACCTAATGTTTTAGTTCATAATATCAAGAGTTTTTCTAAAGGCTAAGTATATAAATTGAATTAGCAAGAGGTTTGTGTTATCGAAAGTTTGAATAAGCGAGAGTCAACTGTATTATAAATTAATATCTACTATTTTTCTTGCGGAATGAAAGTGTACATTTAGCGAGCAGAAACAATGTCTATTATCTTGTTCTTATACACCAATGAATTAAACTATTACATTTATTTTCGGATTCCTTTTGGAAAATTAAACCATTGCATTTGTAAGAATTAATATCCCTAAAATTTGTTAGATCCTTTTTGGAACTGTTACAATATATTGGAGAGAATAAATGGGGCTTCTTTGAAAAAATATGAATCTCATTGTTGTATAAAATTTCCTTTGCTAAAATTCTGGAAAAAGAAGTTCTTTCTAATGGTAATGTGTTTCTAAGCATAAGAAAGAGTAAATAAATCTGATAATTGTGTTCTTTTTCAGAAGATCCTTGTAAGATTTTAAGTCACAATAAAGGGACAACAAACTCTGTTATGAAATTTATGGTGGATATGTTTACTTTTCCGGAATTGATTGATTTGTTTTATTTAAATGATATCAAAGTGCTGCTAGACATTATAGTAAGACAACTGACTGACTTGCTACCTGGAGAAAAGGTAATTTATTTTTTTCATTATGTACTTAAGTTCTAAAATTTGCTTTAACTTTAATCTGATATTTGACTTAGCCCAATATTGAAATTATTTAAAACTAAATGCAATAACACCATGTACTGACTAATTTTAACCTGGTGGTATATTCTTACAAGGGGAGGGCAAGACTAAGGAAATTCATTTGAGATCGAGACTTGGTGTAATAGTAGTACTCCTTTAGTGTGTTCACCCCTCAATGTAATTCCGCCGAATGGCCTGTCAATTTGGAGAAATCAGCCTTCAAAATTCATACTTATCTTTTATGCAATTAAATTTTAATTTTCAGCAACAAGTTTGTAGCTTGATTGGTAAATCGTCTGCTTACTATACACGAGGTCGTGATTCGATTCCACACGATCAACTTTTTTCTTCAATTCATTTAATTATTTTTTTAAATTGAATAAATTTTTTTATAAAATATTAAATTATATTTTTTGTAATTATTTTGTATTTTATAAAGTAAAAAAATTACTGTAATTATATAAATGATTATATTCAATTTTATAAATATATTTTATATTAATAAATAATATTTATAATAAAATATATAATAAATATTAAATGATATTTTACAAAAAAATTGGTAACAAATAGTTTTATAATGTGAAATACAATATACTATAAATAAAATCTATATATATAAAGGAGAAAAGTGACTCATTCACTCACTGACTAATCACGATATCTCCGGAACTATTAAACCTGCAGACTTGAAATTTGGTAGGTAGGTTCCCTTCATGGAGTAGACGTCAGCTAAGGATAAATTCTGCAAAGTTCGAACCCCAAGGGGCGTTATAGATAATTATTTCCATTACTAAACTATTAGATGTACAGTCGTGAAACTTGGTACACAGATTTCTTTCATAAAGTAGATTCCCTACATAATGATTTTTACGAAAATCGACCTCCCAGGGGCGTTGAGGGTGCTTAAGGGGCGTTATACATAATTATTTCCATTTTTAACCTATTAGATGTACAGTCTTGAAATTTGGTAAGCGGTTTCCTTTCATAGAGTACAGATCCCCTACAGAATGGGTTTTGTGAAAATCGACTCTCAATTGGTGTTGTAGAGAATTAAGTGGCGTTATAGGCAATTAACTCCTTTTTTAAACTATTAGATGTAAAATCTCGAAATATAGTGCGCTGATTCCATTCATTAAGTAGAGATCCGCTATAAGATGGATTTTGTGAAAATCGTTTCCTAAGTGGCGTTGCTGGGGCTTAAGGGGCATTATACATAATTATTTCCATTTTTGAACTATTAGACGTACAGTCTTAAAATTTGGTAAACGGATTCCTTTCATAGAGTACAGATCCCCTATAGAATGGGTTTTGTGAAAAACGACCACAAGTGGCGTTGTGGAGAATTAAGCGGCGTTATATAGATAATTACTTCCATTTTTAAACTATTAGACGTACAGTCTTAAAATTTGGTAAGCGAATTCCTTTCATGGTGTAGAGATCCACTACAAAATAGTTTTGGGGAAAATTGATCCCCAAGGGTCACTGAGGAGGATTAAGGGGCGTGATAGATAAATATTTCCGCTTTTCAACTAATAGAACCACCTGCTTGAAAATTAGAAGGTTGTTCCGTTCATGGAATAAAGCTCCTTTTACAAAGATTTTTGCGAAAACGGACCCCCAAAGGAGTGGGGATGTGAGGAATTAAGGCGTGTTATAGAAAAATTCCTGTTTTTGAATTTAACTCATTTACTTGAAATTTGTTGAGCACTTTTCTTTAGTTTGAGTAGAGTTCCACTAAGAATGGATTTTATGGAAATCAATTCCAGGGGGAAGCGGGGAGAGTTATTGGAGCGTATTGATAGACAAAATTCCCTTTTTAGAACTGCTAAGACTACAATAATAAAATTTGGTTTGCATGCTTCTTTTGTTGAATGGAATCCGCTAAGAGGTATTGATGATAAACGAGGTATTGATGATAAAAATTCCATTTTTGCTGTGTTAAATTTAGACTTGAAATTTAGCACGCATGTTTATTTTATGGAGTAGAGATCCACTGAAAGTTGCTTTGGTGGAAATCCACTTGATTATTAGGTTAAGTTAGCAAAAAAAAATCTTTCTCCTTCTATTTTAGATATAAATGGTAATTAGATATTATAATTTATGTTCTTTTTATATCAAGGGGTGAGAGTGTAACAGCTATAAATATATTTTTCAATACAATCGAATTCTTAATGCTAGATATCAATAATTAATATATATGTAAACAGTATACATATATACAACATCGTGAAATACCCAGTGAAGCGGATGGGTAACGGCTAGTATTATATATAATATAAAATAATTTATAAAATATTCCCCAATTAGTCCTTTTCAAATAAATTGATTTAACTTCAAAAAATTTATTTAAATAATTTTAATAAATTTATTTAAATAATTTCTATAATAAATTACTAATAATTTCAATAATAAATCGTAATTTTAGTAATAAATTACTAATAATTTCAATAATAAATCGTAATTTTAGTAATAAATTATCAACATTTCTTATTAAAACGTATGCTTGGTAATAAATAATTATAATAAATAGTAATTAATTAATTATAGTAGTAATTAAGTAGTTAATTTTAATAAATAGTAATTAATATACTAATTTTAATTATTAATAATTTTAAATAATTTTTCTAATAAATAATCTATATAAGACGCATTTGTTGTCTGTTCCCTCATAACTCGAGATCCAGACACCCAAATTATGTGAAACTTGGTACACGTACACAAAATTATACGAGAAAGGTTCTTAAATAGGTTTGGCGTTCATAATTCCTTCCAAATGTTTTAAAATTTAATTTTTAAGTGATTTTCCAGTGTTATGACGTCATATGTAGTCACGTTTCTCACTAAGTGGACAATTTATACTTTACATGCAGTTTTTCAAGATTATTACATATTTTTACTGTAGCTATGTTTATCGGTTGGAATATTTATTCAATTTTTCTATTCTTTGATATTTAATTAGGATTACTTTTCGAATAAATCATTTTTTAATGATTATTCTTTAACAACTAAAATTTTGTTTTGCTGTTTTGGCAACATTTAGGTATTATCGCGGGATGTTTATGTGTGCGATTTTGCTTGAAAATTACAACTTATTTATTTATTTCTTTAGAATGCGAAGATTTTATAATTTTGACAAACTAAAACTTCTCATTGATAAGGGTTATATTTCAGTTCGGTTCAAATGCAGTACAGGGATGGACTTTGCACTTTGGATTTGGCGATTTTTCTTCGGATTTTTCGATTTTTATCTAAATGTCATGGTGAGATATCAAATTCATTCTAAAATAAATAATACCGAAAAAAGTACCTTGGAGACCACTTTTAGTAGCCAAAATAATCGACTGCGCCAAGTAGCCCCCTTATACTACACTTGATCGAATAATATGGTTTTTTGCAATTTCATGTGTCTTTATTTTAACCTTTAAGGGTATACTATTGGCTTCAGTGCATAAAATTGCCATGCAGAAAATCATACTTGGGTAATCATACTGCCCAAGCAAAAGCAGTGTTGGTAGTAATTACATATCAAACTGGAATAGGCATCAGAGAATGAGAAAAATAGACAAATGGCTTAAATAACTGTTGAGGAAGCAGGTGGTCATAAGATAAACTATTTTTGGAACTTATGTACTATCCTAACAATCGCCAACGTTCAAAATAACTTGCCAAGTTGGCAACCCCGATTTTACATGTCATATATATATGTTGAATTTTGATTCGTGCTTCGTTTCATATATCGCCAATAGGTTGCGGTTATATGTAAGTACCTTATTTTTTCAAATTATGCTTTTGCATTGATAAAGTTAGTTCAGTTCTTTTTATGTCGGTTAATGTTAGTATTGTACTTCATTTTTTAATTTATTTTTATGCTCGGGATATCTATACTTTGGATAATTTTTGTAGTACTTGCGTATTATTGCACAATCGCCAACGTTCAAAACAACTCGCCACTTTGGCAATTCCAACTTTGTGTGAGTTGAATTAGCAATCATGTGCTTCATTTTGTATAATGTCACCAATAGTTTGCGATAATACATAAGTACCTCTAATTCTGTACATTACCATAACATTAGACTGGCCACAACATACCAATTTGGCGTGATTTCAGAATCATGCCAAAAATGAGTATGTTGAGGAAGCAAGTAGTGGTAAGATAAATTATTTTTGGCACCTATGTACTATCCTAACAATTGCCAACATTCAAAATAACTTACCAAGTTGGCAATTCTGATTTCGCATGTCATATATATGATGAATTGTGAGTCATGTGCTTTGTTTCATATAATGTCGCCAAAAGGTTGGGGTTATATGTAAATACCTTATTTTTTCAAATTATGCTTTTGCATTGATAAAGTTAGTTCAGTTCTTTTTATGTCAGTTAATGTTAATATTGTACTTCATTTTTCAATTTATTTTTATGCTCGGGATATATATACTTTGGATAATTTTTTTAGTACTTGTGTATTTTTGCACAGTTGCCAACATTCAAGACAACTCGCCACTTTGGCAATCCCAACTTTGTATGCGTTGAATTGGCAATCATGTGCTTCATTTTATATAATGTCACCAATAGGTTGCAATAATACGTAAGTACCTTTAATTCTGTGCATTACTATAACATTAGACTGGCCGCAACATACCAGTTTGGTGTGATTTCAAAATCATGCCAAAAATGAGTAGCCAACCAATATGAAATTAATATTATGAGTATTATCTTAGCCTGTTTTATCTTTCCCTCCAGTAATCCTTAATAAATTCAATGTATAATTTTTGTTTTTTTATATTTTAGTACTTACATTTCTTTTTTTTTTTTTGGTTATTATGTACTGCAAATATTTTTTTTCACATTGCGATGTCTCTGGCAAAATTAATCAGTGGTATTTTTCTTAAATATGTTTTTTTTTATCTGTTTTTGACAATTTTTAAAATTTTGTTTGATGTCTGTCTGAAATGCAAATAGCAAAATAAATATTTTACAATATATATATATTGTGTTTGTATGAAAATGTTTATACTGATTTATTCAAAATATTGAGTCGTCTTTTATTTTTGATACCTTTTTAAGATTTAATTTTATGTTATAACTAGCTATATCCAGCTAAATGTTGCTGTGGCTCAGTCAGCTTTAAAATACTGGTACACCATAAAGTATGTCATGAAGCTTACAAAAGTAATAATACACAAGAATTATAACAAATCTATTTGCATATAAGACATTTGTTGTCTGTCTGAATAAACTTTCTCTTTCACACTACATCATTTGGACAAATTTTCAAAATTTGTTTGTGTGGTTAGTAATTAATTATAATGCTATAATTTTAATTGAATAGGCAGATATTGCATTTTTAAGTATAAAAATAGTTATAATTACTGTACTGTATTTTTTTCAGTGAGTAAATATTAACGTCGCATTGTTCAGCTACATGAGGGCTTTTGGCGACGGACCACATAATTTTGAACCATGGTCAAGTGACGTGGACGACACCTGAGCTGGCACCCCCTTCTCCTAACTACCATGTGACACCAATTTAGCAGGAATATTCTACCAATACTTAGCTGGAATATTCTTTGAAATCCACTCTGCCAAGATATATGACAGCACGGGTTCTATGATGAGTATTTTAGCGGGGAAGGCAAATAGTTTTGTAGTAGATATTACATTTTCAGCTGCCAGCGTTTTCAGCGGATTGCAAAGATTATCATTTTTGTCCCCCAAAAATAGTTAATGTGAAAATTTAAGTGTCTTATGTTTTTGTATGTTTATGGAGACCTTAGAAAACGATTTGACTATTTATTTTAAGTGAATGGTGTATATAATTAATTTTACAGTGGAATATATTTAATTAATTTATTAGCTATAACCGATTAAGTTTCCCTAAGTGGAGTATTTTGTTTATGTATGTCCCTTAATTTTCAATGTAGTGACCTAAAAAAATATTGCATGAAAAAAATTGCAGTAAATCATAATGCGGTAGATAAAGCATTAACGTGCATCGCGCCTCTACACGGTGGGTCTTACAAAGCTCTATTAAAGTTTGAGCTATGAAAGTAGCTAGACATTTGCCAACTTGACTCTATTGTCACCATTTCTCTATTTTTTCCATTGAATCGCCATTGTTATTTAGGAAACGGCGTTGCTTGCGAGTATTACAAATTTAACATAAAATAAATTCAACAGAAAGGTATATTAATGTATGACAATTTCAGTTATAAATTATTTACAATATTTTAAGCGTGACAAAGCTTTTAACAATGTGTTACTTTTGCTGAGCAGAGATCAGCTTAGGGAGGTATTTTCAAAAATCAACCCTCAAGAGTGTTACGGGGAGTTATAAATATAAAAAAAATCCTTTTTATCAGCTCTTAGATCTACAAACTTAAAATTTAACAAAGGTATTTTTTCTTTCTTTTTTTCTTCAGCTGAGATATGTGAAAAGTTTTTTTTTTGTTTAATTTGCAATTCACTTAAAATTAACTCATTAAAAACTTCTTTATCCTTCAATCTGTGTTGTTTAACGTTTCAGTTCACCTGTGCGAAGAACGGGTATACCAGCTAGTTTAAGTTATAAATTTAAAATTTTTTTTTACTTTATAAATACAAAATAATTACAAAAAATATCATTTAATATTAAACAAGCCTTTCACAAATAAATTTTTTTTAATTTTAAAAAATAATTAAATGAATTGAAGATAAAAAGTTGATCACGTGGAATCGAACCCTGACCTCGCGCATAGTAAGCAGAGGATTTACCAGTCAAGCTACGAACTTGTTGCGGAAAATTAAAATTTAATTGTATAAAAGCTAAGCATGAACTTTGAAGGCTAATTTCTCTGAATTGACTGGCCATTTGGTGGAATTACATTGAGGGGTGAGCACCCTAAAGGAGTACTACTATTACATCACACATCTCGATCCCAAGTGAATTTCCTTAGTCGTGCCCTCTCCTTGTTAGATTTAATATTTACTTATGTTCAAATAAAAGTTTACATTAAATATGAATGTTTAACATTGAACAATTGCATTATAATTCATAAAACTGTACTATTGTTAATTATTTTTTCAAATTTTTTTTATGAAAAACTAAATATTTTTTTAATTGATTTTGGATTTTCGCACATAATTATAACTTAATTTGTGTGTGTTTCAAAAAAAAATTGCATGCCATTTATATTGTATGGGATATTCTATAAATCCAAACTCTGTACAGAAGTTATGTTTTTATAATTGATAACATAACCAATTAAGCCCAGTTGCTGAGTGGTTAGTGCATTGCATTTCCACGCCACAGATCCGAGTTTCAAACCCCGGGCTGGGTAAGGTAGACTCAGCCTTTCATCCCTTCAGTGGGTCGATAAATGAGTACCAAGCTTGCTTGGAAACGTTACACTGAGGGTTTTGCTTCAGACTGACCGCCTGACCAAAACATTTGCTCATGCACCTCAGGGCCCAAGGTCTTGTGTGTATACTGAGTTGGGCACTGTAGGCCTTCTTTCTCTTTGGCTGTCATGCTACTGTTAACATAACTAATATTAAAATGATTCTTGCATGGTTTATTTTTTCTTTAAAAATTATTTTTAGAAATGCTTTCTTCATCAAATGATTCTCTTTAATTCTGTTGGAGAGAAATCTAATGTTTCTATTCAAATGTTAAGTGCATTTCTGCAATTAAAGTTGTCATTCATCTGAATGTTATTATGTCATCTTTATTTTTAATGAAAATTATACATATGTGTGCCCCAGTGCCTCACTTCATGGTAATTTGTGTTTCTTCTTAGAATGATATATTTCTCTTTATTATAAAATTGATTTTTCATGAATTTTCTATAAAATTATTTGTTATAATATTGAATGATTTTTAGCATATAGTAGGGAATGTGTTTATTATCAAAGGTAATTAATAGATTTATTTAGCTACTTTCTAACTGACTGTTTCCAAATGTGTTTAATTAAATCGTTTAAATATATTTCTAGAAACGTCTTGACTACCTTTGCCTTGTAAGAAACCTT
This sequence comes from Trichonephila clavipes, assembly GCA_019973935.1. Classification (NCBI taxonomy): domain Eukaryota; kingdom Metazoa; phylum Arthropoda; class Arachnida; order Araneae; family Nephilidae; genus Trichonephila; species Trichonephila clavipes. The sequence goes on from BMAU01021306.1 coordinate 577,002, forward strand.
CTCCGTAACTCAAATTACGAGGAGCATTTGCACCAACTCGAAGGGTTACAGAAGTGTTTCAAGTTTATATTGTCTCAAGAATTTCCAGACGAAGATGAGGTTACGCTCGTTTTAGAGATGGCATATGAATTTCGTTCCTGGTTCAAAAATATTTAACATGAAAATAGTATTCTATAAGCATATCATGTACTATCTGAAATCAAAGTATAATGATTGTATTATTTCTCTGAATATTTGACATTTATGTGTACCTCATTTCTAGATTTATGTAATTGTGAGTATTTGTATAAGTTATTTTCTTGTAGCGTTTAATGTTATCCTAGTGATATTTTTATGTATTAAACATTAATTTTTAATGAACTTATAATGTAAGTATCTTTGTGACTCTAAGTAAATTATATAAAATTGAAGTAAAGAAAAGTTAAATCATCTTCTAAAATTCAATCTTTAATCGAAAATGTTTATTTTTTATTGAGTTTAAGTATTTTCAAAGCTTGTCTTTTACTGTTTGACTTAAAATATCTTTCTTCTATGACATTTCTAATTCAAGAAATTAACTTGTATTTTGTCTGCTTTATATGAAGTAAATCTTCCTAATATATCTTTTTAAAGTACCTTGTTGCAAGTACATTCCAATAACTAAAATATCTTATATGTTATTTAGTGTTGTCTGGTTGTGAGTATCACATCCATTTTCGACTAGTATTACAAACTCATAATCCTCTAATATTTAAATTTTAAGATATTACACCTGGTAGTTATATAAATATTTTCATCCTAAAACAATGTTGCTTAAATATTAATTTAATAGATTTTATTTGATTTTACAAATATGTAGCATTTTGTGAAATGAAATCTTGTTTTTGTATGTTGTTAAATTTTCCCAAATTATATTTTATGCAATTTATGTATAAAAGAATGTTTTATGATATTAATGAGGTACATGTGTATTAAAAAATATGTTTGTACAAAATACCTAAGTAATTCATCTACTTAATTTATTATTTATTTTTTTATTCATAACTTTTATATATATTTGGTTATATATTAAATTCATAGAACATTTTTATGCAATAAATTACTCATAAACATGTTTCTGCTCAATAGAGTTTTGTTGAAATATGAATAATATGTTTAATTTTTTAAAAAATAAATTTTTCCTTAGTTGAAAACATTCTAAAATGTATTCAAATATATATATATAGGTGAAAATGAAAAAGATTAGAATAATTCACTTTTGTAAAAAAAAAAGGAAATATACAGCAAATTGCATCTTTTATAGATTTGCTCTATATCCCCCCCTAGAATTATGTAGAAAATAAAATTCCATTGTTCAAAGTCACTGAAAAAAAATGTTAATTTGCCCATTCCATTTAATACTTGTCTGTCCATGTTGTTGTTAGATGTTTAACAAAATTTTAATTTTATGTTTTGGGGATTTTTTTTTTTTTGCTTTAAGTAGCATTTTCTTTTTATTTTCATATCCTTTTTTTAATACGTATTTGGCTTTTTCATCACTCTCTTGTGCTAAAATACTATAAAAAAAATTTTTAAGTGCAAATTATTATTGAGTATTATTTCAATTTAAAAGTTCATTTGTAATGTGTCTTTATTTACTGTCATTTAGCATTGAATTGTTGTTGAATGTTACATTTTGAGTTTTGCAGCTGTCTCCTCTCCCCACCCCCATTAATCAATTGCATTGAGTTAGCTCTCTGAAATGCTAAAATATATTCCTTTAAAGTAAAATAGTTTAATTCATTAGTTAGTTACAATTTTCTATGTTTCCTCTTTAAAAAAATTGCAGATTTGTCTCACATACTATTTTTTTCCCTAATTTAATTGAATTGGAAAAATCCATATTTTTGATTGATATTTTATTTTGATAGGACAAACAATTGTAAATATGTTGTAATAAACATCAAAGAAATGCATTTTAACATGGCAACTTTGGTAATTTTGCTACAAATAACATGTATTGAATGGTTAAAATTTTAATAGTCATTAAATTCTAATGTACTATATAAATTTTCTGATTGAATTTTTCCTTGATAGGAAATATTTTCACATTGTTGGTCTGCTTAAAATTTGAGTTTAATGAAGAATATTTTTATTTTAAAACAAATTCGGTTTATTTTAGTATTGCATGCATTGTATACTGTGTTTCACTTTAAAAAGACATAGTTTTTATTTGTGATTCTATGTACGGCTACAAAAAAGTAGTAAATTGTCTAGACAATCATTGAAAAGCAATATTTTTATCTAGTTGAACAAAAATGTGTAAAGAATAAAAAATTTTGACATAAGAAGCTCATACCAACTTCATGATAAAGAACAATTAAATACGAAATGCTTGAAAAAATTTTTTACTATGTAATACTATTTTTAAATGATGTATATTATTAAAAAATAAGTTATTACGTACAGAAAATATACTGTAAAAGTAGAAAATTATATTGTTGCTTGTGAATTTGTGAAGATATAAACGTGTAAATATGCCTTGTAAAGCAATGATTCTTATTTTAATTTTAAAATATTGATGCCTGTGATGCACATGTAATTAATGCCTTCAAAGAAAAGTTGTTTTTTAATATTTCTAATTCAGATTATAAAATTGTGATCGGGTTTTTTTATATAAATCAAGATTAATACTTTACATTATTTCCAAAAATTAATATTTATTCAATTCCATAACTTGAAAGCAAAGTTTTCAATTACAAGGATTTAATTTTTTAACTTATTAAATTTTATCCACTTTTGATGACAAAATAATTTTTTTTTATTTTGCTAAATGTTTGTTTAGACAGTTTTATTTTGATTTGGAATTTCTCAACAGAGAGTCTGTTTTTGAACAAATCATACATTGTACTCAGTTCAATGGCTTCATGGAATATGGGAAAATTTCATACTCATGAATTTCTTCCTAATATCTTTTATATCTATAATTTTCTGTCTTCTTTTCAACATTGAATAATTTTTTATAACTGATACATGTATTATTTTCCTCTTAAGTTAATTTTTGGTATTTCTTCAGTTTATTTTTCCAGATTACTAAGTAATACATAAAATATTTATCTTTAATTTTTTTTTCCAAATTACTCCTTAGTGGCAAGTGATTAATTTTAATTTTTAAATGTACTGTATAAAATATTCTTTATGTAAAATATCTAATTTTCCCTGTAATTAGTTTAATTTTTTTTCTAACTAGAGATGTGTTTTTTAAATACAAACATTTGTCACTTTTTTCAACTAATCAATCACAAAAATTTCAGGCTTAAAATAAGTCAGATAATCATCATGTGTTTATAATAACTGCTTATTTTTTTTTTCAATTTTAGGATAAAATTATCTTGCTGAATTAAATTATGTGGAGATCTTATATTGCATCTCTTTGAGAAAAATGCATTGAACCGATTCAAATTAAATATTATAACTTATTTGGGTACATTTACTTTTTTTTTACTTAATAAAAACCTTAATTTTAACTAAAAACCTTGAGTGTGACCTTGTCTTTCAAAGTACTTGTTTTTTTAATAATCTTAACAAGTTGTAAATTTATCAAAGTTGTATAATTAGTTTTTCTTTTATGATAACTAAAGTTGCCACTGTACATGACAGATTGCACATTTTCATTTTTATCCTTATTGGATAATTTATTTTAAGTATTAATTAGATTCTCTCTGTATGCATAACAAATTATTTAAAGTTTGAGACATAACAATGAATTAAAATTTAAGGAATTGGGCCTGGTAAAATATGTATCTATGTGAAGAATAAATGTGACAAAATCTTGCATAATTTACATCAAATAATTATAATATATCCCAAAAAAACTAGAAAATATTAATTTACAGGATTTATCACTAAAATGCTAAAATCTGCTTATAAAATGCATAAGTTAAAAGTAATTTGTTAAAATGGAAGAGGTTATTTTTCAGTTTGTAGATGCATGACATTTTTGAAAAAAATGTTTAATTATATCAGTGTTTATTTCTTATTCTTTGGAAGGTAGTCAGGGTTTTTTTTTTTATTGCTATCGTAGATAGCTTTGTTGCAAGTCTGTCTTAAAAATGAAAAGTGTGATAAATTTTCTTAAATTATATTTTATGTTCTCCTCTAGAAAATGTAACCAGAAAGATTCAAAAGGTTGATTAATTTCTACGTCCAGTCTTCATATTCTGACCCAAATAGATTCTTATGAGCAGCAAAAACATAAAATAGCTCTAAAATTGTTTTTGTGCACTTTTTTGAAAATTATTTACAACTTCATAGTCCTTAAACGTTGATGCAGAACTTAGAAATATTTAAGGAATGTATTTTTAATTCATTTGTTACATAAAAGAGGTGTATTTTGCTCAATAAAATTCTCTCTAACCTGTGTAGCTTTCTGGAAAAGTATTTTCATGTTTCTCCTGCTGTAATATTTTACGAAGTGACTTTGTGGTTTGACAGCCTAACTTATCCTCTAGTCAAGTCCATACTGCCTGTGATGAGATTTTTAATAAAAATAAATTGCATGCCTTGTTATTAAAGAATGGTGTAATTTCAGTGTTATTGTATTTTTCTATGGTTTTGTCATCTTGCTTGATTTGATAACTAGTATATTTTTTTAATTACTGTAAAATGCTTTTGTCAATTATTAATTGCCTCATCAGAGTTCTGGTTTTAATTTTCATGCTTTTTTTTTTTCAAAAATACTAATACCAAATACAATAAAAGGCTGAAAAAGAAATGTTCCTTAAAAAATAAATGCAAATGAGAAAATAAGTTTTCTTGTATTTATTAATTCTAAAATTCTCACCATGTAAATAATTTGAAAATTTTAACACCTTTAAATTATTTATACTATGATAATTTCATAGCATATTTCTGTTTTATGTTATTTGAGGTTAATTTGAGATAGGTTTTGCAAAATAAGTCTCTGGAAACATTTTGCAGAATTCAATTATGTCTTTGAATATGTAAAAATATTTCATAATAAACTCTTCTGTTTGAATAAATTTGTATTCTTAACAGAGATTTGATGAATTATCATATGTACATCTAACTTTTTAAAACAAAGAAGTACATAATTAAAATATCTTGAACTTCTCTAAAATTACATATTAAATAAAGAATATTCTAAATTCATATTGTTATTTTTGAACAAAATTGTGAGTAGAAAATAAGTGAATTTCTTGAGCATAAAGTGAAAAGAACAATCTATAAAACATTTTATTTTTCAAAATTGTGGGTACATTTTTTAAAGTTATAAAACAAACACTTTTTAAAAATTATGGCAAATTTCTTAAAAAATTTAATTTTTTTAAAGTTATTTGCTGATGGCAAGTTTCCTGGGGAAAATGAAGCCATAACTCTGGTGTGTGAAAAATTATTTTACTTTTAATTTATCATAGGCTTTATTTAGTTATTGTGTATGTGATATTCAAATGTTTTCAGTAAATAAATCTGAGTAATTGGATACTTCTAACTGTAATAGAATATTAGTTGAATGTATGTGTTTTATGTTTATGTATTTTCATGTTTAAGTAAATTTAGCAAAGAACAACTTGTAATATAAATTAATAATAACTTATTATACTTCTTTTTTGTACTGTTATCTTGTAATAGTAATCTAATTTCTCCTTGTTTTTTGTTTATATTTTTTTGTATAAGTATTTCTGCTTCATTTTTATATATTTTTAAAAATGAATTGTTAGTTTTCATTTGTTTAAATCTCAAATTTCCTTTCTATTTTTTAAAAATCAAAATTTTTTGAGCTAATTCTTTGAATAAGTTTAATTCAATCTAGATTTTGTATCCAGTATGGTATAATTTCCATAGAATGAGCTGTAATCTGTCGATATATAAATTTTTTATGTAATATAGAATATATCAGTTCAAATCATATGGATATATTGTTAAAGAATAAAATTATTTAGCTTTCAAAAAAAGTTTTAAGTGTGCTCTTTAATATTTATCCTGCTGATAAGTTCCTTCCTTAATCAATAACACTGCGAAACCATAGTAAGCGATAAATTTATTCACGCTTCATTTGTTATCCCCGGGTATTTATCAAGAAAATGAAAGCGAAAATAATGCCAGAGTTAGCATTAAACCACCACCATTTTGGAAGCCAGATCCAAAAATGTAGTTTCTCCAATGAGGAGCCCAATTCCGAAACGCCTCAATAACAGCTGACCAAACAAATCAGCTCAATAGAAGCTGAAATTCTAGCCGAAGTTTCGGATATTTTAACAAATCCACCGGAAGACGGCAAATATGCCATAATTAAAGAAAGGCTGATTTCCATCTTCACTGAAACTCAAAAGTGACTAGTCGATGTTGAATCGGGTGTTAAGAAAACCTTCACAGCTATTACATGAAATGAGAAATTTGGCTGCTGATAAGGTAATCGAATCTTTTCTTAAAACTATGGCTACCAACCGAAAAGGCAAGTATTATCAATAAGTGGTGATGATTTGTCAAATATGGCATACAGTGGGATATAAAATCTTCGTCGGATATAAAATCTTCGTCACATCAAAATGTTGATGCAGTTAAATACCTTAGCAACGAAAACTTTTTTTGCACAGCTTTCTCTCCACGTTAACGATTTAAGTAAAAAGATGGTTCGTAGCAATGAGCTGTTCGGAACTAGGTCGTGGAGCAACTCCGTCAAAAGACGCAGCAGTAATGACCATGCAAGATTTGGCGAGAGGGCTTACAGATGCGTTAAACCATATTCAGAACACAAATCAAACACAGGGAAACTGGACCCCCAGCTCTCGCAGACAGCGAAGAGTGTCGTCTTTATGTTCAGGAAAAAATACCAATACCCAGTCTTTAATCGATACCAGCGCAAAAGTTTCTGTGATTCCACCTACACCGCAAGAAAAATAATCCGTTGCCAAACTCAAGCTTTTCGCCGCCGACGGAACCAGAATTAAATTTTATGGGCAAAAGTTGCTTAAGTTAGGTTTGGGACTTAGAAGAGCATTCAGATAGCCTTTCGTGATTGCAGATTGTCACCAAAGTAATAATAGGCATGGACTTTTTAGACCATTTTAACCTTTTGGTGAACAGCAAAAATCGCAAAGTTATGAACAGAATTCACTTCCTTATCTACTATTGGTAAATCTTACCATAATGTCGACCCATCGACATTAAATGCAATAGAACTCAAAAGGTATGAAGATATTCTTAAGCAATTCCCTGGTCTTGTTCGACCAACACTCATAAAAAAAGAGAGATACCGGTGAATGAACTAGTAGGGTTTCGGATTTCTCGGGAATGTAATTGTCGTTCCCGGAAATACATCAAAATTTCAAAAAATTTAAAAACAAGTTATTTTTAAATGAAACCAATAATTATACAAAATAAGAATACTTATAAATTCCAAAATTAATACTTATTTATATAATGAGCTAAAAATTCAAAAAATATGTAACACATTGATTATTAGTTTTTAAAATAGGATTTTTCAGAAAGCATAAGCATTTTATACTTTTATCACTTAGCCTTGTTCTATGACGTGTTTGTTTGTAACGAACAATCTGGCAGCAGAAAATGCTCTCTCGGCTTCAACTGACGCTGGAGGCATTGTTTTTTTAAGTCTCACATAGTTTTATAATGTTTGGTGATGGATTTTCAGTCGAGTCAACAACTGCATCTCTTATTTCATGGTTTTGTTGAAACGAGTACTTTTTTTTTTTTGTTGAACAATATAAAACTTATGTTTTAGAGTAAACTGCTTTCTCTAATTTTTCGTCCAACGTCAGGGGTTTTTCTTTCAAAATTCCCGTGCTCTCTTCTTCTGAGTGCGAAGAGTTGGATATTGATTCTTCTTCACAGAAAAGTCTTGTCCCTATCATTTGGGCTTGTCTAACCAAACAATTTTTACTAGACAATCGCCAAATATCGATAGTAACTGCAGCTGCTTCGTATTTTCTCCCAAAATTCAGATATTCCATTAATTATCCTATTAAAGCATTATTCCTATTCCTTATCGCATTATTAATCCTATTAAATTAACGTTTTGCGTCTCTCATTAATTCTTTGGATTAGAGAATATTTCATATTTTTCGCAAATTCTGAATTTTGTTCGTTCAATTCTCCAATAACGAAAGAAAATACACCTGCAGTTAGAAAAGTTGCATTTTGAATGCATAATTTTTCTAATCCAATTTTTACTGGCTTTAAGCCTGCTACAGTTGTAGTCCTAGTTTCAAACTCTACATTGCCCATCATTTGTTCTTAAAGGTCAATTAATGTTTTTAAAATTGCTGACTTTATTTCTAAAAATCTTTCAAGGATTACCAACTAACTATTGAAGCCGTGTGCGTTTCCCAATAATAAATTATAATTCCCGGGAATAGAAAAAGTACAAAATTTTATGATTTCCCGGGAAAGAAACCCTATGTACTAGGTCTGCAATGGTAAAACACCAATTTGCAGCTCATTAGAAATCAAAAATATTGATCTAAATAAGATTCTCATTCCAATAAAGATAGTCAAACAAGTTAATGGCGATGTATTGGACGGAACTAACAGTAAGTCTAAAAACCTTTTCACATACAATGATGGCACCAGAGCCACAGGGCACAAGTAGACATGTACTAACTGGCGTGGTGTTGGAAATCCTAGATGTAGTGGTATTGCAAAGGTGTGGGGTGAGCACTGCACTTTCTGAGGTGCCTTCTTTAAGGTATCCGACTACGTTCGGAACGGTGATTTTTTTTAAAAAAAAGTGCATAAATGGATAATTTTCATGATGTTTAGTGTCACTTAGATAAGAATACATGCATAAAATTGTTTTAAGGACATTATGACAAAAAAGGTTATTTAAATGCGATATTTTGGCAAAAAATTAACTTAGAACAACCTTTTTCAAAATGTTCTCCTTTTATAAAAAATGCTGCTATAATATTAATATTTTGCTCAGAAAAAGTAAAGACTTCTCCAGAGAGTCTGAACTAGGACTTTCGAAAAATTCACGTTGTTTTCAGAGTTATCACCAATTGAAATAATTATTTCTTAAAATTCCTCCCCTCTGTTGTAGTAAAATATGGATAAATCCACTTCTAAGTATTCTGTTTCAAAAATTCTAGTTCAGCCTCTGTACCGAGTTCTGAGCTATAGACAGGCAAAATATTATTATAATAGAAGCATTTTTCATAAAAGAAGAATGTTTTGAAAATTAGTCATTCTATGTTCATTTTTTGTCAAAAAATATAGTACTTAAATAATTTTTTATTGCAATAATATTCTTAAAACAATTTTATATACGTATTCTTATCTAAGTGACACTAAATATCATAAATACGAGGGTTGGGGCAAAAGTCATGGTAACTATTTTTTTTTCTTGGAAGATACCAGTCCGGTTGGAAAATGCGACCTATACACAAGGTGTTAACTACATGTGTGGACCATGGATAGCACTGAAATATCGTCACACACTAATTTATTACGATAGTATACAGGGCAATATGGCCTTCACGGTGCAAAAGAATGACAACACAGTACACCTAAAGTTGACATGACAAACCTGGGCCTAAAGACTCTTATGTAATCCATGAGCTGCTCGATGACGGCACGTGCCAAGTCGGTCGTCCCGAACGTTGCTCCTCACTGGTTGACACACGTCCTTGCTGAAACTTTCCCATCCGCCGTGTGCGGTATGGTATCAAGGGTTTCCACTAATTCTCACGGTGACATTTCTCTCACAGAGAACGGCTATTTTGATGTAAGCGCGCTTCTCAACATGGGTTACTTCCATCTTGCACGGCACTCACCAACTGACTGATTTCACAGCTATCACAGAGCCATATGATGCTGTGCACACACACTATAGCTGCAGAACTTGTACACGACACATATACGTTTGTGATCCGTTCGCATATCTGCAAGAAAGAAAATAGTTGCCATGACTTATGCCGCAACCCTTGTGTATTATCCATTTATACGCTTTTGCAAAATCACGGTTCCGAACGCGTAGTCGGATACCTTAAAGTGATACTAAATTGTCACTCGAAAAACTAATCAAGAAGAGAAACAATCATCTTTTCCATTAACTTTGATAAAACACTTGTTAGGGCAATAGAGCGTAACTTTTTAAAAAAAAAGCAGACTTTTTTTTTCATAATTGGAATTATGAGCATTTGTTTCTATACTGCAGTATTCCAACTTAAAAACATTCATTAGTGTTGTTGCCGAAGTACCTCACAAATTGTGAATAAATATAATTATGTACGGTAGGGAATCTTAACGCCCTTCAGACATTTGTCTCTTGAAGCTCCAGTAGATTCATGAAAAAAGTTCCCGTACATTAGGGAACGGCTCCACGGTTCATGCCGATCTCTCCTGTTTTATCTTGAGATCTGTTCTAGCCGTTTATGGATTTAAAATCAGTGTGTCTCTGTCTTGATATAAAACTTCCCGGTAATATTCATAGACTCTTTGGCCTGCCGTGGAAAACCACCTTTCAATTTGTAACGGGTTCCTTTTGCGCATTCTATTTAATCCTCCCTCATGTGAAAATTCTTTTAATGAATTGTTTGATTTGAGAACCTCTTTTGTAAAGGAAATGCGACGCATGCAAATGAATCTTGCTGTTTACAGTTTAAGTGTAACAAGTTCGCGGAGGTAGCAAAATCTTGATAGCGTTGATCTGAATTGTATCCAAAAGTGACCTCGTGGAATATTCGCGTATCTTGGCACAAGACTCGCAGCCACAAGCTTTGGTATCTAGTGCGACTAAGGGCTTCACTTATCCAGATAAGTTAACTTGATTACTATCAATTAATCTCGAATCCAACTATTTAAGATTTTGGAATCGACTTAAATAAAATTTGATGAATTTTTAACGTCCCTTCCTTTGGTTGCCCCTCACACTAACGCGAGCACTGTGGTTCGCCAAAAACTCATAAATAAACTCCTCTTCTCTTCTATAATCAATACCACAATTAAAGTTATTAAAAAACCGCCCTGTTATATTTATTTCTTTACATAATTTTGTTATATTGTGTCTGCAATCCCGTGAATCGTATGTTTCTTCAATTTTCATGTACAGCATCAATAACAGGAACATAACACACATGAACACAAATATTTAAAGCATGATAGATACATTATTACTTAATATATAAGACTTAAAGACAAAATGTTGACATTAAAAACCTTCATAAAATTGCCCTTTCCATCAAGGCTCCTTTTCAGTACATTGCAAAAGAATCTGTCTAGACTACAGTGAATTTCATTCTTACTCATATACAATGGAGCATTACGATTTCTTACAGAAATTTGTATCGAGAAAGATGTATGACATCAGGGCACTGTCAGGTTAATGACTACTGGCGCAATTCCTTGTGTTAAAAAAACTTTTTTTTATCTTTAACCTTTACCGTAACCTCGGTTCGCGATGTTTTTGTGTGGCTGAGGTTGTCTAGGGGGGATGATCACGAGCTAGTAGCCGGCGTGTTGCAGGTTCTAATCCTGGTACTCCGGAAGACTCAGCGTGTAGAGACAACACCTCCTAGATACAAGGCCTGGGCACTGAAATGAGAGTTACTTGTGACGTCACACATTGTAGGGATAGAAAACCCGCTTGAATTCACGTTAAATCAATTTACTCGCATACGCCATTTTGGTGCTTGTGCCTGTGCGGTTTGCTGCTTTCCACATTTTTATTGTAGATTTTCAATTTTTTGATGATTCTGAATAAAATTTTAAAATGGTCTACACAGGCATTGTACCGAATTGCAATAGCAATTATAAAAATACTGGAACTTTACATATGTTCGGGGAAGGACGCATGGGAATATTTGAAATGGAAAGACAATTTTGGATCATTCTTTACCATAAAAATCTCTTGAACACATTCATTACATTGATTTAGCTGTGGCAAATTCTTGGTTTCTGTGCAAACAAGATGCAATATCAAATAAAATTCCTCTAAAAATCAAAATGGATCACTTAAAATTTAAGTTAGAGATAGTTGAAGCGTTATTTGCCTCTCCACCTACTAATAAAAGTATTTTAACTGATGATGAAGATAACAGTGTTGTAGTTCCACTAGCAAAAAAAATATCGAAGCATTATAATGCACCTGCTATACATGACATGGCTTTTATCCTGGCCATTCCAGGATAAAAGGTTTGACATGTATAGCCATTTTTGATGTGTTGATAACATTTCAAGGCCTCGCAAGTGCAGATTTGAAAACTACGAAAGCAGTTCGAAAACATGTCGTGAAAAATGCAATGGTTATTTATACTTGTCAAAGATAAAACAAAAGATTTTTGCAGTAAATAAATAATGAATTAATAAATGAGTTAATTATACATCAATAATTTCCTTTTTTGTAACAATTTTAGTTAAATTAGGGTTGTTTCTTCTATCAACTTAGAGCTAAAATATATAACTCGTAAAATTTAATGGATGTCAAGTTTCACAGATAACGCCCAACCCGCCCGATCGCGCGGGTACCATCTACATTCCAGGGCGGGTGCGGGAATTTTTCTATTATTTTCCCCATTGCCATTGGGGTCATATAGTATTAATAACCAGAAGACTTTAATATTTGTCGATAAAAATAATTCGGGTCTTAAAGGGATATAATGAACTCTCTTACAGCGCTCAATCCAAGGAAGCATTATTTCCAAAGAATTCAAAAAACAAAGTCATTTACGTCTTTTCCAGAATTAGTAGAGTGTTTAAATGCAGAAGAGCTTCAGGACATATGGAGTTGTTTGTAAACACAAGTAATATAAAAAAAATTAAGTCAATTCCTACTTAGATCAACAAAGAAAATTTTTATTTTAGCTACTTTTTATTAAATAGTTACAATTAATATAAATAAAACACACACACACACACACACACACACACATATATATATATATATATATATATATATATATACATAGGACAGAATCTCCTCATGCCTATACATTTTTAGGAAATTCAGGGTATCTCAATATTCTCCATCCCCGAACTTTGTACAAAATATTTGTTCACCTTTTAAAACTAACCATCAAACAGAAAATCAAATGAAAACTTTCTAGCATACATGAAAAAAAAGTAAAAGTCCTAAAATCTGTTGACAAAACGGTCATACTGATGCTTGACGAAATCCATTTAAAGCCATATTTCGATTTTAAAGGGGGTAATATTCTTGGGATGGCATATAACAGTGAACAAACTGCTTCTTCAGCATATGTTTTCAGGATTCAAAGTCTTCTTTCTCCATTTATCCCTTTATCTACCGCATTATGACTTACTGCAGCTTTTTTCATGCAGTTTTTTTAATTCTCTACATTGAAAATTAAGGGATATACAAAATAAAATACTCAAATTTGGGAAATTTAATTGTTTAGAGCTATTTAATTAATTAAAGGTTTTCAACTGTAAAATATAATTATACACACTGTTCACTTAAAATAAACAGTTAAATTGTTTTCTAATGTATATTCATTAACATATTAAAAAAATAAGACACCTTTTGATATTAACTATTTTTTCGGAACAAAAATGGCAATCTTCGCCATTTCTACTGTAAAAGAATTCGACTCTTCTCAGCTAAAATACTCATCATAAAACCCGAGCTGCCATCTATCGTAAAAATGGTTATTCTACGTCATTTTAAAGTGAGAGTGGTACCGTCGGTAGATAAAGGTTTCATGTGCCAGTGAAAAAAATCGATGGGGAAAAATTGTTTGCTGTTGTTAAAAAAACCCTCGTAGAATTTGATGGTATAGGATTCAAAGTTATAGGTGTAGTTTCTGACAATAATTCTATAAATCGAAAAGCAGTGTTCAACTTTTCTGTTCATCCCAAACTGAGCATTGTATATCCAATATCCACATCCTTCTGATCCTTCCAAACCTTTATATTTTTTGTTGTTGATTCACAGTATAAATTTTAAATGTTTTCCTAACAATTGGATTCATAAAAAAAAATGCGGGCCAATGTTTTTATTTTCCAGATTTTGAAGATCGTAATAAGTTTCCATTATTAGAATCAAATTTCTCTACACTTAAACGATTATATTACATAGAAAGTAATCATTTAGTAAAGTTTGCTTATGATTTAACTTTGAAGGCTTTATGTCCTACAAATCTTGAAAAATTTAATGTGAAACTTGTGCTTAAGATATTTAATAACTTTGTTATTCAGGGGTTTCAACTATTAGGAGAGCAACATAAACTGATTAGTTATGAAACAACATCAATTTTTATTTCTTTAATTTGTACATGGTGAAAAATTGTTAATGTTAAACACCTTTAAAGAAACAACGTTTGCTCGATCCTTATCAGCAACCGATTACTTTATTTCTAGACAACGAAACATGTGAATTCTTGCGTAAAGTTTTGTCATGTTTAGACTCGAGGAAAGAAAAAGATTGTACTCTTTACTGGAATCCTTACCAAAGAAACACACCTTGTTTTTATTCATACCATATACGCTTTACATGAAATGTCAAAATATTGCATTAATGAATTAAAATTTCAGTATTTTCTTCCCGTAAAAATTCGAACAGATGCATTAGAAAGTCGTTTGGGGAAATACAGGGCACTTTCAAGTTCTCAATATTTAGTATCAATTTGACAGCTGTATGAAATGAAGCTAAACTAAGAAAGCAAAATTTTTTACCTCTACCTTTGGTTTAAAACATTTATCTCTGCTTAAGTTAAAAGACATCAATTTGGAAGATTCGTGTGATCCTTAAGAGTCATCAGTATCGCATAATTTTAATGTTACACTATCTGAAAAAGATTTTCGTGGTGCTCAGCCATATCTACCTGTTTTAACATATTTAGCTGGTGTTTGGGCAAGAGCAGCACTTAAGAAATTAAAATGTGACTTTTGTTCCACATCACTTGTTCTTAATAAAACTTTTGAACTAAATTCTAACTATGATTTATACGTAACTTAGACAGAGGACGTTTATTGTGCTAAGTTAATTCCTTTATGTACCCTTCCCCAAATGGTTGTTACAGAAGTTCTCTACAACTATACGTAATAGTTCAGAAACTTTTTTCTTGATTATGGAAATATGTTCCTTAAACAAAATAATCAACGTCAAATTGCCTCAGAAATATCGATTAACTTGATAAATTCAAATTAATTTCCTTATGTGATGAACCTAGTAACAACGACCATGCTCCTGAGCTAGTTTTAAAGTATATTATCCACACTTCTATAAATGCATTATTACATAAATTCTGTAGGGAAAAACGATATTAAAGAAATTGAAGCCAAGAAAAGAAGAATACATACTTCATTAGCTAAATAAATAACATTATTTTTATGTATGTGAGTGAATTATTTTTCTCTATATATATATTTATTTTAGGTATACTTTTATGCTTTTATATATGTATATAATTTATCTAATTTTTTTCTTTTTATTTACTTATTTTACGATAACTTGTTATATTGTTATTTGTGGGAACTTTATTTTTTGGTAATTTGTAATGTGTTATTGTAGAGATTAAATTTTTGTTTATTACTGTGCATGGTACCAATAAAGTTTTAGAACATATTTACACATTCATTTTTGTAACAATGTATAACTGAATAACTACCTTCGGAAGAAAAAGTACCAAAGAATTTAGGAAAGAAAAGTAACTGACAAACACAGCTAAACAAATTGTGTAATGCATTTTTATATGTATATGTTCATTTTTCTGTATATGATAAGGTAAAGATAAGATTTGGACTTAATCTAGATTCTAGATTAAGTCCATCAACCCATGCGTTTTTAAATGTGACAGAGCCGTGGCAGGACTTGAGAGCAGCTGGCTGTTATGACAACCAATGTTGTTGTTGTTTACGTGTGTTTTTTACCCTGGGAACATATGAAACGCAATTGAAGAACAGAAAGCATACAATACAACAGAATAATATACACATTTATTACAGATGATGATCCCAGCATATAACAAGAAGGGGTGCGCTGCTTTCCTTTCGAGACGGGAATCCATTACAGGTCAAAGACCGACTTCTTTCCCGAAGAAGATACAACCATGTCTTACTCGGGATTCGAACCCTAACCCACTCGGTTACAAGCCAAGGGTCATAGCCACCATACTGGTCGGGCGACTATGGCAACCAATACAAGCCAAGATGTGGGCAGGAGAGGCTCCATTGGAATTCAGACAAGGAGAATAAACTTTAAGACCCGCCACATGCCTTCGAGCTCGATTGTATCCACTGCGAAACCTAGCAAGAGTAGTTTCATCTCGCCTATTGCCTGTCCCAAGTAAAGCAGCATCCAGACGGTTTCACTCATGTACGAGGTCTTGTCGCCAAGATATCTTATTGGACTCGTGTAGCAATTTCTGGAAAAATAAGGCAGCCACCCCGCGTAGAATCTTTAGGGCTGCCCTCAGCGTCCAAATCATCTGCAATCTCATTCACGTGCCACGGTACCCACTGAATAAAGATCTTAACACTGAAGCAATTTAACAGCTGGACAATACTCGCTGTCGTTCTGTCACCATGCCTCCGTCATTTAGATAGATGCGGCTATCACAGAATATCCAAATATCTGTTTTGACACTCTCAGTATAGCAAAATTTCAAAGCCTCCTCAATAGCTAAAAGTTCCGTCGGAAAAACTGAGCAGTAGTCAGGATTTCGCTTACAGATCCTAATACCATTCCCCTTTTTGATGAAAATTCCACTACCCGAGACAGCGCCTTCACCCAAGCTGCCAGATCTGTAACACACCATATAAGAGTTTATGAATAGCCTCCAAAGCAAATTGCCTAACATACTCTGGATGTCGAGTGCCCTTGTGAGAGTATGAGGATAATTCGGTATTAAAAAAGACCCGTTCATAGAACGTACACCGGGCCAGAGAGACAGATTCTACTTCTTCATCCCTCGCTTGCTTCAGCATGACTCCCTCTCTTGAGGCACCCATTGCGCGCACGAGTAGAGCTTCTGGGCTGCTCGTCCTAGCTTGGCAAAGCATCCGAGTTACTGTTTTTAAATTGGCCTGTCGTTTTTGTCTTGCTCTGAAAACTATTTCGAATTTTATTTCCCTTGTTGTAACTATTTTAAATAAAACCAAGAAAACAAATTTTAAAGATAAGAAATAAGCATTTTTTGTAAAAAAAATAAATATGCAAATACAAAGGGTTCTTATAATTTGCTACGATTTATTAAATGTGTTTATGTTCATCGCAATGCGTTCGTAATAAATATATCGATAGTCCCATACTTGCACAATTCTTATTTAAATAGGTAAGCTAATATTAACTTTTATGTTTTATGTACCTGAATTACACAATTTAAGGGTGGCCGCGGTAGCCGAGTTGTATAGGTATCGGACCGTGGCTTGCCTTGTCACGAGTTCGAGCCCAGTTCCACTAAAGACCCGCCGTGTAGGGCAGCGATGCACGTAAAATCTGTCGAGAGCTGAAACGTCCTCCCGTTGGTGTGGTAGTAAGGAGAGGGGGTGCCAGCTCCGGTGTCGTCCACATCACTTGACCATGGTTCAAAATTACGTGGTCCGTCGCCAAAAGCCCTCGTGTAGCTGAACAGTGCGACGTTAATATTCAATCAATCAATCAATACACAATTTAAGGAGTAATTTACTCCTATTTTTTTACATTTCCTGTATGTTTGGTTTAATAACAAAAAGTATTAAAAAAATGCACCAGAAAAGTTTCGTAGGCGATGGATGATGTCTCCTTACAAGTTCCAAATCAGTGCCGATGCCTTGTATCTAGGAGGTGTTGGTAAAGGGAACTGATGCACACGTCAAATCTGTCGAGGCTCTAAGTCCTCCCGTTGGCGTGGTGTGGAAGTTTGGAGAGGGGATGCCAGCTCAGATGCCCTCGTCGCTTGACCGAGACTCAAAAAGACGAGATCCTTCACTAGTAGCCCTTGCGTTGCTTTATAGTGCAATGTTCATTTTATTCTCACTCATTTGATCTTTTTGAACTTCTATAGGCGCGTTTTGCTGGAGAGTGAACTTGAATGAACGTCACGCTCGGATTTGTAACGCTCATTCGGCTTTTTTCGTCTTTAGTCGGAAATCTTGCTCGTACAAGATCGTCCGGGACATACACAACGCTAAAAAGAAAAGGAGGAACGTTTCCGCCACTCCCACACAACATAAACGCGGTAGTTTGACCCCCATCAATGCACCCAAGTGGGGCTCCTTCCTCCCCTCTTTTTACATAAATGAATGTGGGATTCTTCCCTATCCTAGTTGAAGCATGAAAATGAAACATGTAATATTTTTTAAAAAAATAGGCTTAGAGAGAGAGAGAGAGAGAAATCCTACACTAAAATAAACCAAAATGTAGAAAAAGGACAAATTGTTATCGAACTAAGTAAATAGTATAATTAACATTAGCAATATTGCTTTGCATTTAAGAATAAAAATCTATTTTTGTAAGCGAATCGGAATAGCAATGAACAAATAGTTCTATTAATCACATTACTTAAATATACTTTGAGTATGAAGAAAAAGGAAGTATAAAAACTAATAGCAAAATTACCGAGTCTAAAAAGAAAATTTAAAATTTAAAACAACAAAATTAAGTATACAGGTATTAAGAAAAAGTTACATTAAATAATTTAAATACAAGAAAACAAAATATAATTAAGAGGACTTTCCTTGCAGCAGCACCGGATATATTTGTACAAAACTACCCTACAATAACAAAAGAGCTAGTAAAAGCTAAAGATTATGTGATATAAATCTTCTGGTGAAATTCCTTTCTAAAGGTTTTGACCTAGATTCCTCTCTTCTTAAACAACTACCTGTCTTACTTTCCCTTTTCTTAAATTAATTCATGGATAGAATTGAATATTGTTAAATTACAACCAAAATTCACAAAGCCGGATCTGGTCTTCTGAACAAATTGCCTATGATTTTAAGTAGGAATTTTAAAGCAGATTTTTTAAAAGACAAATCAAAACCTTTAGTTGATTTTTTTTAAATCAAAATTCAATTTAATCATGTCAGACGATCCAAGTGAAAGCACGAGGAAATACGGAACAACGCTTGCCGGAGTTTTTGTTTTTACAGATATTTAAATAAAATTTTGAATCTAAAGGATTTATAACCTATTTTAGCTACCCTAAACATATTGTTTCCTTCTTAGAATACAATTAATTCTCAAATATGATTGTATATTTCGCCCAAAAATATTACTTTATGAGTACAGACATATGGATAAAAAGTTTTATTGTACCATACTAATATCCCTTCTTTTTTTTATTCACAGAACTAAACCCTGAAAAATAACATTACAAAATTTGAAGTTATCACTTCTATCGTGTGGTCATAAGCCCACATATTTTTTTTTTTGTCCGTATATATTTTTAATAAAGTTTTATCAATCTCGATCTTTTTGTTTCCTTTGAACGAAATGAATTTGCTTGCCCGGGCATTCGGCCGTGGTAGCTGAGTGGTATAGGTATCGGGTCGTGGCTGGCTTTGTCCAATACCACTAAAGACCCCCTATGTAGGGCAGCGATGCACGCTAAATCTGTCGAGAGCTCAAACGTCATCCAGTTGGTGGGGTGCCAGCTCAGGTGTCATCCACGTCACTTGACCATGGTTCAAAATGACGCGGTCCGTCGCCAAAAGCCCTCGTGTAGGTGAACAGGGCGACGTTAATATTCAATCACTCACTGCACTCGCATTCTTTTCAGCATGGGGTATTTGAGTAAAAATCCCTATCGTGATGCATGCTTATTATGAATTAAGTTCAACGAATCCATTTTCGGCTGGGGTTAATTTAGAGTTGGAATAAAATCTATTGGCGTGGCACAAAATGAGATGAAGCATTTTTGTTGAGGAACTCGTTGCAGTTTGAAATTTTGAGGCATTGTTAAATGTATTGATACGATCTATTCTTAGTTCTCTTGTTGGTTTTTAAATTACAATCAGCAAATATTTTTCTTTTCAAATTTTGTGGGAAAAACATTTTTCTTTTCAGCTTTTAAACTTTTATAATTTTAACTCAAAAGTATATATATATAAGCATATTCTAGATTCATACCAATATTTTATATTTTCAAACATTTTGTTTTCGCCCTCAGATTAATTATGTTTGCTAATTGTATCAACTTTTTCTGTTCAGCAGTTGTAAAAAAAATGCTAACCATAAGGGTTTTCTAAAAAAAATAATACGATTTTTGCTCTTTCAAAATATCGCTATAAGAAATGTCTAAAATCTCATATGTCCCATGAGTTTGACAATACACATATTTATTTCTGCAGTAACTAACGGAAATGTTTTGAATTTTTCATGCTATTTAAAGATAGCTAATAGTAAGGTGACCAATAGTCCTCCTTTAGGAAGGACAGTTCTCCTTTTATACGTTCTGGCCTTCCTCGAAAAGTGTTGTGGCCACGGTAGCCGAGTGGTATAGGTATCGGATCGTGGCTTGCCTTGTCACGAGTTCGAACCCAGTACCACTAAAGACCCGCCGTGTAGGGCAGCGATGCACGTTAAATCTGTCGAGAGCTGAAACATCCTCCCGTTGGTGTGGTAGTTAGGAGAGGGGGTGCCAGCTCCGGTGTCGTCCACATCACTTGACCATGGTTCAAAATAACGTGGTCCGTTGTCAAAGTCCTCGTGTAGCTGAACAGTGCGACGTTAATATTCAATCAATCTATCAATCAAAAAGTGTCCTCCTTTTCAATATTTTAAAACTGATCTGTTAATCTCTGTATTCAGAGATGAACTAAACATGTTTCCAAAATGTCGAAGAATGGTCTGAAATAATTATCACAGGAAAGAACAGTTTTCATTGGTATTTTTTTTACTTTGTCGCAAGTAAATTGGGCAGATATAGAAAATTACGTTGAGTTTTTATCGAAAGTAATGTCTGATACTTAAATCGATGACACTTGTCTGTTTGAAATAGAAAGAAGACTGAATGCATATTTAAATTCTAATAAATTAGAATAATTGGAAAATCAACATTCTGAGAAATTGGTAAAATATGTCTGATATTACTTAAACCATTTAAAAAATGAACACATTCCATATGAAAATGTAATTGTTCTTGTTGAATTTCCATTGTGCTGCCCTAGAACTAATGCACCAGTTAAGAGTTTTTTCAGTTCTTAATAATTTTTGTGAAGTGACTCGTGAGAAATCAAAATTGAATGTTAATATTTTAGCTATAGTGCTTACCGTAAAATTCAGTATGAAGGATATTTTTTGCCCGAACTTTCCGATATATTAGAAAATGATATGTTAACAAAAAAAATTGATTCAGTGGAAAAATACTCTTTTAAGGTAATAATTAAAAAGAATGTAAGCGTAATTAGCGTATTTTTGTTTGAATTAATAGAACGTTTCATATATTTAAGTTGTAATTTTTTCCTTAATTTTTTTCCACCTTTTTATTGTAAGAAAAATGGTCACCTTACTAATAGCAATGTTTTTTGCAAAAGAAATGTAAATAGGGTGCGTACAAGATCAGCTGCTACCATTTGTGAAACGTATACTATTGACAGTGTACGGAGCATATCGCGCTTGCTTTTGTAAATCGTACAACCACTCCATATATTTATTTTCTTTATTCTTTTACTGCTGTTCAAACACAGCAAGTAACAAAACCAAGCAAAGAGGCAAAAAGCTTTTAACTGTGACTTTGTTTTTATATACTTATGATCAAAATTATTCCATCATTCCATACATTGAATTTATAACTAGGGTTATACTGTTGAATAATTTCTGAATCATATCATTGTTGACATTTTGTTATTAACTGCTTATTTGATCAAAGCCACATTCATTATCAGATATACATTTTATAGCTATATATAGCAAATCCTGGCATCCGGAAAGTGATTTATCTATTTTTTGTTTCTTGATGTAGTACTCAGGATATTTTATTTTAATTTTCTGTATTCATTTGATGTTTATCAGAATCAAACAACAACAACAAAAAAGGTTTATTGTGACGAGTGTTAAATATCCGCGAATATAAAATTTTAATAGAGAGCAGACGATTTTATTCAAGGAAATATCAATTTAGAACGGAAAAAAAATTGCAAGTAAAAATAAAACTGGAAATCTTTCTATTTTTAAATTTTATATTTTAGTGACACAAATTTCCCTTTTCTGGAGCGTTTAAAAATTATTTTACACGGTAAAAATTAAACCATAACGAAATATTCAAATTCTTAAAGAAGGAAATCGTTTTCACTATTTCAAAGAGATAAAAACGTTGTTTTAACTGTAAAATGTTAAAATAATTGCCAAATTTATTTACAATTAAAAAACACACACAATTTTTTTTTAGAAAAAAGTATCGCATAAAAATTGAAAACCTTACTTTTTAATGTTTATCAGAACTGTTCACCGATATAAAATAAGGGAATGATTGAACTGAAAATTTATTATTTTTTAATCTGTTTATTGTTTCTCCTTCTATCAAAGTAGGTGTGCGGAAATATGTTCTGTTTGTGTAATGTCTTTCTGATCGGGATATGCTACATCTTCCGTGTTACGATTATTGTCTTCAATTTCCATTTACAGTTATGACTAACACTGTTAAAACTCTTACGTTTCTGCAAATAGTAGACAGTATTAAACTTGAATTCTGCGGAGCTATGGTTCACTTCTTTGCTCTCCTCTCGCAACGCTGGATCAAAACGAAACTCAAAAGCAGAAACCTTTACATTCCGAGACTTTCAGAAGCGTGCGAAACATTTCGTTTGGAAATATATACACTTTAGAAAAGAATGCCGGTTATATATGCACAGGCGCAGCGAGTTATGGATAAGGCAATCGAATTACATCATAAAAGACTCATTAGATGTAAGTATTCTTTTACATTTGAATTATTTATTTAAAAAATTGCTTTAATTCGAGTGTCACTATCACTGTGAGAAAAGATTTAATTTTTAAATTCGCGGAGAATTATTCTTCATGAGAAAATGTAATCAGAATCATAACTGAATGCAAAATGCGAATTTTTATCATTTGCATTGTAAGTATTTTTTATAGAATTATTGTATTATACAGCAAGAGTAATAACATGTTTTTGGCTTATATTGAATATTTATTTTGACTATTTTATTTTTCGTTCATATATTTTACTAAAGCAGAATAAAATATTCATTAAAAAATGAATTTTATATAAAGGTTTATATTGTGCTTATTCGTTATTTTCACAGCAAAATAATTCGAAATTTTTTCAGAGCACCTATATCGCGTAAATATACACTGGGCACCAAAAATAGGGTTTTTGTGTATCATTTGCAAATGAATGAATGTAGAAACCAATTTGGGTGATATGTGCTTTGAACAAATAATGTGTCATAAAAACTTACATACGCTTAACACAAAAGTAAGTTACAAGAAAAAAAGATACTCTTAGTGTGGAAAAGTCCATTCTTGGACAGTCACATTTCTATGTGGTAAAATGTCATAGAAACATTGCAAAAAAGGGTTCTAATAAGGAATGTGTCCAGCCTTAACTTGATTGCATTGGCAGTATCAACTTTGCTGCTGTTAATTAAGTTGTCTGACACCGAAATGAGAAGCAAAGACCAGACCTTGTTCCAGCTCATGTAACGACCTTAAAGGAAGATTTAAAGCAGCAACCTGTCAGCTAAGATAGTACCAAAGATGTTTCACCGGGTTCAGAACTGGAGATCGAGCTGGTCATTCCATTCATTCCAAACCGTGAAACTCAAAGTAGTCCACAATAACCTCAGCTTGGTGAATTCGTGCATTACCATCCATCAGAACGAAATCACCCCCAATAGTCCCCGCATGTGGGTGACGTATGGATCTAGAATCTCATCCTGATATCTCACACCAGTAAGAGTTTCTTTTAGAAACACATGCATGTCAGTGTACCCACCGAATGATATTCCAACCCCAGCCATGATTCCACCACTTCTATAACTGTATATTTCAGCATTGTTGGATTTAATGCCTCCAGATCAGCATAAATCCTGATTCGCTCTCCACTGAGAATCGTCTGTGAAGAGAACAGCCCATTGCTGTCTGGTCCGAGAGACGTGTTTTGCCCACAATAAGCGGCCTCTTCTCTGTCGTCCGCTGACTTCTGCAGATACACTCAGGAACATTGAAAATAGCGACCCGAGAAGGAAGCTAAGTACAATCGCGAAACTTTGCAAATAAGTACAGCGTAATGTGATATGCAAATGATCCAAGTTTTGTGCCAATACGCATGCTCATGCACGCCGAGAATCAGGAAGAGGGTGCTATATAAGCCAGTGCAAATTCGACGATTCATAAACGTGACGATTACCCGCCGATTGCAGGAAGACTTTGATAAGCGAAATATGCCAGGTAAACGTTCTAGAAGACATTTCTCACAGTTAAGCGAGTTTGAGAGAGGCCTGATCATCGGGATGAAAACTGCAGGCTGGTCGACGCGCCGAGTTGCTGGACAGGTGGATCATTCGGAGTGTGTCGTTAGAAATTGTTGGGAGCAGTGGAGACGCGAAGGTACCCACGCTCGGAAAACTGGGTCTGGAGCGACCAGCAAGACCACGAGGAGAGAAGATCGAAGGATCGCGCGGCAAGCACTTGTGGACCCCACAGTGACTCGTTCAACGATACGAGCAGACGTAGGCGTAGTAATTGTTCCACAAAGAATTTCCAGACACCTTGCAGAAGCAAATCTTAAATCCAAACGCCCTTTCCGTGCACTCCCTTTAACACCGGAACATCGGCAACTGCGTCTACAGTGGTGCCAAGCCAGGACAATGTGGGATGTCACAGATTGGCAAAAGGTTGTGTTTAGTGATGAATTCCGGTTTGTTTTGGGGACAGATGATAACTGTGTGTGGGTGTGGAGGCGCCCTGGTGAGCGGTACAATTCCCCCCACACTGTTCTACGTCACACTGCCCGCACAGCTGGTGTAATGGTCTGGGGGGCCATAGCCTATGATAGCCGGTCCACTTTAATTGTGATGCGTGGAACCTTAACGGGCCAATTTTATGTTGATGATATTCTTCGACCCAATGTAGGACCTTTCCTAAATGGTCTTACAGGGGCAATTTTCTAGCAAGATAATGCTCGTCCGCATACAGCAAGAGTTGCTCAAGACTTCCTACGTCATTTTCAGACTCTTCCATGGCTGGCCCGCTCCCCCGATTTGTCCCCTGTAGAGCACGTGTGGGATCAGCTAAAACGGCAGATGCCATCGTGTCACTCTGTATATTATTTAGAGTTGGCTGTTCAAGATTTGTGGTCCCATCTGCCTCAGGACAACATAAGGTGTCTAATCAACTCAATACCGGACCGTGTGGCGGCATGTATTTCAGCTGGAGGTGGTTCAATGCGCTATTGAAGTTGCCAGGTATTTGTGTCGTTGCACACCCTGTATTCGTTTAATTGTCTTGTTTTTGAGATCAAGTGAATCTCTCGTCTGTGTCATTATGTGTATTAAATTTCATTTCAATCCGATGCTTTCTTCTTGGGTCGCTATTTTTAATGTTCCTGAGTGTATATTGTGAAGGTGTAGCTACAAAGGCCTGATGCTCCAAACTGGACTGCAACGAGATAGAAAACGGTCTTCTTCAGGCGGTGTAGCTCGTGGTCGGTCTAGAACAGGTGTGGCCAACCCAAATGACCTTGAGGGCCATTTTGGAAAAACACTATAGTCTCGCGGGCCGCACATAAAAATATGTACCCTTATATCAGATGTGGAAACAAAAAAAAAAACATTAATTGGAGTGAAAATTTAAAACATAATGAATTATTATTATTGTTTTCATTGTTTTCATGTATACATACATAGATAATATAATAATGTTTATATAATATAATAATGCAATGATCAAATAATGTTTAAAATATTACAGTGTGTGTTGTCATTTTCTTGAAAATTACGGTGTTCCTTTTGAATTGATCTTTCGATATTCATTGTTGAAATTTGATTGTGCTGTCATTCGCAAACGATTAAGTATGTATATATTGCCATTTATCTTAATCATTTTGAATATTTTTTAAAAACTTTGTAAAACATCTCTGACTGACTGCCTCTTGCTTTTTGGGCGCTCCAAACAGAAAAGGAGAAATGGTACTCGCTTGCACAAAGAATCATGTACCATCCATACTAAATGATATGCGTATTGCAATTCGGAATTTATTAAAAAAGTAATTTATTATAGTAAAATCAAATATGTAACTGTTTAGTAAAATATAAATCTATTTTAATCTAAAGGACATTTCTATTATCAAAAAAGGATTTATTTTTAAACAAGAACAGGTAACAAGCAAATATAATATTGTAGATTTATATATATAAATTTCCCATCAAATAAATTTCAAAATGAAAATATTTTAAAAACCTGATATTTAAAATTTTTCTTCAAAAGAGTCGGTGGGCCGCAACTTACGTACTGGTAGGCAGCGTGTTGGACACCCCAGGTCTATATTATGGTAAGACATTGCTGACGCGTCATTCCCTTTTTCATATAAAGAACCCTTTTTTGTTTGTTTTTTGTATTTGTTTTAACCATGAGCATTTTCACTTTTGAGGTTGTAATTTAATCCTTTAGTCGTTACATATGTGGGAATGGGATATGGAATTAGTGTGGAAATGTGTGTGGGATATCGTTAATCCTGATGATAATGATCAGGACAATGGAACAAAATAATTAAATTATTGTATTGCCATCGGTGCTTGACAAGTGTGCAAGATTTCGAATTAATATGACCTGATAAAGTGAGTAAAAATCGAGTTCAAAGATTCCGTTACATACAGGTGAAGCTAATACTCAAAAGTGTGTTAAAAAAGCAATTCAAATCGCTATATTATGAAAACAAGATAGCATGATTTCTTTATAATCTAAAAATGATTTTTTCATAATTATTTGCATGTATTTCCATTAACCACAAAAAGGTGTTTGTTAAATAAAAAAATGCAAAATTTAAAACGTTAGACATACATTTACTCAACATGATGCATAATAATATTTGTGTGTATAAACTCTGAAATTTTTGGTTAAAATTATTCATGTGTTTGTGTAAAAGAATAGAGTCAAGTATTAAGGTAGTTAGTATGACATACAAAGTAGGATAATAAGAATAAAAAAATAATAACAAAGGTATATATATATATATACAAAGTGACCAGAATTAAAACACCCCTACTCTGAGCTCTCTATACATCGAACTACTCAGTGTAGAGGCTCCAAAATTGTTGAA
The DNA here is from genome assembly GCA_019973935.1 of Trichonephila clavipes. NCBI lineage: Eukaryota > Metazoa > Arthropoda > Arachnida > Araneae > Nephilidae > Trichonephila > Trichonephila clavipes. Next base: position 604,163 of record BMAU01021306.1, read on the forward strand.
CATACTATTCAAGGCATGGGGAAACGGATTACGCGAAAAAAATAGTCCCAGAAACACCGATAGATGGCGCTGTACACCAGATAATCTGAAAAAAGGAAAGAATTATCATAAAAAACAAAAACAAAACACATGCAATATGTAATTTTCCTTTTTGATTTCTATTGCTGATATGAAAAAAAAAGAAGATAAAAAAAGTGAAGAAACTTAAACTGTCATTGTAATTGAAATTTCGCCCTGTAAGCACAAAAATTTGCATAAACCCTTGGTTTGCAGTTATGTTCCTGGCATAAAAGGGATGAAACTGGGAAAATGTCATTCTTATCATTGATGGCTGTCACGCTGCCAGAACGCGCTTTGCTTGTGAAGCTGTTTTATGAAAGCAAAGGAAATGCTGCAGCTGCACTTCGGGAGTTTCGTCGACTTAAAAATTTACGCAAAGGACCATTACTTCCACAAGCTCTAAAGAGAATGATCGCTCGATTCGAGAAAACTGGACATCTTGGTGTTCAGCCGGGTCGAGGACGCAAATCGACCCGTTCAGATGTCGTTGAAGATGTTGCCACCGCTATTGTGGATCAATCAATGGATAACGTCATAGGCTGTAGTAGTGCCCGTGCGGTATCACGACACTTGGGTGTTCCCTACAGCACAGTGGGGATTGTACTGAGAAAAGTGGTGCATTTTTTCCCGTACAAAATTCGCCACAATCAGCAATTGATGGCTAACGACAGGGAGAAGCGACTGACCTTTGCATTGACATTCCTGGCTAGAGTTGAAGTGGATGCATCATGGCCGTGGAAAATTCTATGGAGTGACGAAGCGCATTTCCATCTAAGTGGAACAGTCAATACCCATAACTGTCGCATTTGGGGCACGGAAAACCCTCGCACCTTCCAAGAGATTCCACTTCACTCACCGAAAGTTACAGTCTGGTGTGGATTGACAGCCACATTCATTCTTGGACCTTTCTTTTTCGAAGAGACTACTCGCAATGGCCCTGTGACCTGCACCGTGACGGCCAGGAGGTACAAAAACATGCTTGAAAATTTTGTTGCACCCGAAATGCTACAACACCAATGTCTTGATTCAATTACCTTCATGCAAGATGGAGCGCCTCCACACATTGGACTCTGTGTGCAGCAGTTTCTTCGGCAACATTTTACTAATGATAGAGTGATTAGTCGTGCGTTTCCGACAGCATGGCGACCTCGTTCTCCAGATCTTAATCCTGTGACTTTTGGCTGTGGGGATGGGGATATTTAAAAAATCTTGTTTATCGAGGACGTCTGATAACCTTGGCAGATTTGAAGGACAGTATCACTCTGCATGTGAGAAGCATCTCTGTCGACCAATTACGATCAGCAGTTGAACAAACTCTCCACAGACTGCAGATTTTACATCTTGAAGAAGGGAACCCCCTATTGAGCAGCATTCCCTGCATCGATAAGATATGAATGTTTGGTGCGATCGAATAAAATGTGTTACAAATGTGTATTTTGTGTCTTTTTAGTATATTCTCTGTCTCGGTGTTTCTGGAACTAATTTTTTTTTCGCTCAATCCTTTTCCCCATGTCTTGAATAGTATGTTCAACCTCTACACTGAGTAGTTCGATGTATAGAGAGCTCAGAGTAGGGGTGTTTTAATTCTGGTCACCTTGTAAATTATGTGCAAGAAAACGATTTGAAAGCAGTGATAAAAAAAATTTAAGAGACCCAAATGACAAAAATAAAATGGAAGAATATTAACCACATGACCTTCGTTTACCAACCATTTTATTTTAATTCTATGTAATTTCTTTTTCTCGAATCTAGGTTTTTATATATACCGAAATGCAGTAAAATGCTTCTGAAAGAGTTAAAAAATAATGTAGGTTTTTCTATCTACTTTACAGTTACAGGTTTTGTGAAAACAACAAATGCAATTATCCCTCTATCTACTCTTTTTCTCTATTTCTAATGAGTATTTTTTTAAATACTTTTACGTGGCTGCGGTAGCCTAGTGGTTATAGTCCAGAACTCGGGGCCAGCGTGTCGCGGGTTCCAGTCCTGGAGCCACTGAAGACCCGAAATGTATAGAGGCTAAAGCATGTTACATCTGTTGAGGTTAAAAGTCCTCTTGTCGGCGTGGTGTGGTAGTTCAGACAGAAGGGTGCCAGTTCAAGTGTCACTTGACCGAGGGTCAAAATTATGAGGTCCATTGCCAATAGCCCTCAGGCTGTTTCATAGTGTGACGTTAACCCCTTCAGAACCATGCTCACATTCGTGCGATTGCGTTTTTCCCGTTCTGACCCGTGATCACACCGGGGGGATTTGAATTTGGAACTTATGGAATGATTAAAAACTGTAAATATTTCGGCATATTTTATTATAGTAATGATTTTATATAAATTTTTAAATGGAGTTAGGCTTAGTAGGAAAAATTGTCTGGTTCTCTGAAAGGGTTAATAAATACTCAATTACTAAATATTTTTACACATATGAAAATTAGGTAAAATATATACTGAAATAGGCTTAAATACTCTTTCTAAGTTTGAAGATGACAGCGGTAGCCAAGTGGTCAAGGTAACGGACTGGTGGTTGGTGTGTCATGCCTAGTACCCCTGAAGACCTACCGTGTGGAGGAGGCCGATGCGCGTTAAATATGCCGAGGTTCAAACGTCCTCCCGTTGGTGTGGTGAGGAAGTTAGGAGAGGGGGTGCCAGCTAAGATGTCGTCCTCTTCACTTGACCATGGTCCAGATTGACGAGGTCCCTCGAGCCCAAAAGCCCTCGAGCGACGTTAATATTCACTTTAAGTTTGAATAAAGGGGGAACACATAAACGGATAGACAACTGCATTAAAAAAAACGCGATGTCTTTTATTGCATTCCGTTAAATAGTAAGTAGAATAGTATCTACAGATTTGAGAAGATAAGTGTAAAAATTTCAAAGAATCAGTTCTTTTATACATTGAAAGAACCTCGATTTGTTTTAGACAGTAAAATGTTTCAAATGTGCAATCTGTTTAAACATATCATCCTATTTGCTCTCTCGAATCAAGAATTGCATCGAATTTATTTTGGGTCAGAACAAGATTCTTTCTGCGTTAGAGCACACACACATTCTTCGATTAGAAACAATCTCTTCATCTTTCTTTGATATAATTGGCTGTTCGACTCATCTTGTTTTACGGAAATGAGACTTGGGGTCTTAATCCCAATTAAATGAATAAGTGAAACGATAAGAAATAATACGCTTTGAACTTTTCTGTTGATTTCATTTCGAGAAATATAAGCTGCAAGGTAATTATTATTTATGTGTGTTCCACTTTCAAAACGTTGTAAAAAAGAACCACTGGTCACAGAATGACTTCATATTTGAACTGAATGTACTTAAATAAATCATAGTTTAAAAAAACTAAAAAACACGCTTTTGTAGTGAATCGAACTAAAAAGTAAAAAAAAAAAAAAATTCTTAATATAAGAATAAAATGTTTAACGAGAAATTTTTAATATCATTGTGGTAAAAGCGGGGGTGGTATTTCGGAATAGGAGAAGTAAGGAATTATAACAATTAATATAAAGCACCCCACGCTTTTATCACAATGACATTAATTTTCTCGTTAATTAATTTATTCTTATATTAAGAATTATTTTTTTACATTTTAGTTCAATTAACACTATTAAAGCGTGTTTTTTAGTTTTTTTAAAACTATAATTTATTTTTCATTTTTAGTTCCATCTACAATAAAAGCCTGTTTTTTTAGGTTTTTAAAATTATAATTTATTCTTTGTTGAATTTTTATCCTTTAATTTGATATTTGGAGCCAGAATTATGTGGCTGCTGAAATTAGTCTTGCTCTTCAATGGATATTAATTAATGGATATGAAGGATATTTATTCTCTCCGTTTACGAGGCCTCGAATGAGCCCCATATCGTTATATTTCAAAGATTCCATCTCTATAGATACAGGTCTAACTAATAAAGTGTATTAAGAAGAAATATTAAATGTCAATCGTATTATCACCTTCTAAACGCATTGCTTTATAAAAATAAAAAAAATATCTAGCAGTTAGAACATGAATCATTTTTATTCACATGCAGGAGTATTTTTTCCCCTTTCTTACATAAGTAATACTTTTTTTGTTTGTTTTATTTGTAATATATAATAACGAGCGTTTTCATTTTTAGGGTTGCACCTTTTTCAGGGGTAGGGTCTTTTAGTCGCCCTATTTGGAATCAGTCACCAAATTTGGAAATGAAGTATGGAATTAGTCACTAAACTTGGAAATGGTATATGCAATTAGTCGCCAAATCTGGAAACGATATAATGAATCAGTCGCCAAATCTTGAAATCCTAAAAATCATTATTTTTGACGATCCTGATTGAGACAATGGAACAAAATTTTCAAATTATTGTATTGTCATCGGTTCTTGACAAGTGTGCAAAATTTTGAATTAATCTGACCTTTTAAAGTGGGTAAAAATCAAGTCCAAAGATTCCATTCCATACAAATGAAACTTATAAAAGTGTGTTAATTAAAAAGGGGGAAACGGTATGGCATCAGAAAAAAGTTTCAAAGCGTATGAGAGTAAAGAGAGAGGATAGCGCGCATAAAGAAAGGGGACTTGGCTACAAGTGACATTTTGAATTGAATCACGACTCCTCTGGTCGCACATTAAACCAATCGCACTGTTCAGTGTGTTTCGGTTTTTTGATGCAAAAAATGACTTTTGAGTCATTCAACAGCGGTTGCACTGTTAGTAGTAAACCCTCCCGCCGCGGAAAAGTCGTACTCCATTGGATTGGAAAAATCGTTTTTTGATTGTCCTTGAGTTGAAAACCGCATGAAAAGCAACAGTGAAAATGCTAATGAATTTTCTCTCTCCTGTCGTACTCTTTTCCCCTTCTTCAAGTATATTCAATTCAAATTTGAAGTCATTCTCACAAGTGGCACTTTTTTACAGTATTTTGAAAGTGCAACTTTAATTATGATCACCCTGTATATAAGATTTGTTTTGAATATCCTATAATGAAAGAATGAGAGAGATAAAAAAAACGAAATACAGTCATAAAGATTGCACCATTGTCTCTATAATTCTTATCCAAATTCCTTGAACATTAGTAATGCAAATGAATATATTTGCAAGGCCAATAAATGATGAACACGTTCTCCAAACACACACATAGTAAGCGTTTCAACTACTGAACTGTCACAATAACAATTACAAATGGTTTTCATTTCTCGCTGTCAAGACTGCAATTCACAGGCATAACCGGGCTGCGGTAGCCCAGTGGTCAGGGTATCGGATCGTGGCAGGTATGTCATGAGTTCGTGCCCACAGTACCACTAAAGATCCACCGTGTAGGGAAGCGATGCACGCTAAATCTATCGAGAGCTGAAACGTTCTCCTATTGTTGTGTGTGGTAGTTAGAAGAGGGGGAGGGGGTGGCAGCTCGGTGTCGTCCACGTCACTTGACCATGGCTCAAAATTACGTGATCCGTCACCAAAAGCCCTCGTGTATGTGAACAGTGAGACGTTAATATTCACTCATCCAGGCACAACCAATGATGCCGTTACGATATTGTCAAAGCCCTAATAATAGTCAACTGGATGACTTCGAATGCGGTCGCCTAGTTGAGGTGTAGGAAGTTGATTGATCAGACGGACGAACAGGCCACCACCTGTTCCATCCAGAAACGGCTGTGCAAATGGTGCTGGTAATAATAGGGATGCTTTAATGTATGGGCCCAGGGTCTCAGCTTCGGAGGTAGAAGCCTCGTCTTTTCTTGACTCGGCCTCAGTAAGACCATGATCCAAATAATTTTAGTCTCGTCAATTATTCCCAGAAGTATTCTCCTAGAAATTTCGAACTTTTTGCCAAAGTTGCATTATTGTTGTGCCATCTTCAGACCTAGAAATTCCACCGTACACCATCATTAATCATTTAGTCGAAAGTCAGTTGAGTCGGTTTGGGAGATTGTGAGGCACTCCCATTTATTTGCTGTGGGTTACTGTTTGTACGAGTATTTGATAATGTATGCTATACTAGCAGTCGTCAAACATTTTGACCTCACGGATCAGTAAATTCAGAATTTTAATCCTGTGGACCACTCTTATAGGATTTTTTAAGTATTAAATATATTTATATTTAAAAAATGTGATCTATAGCATATAAAATGTACCTAGTTAATAAAATGAAGCTATTATTTGTAACCGAAAGAAAAGCTTTTATGTAAATATAATAATAAAATTAAAGTATGTGAAAGCTTTATTAATAAACCATAATAAAATAAAACAAACAAAAACTGTGAAAACAAAACAAGTAAAAAATGGTTTAAGAGTATATCAAACTTTTTAGCATAATACATTCCTGCTTACTTGGAATACGATTATGGATATTTGGATCCAATATTGTTACTGCAAGATGGAGAACTGCATTTATTTCAAGCTGAGATCGGTACTGCGTTTTGATGGTTGTGACAGATGAAAAGGCTTTCTCACATAAATAAGTTGTGAAGAATTGTATCAGAATTTTCTTTACCTGTTCAACTATGAAAAAGGTATTCACTTTTTATGGAAAGGTAAAACTAAGATCTTGATAAGAATGAAAGAAATGGAAATTTGAGAGTTTCTTCGGTCGATAGGTCAATGAGGCTTTCGTTTAGATGCAAAATTAAATTATTCTGAATTTTCGCTGAGAACAGATCTATTATCCTCATATTACAATGTCTGGGCTCTTCATTCTTTGGGTAATAAGGAGCAAAGGATTCTATAAGTGATTACAAGTACTTTTTAACTAGGGTTACTACTTGCTGGTTAACATAATTATCCTTCATGCATTTATCAAAATTAGAAAACATTTGCAGACCGTCTTTAACCATCCGCGCGTTTCTTTTGAAACGCATACGTTTTACTTCATAGTGTGAACACTTCCTTAAGTTGTCCTTGCAGAGATATGTTTAGTTCATTTAACATGGAAAAAATATCTTCCATGAAAGCTTTGATAGCTATTCATTGTTTGACAACAATTTTGGATTATTTTATTCATGGAGAAATAATTTGACTTCTTCCCGCAAAGCGAATAGTTGGGTCAGTATTATGCAACTTGCAGCACTTCGCAAGACGAAGGAGATGAGCCTACTCGGAAACCCATTTCTTCACAAAGGGTCTCAAATATTCGAGAATTGAGTTCTCTGTGTTGAATTTCCTTTGTAATTTAAGCATATTCCAGATTTTTCTGGGGAACCGGCAAACACTTTTCTCGCGGACCACCACTTTGGCAACCTCTACTATGCACTGTCTACTTAAAAGGGTTGCAGGAGAAGCCTACTTTTGCAAAGGGGTTCAGGGCGTCAAAAAGTCTTAAAAAGGCTCTGGTTGCTGAAAGGAACTTGTTCATGAAAGGGAGGAACACACAACAGGAGTTGAGGAAGATCAGGCAACACATCTGAACTGGCGCTCCTTTCCAGTATCCAACGTGCTACAACTTCTTCCATACTATTCTTGTTACTGCCCTGCATCTCACGGTGCTTTATAGACAAGGAATTACACCAACAGCTGCCTGTAAAACGTCTACCTTTAACCACAAAACTAAAGCAGAGTCATCTAGAATGGTGTCGTAACATATCATCAAGTGCTAGAGGATTGATGTTCAAAGATGAATCCTGGAGCAGCTAACCATTGGATCCATGTATGAGGGAGAAGGGCCCAGAGGTCAGAATCAGCCTTTGTTCCACAGAGGCATACTGCTGATATGACAGCATGGAGTGCTATCTCTTACGACAGCAGTTAACCTCTAGTAATCCGGCATGGACTTTTAAATTCTTAACGATTTGTTGATATGGGGTCAGATAGCCGTAATCTTGGAACCGTTTTTCAATAAGTTTGTAGCTGTGGTGGCCGAGTGAGTGAGTGAATATTAACGTCGCACTTTTCAGCTATACGAGGACATTTGGCGATGCACCATGTAATTTTGAACCATAGTCAAGTGACGTGGACGACACCGGAACTGTCATCTCCCTCTCCTAACTACCACACCACACCAACGGAAGGACGTTTCAGCTCTCGACAGATTTAACATGCATCGCTGCCCTACACGGTGGGTCTTCAGTGGTACTAGGCCCGAACTCGCGACAAGAACAGTCACGATCCGATACCTTGACCACTCGGCAACCGCGGCCACCCTGTGGTGGCCAAGCGATCACCGTCGGGAATTTGTGCCAGCACTGCTTCTGTTGAGTTGTGAAATCGAACCCCTAAAGACCATCCGTGTAGAGGGGTTGGCATGCGTAAAATCTATCGTGATTCACATTCCTCGCGTTGGTATGGCGTAAACGTTTGTTGACTGAGATGTCAGAGGAAATGTTGTCCTCACCATTTGACCGATTTTCAAAATTATGGGGTTCCCCAAAAGTAACCCACAAGCGCAGTTTTAAAGTATTGCGTATATAAAAAATCAGATGCACTCCACGCCAACTTGAGGATTTAAAGCTAACATGTGGACAATCATTTAAGAAAATTATGCCAGAATTCATAGGGGCCGTCTATCTTAGAATATCTTTATGCATGAATACTCTTTCTTGTCTATCAAGGCCATTGGGTATTTTATCAATTGAGCCTATATGGAGCCCTATTCGTGATTCCAGAGATATCTCAAATCTTAAGTGAGACGATTAATCGTGGCAGAATGCATCGCAAGATGAGAGGAGGAATCGATTATTTCTTACACATCGGCGTATACAAGTATGCTTCATCACAAAGGATTTTTCACAAATTATTGATTTGAACATTTAATACATAATTGCTAGAGCTATTGATGAATCTTAAGGATTTGAATGAATTTTTGAATCATTTCAATATCTATATAGGAGCTTTATACGCTTATAATTATTATAGTATTAGAATGTGTATTCAGTCAAAGCAAGAGTTTTGTTCTAAACTTGATAGAAAGAGATACAGTAGTTTTATTTTGAACAGAGTCGTTCTATTTTATTGCCAGGATTATTAAAAGATGCAAAAGCTTAGAATTAGCTACGGTAGCCGGGTGATCATCGAATAGTTTGTGATCAACGATTAATCAATTGAGACACGCGATCAAGTACACTAAACATGGCTGAAATTCCTTTGATTTATGAGGGTTCTATTTTCTTCTCTTGATGAGGTTGAGTAGACTATGAGTTTAGGTGTCGACCTTGCATATATGTGTGTGACCTTTGTTCAAAATTATATGAGGTTAAAAATTCATATTAATTTCAGAGTTCCTATCAATAAAAATAATTACCAGTGTTGTTTGTTAATATTTCACTGCTCTGATGCATTGAAATATGAATAAACCCACTTCCTAATTATATATTTCAAAAATCTTGGTTCAGACTCAGATCGCACTGTTCAACTACACGAGAGCTTTTATCGACGGACCTCGTCATCTTGAACCATGGTCAAGTGACGAGGGCGACACTTGAGATGGCCCTCTCTCCTAACTATCACACCACACCAAAGGGAGGACGTTTGAGCTCTCGACAGATTTAGCGTGCTTAGCGCCCCTACACGGCGGGTCTTTAGTGGTACTGGGCTCGAACTCATGACATGCCTGCCATGATCCGATACCTTGACCATTGGCTACCACAGCCCCCCTCCCCCAGGCTCTGTATAGTTGTATATAAGTAATATATTATTCTTGAAGCCTTTTTCTTAGAAGGAAAATGTCTTGAAAATATGTCATTCTTTCTACATATATATAAATCTTTTGTCAAAAATTGCATTTATATAGCTAGTTTTTTTATTCTAATAATATTCTTAAAACAATTTTACATGCATGTTCTTATTCAGGTGACACAAAATGTCAAACTTATTAATTTGAACGCTGCTTCAAAATCACGGTCTCGAAAGTAGTTGGATATCTTAAAGTCATTTTTAATGTAACTGCTGTTCATAAATGGTTGTATGTACTCTTATTTTTTTTATTCTTCTCTGATATAGAAGCTAACATAGGATTATTCATTGTGTGTGTTTTTTTCTTCTAAAACAGCTTGTAAGGAAGATAATACTTGTGCAAATGGCGGTACTTGTAGAAACAATGAATGCGATTGCGAACCAGGCTACGAGGGCGAGAAAATCAAAGGCAATAAAGAACCGATATGTGATCCGCAGATTTCAAAATGCATACTCAGCAGTCAAATTAATAGAGGAATGTGTAAGGATGATGGGCAACTGTTCATCGACCGCAAATGTGTAGGTAAGTGTTTTCTTTTCAAATCTTTGAATAAATAAACCAGTGCAATACCTGCAATAAAAAATACATATTGCATTAAATGCGAATTTCCAAAAATTAGTAAACAGGCATTTCAGCTTAAAAATACGTTGAATGGGATAACTTTCAAGCATTTGCAGTTTCTTATTCATGCACTGATGTTTATTGTGCTCCTTTCGATTTGGTTCAAACGGTCGCTTTGCTATCCGGTCCATGACTATTCCCCGCTTTTATGTGAATTTTTGGAGACCAAATTTCTTCCTCCCCCTCCTACCCTCTTCCACTTCTTGCATGCACGCGAGGAGAAACACAAAATTCGATTCTTTAATACGTTTTTGTCTTTGCGATGAAGTTTACTTTTATTATTTGATATAAGGGGATTTGCATGTTAAAAACTGAAAAGAATAAAGATACAAAATTAAAGTCCACGTCCCGTAAAAAATAAACACTTCCAGTCCCTCTTGAGATATAATCTACAGAACATTAAGCTACAGAAATTAAATTTATATCTTTTTTTTTAAAGCAATAGAAGGAGGAATGACCGAACGAATTTGGAATATGAATCAATCCCTTTATATTTATAAAAGTAAAAACAAACTGGCTTAAAATGATTCAAAATTTAAAAAATCCGTATACCTATAGGTTTTCTGTTTACTTTTCCTTCTGTTCTGAGCCTTTTACAAGGGGCGTAGCTACCACCGTATCAATGATAAGGAACCCCCAAGCTACAGAGGCCTCGGCATGTATTATTGGATATAACATACACCTGCCTCCAAAAGTCTGCGTACAGGCGATTATCTTTCTTATTCATGCAAAAATCGGTAATTAAATGAAGTCTTTCTCAACCAATACTATTTTTTGATTCCTCAAACGTCATGCATTCAAATAGTATAATCCACAATCACCTAAATATTACATAAAATAATACAAATTTTATAACTTGAAAACGCGACGTAAATCGTGTGCGTCAAAAGTCTGCGTACACTGAAAAAAAACCTTTAAAATAATGAATTATAACTAAAAGTTAGTACTTTTTAAGCTATTCCCCGTTCTTTCTATAGCTTTCTCAACATATTTGGCAAATATTTTAGTTGTTTCGTTTGTGGATATTTTGTTCCATTCTCCTCTGACAGATCTGAGCCTTTCCTTGGATGCATCCCTCGAGTTAATCCCACAAATGTTGTATTGTGCTTAGGTCTGGGGACTTTCGAAATAGGTTTGGGACAAGTCAGAACAGCCATGGCTTCACAGTGTGAGCCATTTGCCTGGTTCCTTTGAGCCGCTAAAAGTAAAAATCATTACTGACCGCAAATTTCTTGGTATATGCTCTAATATTTTACTTCAATAAGTTCAAGTAACCCATTTTGTAGATTGTTGATTCAATAAGTTCCAGATTACCAGACGAAAGGCTTCCAATGCACCCTCAAACATAATACATCCTCCTCCATGTTTGATAGTTAAAAAAGGATACTTTCTTAAGATCTGTCCATGAATTTTTGCAGGCATATTTTTGATGCTAAATTACAAAAATTACTTTTAATTGAATATATTACATTTTTTAAAGACATATGTGTCCTATTTAGGTGTTTTTTTGGCAAAGGTTAGCTCTGTTCATTCGAAAAATGAATGACTTCTTGAGTGCAACTAAGGCACGATCGTCATCCTTTTTCGGTTTTCTTCGAATTGTAATTAAAGTCACACTTTTATGCAATATCTCAGCAACACTTTTAGCTACTTATGAAGCTTATAGTCTTGGATTTATTTTTATAGATCGAATTGCAAAGCAAGATTCTCGAGGTGACACTTCAGACGGGCGGTCGTATCTTGACTTGGACGTTAAAGTTGTAGTTGATTTATAATTTATGAACGCTTTTTGAATCAATGAATGTCTCCTATTAACAATTTCAACAACTGCTTTAAAAATTTTCCTCTTTTCTGAAGATCTATGATTTTTCTTTCAATTATACATCGGCCTCTTTTCTGTTGTCTGTCGTGGAACCACAAAAGCTTTCAAATCTCAAATCCTAAATCAATCGTAAAAAAGGTTATAATTACTTGAAAACACCATTTAATGCAATTGTTTTACATTAAAAGGTCTTTAAAAGCTCTACTTAGTAAGTGTACACAGACTTTTGGGCGCGGATGGTTGATTATTTGGTGGTCATTCTTGTTTTTTCTCGTTAAGGTGAATTTTGTTGCTGTTGTTTGAATAAGGAAATTTTGAAGAATTGCTGACAAGTGTTTGGATTTTCTAAAGCGAGATTTTAATAGTAATTATATAGCATAAACACGTAAGAGGATTGCCTGTACGCAGACTTTCGGAGGCAAGAGTATATCATAAAATATTAAGGGGATCGAAACGGAGTCCAGAGAATTTTGTACAGATTTTACTCAACACTATCTACGCTAATGCCTTTTACCATATTTTATTCCTGTATATTTTGAGAATATTTTGAATTACAATTATTTTTTTATTAAATGCCATATGCGAGTCCCTTTTGAGCAAAGGTTTGCGAAGTTTGAACAATCAAATAATTTTGAGAAATTTATCGTGGTAGAAATTGGGATTTGACCACGGAATTTTTCAAACCCGGTTTTAAAACCGGTTTTTAAACTAATTTTATCTCATTTGAAAACCGGGGGTTTTAAATTAAGAAAATTGGTTTAAACAATTCATATTATGTAGCCATTCTTTCGCTGTACTTGCAAAATCCACGAAACATTTCTAGTTCAGTAAAGAAATCTAGCGAACTTTCTTAGCTTCAAAAACCAAAATTATTAAGTTATCGGGAAAGATATTGTCTGGAGTATTCCTAAATTTTTATGTGGAAAATGATTCTCTGAAGAGCAAATCGAAGAAACTACTCGGAGTAAGCCTGGAAAGATCAATTCATAAGTTTTTTGAAGAGCCTGAAAAAACGTACTAATCCAAAGCCACTGTGAAAGCTGTCTTTGGATTCATTATTTGAGGCAAAGAATGGAAGAAGTGCCCTGAAACCACACAAGCTCAGCAGCTAGAGGATGGATATTTTCGATTTCAGCCAATAGTGTGTACAAGCATTATCCCACCATTGAGTTATGGTTTTTAAAATCTTATTTTCTTGGGAGAAATTAAAATTAGTGAAAATAATATAAGTATTATTTGAAATTTTTGCTGAAGTTTTCGTTATTTTGAAAAATTCTCAACATTTATTTTGCTTTTGATATTGATTTCGATTTTTGTTATTTTATATAAATTAAATACAATTTTTTTCCATATACTATTTTTTTTCTGACAAAAATTCCAAAACTGGCTAAAACTGGTTTTGTTGAAATATTGAATTCGAAAACCGGTTTTTCCAAAAGTTGGTTTTTGTATGGACCCAAGTAGAATTTGGCCATTCTTTGATGATACTAATTGTGTTAATGGTTTATTTCCTTAATATCATAATTTAGTAGCATTTGAGCACTCAATACATTTTGTGGGCAACAGTGGAACTTACGAATGTTGCTGAATGTCCAATTTTTTTTAAAGATCGTGCAGATACTTTAATGCCATATAACCTTTTCTCTCCTTACTTTCTGTTCTGTCGTTAGGAATGTGTGTGTGAATTATAATGCTCGATTATTCAAATATTTCAAGCAACCGTCGAGCTTTTATTATTTGAAACTCCTGCTGAGAAATCTTTTCACTTGTTAGTCGCAAACAAAAAAGGAGGATCCTTGTCGTCTATTGCGTGCAAAGCTTTGTCTCCGAAATCATAGATGGGTAGTTGAAATCCCCTTACTCCCAAAGTATCAACCAAAGTCACCATGGAGGATCTAACAGCTTGTCGCCTTATGCCTAGTTAACACTTTTTTTAAAAAAGGAAAATCTAAACCTGCTGTTAAGGTTCTTGTTCAAACTCGAAATCAGAAACCCTATTCAGTAAGACTGTTGTTGTCTTGTCCAACCAGTACTGAAATATCAAAGGGCGTCCAAATTAGCCTTTGCTATGTTGACGACCTTTGGCGCATAAAGCAGTTGATGATTCATGGGATTGAAGTGCATGTTGCTAGGTTTAGCAGATATAGAAGAGCAATTAAAAACAGGATCAGGGGTAAGTTGAATGTCCGGACAGTGAGAACACAAGTACTGTAAGTTTGTCCAACAAGGGATATTTCCATCCCTTTAAAGGGTCTTTTACGTAGTCTGGCTAGGGTGGTTGCAATTAAGGTCTGGAATGAAATGCTTCTTGCCTGGACGGAAGGTGAGTTTGCGTCTGCCTATTGTGCTTCAGTAAGGGCAAGGCTATTGGAAAATTGAGGGGAATTTTGGCAGTTATAAGTCTGCGCATTGCCAAAGATGTCTAGGTGAATCGGTCTCCATTGTAAAGTGAAAGTTCTTTGGATACAAAGATTATTAATTAAATCATTTATTCACATTCGTAATCGTTCTCATCAAAGCCACACCACCGATTTTTTTTGTGGCTATGGTCACGAACTCGTGGCTGGAATGTCGCGGATTCGTGTCCTGTTACCACTGAAGCTCCATCGTGCAGATGGGACAGATTCACGTCAAATCTGTCGAGGTTCAATGTCTACCAGTTAGTGGGGTGTGGTAATTAGGAGGAGGTGGTGCCAATTCTGGTGTTGTCAAAATTAAAAATCTCACAGTGTATGGGAGAGGTTTGAACCCCCAAACCCCTTCCTTGTCTGTGCCATTAGACATTCGTGGTAGCCGAATGGTATAGATATCGGACCGTAGCTTGCTTTGTCACGGGTTCGAGCCCAGTACCACTAAAGACCCACCGTGTAGGGCAGCGATGCACGTTAAATCTGTCGAGAGCTGAAACGTCCTCCCGTTGGTGTGGTGTGCTAATTAGGAGAGGGGTGCCAGCTCAGGTGTCGTCCACGTCACTTGACCATGGTTCAAAATTACGTGGTCCGTCGCCAAAAGCCCTCGTGTAGCTGAACAGTGCGACGTTAATATTCAATCAATCAAGCCATTAGATATTCTTCTATAGCCCCCAAAGCCTTCGTTTCTGACGGATTGAGCAGTATCCTCTTAATTCTAATTTCTGGACATTCAAGGACCATTTCTTCTAACATGCATGTAGAGTTCTTTAGCATTTCTTACCGCAAATGATATGATTTAGATACAAGTCTTACTTTTGAAAACTCCTTCCATCGCATCAATTGTTTTTTAAATCATTTGTGTCTGAAGTACATTGAAATGATCGTCTTATGCGTCTCACAAGTAGAAATCTAATATTTTCCTTTAAATGTTGGATCTACGTAGTATGCGGTGGTAAAACTTCTACCACAACATTGGGATGTGTTATTCTATGGGTTGCCTGGAGTGTTAACAAGCTGTAACACCTTGAAGTTAAATTTTTTTTGTATTAAAGATTTTTCTCTCTCTAAAGAGAAGGCCGAGCTAAAAACGAAGGTTGTAATTTTCTTGTCGTGTAAGAGTGAAACCATGTTGTAAGAGGGATGATGTACACGAAACAATATTTTTATAACATTTTTAATTAGCATATTTATGAAACAGGTACTTACTGGTTAGAGGGACCAGGGGTTGGTGACTGCTTTTCCGAGTTGTCACCAATGCGATCATTGGCTCTATATTATCCGAACCAAAATGACGGATGAGTGTTTGGTGGTTTTCTTACGTGATGCTGTGTTTCTTTTCATGGTCCTCATATCTGGAAGAACCTGTAAAAATCCACATTCTTCTAGCCTACAAAATTGCCCAATGAGTTATTGACAACTGACTTCGTCATATATACGAACACATTTGGGGGGTAATGGACGATTAATTTTTAGAAGTGGGTATGATAGAAACATCGAACAAAAATTATCTACGTAGGTATATTGAACTGCGACCAATTTCGTCAAATTTTGTCACACTGTCTTAACACCGAGGGACGCTGATCACAAGCCTCCGGCAGTCATATTCTTAATTGCTTACTTTTGACGAGGATTAAGGAAATCCAATTTTGTTTCTGGATTTCTTGGAAATTTTTGGTCTTAGAGAGAGGGTGTAGCTGACAAGATATAGAAGCTGATAAGTGATTAGAAACAACTCCGAGGAACTGGTAGGGCTGCGGTAGCCCAGTGGTTAAGGTATCCAACCATGGCAGGCATGTCATGAGTTCGATCCCAGTACCACTAAAGACCCGCCGTGTAGGGCAGCGATGCACGTTAAATCTGTCGAGAGCTGAAACGTCCTCCCGTTGGTGTGGTGTGGTAGTTAGGAGAGGGGGGTGCCAGCTCAGGTGTCGTCCACGTCACTTGACCATGGTTCAAAATTACGTGGTCCGTCGCCAAAAGCCCTCGTGTAGCTGAACAGTGCGACGTTAATATTAACTCACTCACTCACCCGAGGAACTGGTATGCACTGTTAGCTGCTTATTGCGGCATTTGGTGACACTTTTTTGATTTGACGAAATAGGTCGACTGTATAATACGTAAATATAATTTTTTATAAGAAACTAAAACGAATGGGAAATGCCTGTGATTCCCTTCTGTTGCAATGCTATAATCTCGTTTTTTATTTTCGGCACAATCCAGTTTGGCACACCACTTGGCGACGATTTTAAAATTGAACAATGAGGGCGCTAAAAGAGTTTCAGATTTAAAATCGTTACAACATGAAACGAGATGGAGTCACGTTTTAAAGAATTGACAGCACCGTTGCTGACGGATGGAACACGATATGAAGTAAAAGTGAAATTTCTCACAAACGTACAGAAAAAAAAGACGAACAGAGTGTAGGGTGAAAAAAAAATCACACCGTATCATTATATATTTTGAACATTGAAAGTTTTCTTATGATTGATGACAGTTGCAGGCAGTCTAGCGTTAAAGTTTCTTCACGTCACAGGCAATAGATCCTCTGATAATGGCGCTGACATTGGATGACCTGAGAGGGAAAAAACAAAGTTCACACTGAGTTAGTTGGCTGGTAAGGTAATGCAGGCGAATGACTAGCGTTAAAAAAGAACGAAATGGTTTTTAAACAGAACTTATGGCAGTTTTCTCCTCTCTCCCGACATACAATTGCTGTTAAAAGTAAAAGAAAAAAAAGATATAGGCGCTTCGAAAGGAATTGTTCGTCTATCATTCTACTTCTCGAAACATTGCGCTGATTTCATCATGCATCATGCTTCATAAAACACGCTGTTTCTCACCTGGTGAAAAAATCAAATGATTAAATTTTGCTCTGTTGTTTATTCGATAGGGTTACCGGTCAGCAAACTTTTAGTCATGCCTGTCGAAAAACAATTTGTCGCCAAAGGGCGTAGTAAAATAGATCCCAACAAATTTCATCTCTATCAGAGCTAAACATTCATCGATGAGACTTGGACTCAAGCAAAGCTATATCATAAAATTCAAGTACAATTTAAATTTATAATCAAAATAAAATGCAGTTTTGTTCATTTAATTAAATCTTCCCATCAACCTATTTCTGTCTTATTATCTTTGTAAACTGAAACCCCACGTTGAAATTAAATTACAGATAATAATTTCTATCTTCATCGAAGTTTGGAAGAATTCAAATTCTAAGAATTGATAATTAACATATGTAGTGAAAATAAACTTATAGATCGTGTTCTTGAGAAACCGTCAATGATTCGTGAAATGTTTATTTGCTCTACATGTTGCATAAAGCCAAGTGACATTATTTGAAAGTCAGTTTGTAGTAGGAATATTTGGTTTCCCTTTTAACAACTAGATGGCGACCTGGTGCTTAGCAGCTAAGTACAGTATGCTTGAGAGGAAGAGGGAGGGGAATGTATTATATTTTAGCAAAACATTAGTCATTTTTAAATAAGATGGATTTTTAATTTTAACAAAAAAAGTTCTCATTTCGTCTCTGAATTTTACTCTTTTATTTTGTAAATGGGAATATTTATTATAACGTATCGATGTTCCGAAACATTAAAGTGGGTTGGATTTCTGTTGCCATTCTACGTGTAAAAGAGCTGATGCACTTTGGTCCTAGTCCATTGGTGAGGTGTTTCAGTTTGGAGAGTGGTGGTCAGCTCAGGTGTCGTCCTCGTCGTTTGACGGCGATTCAGAATTACGTTGTCAACCATTAGCTCTCGCGGAGCTTCAGATTGTGACTTTAATAAGCTGTCAATCTAATAATATCTGAAACAAAATTTAAAAATTAGAGGAAGGGGAGTAGGAAAAAATTCATGACTCTGAATTTAAGATGGATGAACTCCAGTGACGTAAAGGAGAATATCATGCTCCCTCCCCCGGAATGCGGGAGTGTAGGTTACGCCAAGATCACAGAATTTCTAAAAGTAATTGCCTCCGCGGTATCCGCTACAATGCATGATACACCACATTTCCCAATCTACAACTACAGTTAAATTTGAGAATAAATCTCTGAGAAAGGTATGCTATGTTATTAAAATCAGAAACAGATCTATATAATTTATTTTCCGAGCAATTTTTATTCTGTTGGTGCGACTGACAGATTTTAGTTTTTTCTCCCTCGATTTCACTTAATGAAGTCTAGGGAATCGTCTCCACATTGATCACTTTTACAAGCTTTTTTTGTCCATCCCCATTTATGAACTTGAAACCCAAGTAAGATATTTAGAATTTCTTTGATTAAAGTCTGAATAAAAACTGTCAACTATGTTTTCCCCCTTCTTAATTTTATTCTAAAGGGAAAGTTAAAGTACAGAAGAATGCTACAATGTACTCTTTTCCTGTATATTAATCACGACTTCTCTGAAAACATAATCATAAATCGCTTTTAAAAACTTGAGTGAACCACTAAGAACAATTTTATTTGCAATTCGTTCTTGTACAATGTTTTCAATGTCAAGAGCTGTTTGGGACAAACCTCGGTAATTTTAAGCAAAGGTCGGGGAGAACACATGAGCCTCTCCATTCACTACGCCATCGTGAGGACTTGGAGACTCAACAAATAAAGCGCGCAACAGCACCACTACACGCCGCCGGGTATCGAACCCCTGATTTGATTGATGCAACACCAGTCACGAGAACGCGTTCTACTGCTTTTATTAACGTGAAGGTTATCAATCAAAAATATGAGGGGGGGGGAGCGAAATATTTTTATATAGATATTTATCAAATCAGAAATAAAAAAGAAATATCCGTATTATTTCTCTGAAAAATAAAATTAAATTAAAAAACAGTTAAGACAGGAAAAATTCTAATTCCAAAAATAAATAGTTTAACTAACTTAAGGCATCCGACTGCGTTAGAAACCGTGATTTTAAAAAAACTCATAAATGGATAATTTTCATGATATTTTGTGTCATTTAGATCAAAATACATGTATAAAATTGTTTTAAGAACATTTTAACAACAAAAAATTATTTAAATACAATATTTTGGCAAAAAAATTAATTTACTTAACCTCCTTTTTCTCAAAATGTTCTCTTTTTATAAAAAAATGCTTCTAAAATAATAATAATATTTTGCTTATGTAAAGTAAATACTTCTCCAGAGAGTCTGAAATATATACTTTTTTTGAAAAATTCACATTATTTTCAGTTACCACCAACTGAAATAATTATCGGTGTTTTTTTTCTTAAAATTGTTCCTCTCTGTTGTCGTAAATTATGGATAAACCCACTTCTAAGTTATGTATTTCAAAAATTTCAGTTGAGCCTCTGTACAGAGGTCTGAGCTATATACAGGCAAAATATTATAATAGAAGCATTTTTCACAAAAGGATTTTGAAAATGGGTCATTCTATGTTCATTTTTTGTCAAAATATTGTACTTGAATAATTTTTTATTGTAATACTATTCTTAAAACAATTTTATATACATTTTCTTATCTAAGTGACACTAAATACCATAAATACGAGAGTTGGGGCAAAAGTCATAGTAACTATTTTTTTTGTGAAGATATCAGTGCGGTTGGAAAGCACTAAATATCATAAATATTATCCATTTATACGCTTTTGCAAAATCACGGTTTGAAACGTAGTCGGATACCTTCAGAACCACGAAATTTTTTAATATCGTTAGTTAGCAAGGAAAAATTTTTCAATATCAGAAAAAAAAAGTTTCAAATATGAGGTGCATTTATTTGAACTCATAAAAGGGCCGCTGTAGTCCAATGGTCATGATCGCGAGCTCGTGTTCGATGAGTAGCGGGTTCGAATCCTGGTGCCGGAGACCCGACATCTGGAGGGAGCCGATGAATGTAAACCTGCCGTGATGGAGTGTTGTGGTAGATCGGAGAGAGGAAGGGGCAGCGCATGTGTCGTCCTCGTCACTTGGCTCATCACTAGGTCTGTCACTAATAGACCTCGAGTTTCTGTTAAGTGCGACATGAATAAACGTTCAACTCAGAAAAACGATAACGATACATAAAATTAAGCCAATTCACAATTTTGAACCGTGTTCATAACATACAGGTCCCCTCCACGTCTTAAGAAATTTGAGCTAACCATTTGATGTTATTTAAAGTGTAGTCCTCCCTCTGATTTGAATTGCAAGATTGAAGAACTGAGCTACGGGAAAAGTTATTCTACCTATTAAGTCTTTAATATAAGTTTTCTTGTAAAGTAAAATATTCTAGTTGTGAAAAAAATAACTGGATTAGTCTCAAAAATTAGCTTTATTGAAAATAATGTACTAATCCCCCTTTCAACATACTCCCCCCTTCCCTTCCATACGAGTTTTCCACCTTTCAAAGCATAGCTGCGATTCATGAGGTGTCGCCCTCTTCAGTAAGTCTGCCCATCCACAGACTGAAAATGGGCTCCCATTAATCCTTTTTTTCATTTTAAGAAACAAATAGAAGTCGTATAAAGCGAGATCTGGGGATGCTCCAGTTCAGTAATGAGTTGATCCGCCAGAAACTGTTGTACAGAGAGCAAAATGTGCACCGGGGCGTTGCCTTGGAGCAAAATCTACGTGTTGTTACTCTACAGATCTTGCATTTTCTTCCTCTAAGCTTTCTAAGGACCTCAATGTAGTTCTGCTGTTTTACCCCATTCAATCATCGTGATGACATTAAAATCAAACAACGGCCGGTTCTTGATGTCACAGAACGTTCATCGTCAACAACCTCACGATCTTCATTCAAAAATTTGACTATGTGACGTGCAATTACTATTTCCAAACACCTCTTTTAACAATTTAAAGCATTCAGTGGAAGAATACTTTTTTTTAAAAAAATAATGAGGGATTTCAAATTTATACGCAGCTCGATTTTTAAGTTTATCATGATCACGGCCTTCGACATAACAACGTCTTACTCAAACAAGGGGATAAAAAATAAACTGAGCTAGATAGAGAGATGGTATACCGTGCCACCAGCATCGGAAGAGAGAGAATCAAGGTCAACTATATTCCATTCCCTCTCCTTTACACCAAGCCTAACGTCTAGAGCAGACATGTCATACTCGGTGGTGTGACGTACACCCCCGCAGAGTTCTAGGGGTCCCCAAACCTTGACTGCCACCATGTACCTACCCTTTGTAAAACCCAACCCACTGGTCAAACTCAAAGGTTAACTCGGGTCAAACAAACTAGGTTTAACTTTAGGCGGGCCGCAAAAAAAAAAAAAAGCGATATTCATAGAAACGTAGGTTTATTTCGAATAATAAGTTATGATAAACATATGTAAAGGAACAAAAAAATTTATATATAATGTTTATATCCTTATACTTGATCTCTTTTTTGCTGCTATCTCCCCAAATTTAATAGAATTTTTTAAAATTTTATGGGGGGTATATTGACCGGGCCCCGCAAAAATGTTTGTTGTGGGCCGCATGTGATCCGCGGGCTACGAGTTTGACATCCCTGGTCTAGAGCATGAGCAATCGGGGAATCTCATCTCAATTCCGCTTATTACAAATTGAATTTAATAATTTTTCAATAAACATTTTAAAGACAAGACATTTTTAGTAATTATTTTATAGCTTGTATTTAAGTATGAGCTCTCGTGTTTTCCATTTGTTAATGGCTCTTTCTGCACGTTACTATGGTAACTGTCAGCCGAATCTTTTTTCTTGGTCTTGTCTCCATACTTTTTTTTCTTACCCCATCCATAAAACATGCTCTGAGAATTAAGTGATTAAATTATAATTAATACCCACTCTAGTGCTCTTAAATACAGTAATATTAATTACTTTTGTCCGTACAAAATAATGTCACTAAAAAATTATGACATTTATTTATGAAAGGCTTATCCAAATTTGGTTAAAAACGCTTATATATTATTAAAGATAAATAAATAATTCGAAAATCTTTGTTTTATATTGTCTGTTTTATTTTAGCTAGGCTGGAAAGTAGATTATGTATAGCAGGTCCAGAAAAAATTGCAGATTTGTCACAGAATGCTTTATTTTTTTTCAAAAGTACCTTTAATTCATCTGTATCATGTTAGCTAAACTCTTTTAGCTCGTACTTACCGATTCATATCCTTTTTGTGTTGCCAAAAGAAACACAGTTCCCGTATAAGTTACGATTACATAGACGTGTGTTGTCCCTCCCTCTACAAAACAATACGGGCAGTGGAATGTCAGCTTTTCCATCTTCTATATAAAAGTATAGAGCTTGTAGATTTTGTTTCTTTAGGACAATTGCTCGACTAATGGAGGTGACTGTCGGTTATAATGGATGATTCTCTACCAGGGAGACGACTCGAAATCCCATAGTCGCAAATGCCGTAATTGCGAGCTGTGGTGCAGAGAAACAGAAAAATGAACACCTTAATGGGACACAAAACATTTTATTCAAATTTTATACTACAACATATGTTTGAAATGACGACCAGAAGTAGTCTGGCAGCAGCGCTGCATGGAATTCCTTACCTTCTGGAAGATTCTTGGCATGCCCTGTATCCTCCCGGAAGCTACGGATATTCGATCAATTAAAAGAGCTGGCGTCTCGTACATCAAAAAAGAAACAGTTATCTTGTTAAGAAACCAGTCTCGCGTAACTTTCTGTTCGCACTTGCGAAGGTCGTGTGATGCGGAGCAAACCTGTTCCTAGTACAACCGCAACGCGGCGCACCCGTTATAATCCGCATCTCCATACCTCATCAACATATCGTCAGTTTCTCCTTTGAATACTACTACCTCGGAAACGGATCGCAAATGCAGGATTGATGTTCACGAAACCTTCCACTCAGCGCCATCTGCCATAAGACTTACTAAAAAAATGTCAGGAATTCCCTGCAGCGTCACCGCCACATGACTTCTACAATAGGTAATTTCAAATACCTGCTGTAGTAAAATCGTTTAATAAAATGTTTTCTGTCCAATTAATGTTTCTGTTCTTTTTCGCTTCTTCTTTGTGTCATGCACCGCAACTAATCTGTTGGGAAATGAGCATTACAACAACACCAGCTTAAACATTTCACTTGAACAATCCTTTTATTTCATTATTAGCTACAGTTACATTCATCTAAGCTAATTTTAAACATTATTTCAAATTAAATTTAGTGCAAAAATTGCGTAAGCTTGTCATGTTCCTCCCCTTGGGAGAGCATCTCTCGAAGTATCAGCGTGAGCTAGAGATTAACGAAAGAACTTGAAGGAATCATTATCTTAATATGACTTTATTAAGATATTCAACTTAAACCTTTAACACAGTGTTTCTCAAACTGTGGGGCGCACCCTCCTGGGGGGCGCGGTATTCCTGCAAGGGGGGGTTGCGAGCATATGGAAAATAAAAGGTTTCAAAAAATAATTTTTTGGAATGAAGAAAAGCAAAATACTTTCTGACTTAATAAAAAATGCACATTTGCACTGATATAATTTATATATATCATCTGGTGATCATCAAAAATAAAACATTCCACTTCAAACGTTCATTAGCTATCTTTGATCCTATAACCAAATAAAAAAAAGGCATTTTGTTTGCTTTACTGTAATTACACGATGAGAGATTTTTTTATTACGTGTCCTTTTAACCCCTAAAATGCTACTTTTGACTATCATGTATTTGACCTTCAAACTTACTGGTATGTTTCACTCCATCTGTTTTTCTTTTAGGAAAGTTGTAAATAATATTTTTCTGTTAATTTTTTTCCATGTGAATGAGTTATATGATAAATGGAAAAGCATATTGAGTACTTTGAAGGATTATTTGGTCAACATATACAATGCATAACGGAAAACTTTATACGCAATTCTTTTTTAGAACTAATATCCATATGTTTTATTGAATACACTTTTAACACGGGATCGGTCGTGCGATGCGCAGAGTCATCTGATGTTCACGAAATCATTAATTCTGGGAAAACTGTTTATTTGTTACCAATGACCTTGACAGAGTATCCTCCAATAAGACAGTCTTAATGGGAACTAAAATGAATTTATCACATTTCGCCCTCTTTTTTGGGGGGAGTTTCAAACGTTTTTCTTACCATCAAGTGACTAGTTTTGATCGAGTTCCCTGCGCGACCACTTTTGTTCAAAATATTTGCTATGTACATGCTTTATGTCCTTTATTAAGGGCACGCACATTTGGAACAGTTTCATTAATTTTTTTTTTATTGGGTTTTTTCTCAAAAAATCAAAGAAAAATTGAAAAGTCCTTGCAAGTAGGTAAGTATATTTTCTCTTAAATTATTCACTGGAATTGGGATTTTTATCGTGTATAGTAAAAATAATTATAAAATAAAGAATAGTTTAAAAACAAATTAAAAAAACACGCTTTTATAGTGAATCGAACTAAAAAGTAAAAAAAATAAAAATATATATTACTTAAAAGTAACATATACAAAATTTAATACTTATCTTGTTAATTTGTACGGTTTATAATTATGATCGTATTGTAGCTTTAGCACCCCCCCAATGCATTATTATTGAATTCAATACATTATTATTTTGGGGGAGGGGCGATAAAAATTATGATTGAAAATTGGGTCGCCAGTAGTTAAAGTTTGAGAACCACTACTTTAACAAATTAAATAATAATTAATATGAGATAATCTACGATGACAAAATACGCAACACACAATATATATATTTAGCTGATAAGACTTAAACTAATTCAGACCACTTTCAATAACTGAACCACCTAATCACTTATTCTAATATTAAGTAGTCAATCCTACCTTATTACGGCTTGGAGAATCACTCTGTAGTGACTTGTATGCACTGGTGTGCAACTTGAATTAAATATATTCGATCACTTTTATAACTTCTAATCACAGTCACGTAAAGCTCATTCAGACTTGAACCACGATTCCTCTATTGGACATCAACTACCTGCCAATTTCCATCCACTAACATAAATTGCCATACATTGCCATCACGTTTACTCTAAGTTCCGATATTTAAAAGCGTGTTCATTTGCATTTTTCATTCACACTTCACTTCTTGGATTTGGTTGGAAAAGAGTTGCCATTAATTCTGGCCCAAAGAACCCAAAGGACATGTTAAAGAAAATACGCGTGAGCCCGTCACAAGCTGCATTTCAAAATAAAGTCTAGGGCTTTGTCTAGTGGTACCATAAGTTCTGATACAATTATAAAAGACATGAGAAATACAAAAAAAACTTCGTAATCAAATTTAAAACTAAATCGTTTTATAGTTTTTTATCTTTAAATTTAACATTAAACACCTTTTATTCAAAATGATCCTTTTTGACTTCAACAAGCTTCAAATTTCTTTGGCCAATCATCCATTGAGGCCCGCCCGCACTGCCTCTACAGGCATTTCCATCGCAGCTTCCCTTAAAGAACGGTTGAAACTAGTCTGCCGTTCTCGACCTCCAGTGCTGACTCCAATTTGGTTTTTATTTCTAATGGGACCACGGATTGGTGTTTTACCGCTGCAGAACTAGTGTATTTCCGGAAGCTGATATCTCTTTTTAGTGTACCACAATTTAGGTGGAATACCAATCACTGCAACTTATTTTGACGCCTCGTTTCCACCCCAAAGGAAGGCACCTGAGCTGTGATGCTGCGAAATCGTTCAAAGAAGTTTAATTTCACCGAAAGCACTCAAGGCAAACAGGCTCTCAATGGGTCTTTTGCAGGTCACATAATCACACGACATGGATGCTGACGATTTTCTGCGTCATGAAAATCTATCGACATGGGCTGGGGTCGAACTCGCAAACTTGGGCGTACAATGCCAGTGACAAACCAACTAAGCCACTCAGCCGGCTGACCCCAAGTTGTAGTCCAATGAATTTGAACTTGGACTGTTGGAATCCAAACTTTGCTTACCGTGAAGTCTGACACATTCTTTTTAATCAACTGCGGGTCATTTTCGCCTTATGAGGAGGAACAGAGTTCTCTGTTGAGAGATTCAATGATCTCCATTGAACAGGATTACTAGTGTCTTGATAAACTTATATCGTGGTCTTCTCACCTTTCTCTCAAAAGTGAATCTGCGATATACTTTCCTACCCGACACACCACAAAATCCTTACAGACGATGAGCTCTCTGCATGTCTTTTTTCAGCTCATCGGGCAATCTTTGAGCTTTCTGCTTTAAGCAATGGCGGGACAGAACAGGTTAAAAGTCTCATCATTTTTTGTGAATCAATAGCAGTTCTCCAGGCAAAATGAAAGTTCACCGATTACTGAAGAGATTGGCTCTAGCCTGTTTAGATCACATGGCAGCGGCGTAACGTACACCCCTACAACATCTGGCAGGTGTTCTAGGGGGCCCAAAGTCTGACTCATATCATGTACGTATTTGGGCTTGGGGCCCCAAACCTGATTTTTCGGGGGACCCTAGTGTTCTTCGCTACGCCACTGTCACATGGGTTACATAAAGTCTGTTTTCTTTAATGGTTACCGGCACTTGTTGACAGTACAGGCAATAAAAATGCAGAGGAACTGGTGAAAAAGGCTATTAATCTGAATAATGACAACTTCGTCAATGTTACCTTATTAGACGAAAATGCTGTATCAAATTTCAAAACCAGAGAAAAGTCCATTTCTGTAAGCATGAACTCTGTAATGTAAGTGGAGACCACCTGTTAACAAAGATCACCACTAGGTAAGAAAGGTCATTACAGAGGAATGAAGATTGATAGGGATAGTAGAACTTATAGGAATAATGATAACTGTTCGAATATAAAGCTAACACCTGCTCATAGTTTTGAATGTCCAGCTATGCTTGCTGTTCTACAAGAAATAGGGGTCCTGTTTTTGTCAAAAAACTTCTATGTGGACAGTATTGAACAGATTGCCAAAACAGTCATCTGGGCCCATGGTACTGTTGATCCCGTCATGGACATGGCATTATAATGAATGGTGTGGAGACTGAATTCCTTCGTAAGAACATGGCCAGTTATTCTTCGATGCCTTCTTGGTCAAAGGTCTTTGTTTACTGAGCGACACATTGTTCTTTTTGACACGTTCATCTGTTGAACAAGAAAATTGTTCTTTCGACAGAGATTTCGACGAATTCTGTCCCTGATTGCTTGAACGAGAGCTGTTTTTTTTTTCGCCGAATGCGGACTTTTACTAAGGTTTGGAACACTGTTAATTAAAAAAAATCTCTTAATTGTTCGACAAAGGAATAACCCTTTGATGTCAAAGTTTTTGAGCCTTAAAAATCTCCATCTAGATTCTTTTTTAAACAGAGAAATAAATGCTGCACACTTCTGTTCGGCTGTAACTGATTTAAAACAACGTGTTTGAAAGACTATATCTTTTTGTAAAATATTGCAGACGATCTTTCAGAGCGAAATTTAAAATAGTTTACTACGTTCGAGAGTAACAGCAGAGGATCTGAAATTTGTTTCAGAATTTATGTCACAACCAGTGCCACACACAAGGGGGCCCTGGGGGTCCGGGCCCCCCAAAGCCCTTGATTTTTTTCCGATTGATTATAATTCTAAGTATGTAGTACGTAAAATTTAAGTATTTGTTATTAATGATTAATTTTATTAATTAATGCTAATTATTATTCAATAATTAATTTTATACTGTGTTTTGTTCCCGAAAATCGACAAAATCAAAAGGTGTATGATACAAGAATGGTGAACTTTCGATCCCGGACTCCCCCCCCCCTTGAAAAATTTCTGTGTGCGCTACTGGTCACGACTATATAAGAAGTATCGAAATGTCGATTCTGAGTCTAAAAATAAACAAGATGTGTAAATCAGCGTATCTCATAGTGTGGGGCTCGTCCTCCTGAAGGGGGCGATAACCCTGCGAGGGGGGCGCAAGCATATTGAAAATAAAAGGGTTTAAAAAAATTTTTTTGGAGTAAAGTAAAACAAAATGCTTTCCGACATGATAAAAAATATACATTTACACTGATATAATTTATATATTATATTATGTATCATCTGTTGATCCTCAAAAATAAGATTCCTCCTCAAAAGCTCATTAGCTATCTTTGATCCTATAACCAAATAAAAAAAAACATTTTGTTTGCTTTGCTGTAATCCCAACGATGAGAGATTTTTTTTATTACGTTTCTTTTAACTTCTAAAATACTACTTTTGACTATCATATACTATTTGACCTTCAAACTTACTGGTATGTTTCATTGCGTCTCTCTTTTTCTTTTAGGAAAGTTATAAATAATATTTTTCTGTTGCTTTTTTTCCATGTGAATGAGTTTTATGATATATGGATAAGCATATTGAGCGCTTTGAAGGATTATCTGGCCAAGATGTATTTTTGAGTTTTCTGAAACATATAATGCATAATGAAAAACGTTTTACACAATTATTTTTTAGAACTAGCATCGGTATCTTCCTCTTGAATACACTTTTAACATGGGAGGGGTCGCATGTGAGGTGCAGAGTCAACCCAGACTCACGAAATCGTTAATTCTGGGAAAACTGTTTATTCGTTAACAGTGACCTTGACAGTATCCTCCTATTAGACAGTCTTAATGGAAACTAAAATGAATTTGTCACAAATATGCCTATTTTTTTAGAGTTGCAAATGTTTTTTTACTGGTTTTGATTGAGTTCTCTGCGTGACCACTTTTGTTCAAAAATATTTTCTATGAACATGCTACACTTTCCCTCATGAACAATTTTGTGGTTTTGATTGCTGTGATGTACGACTTATTACGATTTATAAATGTAAAGGAGCAGAATATAAAAAAACGGGCATCTGTGATCTCTATTGAAGGAAGTCGAAACTGATCAAGCAATTGAAGAACATGCTGAAATAATGCATATTAATCAAGGTAGCGAAAGTAAATATGAGAAAAGCGATAGACATGAAACGTTTGAGTTGAATTAAAATTTCCAAATGCTGCCTAAAAAACTCTATGAAGAAAACTATGAAGCCATAAATGTAGCACTTCGCCTTGTCAAACGGACACAAGAAAGAAAAAGTTCAAAATGCTATTTGTAGATCATCAAACGACAGCAAAACTACTATAACGCGAACAAAATATGACAGTTTTGCTGAAAAATAACGTTCCAGTATTGTTAGCGAAAAAGTGTCTGTGATTTATGACCTTTATTAAGAGCACGCACATTTGGAAGTTTTATTGGATTTTTTCTCAAATTATCAAAGAAAAATTGAAAAGTCCTTGAAAGTAGACAAGTTTATTTTCTGTTAATTAAATTATTCACTGGAATTGTGATTTTTACCGTGTATAGTAAAAATAATTATAAAATAAATTATAGTTTAAAAACAAACTGAGAAAACACGCTTTTATAGTGAATCGAACGAAAAAATAATAAAAATATATATTACTTAAGTATTAAATTTTGTATATGTTACTTTTATCTTGTTAGTCTGTAAGGTTTATAATTGTGATCGTATTGTAGCTTTAGCGCCAAAGAGAATTATTATTGCATTCAATACATTATTATTTTTTGGGTGGGGACGTGATAAAAATTATGATTGAAAATTGGGTCACCCTTAGTGAAAGCTTGAGAAGCAGTGGTCCCGCTAGGCCTTAGTAGTGCAAAGGTATAAACCCCTGAGGAGCAGCACTGAGAGTCTCGTATTACTATAATTAGAGGAACACATTTTTAACATGCTCATAAATATGCAGCAATCAAATGTTTAATATTTGAAGATGTCCAGTATCTCATAAGCGTCGTTGGAGCGTAGCGGTTATTGTCACAAACTCATGACCGGCGTGTCCCGAGTTCAAGACCTAGTGCAACTGAAGACCCGACATATAGAGGGATCCTAAATGTGTCGAGGCTCAAAGTCCTCCCTTTGGTGTGGTGTGCTAGTTTGGAAAGGGGTGCCCTTCTCACTTGACCATGGTTCAAGATGACGAGGTCCATCGCCAATAGCCCTATGAATTTTACTTTCTGCTGTTAAAAATGTAAACTTTGATTTTCGATATGAACTAAACGGGGGTGGATGTTTTCCAGGGGGTCGGTTTGTAGGTCTAAGCCGTCTTCGGTACCTTTGGGCCTTTGTGATGCTTTAGAATGTGACGTTCATAAACACCTACTCAACCATAAGTAAAGATTTTTTATTCTCGCACGATTTGCAATACATAACAGTTTTGTCTCTCTCTACTTTGACTTTTAACCAATAACAAACAAACATTAAATTCCACGTGGCAGGAGAAATTGCACAACCTAATGCACTCGCTGACCAAAGCAATTTAGCTTATTGTTCAAAAACGAAAGGAGAAGAAAAAGCTACTGAGAAAGATCTCGCCCCCCAAACACTTACTCCTGCATTTCAATGGGAATGGCTCAGCAACAACGCAATGTCCCCCTCCTCCGTCGAACCGGAAACGGATATCCGTAATCCTCTTACGGAATCCGGAGGCATATGCCTCCAGAGTTATGCAGGAAAGAGCTCTCGGAAGGATCAAATGTGTTGTGGCGTGGGAGGGCTTTGTTGGAAGAGTGGATGAATTTCTTTCTTTCTTTTTTTTCCGTAAAAAATGTAAACATATGTAAAATGATTGATAAAAAAGAAACATTTTGAATTTTTCATTCTTGTGGTGTTATTTCAATTTTTAGAGGTGAGGTTCAATAGCTTTTGGCTTAAAAATGGGACGTGGAAAATGTACCGAGTGAATTCTTAGATATCTCGCGATAATGCTTTGTATTACGGGTTGGGATAATTGAGGAAAAAATGATAAAAACTGTCTCTCCTTTATTAATATGTGTAATGAGTAAAGTTAATTTTATCTTGAGGGATTTCAATTTATAATGGTCTCGAGCCCTTCGCGTGATAATTAATTTCTAGTTTCCACACCTAATGGGAAATAACCCTACTCTTATCTTCCCAAAACAAAACATTGGGTGTTTTTAAATTTAAAATGATGCAATCTGAGTATATGGACCAATCGGGAAAGCCTTTACCGGAAATCATGCATGAATTGAATGGCTTCCGGTTGGCTATCGGTGTAAATAGACGAGATTTCTGGATTGAACAAAGTCTGCTTTTTTTAACGTAGTGTAAACTGCGCGTGCTTTATGTGTTGCTACTTGTTTTATGTTTGCTTTGTCTACATAGCAAAATAAAATGTAGATTTAAAGGCCTCAAGAATCCCTTCAATGACTGCATCAAGTTATCTAAATCCATCTAAAATTGCCCAACCCAATTGTCATTACAAAGTGTTTTAAAAAACAAGTGGAAACTATGTTCCTCTCTGATTATAAAATGACAGCAGTATGAGAATTTCGTTGAAAGCAATCATTAACAACGTGTGCAATAAAAAAAAGGAAACAATTTAACACACTGGATTTCTTTTTCTGGAATTTTATAACTTTTTGATTTGGCATTCTGGAAGTTATAATAAGTGCCTTTTAAGAAGTTTTGCTTAAATATCCATTAATACATCACGTGGATTTGCGCCGATCGAATTTTCTACTTAAATATTTTAATTCATTATATTGATGAGTTATTAATTATCGGATTTATTACTTATATCATTAATTTTAAGCCATTTTTTCTTCTAGTTTAATGCATATGGGGGGGGGGTTGAACCTAAAATAACCGGAATTGAACTGCTGCACGCGATTGCTTAGTAGTTATGAGTTGTGCTGTTAGGTGGTGTTATATAGTTGGGGTTCTCTCTCTCTCTCTCTTGCGATCGTTAGTGGGTTGGCGTCAGTCTGAGTACGTTCACGACAATGCTCATGCCCACACGGTTTTGATGGTTGAATAATTTTTGAAAACAACACGTTTGTTGCGTCTCATCCCCTCCCCTACCCACCCGATCTGACTCCATTGGACTAAAAGTGATGTGATGATTCAGTGATGTGATTGAAGTTAAAGAAAACAACATAATGTTTTTCAACTGTATCCTGCCTCAAGAGTTCGAGAACAGTTTTAAGCACAGGTAAAAGCAATGGAATAAGTGCATCAATGCCCATGGAAAATACTCTGAAGCAGACAAATGTAAAAATACAAGATAAAAATAATACATTCTGGTTATCCCCCTTCGCTCATTTTAAGAATTTTTTCTAGGTTGTACTCTTTAGGCATTTCAATTTCTTTCTTATATGCACCAGGAATTCCAGTCTCGATGTTGTTGTTCTTTGCCTAACGTCTAGACTAAATGCAAAGAGAACATTTTGGGGCAGTAATGTAAATATTTTAATTCTATAACATTTTTGAAATATTACAACACTTTAATTCATAAATCTGTTTATATAAATATAATACAGAGTTAAATTTTAAATAATTCCATAAATAGATGTTTTTTATTTTAACATCTAAAGGGATTGTTCCATGAGCATTGCAGTTTTGGAAAACACATTTTATAACAGAAAAAGTTTGTGTGCTTATAAGGGAAGCGAAAACTTCTGGTTTATTTTTTCTGCTTCCAATTGTTCGACCGCGACATTTTCGCATGCAGGCGTTTAATAGTTCTCTTTTTCGAGCCCATTCATCAGTGAATTTGTTTATTACATTCATTTTCTATAAAGGGCAACGATGTTTAAATAATTATACATTATTAAATATTTTTATGTGAACATATACGATTTAAATGTCAGAGTGAGTCAAATTATTTTAAAATGTTTATATGTAAATTAGTTGTGTAAATTATTTTTTTTATGTAATAGCCGGCTGGGTGGCGTAATTGGTTTGTCGCTGGCCTTCTGTACCCAAAGTTGCGGGTTCGATCCCGGCCCAAATTGGTGGATTCCCCTGATGCAGAAAATAGACAGCGGCCATGTTGTATGAGGCATGGAAAAGATCCATTGGGTGTCCGTTTGGCTTGGATGCTCTCGACAAAATTAAATTCCTAAGTTCAAATTTCGCATCGGGGGAGCTCAGCTTTCGGTCATTGGTATCGCCTAAATGGTGCCACACTTAAAAGTGATACCAGCTCCTGGGGAATGGACTACGTTTGCAAACGTAGAAATACCAATGCGCAGCCTTATTCCAGGAAAAAAATTATTTAATCTATATGTTTATATGATAGTTACGTACTATCGCAACAATGCCAACGTTCAAGAGAGCTCGCCAGGTTGGCAACTATGAGCTGCTTTTCAAACAATGTTGCCAATATGGTTGTGATAGTACGTAAGTACCGTTTATATAACTTATATAACGCCGCATACTATGTAAGGTTAGTTATAAACTTATGCTCTGAGAGCCCGTTTGCTTTCCTCAAAATTCCCTAGTCAAACAAAGGGGGGGGAGGCGTACCTTTTCAGAATGAACGCTTTTATTTGCTTGTAATCTCTTAGTTGTCAGTATTAATATAAACCAGAATATCAACGGCTTTCTCGCCCCTTAACTTCATTAAAATTTCAGATTTTAATTCTTTGGACGCATTTTTATTGAATCAAAAACTAAATCCCATGTTTTGCTTCTTCTTATCTTCAATCTCCTAAGTAAGAATAATTTTTATTTTTTTCAATTACTTTCGCTCTTGGGCTTCTCTTCTGTCGTTCACTCCCTGGAGTTAAGTGAGCTGCAGGAAAGTAATGCTTAAATAAAGAAAATAAAACTTCTCTCTCTCTCTCTCGAGAGAGAGAAAGTGTGCATGGAATTTTTACTTAAAAAAACCCACGAGCTTGAAAAGTTTTTAACTGAAAACAAAGCAAGCGTCGCCCACACGATTACGATTGCCGAATGGAGCCGAGTAAAACTGATTGAGCGTAACACAGACAAATCGAACTCATAATTTAGATTGATTCTTCAGCAAAACACACCTAAAGAAGTTATCACTTCAAAAAGTGGATTTACTCAAATATATAAAAATGAGGAGTATGATAAAAAAATGCTGCTTTCTACAGGATAGCGAAGTCAGAAGGTAATATTAGTGTTGTAGTACTTTTGTCTTTGAAAAGGTATTCTTAATTCAGACCTTATAGTCTAAGAGCTAGCAATGTTTTCGAGAAAGAATTTTAGAAAAGCTGATTCTTTAATATTTCTTTCTCTATGACTTTTCGAACATCGCGCGGGCCATCTGGCTGCCGTTAAACGTTGCGTTTATTAATGCGCATCATACCTTTACAGGTAAAAATAATGATTTTTTAAATAATTTTAGAAAGAAATATTTTTCCCCACTAAATTTAAAACGTTATTAACAACATGAATTTATTAATGCCAGACATTTTTGTTGTTGAAAATAATGTGCCAGATATGCCATTTTCTATGAAAAAAAATCATTAATTTCAAACCATTTTAGAATGTCTGTAATTTTTTAATATTATTTTATTTATACATAAATAAGTACAAATTTAAATTGCCAGACATTAATTCGGTTGCTTACTGAACAGACAGGCCGGTTTATACCGCGGTATTATGCCTGTCGTTAGAGAGAGACAGTGGCAAAGTAGGTAGGTGGAAGAGTGACCGATGCGTTGCTGCCTTTTTGTAATTCATACAAAAGGAAGTGTCGTAAATACACTTTATCTACTGACATTTTTTTTTCACTTTAAATATTATGAGTAAATGATGAACGGTAAAAAAGGACTCCTTTTACATTATACAGCAGCTAAAAAAACAAAGAAAAATCCGAATGACTCACTAGCCAGATGTTTTTTTTTTTATTTACAAAAAAAATCACCTGCCTATTTAAAATACGACAGAACTTTCCTGTCAACCCGATAGTTTAACTATTTTACACACTAATCAATTATTGGCTGCTGAAGAAAGATAGTGATAATTGCTACTGGGCATGTTAGCGGCGCCTGACGACGTCAGTCCCAAATCATATGTTTACGTTATTAAGACAAATATTATTCAACTCAACAAAAAAAATATAATAAAATTATAGAACATTATAATTTGAGATCGAAAGCAAATTAAAGGTAAGCAACAAAGTTTACATTCTTCCAATGATGCCAAAGTGTATTACAAAATAACAGAATGGGTTACCAAATTCCAAAATCAAGAATTACTACAA
The DNA here is from genome assembly GCA_019973935.1 of Trichonephila clavipes. Taxonomy (NCBI): domain Eukaryota; kingdom Metazoa; phylum Arthropoda; class Arachnida; order Araneae; family Nephilidae; genus Trichonephila; species Trichonephila clavipes. The sequence goes on from BMAU01021306.1 coordinate 639,603, forward strand.
ACAATTAATGATCTAAAAACCTCAAATGCTCCAATTTTTTATCACCATTCATGTGAAGTGGGATATTTCAATGACTACAAGGAAATAACTGTTAATACTGTACGCACCTCCTGGTATAGTGTACGAGATATTCATAAGAATATTTTTGATAAAATTGTGCCAGCAATTGAAGAAGATGTAGTTAAAAAAAGAAATTAGTTGTTATTAACTTCCCTTTGTGACATGTATAATAAAGAATTACAAGAAGAGTTAACCTGAAGCAGATGTAAGTTTAATGATAAATCATCAACTTGAAGAAAAAATAGTAAAACAATTCAAGTAAATTAAGATTATAATAAAAAAGAAAAGAAAAATTATAATGCATAAAAATAGTAACTTATTGGAACAAGAAGATCTAAAAAATACTCGAAGAGAATGATCTCATTGATAAAGTTGCTTTGATTCTACGAAGTACTATTTTAAAAATGGATAAAACAACATTACCTGCTGTAATGAAGATGGAAGATTTGATTAATGGTGAATGTACTATTCCAGAAAAACTAGATCGCTTTTTCAAAACATTAATTTCAAACATTAAACATTAATTAAGGTAAAGATATTCGTCGCCGAGATGGAGTCAATTGTCATAGATTAAGCAATTCCTTGGCTTCTGATGCTATTTATTGTGTAAGTAATAATACTGTTAAGTCATCAAAGCACATAACACTGGGTATGACCGTGAAAAATCTTACAAGTAGTAGAAAAATGATTAATATTTTAAATCGACTTGGACATTGCTGTAACTACAATACGCTGGAAGAACTAGAAACTGAAGCTACGATCTCATCTGTAAACCGTTCTCAAATTTGCCTTCCTGACATCATACAAAGTCCGTCATTAAGTACAGGTGTAGCATTCGATAATTTTGATAGATACGTCGATACTTTAACTGGAAAGGACACTTTACATGACACCGTAGGAATCATTTACCAAAATTAAAGTGATGATTATGATATTGAATTAAATTCAAGTAGTACAAGTGGAAATCTTGACATACCGCTACCACCAACAAAAAGAAGACGGACTTTTAACGAGGAAATTCCAGAATTACCGTCGTTTAATCATCGATTGCAAATGTTAGAAAATTTAACACCAGTTGAGAATGAATCAATTCTTCCCGAAAATGTACCTTTGATATATATATATATATAGAAACAATAGATCTGTTACATTTACTTTCACATATCTTACATGTGCCAAATACCCCAATATAGACAGGTTTTAATTCTAAAATTATCAAACAAAAACTCCCAAACAAAAAGTATCTTATCTTACACCTATTAGTTTTTCACCGACAAATGTAGCGGTAGTTAAACATACAATGGAACAGGCCCAAGTTGTTGGAAAGGAATGTAATCAAACATACGTGCAAGTTACTTATAACCTGGCAATAGCTAAAATAGCATATAAAATCCAATCAACGTCAAAGACACAATTCAATAATCTTTTCATCCATCTTGGTTCATTCCATTTAAAGATGGCTTTCTTTAAAGCCATAGGAGTTTTTATAAATGAGTGTGGTCTATCTCATGATGATTGAGAGTAATATTATTGCTTCTGGCTCAGTGAACGGTATAGTTGAAGGCAAACATATTTTAATCTTTGCAAATGTCTGCATCCGTTGATGGCTCTTGGCTTGTGAAAATGTTACGTTTTGATCATTTTTTGAAGATGGACAATAGTGAATACAATTTCCTGAAGGAACAAGTTATCGCCGATCTTCATTATCAAGAAGTTATAGATTCTTATTCATCTATACCAATAGAATTACCTAATAATGTATTATCGAGATTATTATCTGCATATCAAAAATTCGTAGAAGAAACAAGACAAGGTGAGCATGGGAAAACGGCTCAATTCTATTTGATTTACATCCAGCTTGTAAACTATTATATTATCCTGTCAAGAAGCATACGCATAAGAGATTTCGAAATGTTCAAATATGTTACTCCAAAAATAACCAATTTATTTTTCACAGTAAATCAACCGAATTATGCTCGATGGTGTCTTAAACATTTAGACAATCTAAATAAAGTAGATGAAACACATCCTAGACTAAAAGATGATTTTATGAATTGATGTTTTGGAATAAAAAGAATCGACAAACCATTTTCGAGCATACCAATTGATCTTACACTGGAGCAGACTATCAATGCTGAAGCGACTAGACGCCTAAGTGGTATTGCGCATTTTACTAATTCTTTAGCTGCCCTTCAACGCTGGACAAAAGCCACAGTATTAGAGCAACTATAATCTCTCACGTTCTCGATGTTTGTGGATTGAAGCAATTTCAAGACGTGTCTGAGGATTTGCAACCGAATAGAATCAAAATTTATGGCAAACAAATCGCTGATTTCATTGAAATTTTTGAAAATAATATTAATCCATTTGATGAAAGTTTAGACAAAGATAGTTTATATAATATTGCAACTGCCAAGCCTGTACCTGAAAATGTTGCGAACTTTTTGCTGAAAATTGAGAAAAACGGTGAAGATTTACGGAAACAGTTTATTACTGAATGTGCTGAAGATCAGGATAGATTTGATAAGCCAATAAAAAAAATCAAGTGCTTAATTTTGCTGGTGCTCCAAAGAAGAAAAAATAGCTCTTGGTAACAAAGTTAGTGAGCTAAGAATGCAACGAGATCTGTTTGGTCGACTCTTAGGTATATCTATGACCAACAAAGTTGATATTGAAAAAGTACTGGGATTTCCACTAACGCCGATACCAACATCGATGTGTCATGCAGACGGTAGTAAAACAGATAAAGCACAATTAATTGAAATTTTCGAGAAAAAAATTAGCAAGGTCAATCAGCAATCCTTATTTTCTGATATTAGAATTTTAGACGGTTTCTTTATGTTACACATCTCATGAAAGAAGTACCCCAAACCAGTGGCGTAACGAAGAATATTAGGGCCCTCCTGATAACTCAGGTTTTGGACCGAAAGCTCAAATACGTACTTAGAGTCAGTCAAGCTTTGGGCCCTCTAGAGTCCCTTGGCCCTCCCGCAATGCGGGGGCGTATGTTACGCCACTGCCCCAAATTTACGATGGCATATCAAAATATTTCCTTAAAATGATTTCACAGTTTAAATCACCTCGCATTGATATTGTATTTGATCAGTATTTCCCACCTTTTCTATAAAAGATTGTGAGCGCTTACGTCGCAACGAAACAACCAGTACAGTTTCCATCGGAACTAATCAAATTCGGCATCAAAATTTTGCTGGTGAACTCAAAAATACTCAGTTCAAGGAAGCTCTCGTAAAATTTTTTATTGATCATTGGGCTAACGATAACATGTATCCTTTTATTGGGAATAAAACTATTTATCTAAGCTTCGATAAGTGTTATTCGTATCGCTTTGTAAATAACCGAGTAATTAGAAGTATTGAAGAATCATCAGCAAGAGAGTGAAGAACATGAAGAAGCTGATACTCGAATTATATATCATATTTGCCAGATAAGCATTGACGCTCAAGTTGTTGTACGCTGCTCAGACTCCGATCTTCTGATTATACTTCTTGGCAATTTGGATCATCTAAATGCATCTTTGAAGCTTTAGATCTAATGGGGAGTAGGAAACCATGAACGTCTAATAAGCATTAATGATTTATACCAAGATATTGGTATTTCTTTATTGAAAGCTTGTGACGTCGTCGATTATTGTGAATCCCCATCCTTCGATTCACGATAAGTTTTATAGCTTCACCAGCTGTTAAATGACAAGTACGACGTCTTCGATTGTTGTGAACTCACACCCATCGATTCTCACAAAATTTTATAGCTTCACAGCTGTGTTAAATGACCTAGTTGTCAACCTAGTTGTTGACCTAGTTGACCAAATGCTAGTTGACGCAACTAAAAGGATATTGTGGGAGCTACGCTCCTCACAAGCTGCTATTTGTGAATTGAAAATGGAGAAAATTTTTTATTGCTTCATTATTGTACTGATGTGTTTGGTACTCCCCCTACGTTTCAGCTTATGGATAGAAATTTACTTCAGACTGAAGATACGGTGACAAAAGTGTTGAATGACACAAAGTTGCCTCAAATCGCATAACACTAGACCAGAATAAATGCAAAAGTGGAGTCCGTGCTGTCTTTAGACTCTCATCTGCTATGACGAGTAGAAGTGTCTGTAAATAAAATGTTGTGCGGTTGTCCAGGTCCACTATCCAATATCCATTGCAGAGGCAAACTTCTGGACATCCGTGAGCAACGTCGAATGGCACATGGATCATTGTTTGTTGTAATAGGGTTCCTGATGGGGTAGAGATCCATCACTGCCATGCGCACACTATGTCTATCATCACACGTAGGACGAGATGGCTTCAATGGATCGATTATCACCTACTGCATCCATCCAATACGAATTCGGATCATTGTTGCAACGACACGATTGCCGATTTCTCTGAACAATAATCTACATTTTCCTTAGGCAACATTTCTTCCTCGATCGCACTTAGATACTACTTGCTCGGATGATCCTCATATTTTTCGTGGCATTCTGAAGCTGCTACCGCAAAACAAACACATAAAAATGCATTCAAATATTTCCAAGGGGCATTCTGTTCTCTCTTTATATAGCACTTATTGGCGACTTTACAGACGTTGGCAATGAAATGTTTATACCTGTATTTTGAATATATCTCATCGGGGTGTATGCACGGTGAAAGTTGCAAGATGTTGCTTTTTTATGGTGTCGGGTGTCCAATAGTGTAGGTTAAATTATTTCTCATTTAACTGTCGCATTCTGAATCTGGCTGTTGGAGACGGTCCTAGTAATTTTGAACCATGGTCAAATGGCGAGGACGTCATCTGAACTGGTACCCCATTCCTCAAACCTCTAGAAAACGGCAAAGTGAGGACTTTGAACTTCAACAAATGAAATACAGTACCTTTAAAAACATATGAATGAATTAGAATCTTTGGCATTCCTATATAAAAAAATATCTGAATATATGTAACTAGAAGTATTTTTATTTGTTGTTAAAATTTACTCAAATATAACGAGATAATGAATTTTACATTTGCTATGATGATGAAACTAGATGCATTTTCGAAAGGGGGGGGGACTTAAAAAGGTCTGAATGAAAAATAGCTTATATGCCGTACCTTTTTTTGTGATTCTTTCCTTAATTAAAATAATTTTCATAATCAAGTGTTTATTTTACGTCGAAACAAAAATACTTTCTCACCTTTATCAACCTGAATGCTGTTTTTAATCTATTAAAATAGTAGAATTGCTTCCCACATTCTAGTTGAACAGATCGTGAAATTTTTTGAGCAAACGAGTGAATGAAATAAGATACTGATGCTGCGTTTAGCTGGATATATAAATAGAAGCTTTAATATCCAATTCGACCCCGACAAGTGGCCTGCCGCTGAAGACCCGTCATGTAGAAGACCCTACATTAGTCTTGGCTCAAAGTCCTTACGCTGAACGTTGTGTCGAAGTTCAGAGAAGGGGCCAAAAACTCTGTTGTCGTCCTTAACCATGGTTCAAAATGGCGAGGTGTATCGCCAGTAGCCCTTGTGTTTCTTAAAAGTGCGACGTTAATGAACACTCACTCGGCCACGGCGAGCAGAACCCTAGTTGACTCCCTGTCAAAAAATATAGGGTTTTTCATAATTCCCTCTCGAAGTCCTATTGCCGAGATGGCGAAACAATGGTACGCGTCAAAGTACTTTGGGCATGCCACCGTTCAAAACGGTTTGTATTTTAATTCAAAATAACAAAGTCCACTATGAAGTATTACGAACAAACGACAGTAATGAATCGCGTGGGGCACACTCATTTGTAGTTGCCTTACCTTAGTTACGTTGTGGACTTGAATTGCGAATGATGTAAAGTTTGTCTACGCATAGCATAGTCAATTTCGTTGATACAACTGTATTTTAAAACTTATTTGTGTTATATTTACGATTTTCTGTGTAATATTTTCGTAATAAATTCTTCAATCAAGGAATTTTCAGCAAAATTTTCTGTTTCATGAATTTTCGAAAATGCTCCACAGTTTATTTTGTACCTTGATGTATGTGACTTCATTTGATACACTGAACTTGTCCCTATTCGATTGATTGGTAATTGAAGAATTTGAAGAAGTCTAGTTGAATAAAGATTCAGGAATTTACGGAAACAAGTAAAACGCTGGAGTAATTGAAACAGAAATATCAACAAGAGATAAAAGTAAAAAGGCCAATAGCAAAGTTTTCGAAACTTTGAATTCGATTCCAGTCGTATTTAACTGTTTCCAGAAGCTGGTTCATACTATTTCAACTATATTTCCATCTGCCTAAGAGTCGGAAGAAAGAGGATTTCTTTTAGAGATGAATAACAACATCAAAGACTCGCTTATAAACCGCTTTGGCAGATGACTCCGATGCAGCCTGCTAAAAGTAACATCTTTATAAGTTGTCATTTAATGTGCAACAACAGAAGCCACACTGATGTTACTTTGTAATTTGAATTACACATCTAACTAAAACATTTACTACTATACAGTGCAAAATGAATTTTTTCGTAGTAATTAGTTTTGAGCTGTTAGCATTTAATTTCCCCAATAATCACAAGGCAAAATGATTGGCCTGTCAAACATTTTCTTAGAAAAAATGACACTTTGCTCCATAAAGGTTCGCCACCCCTGTCCTATAGTAAAAAAACTAAATTGAGTATAGCAAAAAAGTACATTCAAATTTTATTTACATACATTACAAGTGTTCTATGTGTGAAATCTTGATCACACGTCAGACATCGCTACGATTGTTCCATTCTTACCACACTTTATCCAATATTGTACTATGAACATTATTGTCAGCCTTTGCTGCATGACGCGCGACAAAAGAGAGTATGAAAACTTAATCTTATGTAAAAGACCAAGAGTTTTCTCAACACTGGCCATGTGGCACACATTCTGGCACAACGCTAATTGTGCCATGTTGAGTAGAGCGTGGCAGGAACTAGACTGTCGTAGTGATGTATGACATGGGACCAAGATTTCACGCGCAAAACACCAGAAATACACATACATTGTTCTTAGTGGGAGACGAAAGAAAAGAACAATTTAAAAAAGTCTAATAAAACCTTAGATAATACAGATACAAAACCTCCAGCTGAAGTTATTTTGATGTAGAAGGTTTCATAAAATCTAACAAAGTAGTCTGTCGGATTAAAAAAGTTGTTTTCTTTCGCAAAATTTCATGGTAGCGTCCTAATAATTTTTTATCCCTTGTTCTGTTGAAAAAATACACTCACATCGCTGGAGTTTATATTTTCTATAAAATTCGTAACCCTTATTCAATTAAACTATAACCTTCCGTCAAATTCCCAACCGTCATTCGATCTTCTAATTGTACTGAATTTAAAGTCTCAAATTCTTCAATGATTTGCTCTTGCTCATGCATTTCTGTGAGCTCATCCATTGTCGGCTCCTGTTTGGGCAGCTCTTGAAAGTAATCACTATCCACTTCTGCATTTGCTTTGCAAGAACGGCAACTCCTTCAATCACACGACCCATTTCACCATAACAAAAGACGAATCGACGAGATATGAAAATCGCGTAACTCCGGAAGTAAGGGCAGCGTAAGTCGAGGTATTACTGTATTGGTCTTAGTGTTTTTACAATAGCGCTCTGAAACCTTGGAGGGAATTATGAATATAGCCCTGTATTTTTATTCACGCGGAGAACACTCCATGACGGTTGCCAACTGCAGAATCTGTAATTTTGAATTTTGGCGCTTTTTATGTGAATATTAGAAAAGTGCGAGTAGAGAATAAAAGGGGACTTGATCTGATTTTTTTCACAAAAATGCTGTATTTTTAAATCAATTGAAATAGTTTGTATATAAGAATTAAATTTAAAAGACAAACATAGTAATATTAACCAGTAGAAAAGTGTAATTATTACACCGTGGATCAATATTTTGAGAAAGAAAAAAAATCAACTTAAGCGAAAAATCGAGACTAGAAATTTGTTTCCTTTTTAAATTATTTAGGGAATTAGAAAAAAATTCCTTACATAAATTAAATATGTATTTATTTAAATTTAAAAAAATGATTTTTTAAAACTCATGAGTAAATGAAAGTTGAAAAATCTTTCATTTTCATTCCAAAGCAAAAAATAAATAATAAAAATTACGCTTTGAAGGAATATTGAATAATTTTTTGTTTTAAAATAGCATCTATGAAAAACACTTTTTCTTAGAAGCGACTTCAAAGAGATTTCCGCTGCAGAAAAAGCAACATTGAATAATTCAACCGAGTTAGGTTCCGGAGTCTAAATAAAAGTAATTCATTATTCATCTATGCAAAATAATTGAATGAGGAGGGTAAAAAAAAAATCTCTCGCTGCCTATGGAAATTATGGGGCCCAAGAAGAGGATTCAAAAAGGAGAAATATGCGACGTAGACGTCTCCGAGGAAACGTATTTACTTCAACATTTTATCCTTCGTAATTAGTTAATTGCATTGGACTAAAATGAAAGTAAATTATTCAACTGAATATTTTTAAGATCATTTCTTGAAAACTGAAGCAAACTGCGCTTTGGCTGGCTTTGTATTGTTAATTATTCTGATTGTTTTGCGTTTTCGACCCATTCGCATTTGAATACAATTTTGTTTCATTTTAAAAATGCAGGTTATTTTTTAAAAATTTTTTGAAAAAGCTGCACTTATTAACTACGTTTAAAATCGTTTATACAAAGGCAATTCAAATTATTTTATTCTACAGCTGACAAAATACCTCTTTTCCTACTAAAGATTTAGAAAAAAACATACGACTACATTATATAGCGTTACAAACTATACTGGAGGATTCTCTACCAGAGCGACACATTGGCAGGACTCAGAATCGAAGTGCAGTTGTGAGCTGTGGGGAAAAGAACAGAAGCCGCAACACATGCATGGGACAGAAGACATTTTATTGAAAAGTTGTACTACAGCTGGTGTTCTAAATTACGACGAGAAGTCGCCTCACAGTGGCGTTGCATGGGAATTCCTTACGTTCTCGAAGATTCCTGGCATGCCACGTATTCTCCCTTTAACTGAATGGACGGCTGCGGTAGCCGAGGGATCAAGGTATCGGATCGTGGCTGGCCTTGTCGCGAGTTCGAGCCGAGTACCCCTAAAAACCCACCGTGTAGGGGAGCGATGCACGTTAAATCTGTCGAGAGCTCAAACGTCATCCCGTGGTGTAGTGTGGTAGTTAGGAGAGGGGGTGCCAGCTCAGGTGTAGTCCACGTCCCTTACCCATGGTTCAAAATAACGTAGTCCGTCGCCAAAAGCCCTCATGTAGCTGAACAATGCGACGTTAATATTCACTCACTCACCCACCCGCTTCTTTGGGTATTTCATGATTTATACGATTAACGTGGTAATATTGAAAAACAGTATTTCTGCGTTCACCTCAGGACTTGAGATTCTAAAACGGATGCATCTCTCTCTCTCTCTCTATATATATATATGCATCTCTATATATATATATATGCATATATATATATATATATATATATATATATATATATATATATATATATATATTACGCTTCCGTAACCTCCCATCTTGGAGTCGATTTCCACCCAAAACTCCCGTTTTATGCGAATTTCTATTCAACATAAGAAATGTGCTTGCCAAATTTCAAGTATACAGGTGTCATACGGGATTTGTTTTATCTCTTGCAGCCCCTTTGAATGTCAGTTTCCGTAGATCCCGATCTTGGTAGACCTCTACCCAGCCAAAGAAATATTCTTACTAAATTTCAAATTTGTAGGTCTAACAGTTGAAAAACTTTTTAATCTTTAACAACCCTGTTATCTCCGCAGCCCACTTTGAGAGTTGATTTCCTCAAAACTTATTTTTAGTGGATCTCTACTCAACAAAAGAAGCTAGCTTGATAAATTTCAAGTTCATCGGGGTCTAATAGAACCGGAAATCTCGTCATGAGTATGTGAGTCGCTTTTCTCCTACATAGAAGAAAACATGAACTCAAAATTTTAAAGAACTTTACTTCCTAGACAAAAAGTTTGAAAATAATTTCCTCAATAACAAATTAAAATATTTAATGAGGAGATTTAATTAATTTAAATTTTATAATTTTTTAAAGTTAATAATTTTAGTTTTATTTATTTTATTGCTGATTAAATTAACAACACTGAATTCGATTCGGTAAGTGCATGTATCTGCTTACTTGATTATTTATTAGCAACACTTTTCGAGGATATACGAGGTCTACTCGCGGCAGACGTCATAATTGGAATCATCAAATGAAGAGGATCACACCAGAACTGGCATCCCACCCTCTAAACTTCCTCACGACACCAAAGTGAGATCACCGAGTTCCCCTGTATATCAGTGTGTTTTACATGGAAGGCTTTTAGTGGTACCAGAACTGGGACGCACGACTTGACCGCCGACGTGACCACAGCCTGTTCAGCTGCGGTGGCTATAAACAGACTTGTGGTCACTGTTTAGTATGAGCTCCATACAAGAATTCTTTTCGTCGCCAGAAAGCACTCGGATAGCCAAATCTGTCACGTGTGTAATTTCTCCCCATAAATATAATATTAATTGATTGCATTTTATCTGGGAAGAAGGGGGAGGGGAGGACAGCACAGAAACTTGTTCAAGAGGTATAATATTTCTAGAAGAATGAATAAAAGCTGTATATACCCCGTCATATGGTTGTTTGAATCTGCAGAAATCTCACACACTGTTTACAAGAATACGTACATATTGTTTGATGTAATACTTTGTATACTATTTTCAAATTTGATCAGTGCATACGTGCATCAGTGCTACCACGGCATGGCGTAGAGGTTGCGACAGTTAGTAACCAGATCGTGTGTCGTCCTCGTCACATGATCTAGATTAAAATGACGAGACCCGCCTTCCACACGCATGTGGTGCTTCAAAATGCGACGCCAATAAACAGTCAACGCAAATCCTCGTCACGTCAACCCGAAGAACTTCGAATGTCTTCAAATTAAACGTGCGTGATACTTTCTACACAACGAGTCAATTGACTGAATTGACTGAAATTTCCCGCCCACGAGCACCTGACCATAACCACCTAGGCCACCCTGACCACTCAACAGTTGTAGTTAAAAAATTGTAGAAAACGAAAAATGGAATTAATTTCAAAATCTCTTATACTTGCGATTTGATTAAAAAAAACATTTATTTTCTGACCTTGTTAAGTTTATAAGTAAGCGCGCGTCGCACATCCGGTATAGTGCTCAGCGACGCTGACTGCTGTGCAGTAGGGTGTAGGTTCGAATCCCGGAGGAGGCATGGATATTTGCAAGTGCATAGTACCTTAGAGGCATGCAGTGTGCTTTAAATAGCCATCGAGCTGCACGTACTCTCGTGTGGTGGGTGGAAGCGGAAGAGAGGTGGGAAGTTCCTGACCATCCCCAAGGCACTCTCCTTCAAAATTGGGGTGGCGCCGAGCCAAATCGTACTGTCACCTGCATGGTGCTCAAGGCTACGGCTAATGACAGGCGTACAATTTAGCCCTTTGCCAGGGTGAATTTCGTGGGCCTTGATCTGGAGTCGATTAGATGGCATTAGTAACAGCAGCAACAACATAAGTAAATTTGAGAAAAAGAAAAAATGTAGATATATATTTTCCGAATGAAATATAGAGATAAATTCTATTTAGATCCGTATTCTTAATTTGTTTTAAAGTATTGCGGCTATTTTCATACATTTGTCATTTTTCTTGTGGAACTATTGCATTTATTTGATTTTGAAAGTGAAGCATACCATTTTCCCTTTAATGCCCTTTACTACTCTTTTGACACCGATACGCATGCGTAATCACATTCATAAATAAATCCCAGTTTCCTTGATCAAATCAGGTGCTCTATCTACCTCAACACTCCTTACTTTGATAATCGTTATTAATATCTTATTTTTGAAGTGCGTTGGATTTTAGCGAAATCCTTATGCTCAATCTGAAATATATTTCTATGGGATCTTTAAGGAAACTTCTCATTTGCTTACATCTACCACAATATAGTAAAAATCGTTTAAAACGAAACTGAGATGACTGATTTATTTGTTCGTGTTGAAGGATTTGGGAGGGGGGGATATACGTTCAACAAAATCAAGTTTTAAATTTAAATAGATATGTATGTAAGCATGAACTTAATAAAAACCATTGAAATACAAAAAAAAAAAAATCACAAGAACTTAATGAAATTGAATACATAAAATTTAGCAATACGAAACTCCTTGCGGATTTCCGTTTTCATCTTCCATTTTTTATCACACACACACACACACACAACAGCCTTAAATACTCTATCTTGTTTTAAAATAATATAGCAATTAGCTTTCCTCAGAGCTTTTTGCCATTGGATTTGTAATTTTTTTTTCTTCAATAAAAAAATAACACGTGAACCCAACTCACTGATTTTTATTCACACTGCGATGCATTGAATTCCAAAGCCAACTGATGAGAAATGAGATGTTTTTGTGTAAGGATGGAGTAGCTTAGATGAACAAAATGGATCCGTGTCACAGGCTATTCCTAGGATATTTCTAAATCAAATTAGTCTCCTTTCCACGAAACATGTGAAACCATCCCTCTTTAATCTTGCCAACGCGGCTGGTGTATTCCGTATGTTTTCATTTCTATAAGAGTTCATGTTAAGTGATTTTTGTTTCGTGTTAAGCGAAAAAAATGCATGAAAATACATAGTAGTTTTTCAAGACCGTTGTATTATTGTGCGTCAACCGATGTTTCTTCTTAAGCGTTTTCGCGCTAAACGTATTTCACCATTTAATCTTAAACAAAAAAGAAGAATTGTAGAAATCACTGAAAACTTTGTCTGTTTAGTGAATTAAGAAAATTTTGCAGAATATCTCACAATTATTTTGAGTTTAAAAAGAAATTTAAAGTGAGAAAGTATATTGTGAAATTTTAACGTATACCAGTAATTCTTTTTCACTAAAAAATGCATTGCTGTTATAGAAAATGTTGACATATTTCAGAGATTCATTCAAAAAGAATACAGTTTGCTAATTTCTAATTTCCTGTTTTGAGAAATTTAAGTGGCTACAGATAGCATTGGGTAAAGTAAATCCTGTTAAAATTATGGAAGAATGATTTGAAATGAATAGTATTTTCTTAACCATATATATGAAATATTTTCTAGATAAATATAATCATTATTGTAGAATATATTAAATTTTCAACAGAAGTAAAACTATTAAAAATGAAAAATAAATTTTAGAAAACAAATGAAAGTGCAAGCAAGAATTATAGCAAAATTTTAAATAGCTGCAATTCATTTTGTTTATTGAAAATGTCTAAAATAATCTTATACTTAGTTACCTTTATGTATTCAGTAAAATATTTAGCAAAAATTTTTAAAAAATGAGAGAAAAAGGAATTAATTTCCTTGTAATATTCAAGGCTAATAAAACCAATAATATGTAAATAACATTTCCTTTAACAACATTTCATAAATAGAAGCAGCATTTATAAAATTTAGAACTTTGTACTTGTGATTTGAATACATTCCACTTCTCATGAATACATTCCAAAGTTAAGAATTGCAAAGAAAACAAAAAATTAACAGCAACTACCTTTCAATTTACTAAAAAATTTTGTGAATAAGACAATTGACTCGAATTAATTTTTAATCTTTTTTTTATGTAGGAGTAAGTACCAAAAAGTATATTATTTTGCTTCACGTTTACCAATGGATTAGTGTTATCGTCTTCTCTTCAATGTCTTTTTAATAAAATTCAGAAAATGCAAATTGAAAGTAAAGTAAATATAAAGCTTTGCAATAGCTGAAAAATTTCAAGTATTGATCAGAAATGCATAATATAATTTTGTTGATGTTACCACATTTTTATGACTTGGCATACAAAAGCAAAAACAATATAAATAATGGGAAGAAATATTTCTCTCATATAATAAAATTAAAAATACAACACAGCAAAAAACCAAAAAATGTTATGAAACGAATGACCTAATGACATTATAGAGCAACTCACATATGCAATAAATAAATAAAAAACCAGAGCATAAATGTGAAAATTGACTTCAGAAATATTTTTTAGAAACTCTCGAAAAATGCTAAGCACTTTGATAAACAACCAGGCAGGCCTGTTATTTAAATTTCACGATTCAGGTATTTTTTCTGTACGTGTAACTGTATATATTTTTGTTTTATTCTATTAAGAATAAAAATAATATAAGAAGATTGATAGATTTCTCATTAGCTCTAAGAATAAAGTAAAGCATATATAAAATACTTAAACTCACATTAATTAACGCTATCTAAATACCATAACGTCCATATTTCAGTTATTATAAATCTCAAAAGTCACTGTAGAACAATAACCATAATTCACAAAGATATCTAAAGGGAGTAGTGTATTCTCCTTAATGGCTTATTAACAAATGCATTCTTAACTAAACATTTGCTATAAAATTAACTATGATATTTAATATATCCTTTTTATATTACCTAAGGCTAGTTACTTAAAAATTTGAAGACTTATATTACCGAAATTATTTTTTTACAAGCTGTATAGATTATGAAAAATGAATCCCTTATGATAGCAGCACTCACTTTTACTTTTGTAATAAATACTTTATTACATTTTAGTACTAAGAAAATAAAATTTGATTGACGTTCATTACAACATGAGTTATTCCAAGGCAACGTGTGTTTATTCAACAAAACAAAAATATCACATTTTATTGCTTATAGTTCTAATGTCTAGTACTAATATAATAAATGGAAAAAATGTAAAAAAAATTATGTAATACAGTCGGACCTCTTTTTAAGGAAGACGCTAAATCTCGAGGAAAGTTCGCTATGCAAAAAATTCGTTTTATAGAGAACAGTCTTTCAATAAACATTATAAAACACATAAAACAAATTTTAATTTCGTTACCATATGTTATTAAAAAAGTAATTATTCACACTTTTCAATAAAATTAATATCTATTTGTTTTATATATCTTACCCAGCAAAAAAAATCTGCAAGAAAAACAAGAAAGAAAACATTGTGCAGAAATATACCATATTTTCAACTATAAGAGATAATTTTATATTAAAATAAATAAATTTTAAGGACCTTTTCTAATTTTAAGCCTACAAGTAATTTTAAACATACCTTATTTTATAATTAGTAAACTTAAGCATATAGTACCACACACACTTGCGAAATAAATTTAATTATTTATAAAATCTGTTAATTTTGTTTGAAAAATTAAGGAAGCTTTATTGCTTTCGTTGAGTTAGATGCCTGGTAAAACCAGCTCAAGGTCATTGACACCGTAAAATGTGTTAAAAGAGAGAATAATTTGAAATGTGTCCAGAAATATTTTAAAAATAGGAAGAAAAAAATCGAATCTCAAGAGAAGAAAAAAGTTCGTTATATGGAAAATGAACTTCGTTATTTGGAGATTATTTTACGAAGAAAATAGTTAAATGTTTTTTTGGTTCAAAAAAAAGTTTGCAAAACACAGAGGTTCGTAAAATGGAAGTCCGACTGTATTTGATAATGTGGTGAGGTTATTTTACTAAACACATTCTATGCTGAGATTATGGGTTGCCAAAATGTTTTTTACTCCAATACCTATTTTTTTATTTGTCCAAATTGGGAAAATAGTTGCATTTGATGAAATTTCCTATCCATATCGGTGCTACTTAAGTTTTTACTATATTTTGTGTCAGATATGTATTATACTATTTCTTGTTATGTAAAAATTGATTAACTTATTTTAGTACAGCAAAAACAGGTGGATTATGAAGCAATGAGCCAAAATATCCAAATGTCGCAGTATTTTCTTCAGTAATCTCTTTCAAAATGTAACTACATGCTTTATCCCAATTCGAGCAAAATTACTCTACCACAGTAGAAATAACTGTATTTTTAGCACGAATGTTGTAAAAAACAATCTCGAGGAACAACTCCTCAGGAAATTCGTTTTGGTTTGTAGATATTTCCTGTTTAGAAAAAAACATGTGTCGATCAATGTGTATGTTACATACTCTACGTATCCACACTGCTTTATTCATCCCATCACAATGAAATCAATCTTCCTGCGTATCCATAGGTGTTATGGTAATCCATATCGGGTGTTTTTGAGATGAAAGCACACATATTCCAAACAAAGGCACCGAGAAAACAACCGACCCTTCGAAAAAGGGTGTTGTTTACGGCACGCGAGCAATTCGAATGTTGAATTTCGTACCATCCTCCGACATTGCGCCATGGTGTCAAATGGTTCTTTTTTTAAAACTTCTCTATTTTTATCAGCATATTCTCATTTCATCTCATCTCAACTCCACCTTCACGTTCAGGGCAGCTCCGTCTTAACACCGGGGCGTAGGAATGCGAAGGGGATAAAAAACAATTTTTGATCCGGGAATGGGGCTCCTGATTGGACCGTTTTGGTGAAGAGGGCCAACCCTCGATGAGAGGAACAAAAAAATATGAGGGGGGCTTGGACGGTTTTAATTCGATTCGGAGGCGAGGATAGGATGCTGTGATTGGTCTGTAGGGGCGCCACCGAGGGGCGTGGAATTGCGCCGTGCTGGGGCGCAAGATCGGTGAGATCGCAGAGTGAAGAGGGGAGTTGAGAGAGCAGCGGCTGTTCCGGATAGTCGTCTGTCGGGGATCTTCTCCCACCCTCGAAGATTCGTCTGCATTCCTGCACAGGTGAGCGCAGAGGATTTTTTTTATTTTCTGTATCGATACTCTACTCATGCATTCCAATCGCTAATTATATATATTAATTTCTAAGTAATTATTAATTTGAATTAAATAAATAAAAAAAATTGATAAATTTATTATTTTTTTTTCTAAATCGATCAATAGTGTTTTTGCGGTGTTCTTTATTTCACTTTTAAAGCATAATGTTATGATATAATGAGGAATTTATCAGGGATTTTTTATTCCTTTTTAATACTGAAAGTTATTTTGATGTTTTAAAATTTATTATAATAATTATTTTTGCTCTTAATTGTTTCATGATTAATATGTTTCATGATATTTTCCTACAATGTGTATTATTCTTAAATATTTTTTTAAAAAATTTTTCTTGTTAATTTACCTTTTAAAAAATTGAGTGTATTATAAAGATCGTTCATGTATTTTTGGTGATAAAACTGTAATTTGAATGATCTATACTTTTTTCATTTTTATGAATGTATTTTAAAGTATAAATTATGTATCTATTTTCAAAATGGTGTTTAATAACATTATAGAATTTAAAATATGAAAAGCTAGAAAAGTTGTCCTTTTTATAAAAAATAACAAGAGGATTTTCAATGAAACTGAATATTTTATGCTTATTTGTACTTTTTCTATGTTTTGAATCTATATCAAAATTGTCTTTTTAAATATTTAGAATTGAATAAAAATTTATTCATTTCTCGAGAAACGCGCACGCATTGAGTGTTAATGGAAATTTAAAAACTATTGATAAATATTTATAACCATGGCAAAATTGGAGAGGAAAAACATTTTTTAAAAATTTTTTCCGATTTTTACCAAGCATGCATTATTGAATAAAAATGGTTCATGCGAACAATTTAAACCTGTGATTGATGAAGATGAACTCGCCAAAATGTCTTTAAAGGCTTCATAAAAATGAAGCTTTATACGAGCGAAGGAATAAACGATAAACGTATGAAACAATTTTAATAAATTTGGATTTTGAAGATTTATTCAAGGAGGATAATACTATTCTTTCATAAAATTTTAATGGAAATAAACGAAAATCGGAAATTTATGATAGTCATTGCATCCAAAAGGCTCCCTTTAATAACGAATAAAGAACTAATAAAAAAAATGTGTTATTAACATGTTAGAAAAATGTCGTTATTCAATAACTATTCGCTTCCACTTTATTTTAAGACACATTTATCAATACCTCTGTATTTAACCCTTAAATGCGTTAATATTTTTATTTTTAATAATTAAAATTGCAAATCAACCGAGAAATGGGCGTAGTTAATGGCAAAAGTAAAGGGGGGAAACCGTAAGAAATTTTTTGCATGTGCCATAATGCATTTTAAAAGCGTTATTTTTATTGCATAAATTTATCAGTACACTCAAAAATATTAATATTATTCGTTACTCTTGTGACGAAATAGCTCAGTTGAGAGAGCGTTAGACTGAAGGTATATTGGTCCCCGGTTCGATTCCAGGTTTCGGTAGAATGAACTTTAAGGCGTCCATCCGGTATAAGGTTAGTGACGCTGACTGCGGTGCCGTAGGGCCTGGGTTCGAATCCCGGAGAAGGCATGGATGTTTGTAAATGTATAGTGCCTTCGTGGCATGGGGTACTCTAAATAGCCGTCGAGCCGCAAATCCTCTCGTGAAGTAGGTGGAAGGGGAAGAGAGGTGGGAGTTCCCTGACCACTTCCAAAGTGTTCTCCCTCAAAATTGGGGTGGAATCATGCAAAATCCTACTGTCACCTGCGTGGTGCTCAAAGCTAAGGCTAACGACAAGCGTAAAAATCTAGCCCTTTGCCGCGATGAATTTTGTGGACCTTGATCCGATGTTATAGTCGATCAGGTGGCATAAGCAACCACAACAACTCTTGCCTTGTTTTTACCCAAAAATAATTTTGCCTGTATGTTTTTATTACTTTTTGTATAAGTAATCGTAATTTGTAACACACACGTTAAAATGAAATTGTATTCATATAGCAGTTCAATAATAAAAATATTGTCACAGATAAAGAAATAAATAGTAAAAAATTCTAGTTGCGTTCGGAAACGATACAATAAATTTGGTTACATTAACATTGAAAAAAAATTGCATTGGGGTTGCTACATAAAGAGATATGAAGTTTTCTACACACAATACAGATGCACATCGCTACACATTTATGTGTTAAACATTCCAGAGAACGGAAAAATATGTATACTAGAGTCATCGGCTAAAAAATATATGTAATTCTTTTTTTATCTGTTCAACCTATTTTGAATCAGTATCTACTTATTTTCTGAAACGTAAACTTCTTAAAAACTTGTTCGTTGAAAAAAATGGACAATTTAAAGCTCATTTGTAACAAATTTTTTTAAAAAGCTCATCTAATCGAAAAGAGAATAAACGTCTAATTACAATGACTATTTATTTCAGCAGCGATATGACAGTCAATGATTATTACTTATAAAATAGGATCAACATTTTTTTATGAATTATTTTTTTCAATTAATTTTTAAAAAAAAAAAAAACGTTTTTCAATTAAAAAAATAGTGAAATAAAATCTAGACATATATAACTTTAACACGTAGAACACAAAATGAACCGGAAAAGTACCATTATTCAAAAAAAAAAATTTCGCACATATCCCGTTACTTTGAAAACTCATTACATTCTATCAAATCTTTTTATTACAAAAGGAGGTGCAGAATGACCCATTTTTATAAGTAGGTACTGAAAAGGTAGGCCTGCGAACGCAAGGATGTTCTACGTATTGACGGATCATGATTTGTAGCGGTTTTTTTTGTGTGCCACAGAACAACGAAAAAGAGTGCGTGACAGAGATAAATATTAATGTATATGCGCCATTAATATTCATTCTGAATAATTTTCCATTTTTAGAACTACTTACTGTGATTCAATGAATTATATACGACTTTCCAGTGTTGATGTAGATGCATTTTATAAAGTTCAATAAACATTTGAATATTTTATTATAATCACCACGTGAATCTTTTTCTACTATGTTATAAATATTAAGACGAAACTGGTAAATTTTTAAATAATTTTTGTCAGGACGTCTTAAAAATATCTTGGAAACTGATTGTTTAGTTGATAATAATTTAGAAACGGAAAGGAAAAAAAGTTCTCCGATTATATATGTATAATTGTATTGAAATTCATTATTGGTATATAATAATAGATTTTTAAGTGTGTTCAATATTTGCGATTGAAATTAGACGTAATTTTCCCACTGAATCATTTTCACTATCTAACCATTTTCGTCTTGCGCAAGCGTCAATGTATAAGAAATTCAAGCATTTTTTAACGACTAGACTGCTTAGATTCGTGATTCTTCCACACAGAAAAGGCGCATCACAACAGAAAAGAACGATAGTGACTCCTTAAATCGTACGAGGGAGCACCCAAAAAAGGCCGGACATTTTTTTAAACTTATTTATTCAATTTTTAAGCACAAACCTTAGAACTACTCTCCCTTTCTATTAAAATACACTTAATCTTTTATCTCATTTTTCAAAACATTGTTTAAATTCACCTCTTTTAATCTTTGACATCGCCGCCATTGTTTTTTCTTCCCCTTTGTACCATCAGCAAAACTCGTTTCTTTCATGTCTCGTTTCATTTGTGGAAATAAAAAGTCGCATAGAGCAAATTCAGGGGAGTATGGGGAAAGAGAGGAACAGGGAGTCATCATTTTTTATCAAGAATTGCCGAACGATGGGGCTGTTTGTGCACGGGCATTGTGCAAATTCGCTGAAACGAAGTCCAAGTCCCTACCGACAGCTCTACAATTTCTTCGACGGTAACATTGCTGATTCTTGATGATTTCTTGAGTATTTCACAAATGTTTTCACCAGTTTTATGTGTTTGGGCCATGGAAGAGCGAACAGAACTAGATTCGTCATGAACTGACTTTTCACCATTTTTTGAATGCAAAAAACCTCTTAATCACTCACGTTTTCCTCATAGAATCGTCCTTGTATGTCATTTTTAACATTTCAAGAGTTTTTGTTCTGCTTGCTCCGAGCAAAGAGCCGAATTTCACCCCCACTTACCGTTCTTGAAAATCAGCCATTGTAAAAACGACGATCGCACTATAACAGTTGTCACAATAAAGTAATCCTTACCTTCTTAATTGACGGTTTATTAACTCAGAAATGTTAGCTCGAAGAACTCCTTGCGGTACTACAAACACTCTTCCCGATAGTAAGGCTTCTTTTGGGTGCCCCCTCGTATGTATCCGTCGAGGGGTGTTTTCGAGTCCATTAAAGTCTGATGCGTGGAAGGGTTGAAGCCCCCAAAGTAAATTGGGGCTAAAAGTCTATTGTGGCGTTGATGTAGTGCGTGGGGTGCCAGTTCGATCGCCATCTAGTTAGGATTGACGGATTCCGTCCCGGGTAAAAATAAAGGGGGGAAAAATCCCAAAATACGCACTTAAGTACTAAACAAGGCGGCAATATTTTCGTTTCTCCGAAATCGCAAAAACTGATAAGGTTTGTACATTCTGTCTTGTAACCGGAGAAGAGCTATTTATTTATCGGAAATTGTCTAAACATAGAATTATATTCTGGAAGATATTTCTGACACTTGCTTTCTACAGCCAATAGCGTGAGTAGCGAGGGAAAATTATTCAGAAGTTGTTATAAGCAAGTGTTAACAATGAAAGTATGTGATTGAGGAAAATTAAACTAGATAAGATTCTAACCACAGGCAAAATTTGAAAGAAATCAATGAGCTGTTTTCATAAAGGTGATTTAAGCAACTGGACTCGGGTTACTCTCTCGTTTCCTTCACTGGCTTCCAGATGATTCAGATCCTACACAGAGTGTGTTTTTGAATCTTCACCAAGCGCACCCAACCCTCCGCAGGGCCTGCTCAAGTACTTTTATATTTGAAAAAAGTTCCGAAATCGAGTCTTTAACATGACGAGAACGAAATAAATGAATTCACATTAAAACTTAGATAAACACAAGAGATTCATAATTTATCATATCAGTGGCCTCTTTTTGAAACTTACACGCTTCCCCTATGAACCTGTATTTCAAATAATTTAAAAGAGCGAAAGTAAAATATATTTACAAGTAAAAGTAATTCCCCTCAAGCACATCCTTCAAAGACTATAATTTCCTTTTATTAAAATCACATTGAGAGAGAGAACTCCTATTCACTTATTTCGTAAAGTCCGGCGTCTAACGCGTGCCGCCGTTTTTACGAGGGAACATGAAATATGCGTGCTCTTATGTCAGTGCTTCTCAAACTTTCAATACTGGCGCCTCCCCTCCCCCGCTTTTCGATCACAATTTTTATCGCGCCCCCCTTATACATTAATAATGCACTCAATGCAATAATAATGCACTTTGACGCTAAAGCTACAATAGGCAATCTTAATTATAAACCATACAAATGAGTAACATAAGTATTAAATTTTGTATGCTACTTTTAAGCAAAAATAAATAAATAAATAAAATAATAGGATAATTATTGTTATTTTTCCTTTCTCTAATTTTTAAATTGAACATATTCCAAAATGCGGTGGCTGCTTAGAAGACAAAATATAGATATCTGCTAAATATAGAAAAAGAACTCAGAGGGTGAATTTCTAATCATAAGCATTTTTCCTTATAAAAACTTTGCTTTGCAAGACAAGCCCATGGAAGTCGTTAATACTTATTAAACTTGTTCTTAATTTAGTATTAATTAATTAGTTATAAAATACTCTGTGCAGCACTGATACATTAAAAGTATACCGGCTGAAGTGCCCGCTCTTTGCACGAGTCCATTTATAAAAAAATAAAACATTATTGATATAATAGCTGAATTGTAAGGAGTGCAAAGCCAAATGCTCGACAATGTTTACTAAAATGTAAAATGATTTTTTTAAAATGGTTGCTCAAATTATAATTAGTTTTAAGCAAATGGTAATTTTAAGCCTCACAGAATTAGCATTTATATTTGATGTTAAGTAATGAAAAATAATATAAAATTCCGATGAAGAATTATTGTATTATTTTTAATATTTAAAGCGAAAAGTCTTCAACATGTTTTAACCCGGGAGTAGGCACGCACTCGTCACAGTCGAGCGGGTTTATTGAGTCACCCTAATCCTTTTTTTATAATTATTTTATTGTACGCGATACAAATCGTAAT
This sequence comes from Trichonephila clavipes, assembly GCA_019973935.1. NCBI lineage: Eukaryota > Metazoa > Arthropoda > Arachnida > Araneae > Nephilidae > Trichonephila > Trichonephila clavipes. The sequence goes on from BMAU01021306.1 coordinate 662,505, forward strand.
TCCCCAGTGAATAATTTAATTAAGAGAAAGTTTACTTACCTACTTTAAAGGACTTTTAAATTTTTCTTTGGTAGCAATTAAACAGTTTTGCCAAAATTAACGATTTCGTAATCTGTGCTTCCCGCGCGACCACTTCCGGGTAAAAAGTGTATTCATTATAATTATATGAAATTGTATAAGACATTCTTCGCGTTATGCTTTATATGTATAGAATACTCGTAAAAATAAGTCTTGGCCAAGTAATTCTTCAAAGTGTGCTCTCCGTGGTTTTCCAAATATCATAAAACTCTTTTGCATGGAAAAAAGCGTAACAGAGAAATACTTTACTTACAACTTCCCTAAATGAGAAACACACACATAAGAGAGGGGTCATAACTAACTGTACCAATAACTTTGAAGGTTAAACAGATTACAGCTATAATGTGCAGTATTTCAAAAATAATGACAGTGATGAATTTTTTTATGTTCCTAAATTTTTTCGATTCTGCGTCTGGGATCTGTTTTTTCTCTGAAAGAGTAGTATGTTAGGTTTTTAAACAGAAAGTGTAGTAAAAAAAATCTCTCATCATGGGATTACAGCAAATCAAATAAAAGTTTTTTTATTAGGTTATAGGATCAAAGATAGCTAATTAGATATTGAAGAAATTTTTATTTTTGTTGACTTAATATCGCGCGCGCGCGCCTATAAATTATATCGGAGTAAAAGTGCATTTTTTATTATGTCTGAAAGTATTTTGTTTTAATTCATTCCAGGAAATTAATTATTTTTAAATCTTTTATTTTCGATAGGCTCGCCCCCCAGGGGGCGCGCCCCACAGTTTGAGAAACACTGTCTTATGTCCTTTATTTGAATCATTATTCCAAGCTATAGAAAGAGATATTATTATTATAGAACTACAACCCTTTAAGTTCATAAAGGATGTCATTTCTTTTAAATAAAAAGTATTTCGATGTACGTAGAAGTATATTTTTTTCTATGCTCCCATTTAACCCCTTAACTGTGACATATATTTCAGAAAAATGGAAAGTTTTTTTGACTGTTTAATTTTGTTCTTTATCTTTATATATAAAAATCTTCTGTGCGTGCGTATGTCACTAAACTCCTCCTAAGCGGCTGGACCGATTTCGATGAAATGTTTTGTGTGGGTTCAAGTAAATTTGAGAATGGTTTAGATTCACAATTCGGTCCGATATTGCAATTAGTTAAAAAGATATTAATTAAAAACATTCAACAAATACAACTCAACATTCACCTGCATTGCTGTAACAACGCTATTGTTATATAAACAAGTAATATAAAAAAATTAATCAATTCCTACTTAGATCAACCAAGAAAAAATTTATATTAGCTACTTTTTATTAAATAGTTGCAATTAATATAAATATGTATATACATATGACAGAATCACAACGTTAAGTGGTAATTAATTTTTATTAATCATCATTAAAGTATCGTATTGTCATGCAAAACAATCGTGTATATAAAATTTCCTTTCAACTGAATGCTTTAAAACGTGAGAAAAAACCCTTTTCGAATTCTGACATAAGTCTCCAAAAGGGTCGCTAAATCGCCAACGTGGCTGTAATTGTAATTTTTTTAAATGATTAGTTTTGATCAATTAATTTTTATTAATTATAATTAAATTATTGTATTGTCATCTAAAATAATCATGTACATTACATTTCAGCTCAATTGAGCGCTTTAAAATGTATTTTATTAACGATTGAAAATTCCACCAAGATAAATAAATAAACAAACAAACAAATAAAATATGTATAGAGATCGTGAGCTAATAGTAGGAATTGAAAAAGACGTAAGTTGGCGTCGAAAATTGATTTTCAGCCAAACCCGGTCTTTATTGTTACGAAAATGCAGACGATTCACGCTTTTTAGCGTTTTTAATTAATATAGTTTCAATTAGAATAGGCAATGTCATTAGAATAACTTAAATTTATGTACAATTTAATAAATATACCTGTTATAAAAAATAGTTTGAGTCTCAACTTTTTCACCTTTAATTAAAACAAGTTTAAGTTTTTATTCACAAAGCGTTTAAATTTAACTTCGCTCATAGTATACAGATACTCACACGCTATCGATTGATTGAATTGTGATAACCGTACATGTGTGTGTGTAATGACGTTAGACATTGTAATAACTTTTTAATACAAACTTTACTCAAAACGGTACAGACTGTTAAAGCTTATTCATAAAAATTTGGAATTTTTTAATTTAAGATGTGTGTACAGGACAACATCTGTCGGGTCCTCTAGTGTTATTATAAAATTTAGAAAATGGTTTTTTATTGCAAAAATACAGTTGTGAATGCAATAACTATTATATTCATGTATAATTTTGACATATACATAAAAAAGTAATGAGTTACAGACATATCTATTCAATTAGAGCAAATCAAACTAAATTTTGAAGCTAAATAGGATATAACTAGTATAATATAGTATAAAAACATAACAAAAAACATGATTTTCAATTCATACATTTTACAAATCTTTTACGACATAGTCAGTGGTGCAACGGAGAACATTTGGGCCCCTTTGCAAAGTTAGGTTTTGGGTCCTCAAGTTGGATTTTACAAAGGGTAGGTACTTGGTGGCAGTCAGACTTTGTGTCCCCCTGGAACCTTGAGACCCCCGCGGGGTGGCCGCGGTAGCCGAGTGGTATAGGTATCGGACTGTGGCTTGCTTTGTCACGGGTTCGAGCCCAGTACCACTAAAGACCCGCCGTGTAGGGCAGCGATGCACGTTAAATCTGTCGAGAGCTGAAACGTCCTCCCGTTGGTGTGGTGTGGTAGTTAGGAGAGGGGGTGCCAGCTCAGGTGTCGTCCACGTCACTTGACCATGGTTCAAAATTACGTGGTCCGTCGCCAAAAGCCCTCGTGTAGCTGAACAGTGCGACGTTAATATTCAATCAATCAATTGAGACCCCCGCAACGCAGAGGTTGAAAGGGTGTACGCTACGCCACTGAGTATGGTTGTCACCAAACACGGTACTACACACAAGCTATTATCGCACTCTTTGAAATTAACTCGTATTTTCGTTCTTACCACTAATGTCATCGACTAGGAAAATAGTGAATTAAGTATCCTATAGCGCACTCGGCTCGGGTTTCACAAAATAGAAACGTTTATTTACTTCTGCCCGAAGTCACTTGGGGCATCCCAAGTACTGCAAGTAGTAGCTGCCCGATCTATATTCGGCCGACACTGGCAAGGTGTTAAAGCAGTGCTTCTCTCAAACTTTCAATACTGGCGCCCCCCTTTTCAATCACAATTTTTATCGCGCCCCCCTTATACATTAATAATGTACTGAATGCAATAATAATGCACTTTGACGCTAAAGCAACAATCTTTATTATAAACCGTACAAATTCATGACATATTAAATTTTGTATATGTTACTTTAAAGCAAAAAAAAATATATTAAGTAATAGGATAATTATTATGTTATTTTTCCTTTCTCTAATTTTTAAATTGGAACATATTGCAAAATGCGGTGGTTGCTTAGAAGACAAAATATAGACATCAGCTAAATGTAGAAAAAGAACTCAGAGGGTCAATTTTTAATCATAAGCATTCCTTTGAAAAACTTTGCTCTGTAAGACAAGCCCATGGAAGTAGCTAATACTTATTAAACTTGTTCTTAATTTATTATTAATTAATTAGTTATAAAATACTCTGTGACGCACTGATACATTAAAAGTATACCGGCTGAAGTACCAGCTCTTTGCACAAGTTCATTTATAAGAAAATAAAACATTCTTAATATAATCGCTTAATTGTAAGGAGAGTAAAGCCAAGTGTGCGACAATGTTTACAAAAATGTAAAATGATTTTTGTGAAATGATTGCTCAAATTATAATTAGTTTTAAGTGAACTGTAATTTTAAGCCTCAAAGAATTAGCATTTAGAATTGATGTTGAATAATGAACAATAAAAAAATTCTGATGAAGACTAATTGTATTATTTTTAATATTTAAAGTGAAAAGACTTCAACATGTTTTAACCCTGGAGCAGGCGCGCACTCGATACTAATGGTCGAGCGGGGTTATTGAGTCACCCCAGTCCTTTTTTTTATAATTATATTTTTATAGTACACAATAAAAATCGTAATTCCAGTGAATAATTTAATTAAGGGAAAATATACTCACCCCTACTTTCAAGGACACAGAAAATATTTCGAAAAAAAAGTTATCACACCGGGAACTCAGACAAAACAAGTACCTTAAGATCGTAAAAAAACGTCTGTCACTCCCAAAAAAGAGGGAGATATGTGGCAAATATATTTTAGTCCACGTTAAGATTGTCAAACAGGAGGATAGTGTGTCAGGGCCATTGGTTCAGTTTTGCCAGAATTACCGATTTCGTGCACTCTGTGCTCGGCGTGACCGCTCCCGGATTAAAAGTGTATTTATTACAATATGGATGTTCTAAAAAAATGATGTAAAACGTTTTTCATTATGCTTGGCTTAGTAATCCTTCGAACTTTCCTAAATGAAAAAACAAATACATAAAAGCAGGGACGCAACTAACCGTACAAGCAAGCTCGAAAGTCAAACTGCAGCAAATACATTCTGATGCCTACAACTGATGGCAATAATATATAACAGTGTCTTCTCCTAAAATGTTTTTTGAGTATGGCTCTGAAAGAGTAGCGTTTTCGCTCTGAAAAGAAAGCGCAATAAAAAAATCTCTCATCATGGGATGACAGCCAATCGAGTAAAACGTTTTTTATTTGTTTTAGTATCAAAGATAGCTAAAAAATGAGCTTTTGAAGTAGAAGGTTTTATTTTTGATGATGTAAAAGCCCCACAGTTTGAGAAACACTGGGTTAAAGCTCTCATTTCTTAGACCCCCCTAAATTTCAATCTTATTCTTTGCGTTAAAAGCGCGCTCATTTTAAGGTAATTGCTTTCATCCAGAGGTTGAATTGATGAGGCCTGAGCTCGTATTCCCCCAGTTTTAAAAGGATTATTTCGTTTTCATAAATCTTAAGTATGCAGTAGAAATAATAGCGAAATATTTGCAAGAAACAAAATTTAATAACTGTAACTATATAAAGGATAATATACTAAAGTATACGGAAATCAACTCCATATCTTTTTTAACTTCCACGCAGCTTTTTGAATTTGCAACAAAGACTTATTGAAACCTATTGACACATTTTCTGTTGAAATTACACACGAATTGCTTTAAAATTCAGAACATACAATTATTGGGAAACATTTTATAGATCTAACTTATTCATCCGGGCTTCATTTAAATTTATTCCTATATTTCGAGAATCTTTCGGATTCGTCAATTTTACAGTTTTATTCTTAAACGAGAAGGGATTTTTTTTTTCTTCAATTTTTTTCAAAAGAAAAGTCGTACTTTCTCGAGAAAGAAAGGCATAAATATTTAAATACATTCTCACGTCTCTGAAATTAAATATTCTGTCTCGTGTCGCTTCTGTTCCGAAAAAGAAAAAATCCCGTTTTCCAATTCAATAGGAAAAAATGCGAATTATTCTTTCATTCTTCCTGTTTCTCTACAAAGTCAAAAGGATTCTAACAAAATTTTTCTGTGAAGGATGAGATAATTAACTAGAAGTGTGTAAGATTTTCTTAGTACAGATTAGCTTCCAAAAATTCATTTAAAATTGCACCATTTACATGCTTTGTATTTTACTAGCGGAGTTGAAAAAATTTCTTACTTTTGTCTCAATGAGTCCAACAAAAAGAACACTTTACGAAGAGTGTAACCTAATTCAGTATTTGAAAATTCAAAGTCAGATAAAGGAAAATATTTTTAAGTGGTAAAAAGTTCTATCCAATGAATTGTTAAAAAAAAAGAAAAAATATGGACGATATTTCTTAAGTGCAGAAACAATCTACTTATATAAGCCTGTGTATATAGAATGTCATCCATATACAGCCAAACCTCCTTTTAACGATCCTCTATTTTACGAACATTTTCCTGGAACCAAGAACATTTTACTATTTTCTTCGCAAAGTAACCTCCAAATAGCGAAGTCTATTTTCTATTTAACAAACTTTTTCTCTTGTAATTCGATTTTTTTCTCCCCATTTTTAAAATATATTTCTGAACATTTCAAATTATTCTCTCTTTTAATACATTTTATGGTGATCAATGATTTTGAACTATTTTTGCCAGGTGCCTAACTCACCAAGGGCAATAAAATGGATGCAATTTTTCGAACCAAAAAATCAAACAAAATGAATAGGCTTTAGTAGTAATTAAATTTAAGGATACATACAGTGATGTATGCTTAAAATTACTGGCTATAAAAAAATGTTTTAAATTACTTATAGGCTTAAAATTAGAAAATGTCATAAAAACTCATTACTTTTAATATTACATTGGTTTCTAAACTTGAAAATTCAGTGTATTTGTTGGACAATGATTTTTTGATTTGTTTTCCCTTTTGACGGGTAAGACATGTGAAATAAATAGTTATTCATTTACAAAATATTGTGAAAAGTAACTTTTTTTATAATTTTTGTGTGTTTATGAATTTAAAATTTGTTTCTGTGGCCTATAAAGTATATCAAAAAATGAATATCTTTTTAACAAATTTTCCACACAACGAAGTTTTTGGGGGGATTTAGCGACTTGTTAAATAGAGATCCGAATGTATATAACGGAGAAAAAGTTACCTATTCGCTTATTACGATATTTCTTGACTTGGAATTTGGTAGGCATGTTCCTTTCTTGGAGTAAAGATCTACAAAGAACGTATTTTAAGAAAATCGAAACACAAGGACGTTGCAAGGGCTTAAGGGACAATATAGATAAATCATCCGTCTTTGAAATATTAGGCCTACATATTTGAAGTTTAGTAGGCATGTTCCTTTCATGGAATAGAGATCCGGTATAAAAGGGGATTTGCTAAAATCGACCTCCAAGGGGCGATATACATAAAAATTCCTGTTTTTAAACTGCTAGACATACAGACTTGAAATTTAGTATACATGTTTCTTTTGTTGAATTTAGATCCACTAACAACGGATTTTACGGAAATTGACACTTATGGGGGAGAACAGGGATTCACTGGGACATAATGCAAAAGAAATCCCGTTTCGGACTACTAGACCAACAGTTATGAAATTTGGTGTGCATGTTTCTTTTGTTGAATTGAAATCCCCCTAAGAACGAGGCTTCCATTAATCGAATCCGAAAGGTGATTACTGGAGCTTATTGATGAAAAAATTCCGTTTTTGAACAAGATTTAGAATTGAAATTTCGCAAACATGTTTATTTTATAAAGTAGAGATATGCTATTAATGAGTTTCGTGGAAATCAACTACAGGATGGGGTTACGAGAGCGCAAAGACATCAATTTTAGAAATTATTATTTACAAGTCATGTCCTTTTTATAACAAGAGGCGAGAGCTGAAAGAATATTTTTCAATACAATTGAATTAGATATCAATAATTTATAAGTATATAATCTGTATATATGAATACAACATCATGAAATACCCAACGAAAAGCACGTGGGTAACGGCTGGTATTCTTATAAATAGGGTTGGTCCCTTATTAAAAGGTGCAAAATATTGAGCTCTTTAGCGACGGCTTAAAACTCTTGTTGAGGTCCCCCTTCTGCAACCCTTTTAAGTTGACAAAGTTTGTACAAATGGTAGCAAATAAATGTGTGTGTCTCACAAACCAACTCGATCGACTGCCGCCTTTTCAATTCATGACCTTGGCTTATAAACACGAAGAATAGTCATAACATAGTAATGAACGGTTTCCAGTTGGCAAATAGTTGAATTCCGGGTTAAGTTGATCCATGCCCATCTTGCATCCAACAGTTAGCTAGTTATAGCTGAAGGCTGACTGGTCGATGGTTTAAGCTAGTGGTAGATGACCCCACACAATTTTCAATGGCAGTCTGCACTACTCTACAAATGTGTCAAATTTTGAGGGGATGGAAGTTGATTAATTTGTAATAGACCTTATTCGACAATCATTTTCAGAATTATGGACATTAAAGTACCACTAAAGATCAATTTACAGCTATTTTGTTAATTATTGAATGTCATTGCTGGAGAGATTCAATTATTTGAAGAGAGAAAATTGTATATACTCTGCTTCACGCATGTTGTTGTTTTTACTAATGCCACCTGCTTGAAAGATCGAGGCACGCGAAATTCATCACGACCAAGGGCTAGATTTGTAACTTTGAGCACCATGCAAGTGAAAGTACGATTTTTCTAGGTTCCACCGCAATTTAGAAGGAAAATACCTTGGGGGGCCAGGGGCCTCCCACATTTCTTCCCCTTCTACCAACGTCACGAGAGGACTTGCGGCTCGACGACTATTTAGAGTACTCCCATGACTTTACGCATGTGTGGTTCTACGTATCTAAGTAAAATCTTTCCTTACATATAAAATATTTCGAGTCCGCAATGCAACTGTTTAACAACTGGATGCCCAGAACCGTGTCCAATTGAAAGACACCTTTTATGTAACCCTGATTTTGCGATATGAAAGTAGTGCGGTACAAGGTTCGCATTAAACTTAAAAAAAATTTTTTTTTTTTAACTGCTCGTATAATGAAGGAAATGCTTATATTTTACGTTGTCTATTTCTTATTTTTAATAAATATATTTAAAAATACATATGTGTAAAATTTTAATTTTTCTTATTTCTGTTGAAGATATAGTTATAATTTTTGATTATTTTTATGCTGAGAAAGATCTTTAAATGATGCAAAATTAATAAAATTGTAAATCTCTCCATATGGCGGGAATGGAATTGTGCTTAAAAAAATGTACTGCGTGGCTCGCTGAATCCTATTAATGCACTGGTTGGGTACGCAACAGCTAAAAGGTTGGTTTAAGCTAAAATATCAGAAGTCTGAAATATGCGAATGTTTCTTTGGAGGTGATGTACCACAACTCTGTCTCTTATCCCTATAATGATTTTCGTATACAGTAGAACCTGTTTTGTACGGTCATTTTTTTATGCGACTTGTTTTGTACTTATTTATTTTTGTACGAGCCTTTTTTTATACGATTTATGAATTTCAACGTCCCTTTTTGACGCCACTGTAACTTTTTCTATCAATGTACATATATACTCGTAGTTCAAGAAGCTCTGTTCCTTGGTTATAAACAGTCTCGTTTAATTGCTTTCTTTCGACGCACTTGCGAAACGTTCGATGAGAGTGACATCAATAATCGGACAGATTTTGAAGACGGACAAGAATAACTGGATTCTTTGAAAGCGGATAAAACATATACAGGGATCCAGCTTTCCAAGAAATTGGAAAAGCATTTTGTAAAAATAGATACCGATTCCGAAGGAGTTAGAAATTCCCAAAGAGCTTTGATCATCCCTATCTGGTTATTGTAACGTTTGCAAGCAACTGACCCACCAACCGTCGTCACAAAAACATATCCCTTACTGTCCGTTGTCAAAAAATAAATCACAATTATAATTGTATCTTCAAGTGACGAAAGCGATTTTGAACTAATTCATCACAGGAAGATACGCGCTTTGGATTACGATGAATAGCAGTGAATTATGTATGCTCATTTTAAAAATGTCTGCATATGTACAATGAGAAATTAAATGTTTTTAAAATATTTCATTGAGGAATTTAATTATTTTATTTGGAAGTACTTTCTCTTAAATTTCGTAAATAATTCATACAATTCTTAAGTGCGACTTTTTTTATGCGGTCACCGCATAAAAAAATGTTTATATCGTTTGTCGACAAAGTTATTCGAGTTCTATGCAAGTATTTACGAAACATACATTTTCGCATTTTTTTGCGCGGCTTCTTTTTATGCGGTCCCTCTCTACCGCACAAAAGCATGTCTTACTGTATTAGATCGGATCGAAGTCACCAAAAATGATTTTCAGGTTCACTGTGAGAATTTCTGTCAGGGGAGTGTTACAAAAGGTAAAAATAGAATTCAAATATGCCAACCGAGAGATCCTTTTGAACAGACGAGGACAATTCAACGGATTTCCGTAACTTTTCAGATAGTGAACTTATCGTATTTTCGAAAATGCAACAGTCTAGAATGTTGTTGTCGTGTGTTTTCATCCTGGGGTACATATGAAATACGAATGGAAGAACAGAAACATACAATACGAACAAACAGAAGAATATAGATATTACACACGATGATCCCAGCATAGAACAAGAAGGGACGAGACGAGAATCCACTACAGGCGGAAGTCCGACATTTTTACCCGGAGACCATGCCAGGGTTTCGAACGCACTCGGTTACAAGCCAAGGATCATATCCACCCTTCTGGCTGGGCAGCAACAGCCTATAATAATTTAAGCATATAAGTCATCATGTATGCTTTAAAAATATTCAAGTCAAATTGATATAATATCGCACACGTCAAATCCAATCTTTTCGAAATTTACATTCTGATCCCCTTTTTAACTTATCTTGAGGAATACATTTTGTAAAGATACGATATTTATACGGCATATAGGAGTTAGTGTAAGATCCCCCATTTTGTAGATACACTCCTTTCAAAATTACAAGAGTAGACACCTTGAAGAAGACCACTGGAATAAGAAAGGAAGTAGGATAGAAATTTTTAAAAGGTGCTTCATCTTTACTCATAATATACTATCTCTTGAACTTACACCTTATAGGTATGTGCAACATAATTATAATTAAAGTTGCACTTTCAATATGCTGTAAAAATGAACCACTTCTCGGAATCACTTCAAATTTCAACTGAAAAAGGAGAAACGGTATGGTATAAGAAAATATTCATGGGCGTTTTCATGTTGCTTTTTTATCCTATTTTTAGCCCAAGCACAATTAAAAACCGATTTTTCCATCCAATGGGATGCAACCTTGCCGTGGTGGACGGCACTAACAGTACAACAACTGTTGAATGACTTAGAAGTTACTTTTTGAACTTTACAATTAGTTTAATGTGTTGAGCCAAAGCCGCCGTAATTTGATTCAAAATGCTACTTGTAGCCGAATCCACTTCCGTTATGAGGTTTACATCTCCACACATCTATTGATGTATACATCTCCATGCCATTTTTTCTTTGTTAAAGTATACGAGGGTCAGTGGCAGCCCTAGGGCCGGACAAACCGGACCCTTGCCCTAGGCGGCAAACTTTAAGGGCGGTATTTGGATTGAATTTGAAATATATATATATGAAATGCCTCTGGAACAATTCCGTTGAGTGGTAAGTATATTTTAAGACGTGGCGAGTTGATTAAATAATGGAGAACCAATGGTTGGGCGTGGACGGTGGTGTGATTTTCTATGTTACGTGGAGCATGGTCTAGTGCGATAGTATCGAAGAGGAACTCATGGAAATCGAAATTCCTTTTTATTCACATCCAGAAACACATAAAGATCCAGTAAAGACGGCATTACACATACAAGAAGCAAACACGGACGACACAACACAGACAAAGACACACACAGAGCGCGCTGCGGCCGCTACATGACCACAGAGAAATGATCGAAGAAGAGAGAGCGGTTTCCAGAGAGATCGGCTTTTATAGTACACGTACTTATGACGTAATAACAGCTCTAATTGGACAGAAAGGGCGGGATTGGGATGTCTGATGCAATAAGAGTACTCGATTAAGATTAAAATCGGGGTGTTAGTGTAGAACCAAATAATTAAAATATTATTTCAATATTATTAAAAGAGTTAATAAAAAGAATGCTAGAGGGAATTATTACATATATATATATATATATATATATATATATATATATATATATATTGTTACACAGAATTTGATACATTTTCTGAAATATTATTAGGTGTGAATTTGGTATTTCATTTAACGTATTTTATTTCTTTATTTTATATTCTGTAAGTTTAATGTCAGTTTTCTTTGATGTTGAAACTTGAAGGGTTTGAGACGGGATTATATGTTAAATCATAAAATTTTACATGTTTACACAACTTTCACTAGTAACTTTTCCCCCATCCCGGAGTGGGATCTCAACGGACATTATTTTCACCCATACGACGTCCGGTGTCAGCTATCCAAAAGGGGACTACAGCAAGATAGAGAGCCGTAGGAAATGTTTTATTTTAGTCTTGAGTGTAGTTAAAGTTAAACACTTGTGATCCTCTCCATCAGTAGAATTTTTCTAAGAAATTAGCCTGTTGAAATGAACGCTCTCTCGATTCCTTCTAATACATATTATGGTGCCTTTTTATTCGCAAGAATTTGAAAGGTGTGTATCTATATGAGAACAGTTTATATTTTTCGATTATAATTTTTTTTGTTTTAGAGTGAGGGACGGCGGCAAAACTGCTATAGCCGGCCGGCGAGGAGCAAAAATAACCGGAATCCAGCTGATGCGCGAGTATGTCTTATAGTTACGAGTTGTGCTGTTGGGTGTAGTTAATTAGGAGTCTTCAGTGACTGTTAGTGAATTGGCCTCAATCTGAATCAAGCAGTTTAGTTGTGATGCTATACTGTGTGCATTCCTGTTTCAACCTTTTGGCTATGAGTGAGATAGCCGACTACAAAGAACACAAAACGAGTGGGAAATTTTGCTTTCTGCCGAGATTGGGATGTTTCGACAAACCTTTTATGACGAGGCTTTGGGAAAATTACAGGTCCACGATTGGGTTCCCTGTTTCAAATCTGGCAACATGCCAACTGAATACATGGCACAGCCAAGGCGTCCTTTGACGCAAAGAAATGACGAAAACATTGCAAAATTAAACGTGCAATGAATGAACGTCGATAGACCACTGATGAAACGAATGTGTCACTGAGCCCGTTCACAATAATGCTCCAGAACACACAGCTTTGATGGTTCGACATTTTTTGAAAAAAAAAACCACATTGTGCTTGGGACTCATCCACCCTACTCACCCGACCTAACTTCGTCAGTCATTGTTTGTTTCCACGGATAAAGAGGAAAGCGATTCAGTTTTGAGGATGAAGTCAAAGAACACCGCTAATGGCTTTGAACAGTTTCCTTCTTCAATAGTTCCAGAACAGTTTTGAGGAGTGACAAAAGTTTTAGGACAAGTAGATTAATGCACATGGACAGTACTTTGAAGGGAACTAATATAGAATTTAAAAAATGCAAAATAACAAAAATAAACTTCGGTCATTTTTGGATCCTCCGTCGTATGCAGTTTAAATTTGATGTTATTCCGAGTAGTGGTTCTTTTTTACGGCAATTTGAAAGCGGAATTTTAGTTTTAATTTCCTTTGACATACAACTATCATGAATGCTATTACTAATATATCTGATTAACAAAAGCATGTTACTAATATGTAATGAGATTTATATGAATAACTAACCAAATCATAAACTTTAAAATCATTCGTTCATATTGTAAATTACTGAAATATAGATATTCACTAAACTGATCACCAATAGTTAAAAAATGTTTTTCGCTTAATAAGTTATAATAAATTCTGTAATGTTCCTTCGAAAGTTAGAAAGAAAAAACAATTCAATCAACTCACTTTCAATCAATGGTAGAACAATTTCCAATTTTCTGTGAAGTAATTTTACTAGTTTGAAAATAAACTGATACGGAAAAAGTTCTCGAAAAGTACTCTTCAGCGCAGAGAGGCAAAAATAAGTATATACCCTACTTATTGCCCAAACAATAACAACTCGTGTGAAGCTCTAATATATCTCTCGAAATAAAACATTTTTGAGTCGATCATTAGTTTCGTTTGCACGTTGATTATTCTAAAGTCTTCGTACACAGAAACTGATACGTCTACGAAAGCACGCATGAGTATCGAGCGCTTGGAGACTGATATTAGAACTGTCCTTACAACTCATCAACTCAACACGCACGTGTCGTGTGTATTTATTTATGGAAATTTTTGCTCAAGAATAATCGAAACTGAACTTTTGTTTTTGTTAAAGTGGCAACAGTTAGAAAGAATGAAAATTGGATTGATGGTTGCAAATTTCTCATAATAAATAGAGGCAGTCAAACAGAAAAGAAGGGTAATTTTTCCGCTTGGTTGGATTGCCAATATTTTTGATTATAAATGTGAAACGAACTCGTGTCTAATGGATTCTACATTTAGGACAGTTAAAAGTATGTAAGAAAATGTTTGTTTACTTGTGCGCAATCATATCTGTTTTAAATTTTAATGCTATGAAATGTTTCAGGACAAACGCTCGGGAATTCATAATGTTTAATAAATTTTAAACTTAATTTTAGATATTTTTGATTTTAGAATTATTTTTTTAAAGCAGATTACTTGATTTACACTAGTTCGAAGCCTTTAATGTCTTATAAGAAATACCTGGGCTCGAGGAGGGATTTTACCGAATGGACTAATGAAGTATACAAACTTGATTTTGAAATGCAGCCCCCCTCGTAGCTAAGATTAAAGTGCATTATTATTTTCATATAGGTTTCATAGATAACTTTTTCTGAAGTTAATTTCGTCGTTAGATTATTAATAACTTCTCAGAACCTTCACTAAAAGAATCTCACAGGCAACCTCCTCAAATCCTCTCGCTTCTCTTCACTACAGTTATATTTAAGTTACATTCAAGTTATAATTGTATACTTGAATGTGTGTATCGCAATATCTGCACAAGACGTGATTCTCGAATTAACCCATTATAATGACCGCCCAAGTTTGCGCTTTCAGATTTGGTTGAAACTGAAGTTTTAGACTTATTTGTGTGTGTGTGCATAAATAATATGATATAAGCGATTTTAAAAAATTACATTTATTTTTATTCTATTAGAGTTGCAAAATATTGCGGGCACCTTTTCCTCTTATTTTCAAAGGTTTTAGTGATATGATCTAAATGGTCTTTTCGGACAACGTTCCAAATTACATTTGGGATAGCAGATGACCTTCCAATTTGCAAGACAGTAGGTACACTTCTATCTGCCTGAATTTGTTCAGGTCTTTTCTCCAAAGAAATGGCGACAGATTTCTGATAAACTCATTTCAGAATCCATTATGTCTTTGAATACTATCACGTGTGCACGCGGGCATCAAAGTAGGGGGTCGCACATAGTTTTATCAACCAAGCAAACCTTTTGGTGAATTTCTCAAAAGTAAACTTATGATAAGTCGAATAAATATACCGAATTTTAAATAGAGTTACTGAAATTTCAAAATGAGTCCCGTTCTCTCAATAACATAGCATAGTTTAAGAAAAATAGAATATTAGTGCACAGTGTGGCGGTTCGCACACACACCGTCCATTAATGTCTACTCTTTACACACATGACAGCTAAATTTGTAGCAGAACTTGCAATACCACTACAGAAAAGATTTTCTTGCTCAGCGGCACTGGCGGTGCTCTGTGGATCAAAAGGAATTTTTAAAATGATGTTTGCGAAAGTTGCTTTAGAAAAATATCTAATATGGTTATTATTGTGTAAGATATTAAGATGTTTAAATTCAATATGCATTTGGGGGGAAATTAAACGTTTTCCACTGAACACTAGCCTTACAATTTAGAAAAAAAAAACATGTAATAAAAAAAATAAGTCAATTACTAATTAGATCAACAAAGAAAATTTTTATTTTGCCTACTTTTTATTAAACAGTTACAATTAATATATGTGTATACATAGGACAGAATCACGACATTAAGTGGTCATTAATTTTTATTCATTATTATTAAAGTATCGTATTGTCATCGAAAACAATCGTGTCCATAAAGTTTCAGTTTAACTGAATGCTTTGAAAGTGAGACAAAAAATCTTTTAAAGTCTTGATCCAAGTCGTTAAAATTGAAACCAACGTGGCTGTATCTGTAATTCTTTAAATAATTAGTTTCAGTCAATTAATTTCAATTAATTATTGTTAAATTATCGTATTTTTACCCCAAACAATCGTGTATAGAAAATTTCAGCTCAAATGAGCTCTTTAAAATGTGAGAAAAAACCTTTTCAAGTTTTGACACGTCAAAAGGGTAGCTAAGTCTTCAAAAAGGATGCCAACGTGGGTATACTTGTAATTCTTTGAATAATTTGTTTTAATCAATTCATTTTTATTAATTATAATTAAAATACTGTATTGTCATCCAATATACTTATGTAAATAAAATTTCAGCTCAATGGAGCGCTTTAAAATGTATTTTATGAACGCGATTGAAAATTCCACCAAGATAAATAAATAAATATATAGAGAGTGTGAGCTATATAATAGTAGCAATTGAAAAATAGAGGAAAGAAGAGATCTCTTTGTGTCTATTTGCAGTTTTTACTTTTCACTCAAGAAGTAAATCAGTTTATAACGCCAAGTATTAGTCAAAATATGAAAAATTCTCTACTGTGGCAGCACATTAGGTCTTTGTACGCGGGTGGCCGACATCCTACAATTGGTCCTGGACTGTATGTACAACCGCCAGGTCGAAATATCATCTATCTCATGGAAATACTCTAGGACTTCTTTCACTGTTAAACATCGTCTTTTTCATGCGCAGATTTATCTGGAATAAAAAACGCAAACTTCTATAAAACATATTGTAGCGTACAAAAACCCCAAATAGCACTCATTAGACTAATGTTCTGTTTTCGCAACTCTATTAAATACATGAATTTTGGATCACAAGAACAATACCAATATCTCACCTGTTGAGAAACTCTGATTTTTGAGTCTCTGACTAATTCAGCTGAAACAAATGTTCGAAAATTAGCCATGTGCAGCTCTCTATAACACTTATTTGCCAATAGTCACTTCTTTTCCTTCAAAACATGAAAATAAAATCCCTTGATTTAAGTGTGAAAATCTTGTTAAATAAAAATAAAATTAATTCATCATCAACAATTAAAGTATGAAAAATAAAATTAAAATTTTATTTTTATCGAAAAATAAATAGAACAACGTTTGAAAAAATTTAAAATTTATTGTTGCGTTGTTGCAACGCGAGTCCTACATGGGTTTAAACAAGATCATAAAGTAGCTCCATAGATTAGTTAAAAGAAAAAAAATCACTTGATTTGTTAGCTGCAAAGCCTGGGATAGAAGCCTTTGCTTGCGATAATTAAGAATTTAAAATACGTTGACTTTTGTAGTAAAATTAATGCATTGTAATACCTTTTCAAATGTTACATTTATTTATTGAAGAGATTCGAGAACAAAAATGTCTTGTATTTCGATTAAAATGCCATGAGCCAAACCTCTATCCTATTTCCTTCCCCGAAATTTGATGATAAAAAGTCCTGGTTCTGGAAATAGACCCAATCTCTAAGAGCATTCGATGGACATCCAAAGATTGTGGAGAACGATCAACTCGTAAATATCTCTCCGGAAATTATTCTATTTGCTTTTAACGACATTTGGTGCAAAAATGCTGCTTCTAAAAATGACTTCTCTTTCGCCAACATTTATTTTAGTCTTCCTATTGTGGGGTCTATTTTCTGTCTTCATTTGGAAAATAACTATTTCCTAGAATTCTCGCGAAATATTATACTTGCCTCGAATTGGCATTATCCGAGGGAAATAATTCTGAATCGAAGAAGTAGTATGTATGACATTTTTGTAGTTTGCTGCGAACCCTCATGAAATTTTTAATTTTAAAAAATCGGGGGGAAAATAGTCACAACTTTATTCATTATACTAATATTAACAAATTTTCAAATATATGTAATTTCCAAAATATGTTCAACAAAACAGAATAAAACAAAATTAATTTTTCATACCTTTAATAAACTTTATCGAACAACATAATTGCCATCACTATGTAACACATTTTACCAAAATGATGACAAACTGTATATATCCCATTTTTGAAAAATGCCTTAGCCCTAGAGGCGAAAAATTGAATCAGTGCTTGTCAGATATCTTCTTTGTTTCTCGAATATTTTGACCCGCGAGATATTTTGTAAGAACAGAAACAAATGATAATAGGAGACTGCTGGGTGCAGAGCAACAGAATTTCTCAACCTAGCACTGGGAGTTTCTGACGAGTCCCCACTGCAGCAAGAGGAGGATTCCTATTAAAATTCGTCAGCCTTTTTTTCTTGGATTGCTATTTTTCAATTCCTACTATTATCTCACACTCTCTCTATATTTATTTATCTTGGTGGAATTTTAAATCGTTAATAAAATACATTTGGATGCCAATACAATAATTTAATTATAATTAATACAAATTAATGGATTAAAACTAATTATTCAAAGAATTACAAATACAGCCACGTTGGCATCATTTTTGGCGACTTAGTGACCCTTTTGGGGACTTATGTCAAAACTTGAAAAGGCTTTTTCTCACGTTTTAAAGCATTCAGTTGAATTGAAATTTTATAGACACGATTGTTTTGGATGACAATACGATACTTTAATGATAATGAATAAAAATGAATTTCCACTTAATGTTGTGATTCTGTCATACGTATATATATATTTATATTAATTGTAGCTATTTAATTAAAAAAAGGCTAAAATAAAAATTTTCTTTGTTGATCTAAGTAGGAATTGACTTAAAATTTGTTTTTTATATTACTTGTTAAGTTATCCAAGTACCTTTCCAAATTTAGCTTTTCGTCCCGTTTCAACATTTGAAACTATATTGGTCCTTCAATGCCCCACCCTATACATAATATTCCCTTACTCAGGCTCAACATTGGTTTAGAAGTGTACAATATCCCTTTTTCTTTAGAATGTTTTCATAGGTATTCCATTTTTCATTCGTAGTCATCGTCCAGTTTACAAAGGGTTCGCATTTTTTCCATAGAAACAGAAGATAGGTACAGATAATGCCACGGTCATTCAAATTGTTCTCAACTTATGTGACACCCATCTCTAATATTTCTAGCCATCCTAATTTCGGAATATGGTCTGAAAAGATTTGTCAAGCTGAGTCAAGTTTTCCCGCGATCTCTGATGTCAAAAAAGGATTTTGACAGTATCATCGTCGATCAAAGATGTTCTCCCTGAGCGTGATTTCTTAGAAAGATCGAGATCGCCCACTTGAAGTCTTTCGAACCATCTTCAGCATGATCTGTTTAGAAACTGTACCTACGTCAAATACTTTCAATAAATGGTGTAAATGAACTTGATCAGTAGCCTTGGGTACACGAGAGGGCCCTAGTTAATGTTAACAAGAATCATCCTCGCTTTAGTTCATTTGTTAGGTCAGTATGTATACATTCAGTGATAAAGAGACAGATATGCGTCAAATATGTATTCGATGCTTGTTATAATTGGAACGTACAGAACTTTCTGGTAAACCCCTAATATAAACTCATGTCCATAAATTAAGGATAATTCAGAATCACTCAGAAATTGAACTCTAAAATAAAAATTTCACCTGTAGAATTATCACACACATCTTGAAGAAGAATAACACCAAATTACAGGAAACCACCAGATAGCGCGGATAGTACGTCACAATGACGAGAGTGTAATAAAGGGGTATATAAGGAATGGTGGCAAAAGAAGTAAAATTGTTCACAAGCGCTTTAAAAGCCTTTCAGTGCAACAACCGCATAGTTATGGCCCAAAGGAAGCATTTGGATGATTTTTACGTGGTAGAATTATTGGACGACTGGAATGTGGACGTACCCAGCTGGAAGTATCCGAGGAACTTGGAATCGCCCAGAGTGTCATCTCCAGGCTTTGGCAACGATTCCAAGATGATGGTAATGTGAGTAGATGTTACAGCACAGGTCGCCCCCGAGTTACAACACCGAATGAGGACCGGTATATATTTGGCAGTTACTGTCAAAAGAAACAGACGGAACTCATCATCAGACCTGCCTCGTCAGCTCTCTTCAGCTACGATAGTTTCAAGGCAGACCGTAAACAGACGCTTAGGGCACATTGGTCTATATGCTCGTAGGCCTGTCAGATGTGTTCCACTTACCGTAACTCACTGTCTCCTACGATTAACCGGGAGTAGAGAGCATGCATTATGAACACCACAACAGTGGTCTTGTGGGATGTTTTCCGACGAGTCCAGGTTTAGTTTGCAGTCTAATTCTCACCGGACTTTAATATGGAGAGCGCTAGGTACCCGTTACCACCAAGAGAACACCATTGAACGACACCGTTACGGTGGTGAAGGACGGCTCGTTTGGGGAGGAATTATTCTTGGTTTCAGAACTGACCTGCATGTTCAGAGTGTAACGATGACAGGCCGCATCTATCTGGATGTCATTCTGGAACAACATGTACGTTTGTTTCGGGTGCCATGGGTGCTGAATTTCTGTTTATGGATGGCAACGCCCGTCCTCATCGTGCAAACATTGTAGACGAATGCCTTTAATCGGAGGATATCACCCGTATGGATTAGCCAGCCTACTCACCGGACTTGAATCCAATAGAGCATGTGTGGGATACGCTTGGCCGACGAATTGAAGCCTGACAATCCCCTCCCACCTGTCTACCGGAACTTCGGAGGGCATTGCTTGATGAATGGTGTAATATTCCCAAGATCAGATTGATAATTTGATACTCAGCATGCCTAGGCGTTGTAAGGTCTGTATTGCATCTTCCGGGAGACATACTCCGTATTAACCATCATACTAACCATGTTATACTGTTTTTTGTAAATAGGTTCTTTTTTAAAATTTGCTCCAAGGAGTAAAAATCGCAATTTTTATTAGTTATGTCAAACACATAGCATCTTTTATGCTCTTTACCTTTTGTTTAATAAATAGACTTTACAAATAAGCCAAATTTGTTTTGCTTCTGTCTCTTTCTTTGCCTGAACTTCATTATCCTTAATTTATGGACATGAGTGTACTTTCTTTTGGGTGGATGGAGGGAGGGAGAGATAAAAAAAAGTTTGCCCGTCACTGTTATAGGTAGTGAGAGAGGAATTCCTTCGATACAAAAACAATAGTGCACCAAAAATTTATAGTGAAGAATTGAAAGAAAGTTTCCAAAACATAAATAATTATTAAAGCTAACTAAAATAAAAATCCCGGGCTGGGCAAGGTTGACTCTGCCTTTTATCCCTTCAGTAGGTTGATAAAATGAGTACCAAACTTGCATGGGGACTTAACACAAGGGGGTTTCACGTAAGACTGGGACATCTGCTCATGCACCTCAGGGCCCATGGTCGTGTATACTGAATTGGGCGCAGTAGGCCTTGGCCATCATGAGCTGTGACGCCACTGAGTGATCTTAATTAAAATAAAATATTCTCCGAAGCATAACAGGTATGTAACAAGTAATATCAAATACCAATGATTAAACAAAAACGGGTAATTATTTGATAGTATAAGCTTAAAGCGACATTGCATTTTTAGCAATGAGTTTAGCAGTTTTTGCAGTTTCTGAACACATTTCACATACAAACGGTAGATTTCATTGAAAAACCATTAAGAACTTTTAGTATTATAGTCACGTATGTCTTTGAATTTCATTTGCCGACTATCTTGACCCGCGGCAGTCTCTTATTTTTAAAAATTCAGCGGAACTTAATCCCGCGAACCTGTGATAAACTTTTTTTAAGCGAATAATGATTGATGTCGAATCTTTCCATCTAAATACGAGTAACGCCATTTTTCCCAATGCATACATCACGGATAATTTCTACACATAAAACTAAACACGTCTACGTGCCTCATAACACCTCGACCCTCACGCACAGTGAAGAAGACAGCCCGTGGAGTGCGTCGCGTGTCTGCAGAATAGGGACCTAAGAATAAAGAACCATTACTGTAATTACGGCCTGACTTTAAACGAGTGTTATAAATCTCGCAGGAAAGAAAAATAGGCACCCATTCCTGTACAGAAGAGGAAGGAGATGCATCGTAAAAATAAGCAAATATATGAATGTTGCATTAAACAGTGTACCAGCCATTTGCCGATGTGGGTGTCATGAAATTAGAGTTCTCTTTCTGTACTTTGAATTACTGTAATGAAGGTTACCATATAATCGTGTTTAGTCAACTATAAAGTGTATGCCATAGCTATAAGAACAGTCAATTTATTTTTCCTTACAAAAACTTTTTGTTTTAAAATCTTTGAAAACAACAGTATATTCGAAACAAATGATTATATAAAATTGCTGTTTAGTAGATTTTAATTATTCGCGGGTTTGAATTAAAATTTTTATTTTGAAATGTCAATCAATAATCTGTAAGCAACAATAGCATCCATACATATAAGTGTCCATTTGACCGTAATTATCTACTATAATTAAGAACAGCAAGAAGAAATAATATAAGATTCAAAGAACAGACATTTTTCAAAAGAATATTTCCTTTATAAAAGAATGTTCCTTTTCTTTTACCTTCACGATTTTCCAAAAAATCATTTAAGAAACGCAGAAATATTGTTTTGTGGAATTTTATATTTTATTATAAATCATTTGGTCGTTTATTTTCAATACTAAATTTGTTTGAATCGTTAGTTGCAATATTTAATTGATACGTGTGTCTGTAACTCATTAAAAATTGAGAAAAGAAGGATTCTAGTTATAGAAGTTTAGTACTTGGAGAAAAAAATGCATATTCAAGGCAAAATTTTCCCTTTTTGCTTTCGAATATTATGCGTCTAAGCGATTTAATATTTAGATAAAGTTTTAAAAAATTTAAAATCCATTCTTGTTTGGAAAGGTGTGACTTTGTAAACAATAAATGGTCTTTATCGTATTTTGATAACTTATTTAATATCCTTTTTAACAGTATTGTGCTAAGCTTCATGTATCTCACAAAGAATAACACTTGCTAATATTTTATTCTAACAAATTCAAAATAGTTATAATTTTTTTATTTTAAAAATTGAAAAATTATTTTATACATTCGAGTCACTTGTTGTTCTGAAACATGCTTATTCAAATAAACCTCCATTCACTTTTTTTTTTCGAAATTCTTTTATCTCTCTTCCTCAAATGCCGTGAAATCCCTTGAAGAAATTTCAAAGAATAGCTGGAAATTTTTTTTTATCCAGGTTAAGTGAAAGCTGAATGAAAGGAAATAATCTTTTATGTGAATCACGTGACTAGAAATGGAAAGTGTTCCCTTTTTTACCCCGTACTTTGTAAACTTGGATATGTTAACATTTTGTTTTACTTTGCTGTTTTTCTATGCTGGAATACGAAACATTTCCACTGCATGTGAGTGTTAAGCTATGTTTCTTTTGTTCCGAAACAAATAAAATTAGCGTGTATAAATTCGAATTCAAATAAAATGAGCCAAGTAACATTTTTTTAAATATCGCCAAACATTCGGAACACAAGTTTATTAAGTTTACCATCAAAGAAAGCTGCGTTTTTTTATTATGCTTTTAAGGCATTTAAAAGTATCTTGTAAACTGATAAAAATCATCTTATGAATTTGCATGAGTGTGTGCAGATAAGTATTTTGAAAAGATGCGCCACACAATGATCATTTTTCTAAAATAGTAAAATTATATCTATTAATTAAAGCAACAAGGTAGTGCGACTCTCATCAATTGTCATATATTCATTGTATTTTCCATAATTATTTGGTCTTTTTCGTTAAATGGGTACCTGAATATTTGATCCAGGAGATTTTTTTTATACAGAAATTAATAAATTATTCATTTTTATTAATTAATAAAATTTCCTAATAAGGAATTAACATATATATAAAATAATTTATTACATTTAATAAAATGTTAGGCATACGTTATCTAAATCCCCAACTATAGGAAAAGTTTTGCATTTCATGTGAGTAATGTTTATTGGACAGAGTCCAATTGACAGGGGGATTATATAATGAAAGTTCTGTTTTCAAAAAAGAGCTCCCAATTTGAAATGAGGAAACGGGGCAGGTCATTTCTGCAATTTTTCATCCAAACCAGCTTTTCAAATCCATTGTGGGTACGGCGTAGCCGTAGTGGATGGAGTTTTAACTAATGGTTTCATAATTTGGAATCGTTTTTCCGTCATGAAACCGAAACAATCATGCACATGGAACAGTACAGTTGGCATAGTGTGCCATTCAAGCCAAAACCCTTGTAATTGGATTCAAAATGCTATACCCGAGTCCACTTTCGTTTTACCGCGTTCTTTTGATACACTTTGACTTAATTTTCAACCTTAGATTTTTCATCTTTGATGTTTTAAAATAACACGGAAAGTTCTATTTTTTAATGCCCCACTGTCAATTTTGAAGATAGGGGATGAAGACCTCATCGGATTTCAAATGCCCCATTGACCATTCTAATAAGTTCTCGTGCCATATCGTTTCTTTTTGTTTACCGCATACATAAAGAGGAACTTTAATGATTATTACCTTGTAGAATATATATGACTATTCTCCTGAAACGTAATAATTGGTTATTACGATTATGGACAAGTTATGTTGTTTGAATAGCATGTTGTGTGGATCTAAAGTGATGTAGTCATAAACCTTCAGAGGTACACTCATAGGTTAAACATTTATGTTATGTACCTGATTCAATGTACAAGCCTGATGAGGAGAAGGAAATAGCCGTAAACCTCAGTTTGAAGGAAAAGTATAATTATGGAATTAAGAATGAATAAAAAATAAGATTATGCTATAACAAGTAAATAATTCATTTTTAACAAATTATTACATTCAAAGTTAAATCCGCACAACCTTTAAAAAATTTACTTTTTAAAAAAATTTAATAAACATCAAGTGCATCGTTTGAATTATCAGTAGTTAAAATTTTATCTCGTTTGAACCAATAGAAAAGATTCTAGAAACCTCTAAAGGGGGCAACTTATTCCTTAATAATCCTGTATATTACTTTTTTTAAATCCAAAACATCCAGCAAGAAAAAATTATCCAATGTGCAAAGCTAAATTTATGTTCGTACGAGTTTGAAGTTTAAAAGTTACTGTACATATATGCTAAAAAATGAAAGAGCTTTGTTTTTTTCATTTTATTTCCTGATTGAGATACATTCTTACTTTTAACCATTTCATTTTTTTAGATCGATTTTATTCTCTGTTCTAATTTTGTTCTATTAAATGATTACCTACAGCTAGTAGATACTTATTCCCGAAGTTGTTTGTGCAAATCAACAAAGTTCTAAAACAAAATATCTTAACGGCGTTATAGAAAGCAGCGGGGAAAAAGAAGACTGCTTTTTGGTAGAAAGTAATCGTTGAAACAAGAACAGTTGTGCGTAGTGGTGTACACAGAGAAATTACCCCCAAAAAACCCTTTTTGATTTTTACCGTAGATATGACCCCTAGTCGCTTTCGTCAACGTTTTTTAATCTACCACCACACACACACACACACACTATAAGAGTGGTATGTGTTCAATATAAATAAAAATAAATAGTAGAAATATAAATAATATAGTTGCAAGTCTATTTTTCTACCAACTGGTTTCCAGAAACCCCAAAAATCACTTAATTCAAGTAAATAAGTAAAGGGCTTAGTTATTTTAAATGCTAGCAGTTTGTACTAAACAGAAAAATATTCCAGCAAAATATTACTTTTTTGTCAATAGTGATTATCAAATATAAATCCATCCAACTTAATTAAAAAACCCCATGAATTTATTTCTTACAAGAAAATGTTTTCCTTTGTTCCCAAGTGCTGAAACTAGCGTTGAAAAAATCTTAAATCTAGCGTGACACTTTTTATTTTCGGGAAGAATCGTATTTTACCATCCGAAACAGTGAACACGATTTAAATGAAGAATAATGGCGGCGGATTTTATTTCTCCCTTGCGTAAAACACCTAAACTCGACTCGATTGCACACGGCTTTGGAAAAAAAGAATTTCGGATTTAAAAATTTAGGATTTCTGATACCCTGGAGTCGAGAGTATTTATCGTAATTCTCACGAAACATCCAAAGAGCAAACGTACGGGTCATTACAGAAAATGCATGTTTCGAGAATTTAAATACTTTAAATGGATGATCGAGTAGCAGAAGTTTTTGGATTTTTAAATAAATCCTTCTCCCAGTGTTTGGATATTTATGAATATTAAGCAGTGCTTTGGAGGACATTTGCATTAAGATTCTTTGCCGTTTCTGAACCCCTGCAATATAAAAATGTCGCAATTTTTGGTTCATTCTATTATAAAATATAGGATGAACCCAAGTCCACAGCTCTGATTATAAATATTTATTTTCTCAAACTATTATAATTAGACATGCGTTTTTTACGATGTATTGTAAATATTAGTAAGAATTTTTTTCAAATCAATTTCCTCAGTAAATTTCAACGTGTGTCCCCCTAGGTAGCACGAAAAATGTCTTCCCACAAAGTGTTTTTTTTTTCTGCACTTTATAAGTCATTTGATGAAGAATTCTTACTAAACTTGTTTGTGATGTTTCAAGGTCACTTGGTGCTTTAAAAGTTGACTCCGATGCAACTTAGCCTTTGCAGACACGACAAGTCCCCAAACGTGGCACCATCTAATGACGGCCTCCTTACCAAATGGGGATGCTCGAATTAATTTGTTAAGCCTTCATGGGATGCTAAATATTGTCGTGAATTAGTAGAGTACCTAAGACAAATTGATACTCAAGAGATCTTTTACATGCCACATAATTATATACCTACGATATTCGCATCCAAAAAAATGTATCGACTGTAGCCTGGATCGAACCTGCAAACTTAGGCTTACGAGGCGGGCACGCTATCTCTAAGCCACCTAACTGACTTCCGAATAATTTTTTGCAAAAATTTTCGGTTGCAAATCAATTTAAATCGTTGCATATAACGACACTTTTACGTTTTCATAAATAAATTTTTACAATTCACAATTTGCATGTTCGAAAATGCCTGCGTTTTTCGATGAAATAGCTTTTGAGATAGGGGAAAAAATTCAAATTAGCCAAACGATTCTATAATGTGAACTTTTTTTTTATAACTGTGCATGATATTACAAAAAGATAAGTAATATTTTGCAACAAAATCATTCGAGTGAACGTTGAAAGGCAAAAGCAAAAGAATTTTACATGAAACGTGCGTCAACAGCACTTAGAATAATTGAGAAATCTTTTCTTGGCCGCTCTGTTTTAATCATTTGGCGGCCGAGTCAAATTACATTCCTCCCAGAGTACAAGCGCGCAAATAAAACATTAGTTTGTGGTTGCAGTTAAGTGCTGTTTCTCTTTTTCAAGTAAAAGTGGATAGAATTTTCGCGCACAAACAGCGAAAAGTAATTAAATCAGAGTTACATTTATGCGAGTTGGTTTCTTTTGTTATGCATTTTATACGGGTTTATAACTCTTAACACATTTTAATGAAATTAAATTTTGTTTTAGGGCTTTCTGGATTGCGAGTTAGGGCTATTTTAATACATCTTTTATACTGTATTAAACCACCCGGGCTTAAAACACATGCGTTTTCACCAACAGTAATTTAAATTGGATTAGAACTGAAATTAATCAAGATATATATTTCGTCTTAAAAATGTTGCAATGAATCTTTATTAAACTTAGGTTATTTGAATGTAGATTAAATCATGAAATATAACCCAAATATAAAATGCTATCTCAATTGTTGAACAGATTTCTGATTTTAAATATATATATTCAGTGTATTTTTTTAAATTAAAAAAGTTAAATATATTTTCATTAAGTCAAATTCCGTTTTAAGTTATATCCAAATGGAATAAAAAGTATTTTTTTAAACATGTTTAAATAAGTTTCATACTTGAGATACTCAATACGTAATTTGACAGCAAAATGTAATTTAAATGAATTTCAAATTACGTTTTATCTTTCCATTTTTATAATAAATTTATCTTAAATAAGTTTGTGTAATTTAGCGAGAATAATTTATATTAAGCTCTGCGTTTTACCAATTGAGATATATATATATATATATATATATATATATATATATATATATATATATATATATATATATATATATATATATATATATATATAATCATGTGCGTGTTGTTTCTAATGCCATCTGTCAGACGGTGTCAGATCGAGGTTCATCAAGGCAAAAGGTTAGAAATTTACGCCTGTCGTTAGACGTAACTTTGAGCACCATACAGGCGACAGTACGATTTGCCTCAGTTCCACCTCCATTTAGAGGTAGGACACCCTGGGGGTAATCAGGGCCCCCGATCTCTCTTGAAGTTCCACTAACCACACGAGAGGACTTGCTGCTCGAAGGCTATTTAGAGTAACCTCATTCCACAAAGGGTACAAACATTCATGACTTCACTGGAATTCTAACCCAAGCTCAATGGCACAGCGTCACTCACAAATTTTCTGGAGGAGTGGCACATACATGTGTGAATAAATTTTGTGTGTGGCTCGAAAGTCTTTATCGATCGTATGACTTGTTACCTCATACGCATTGGCGTTTTAAATTTTCCTCTCTCCCCTGCGACCCTTTTAAATAAACTGTATATAGCATACTTTTTCAAATACTTGTAAATGTGTAGAAAATGCATGTGTATGATTCTTAATATCATAAACTCGGGCATGACATAAAAACCGATTCGAACGATTGTCGCCTTTCCTATGCCGACACTTATAATGGACATGATGTAATAATGCAGTCTTACCACTGTTACCAGCTGTCATAATGTTCGAAATTCATAGATTTTAAAAAAATATGTTCAAAAATAGCTTTTGGAGGTTAAAATTATTCGGTTCATGATCTCATAAAGGCCGATTCGAGAACGAAATGAGGTATCCCCCAGGCTAAGGTCCTGGACTCAAGAATACGCAAATACTTCGTTGATTAACTATATCTTTTCAATCAACCAATGTCCAGCAAGAAATTTGCGTGATTACCAGATTTTTACCACACATATCTTTATTTCTCTCACACACACCTCTCTCTAATACAAACCCTTCAATAAAAACAACAACCCTTCCGCTGTTACCGCCGCTTCAATTCATTCTCATTCATCGTCCGTCCCAGTTAGTACCCACCGCTAGAAGATATTGCTCCATTCACGGCAGACGTAACGGTTCTTGAAGGGCTTTACCAAAGCTGCAATATCCCCTTTGGTCTCCCTTTCACCCTGTAGTTATGACCCGGCCTGTGGGTACACTGTGTGTTTCCGTTTCCGGTTGGACATTTTTTTCCCCTTTGGAACGAATGACCATTGCTCGTTGCTATAAATCTGCTGAATGGAAGTGGCGTATTGCTGATAAAATTCTTTCTGTCGGTGAAACACGCGTTCCCATTATACCTCGGAAGGGAATAAAAAGTATTTTGTGGGATGGAAAAGTCGTTAAAATACACGATGTAGTGCAAGTATAGAAATGGTAGTAAAATGCTTTTTTTCCTTTTCTTTCCCTGCCGTTTGATGTTATAATGTCCATGCTATTGTAGGTTTCGTTCTAGAATTGAATGATGGTCGACTTTTGGTTTTTCAGTTTCATTCTAATGTACTGTCTTGAAGACAGTCAAAGTTTCCCTGTGCAAAAATGTAAAATAAATTTTGTAATTCGATATCCTTTTCGAATTCCTACTATTAGTTCACGCTCTCCCTGTATATATTTTAAGTTCACTCTCTCCTATATATATATATATATATATATATATATATATATATATATATATATGTATATATATATATAATGAATTCCATAAATATATACAAATAGCTATAAAACTTAAGTATAACTAGTCCTTATACCGGGTGGGCAAAAAGTCCGTAAAAACTTTAAAAATTCATAAAATCCGGAGAAATGAACGAAAAAAAAAACTGTTTGCAGGATCAGCATTAGTATGTCACGGGATTTTTTTTAAGCTAGAAAAAAAATAAATAATTCGAAAATCATCCGGTAGGTGGTGCTGTTACAAGCGTCTGTGGTGAAATTATGCAAATTAGACGGCTATAAAAACCTTTGCTCTCAATGAATCCACATTCATTTCGCCATTACAAATAGTGAATGGGAACAAGGATGCTCAGTGCGCCGGATAAAGCTTTGTTGTTGAAGTTATTTTACATGAACGAGGAATCAGCGACCATTGCCTTGCGTAAATTCCGAGTTCAGAAAAATGTGAAGAGTGAAAAAGGCCCTTTAACACCTGCAGGTCTCTTAAAGCTTGTTAAACGTTTTGAGGAAACTGGAAAGCTGGAGGATCGAGCACGAGCCGGACGACCATGCTTGAAAGAAGCACGTGCACCCTGCATTGCTGTCGAAATG